>JANBXA010000741.1:41600000-42200000 GCA_030556225.1 Cricetiscus sungorus
CAACTGGGACCCCCTGAACATGGGTCTCAGGAGGACTGAGAAGTATATGGCACCTCTGACAATGGAACAAGGATGTATCCCTAGTGATGGAAATGACTTCAGGAGCCCATTCCCTGTGGAGGGATACTCCCTTAGCCTAGAGACACTGGGGAGGGCCTAGGCCCTACCCCAAATGATTTGACAGACTTTGATGATCCCTCATTGAAGGCCTCACCCTCCCTGGGTAGTGGATGGGGGATTGGATGGGGGAGTCTGTGGGGAGCATGGGAAGACGGGAGGCAGAGGGAACTGAAATCAATATGTAAAAGAAGAAAAAATATTGAAAAAACAAAACATGTTGTACACCTTCCAGTGATCCAGTCCTAAATTCCTTATATCTTACATATCTTAAAGTCTTGCATATTACTCCTTATCTTTTCCGTTTGTCCTGTGGCTTTAAGATATTTTGATGTCTCTCTTAGTCTGATTACAGTGTTAGAAATACCCATCTCATACTAAATCATCCCCTGGAGACCTCATGCTTTACTGTTTCTCTTGCCACTTGCTCTTCGTAACAGAGCATCCTCCTATGTGGGAGCAAAGGCTTCGGTTTTGGACACATCTGGATTTCAGTCTGGGTTCTGCCACATGTCTTGTTTTCAATGTCTGCTTAACATGCTGTGTTTGCACCTCGGTTAAAAGTGTACATCACCATGCTCAGCTTATACTTTATTTTCCTTTTACTCAGTCTTATATAACCTAGTTTTGTTTTTTCTAAATCAGACTGAAGTGTTCATAAATAATCATGTAAAAAGTGATATTTTGTGATAGAGAACAACTTCTAAACTCAGGCATTTCTGTCATCTGTCATGCTATTCCATTCACATAGCTTTGTATTTCTACCAACTGGAAAAATTTAGGTATCTCCTCAGAAGATTTCATTGCCTTGGAATAACAGCTTCACCCTACTGTTCCCTGAAGTAGCGTTGGTTTCAGTGGCATGCAAGGGTCAACTGTTTGAATGAACAAAACAAGGTTTATAACAAGGTTAGGGGTTTGGAGTATCAAAGGTGTACAGGACAGCTAACTACTAATTTTACTTAAGCCAGTTTAGTTTGACTCAGTTAAACCCATCAGGCAGGTTATATTATTTTCATTCTCTTCCGGTTGCCTTCTTCTCCTTATTGGAGCCTGATGCTCACTTCCCCTGACTTTGCCTTTAGCTCCTACTATAAGCGTATGCTAATTCTCACGCTCATAAAAGCTGATGATCAGAGAAACAAAGTCCTTTTATATCAGTGATAGGAATTTACTCTAAACTTCAGACACTGCTCTCTTCTGGTTTGACTTCTTCCTTCTTCCTCCTGATGGCATATACAATGCCGCCTGGGTGAGCTTCTAATGTGTTTCTCATCTGCTTTCCTCCAATAAGCTTCATCTGTTTCTGTCTCAGGGCCTGCCAGCACTGTGATGGCCTTGGCATTGCTCAGTTTCATTATGGCTACCCTCCTACTCTCTGTCCTCATTTACTACAAGATGTAACACCTGGCTCCACATCGCTACTGGCAGAATGGTCACTTCTCTCATTTCTGAAGGCCAAAGGGTCTTCAGCTGTACATTTGTTCCTGCTATTATCTTTCTTGAATTCTGTTGGTCCAGATAAGCAGCTGGAATAATGATACATGGCCACATCACATATGACTAGGCCTGTGAAGTCTTCTTGTTCTACACAACAGTATGTAATTTCTCTTCCCTCAAAGTCATGTAAGTCTCTGTATGTGTTCCTCAGTGAGCTTGGAATTCTCCCTTGTGTGATCCAACATGTACATTTGCGTGAGCTAGGTGCAAGAATAGATATTGAGAGTACAAAACTGAGTATGGCAGAGGAGCTGTCACCAGAGATTCCAGAGTTGATGGGGAGGCATGCAAAGCAACCATGAACAGCCTGCTGAAAAAATACAGCTATCAAGTATCTGCAAATTATTTCCCAGAGATCCTTGAAATGCAACCTATAAGGTTATTTCCTTCCCTCAGATGAATTTGTGACTTTAAAAACTCACTTCCCTAATCCAGGAAAGGAAAAGGGGGGCATTGACTGGGAGTAGAGGGTGTTATGGCTAGATATATATCAAAATTTAAAAATTGAAGCCAAATGTGGTAGCACATGCCTTTAAACCTATTGCTTGGGAGATAGAGATCTCTAAGATCAGGCCCAGCTGAGCTCCAGGACTAGTGGGGCTATGCAGAGAAACAGTGCCTCAAAAAGACAGACACAAAATAAAATAAATAAATAAATCAAAATAAAAATTGCACAAAAGACCCTTGCTCTTAGGGTGCATGAATGCTCTCTCATCTTAGTAATTAGGAAGACTGAACCATCAAGTGTCAGCAAATACCTTTGCTTTCCAGATGATGCATCTCTCACTGACATCCAGCTTTGCCTGACTATGTAAGTTCAAGACTTGAACTCACCTTCCTCATCTCATTCATGGCATTTTCTTGTTCCTTTAAGATAAAAAGTGCTGTGAAAATAATCGGAGTAAAGATAGGCTGGACCAAGTTGCTACTTAACAGTCCCCTTACTGTTGTGTTCCACATGGGGCTATTCTCTGCCTGGTGGATGTTCAGTGATGATGCTTCCTGGTACAGGGTCTTGCAGTTTTCTTGGGCATCCTCTCCTCCTCTGACTTCCCTTCATCCTTCCCTTGAACTGTGCAATGGCTGAAGACTTGTAATTGGGAAGGATTGTTCTCTATTCTCAGCTGTAGGAGTTTGGTGATAGTGCCAGATTGTCTCTGGTTAAAAAAGGAAAAGTCTGTTCCTACTTTATGTAGCATTTTAGGTCAGGACCTAAGGGAATTCTAAATAATTGTTTTTTCTCACACTTGGTCATATCTGGCTCAATGGACACTTCATTCATTGCTTACACCAATCTTTCTCCCACCTTACCTGAAGGATTGGTCTATCTGTAAATGACAATTCAGCAACAACATGCTTTCATTCTTCTACAATGCTGCATGTGGACCTACTTCTTAGACTTTCTTGCTAAGCAACATTGCAGGCACATGTGCATCAATACCAAATAGTGAGTTAAAGATGAATACTCCATCCTTGGAGTTGTTTTTTAAAAAGCCGTTATTTGACTAGAGAAAAAGTAAGTAACATGCCCTCCTCCAATAACTCTCTCCAAAACCCTGTCTTAGTTTCCGTACTCATTTTTCCCAGTTCCTTCTATGTTGCGTGTGCTTTGAACTGACAACTTTCTGACTCAGTCTCTCCAAGGAGGGGATTACAGATGTGCACCCTGACATCTGGCTGGTTTCTTCCTAACTTGTTAAAAGGTGCTATGTAATTTGTTTAAAAATCTCACTTCAAAACACATTGTCTATTATTTTCGCATTTCAGTATCTCACTTTAGCATCCATTGATGGGAGATGTATTTTGTAAATATGTTTCTCATACTGGTTAATTAATAAAGCACTGTGGCCAATGAGAAAGCAAGATAGGCGGGGTTAGGAGACAAGGAGGAAAGAGGAAGTAGTTGGGAGGAGTCAAGATGGAGCCTGAGAGAAAGAAGATGCTGGCAGCGGCTCCCGGATAAGATGACCACATGGAAATACTTAGATAAGTAGAAATGGGTTAATAATTAAGACAGAGCTAGCCCATTAACAATGATAGTCATTGGCCAACAGGATTGTATCAAATACAGAGTCTTTGAGTGTTATTTTGGGCTGGTGCGGGCAGGCTGGTGGGCTGACGAACCAGGCAGGAGAAACCTGCCTGTAACAATTCATTATTTAAATATATTACACTGTCATGTCTACAAAGAAATGTTCATCCCTTGGCTCTTCATTTTTAATACTGGGGGGAGATGATCTATTGTGTTGATAGGAAGAGGAAATACTTCTTTTCTCTCTCTCTCTCTGTCTCTCTCTGTCTCTCTGTCTCTCTGTCTCTCTTTCTCTCTCTCTCTCTTACCCAAGGAAAGCTGCTAGTGTGAATTCTGGGAGAAAAACAGAACACAGCCTGTAGCACAATAAATAAAAGACCCAGACACAGATATTGGGGTTCAAGATTCAAGCTGAAGACCAGAAAAGCAAAGCAGCCAGCCACTAGCTCTTACCTCTACCTCAGCTCAGACCAAAGGGGTGATCCTCAGACTGGTCCCTACTTCACTGCTCCTCAGATTCACTCAGACTGCTATGTTCTCCCCAACATTGCTAGAGACTCACTTTCAGACTAAATGCCTCTACCTTTTGTACCTCTCAGATCCTGGGGTTAAAGCCATGAGCTCTCCAGTAGCCCAGAGTACTCTTGGATTTAGAGATCCATCCGCCTTTCTGCTGAGTCCTGGCATTAAAGGCGTGTACCACCACCATCTAGCTCTATAGCTTGAGGCTTGCTTTCTGTTCTGAATCCTCAGGCAAGATTTAATAAACCGTGGCAAACATATCACCACAACATCCCCTAGCTAAGTCCATGCCCTAAATAGATTACATGCTCAAACAGAGATGCTGATCAGAGCTTCTTAATCCACGAGGTCACAGTGTGACCCTTCTGAGGTCACTTACCTCAATGTGGGGTTGTAAAAAATTTAGCAACCCTTACAGGTCCTGATTGTGCAATGGCCAAAAACCCTATTCAAATTCAAATTCATAATGAATTTGGCAATGCTTTCTCATATTGCATCTCAGGACTCCACTATAGCCTAGGTTTTAAACATACAGCATGTGTATTTTATATACATGTGCCATTATGCCACACAAAGCCAATGAGTGCTGCCTACACCACCATGGCTCAGTTTCAATCTGATGTGTGGTAATGATTATAATGTTTTTTTACTGTACACTTAAGGCTTCTGCTGTTATACACATAATGGTTTAATTATGGAAAGCTAAGACTTTTAATAATCATCACTGTATAGAATGTAAGCATTAGCATCATATTAATATATAGTGAAATTGTGTTAGAAAGTCTGCTTTTTTGAAAATTGCTGTTTTGGTTTTTGACTTTTTTTTTTTAATCAAAACTCATGAAGTGAATTTTGGTTTGTGGTTAGGACAGAATTTCCAACAACTTTTGAAGTGGTCCTAAATATACTTCTACTGTCTTGTATTATGTATTTATCTAAAGCAGCATTTTTAAACACTGGTGATAAAATAAAAATATCATTCATTTCTGAAAATGCTGAAGGTGTCCTATATCTTGAAGTGCTGAATATTAAGCCAAGATTTACTTCCTTAAGTAAAAGCAAATAAGCAATCCACTCATTACCATGCAAATTTGCCTTCATATTTAATAAAGAATGAAACTGGAGGTATATCAAAAATTGTTTTAAAATTTTTTTTGGTCTTTATAAGTATATTTGATTTGTAAACCCATTTTATGGAAGTATATAGCCCAGGTCATCTAAAAATTTGAGGAGATAAAACGAGAAAAGATGAAGAATTTCCACTTCGGACACACCTTTTCCTCTTGGAATGACCATTCCTTTAAATCCACTAGAGGAGAGACTCTGACATGACAGCACTGGCATAGTCGACCATAAGAGGAGGTGGCTGTGCTCTGCAGTTGTTACTAGACAGCTCTACCAGATGCTATTATATTCGGCTCCTGCCGTGGTGCTTAGACTCTTGGCTGCCTGGAAGAAATGTTAATGGGCTTCTGAAACCAAACCTCTTACATCGTAAAGTAGGATCTGACTTTTTGTGGGTACTTTTGTGCAGCGCAATTCAGCATCTTTCACAATGGATAGAAATAAACAGGGATTTTGTTGACATTTCCTTCAGTCCTTCAGTCATAAGTGCTTTTGGAGGAGGTAATTAAAGTGCAGAGCTTAATTCAGCATGGTATACACAGGAACACAGTAACGGGAACATCAGGTCCGTAACCAATGGATAAAAAAGGTGGAGACATTCCAGACTGAGTGTTTAGCTGGAACCAAAACACAGAGCAGGGGAAAGTACATTACGGAGACTGCCTGACTCCTCACCCCACCTTGAGCTCAAAGAGAAAGAGCACAGAGAACATAATGGGGATGGGCAAGTATTATTAAGATGGTTCAGTCTGGGGATTTTTAAGGTCCTCCAATTCCTAGTAAAGAGCTTAGATGCCACATGGGAGAGGGCAGGACAAAGATAATGAAAAGCTTGGGCAACCATGTGGGGACAGAGGAAGGTCTGAATGCTGAGGGATATAGAAGGGCCTTAAGCAGAGGGCCCTGGGAGTGTCGAATGTGTTAAATGCACTCAGTCTGGGTAATGGGAGGAAGAAAGTATTTGAGCAATCATGCTCTTCTCTATCAGCCACTGCAGAGTGTCCCCTCAGGGGAAATGGGCCGGTGCACAGCCCTTCCTTTCTAAGCCCATGCTGGATGTTGGTGAGCATGTATTAAGTTGCTACCGTGTCCAGTGAATAATCACCCACCTTCAAGACAGCTCTTACTTCCCCCATCTTTGAGTGTTAAGGTCGACAGAGAAGGTAAGAAATCTACGCAGCTTTCCGAACTCATGAGTGAAAACTGACACCACCTAATGTTTATTTCTGTGGACATTGGGATGATTAGGTTTGCCGTCTCTGATCAACCAAACAAACAAAGGTCTCTGGAACCTCTGAGAACATTATACGTGTAAAACCGGTTCCCTAGATTACCAGTAAAAACTCTGATCCAGGAATCGAGCTTTCTTTTTGACCTGATTTAACTGCAAGAGTTGCGGAGAATAGACGCGTGGAATTGACATGCATGAAAACAGTTACATCCCACTGCAGTGAATACTGCAGCTTTGGATGTCAGGGGAAGGCCAACAAAAGAGACACTTGCAGGGACTCCCTCTGGGATCCAAACATGAACTCTGCTCATAATCTGTATTTTCTTTGAGTTGTTGGTACAAAGCACTCTGATGGATGGTTACCAGTGGGAGCATTTGGTTTGCAGTCACCCTTTGAAGGTCACAAAATACCCTCTTCTACATCACCTGTATTTTCCTCTGAGAGGCCACTGAAAAGTTTAGCTGTGGTCGAAACCACACTGAATGTTTTTTGTCTAAATATTACAACTATTAAAAACCATGTGAAAAACATCTCAGGAATATGCTTACCCTCTTCAGTCACTATGTAGTAAGACTAGAACTCTCTCCTGTGACTCATGCCTACTGAGGGAACATCTATTTGTAATCCGTGACTAGCTGGCCACAGGGTTTGTTCTAGACTCGACCGCCTACCATAGTAAACCTGTGCTGTTTTATATTTTATTCTGTCCATTTTTCTCTGCTCTTAGATTTTTTTGTTTCTATACTTTAAAAAGTATCAGTAGGCTGTGGTGGTTCATGCCTGGATTCACAGCATGAAGACAGGAAAGGGAACTACTGTGAGTTCTAGGCCAGTCTGGGCTACATAATGAGTTAGGAGTGAGACCCTGTCTCAAACAAAATGCACAAACAAACAGCTAGCAACAACAGCACTTTGTGCCCAACAATAACTCAAAAAGTATCGTCTCAGATAACCCACACTGGTGCTGCTTTTGGTTACACTATGTGTATTATTTGAGTAGAATTTGTGTTTGCTGTGAACCCCATTTACTTTTATGATAGACTGATAAAACGGTTGTCTTAGTGTTTCTATTCCTTGATAAAACACTAGGACCAAAAGTTACTTGAGAAGAATGGGGTTTATTTCACTTACTTTCCCAAGCAGCCTCCCATCACTGAAAGAAGTCAGGTCAAGAAATCAAACAAGGCAGGAACTTGGAGGCAGGAGCTGATGCAGAGACCATGGAGGAATGCTGCTAACTAGCTCCCTCCTCATGCTTTCTTATAGCACTCAGGACCCACAGCCAAGGGCAGCAACACCCACAGTGAGCTGGGCCCTCTCACATGAATCATCAGTCAAGAAAATGCACGACGGGCTTTCTGATAGGCCATCTGATGGGGGCATTTCTCCACTGAGGTTCCCTCTTCTAAAATGACTCTAGCCTGTGTCAAGTTGACATGAATCTAGCTGCCATGGTAGTTTTGAAGTGATTGTCACCAGAGCGATGGTTAAAGTTACTCTCTCCTGTCTTTCTTTTGCCTTGAGAAGAATGTGAACTTATAAAAGGATCACATTCCTGCTATGACAGTATAGAGAAAGACATATCAACATGTTGGATGTGATGTATTGCTATTAATCAGTGAAGATCATATAAATAAAAGCAATATACTAGGGTATTTATATATGTATATGTATATATTTATAAAAAAACTATAAATATGTTTAAAAATTAGCCAGAAGCCAAAATTTGGAGCAGATAACTGTTTTTTTTTTTCTGTCAAAGTAATGGGATAAGGCTGTAAAATGATCAACACTGAAATATGTAGAAGTTATGTGTGGCTCACATAAATCCATTTTTGATCTATGTGCTTGGTTACAAGACGCTCTCCACTTTGGAAGATTGTTGCAATCTTCTTGGTAGGTAGGGGATTTATTTGTCTTGCACAATGATTCAATATTTCTCACAGCAGCTTGAAATAAATGGAAACTTGGTTGCCATCTCTTCAGGCTGATGTAGAACTGTTCGTATTAACACTGCTGGCTTCTGCCACGGAGGCTTGCCTTGGAAATGCTTGACCGTCGGGGTTCCCTTTTGCCATTTCAAGGCCATTTCCCTGCACATACCTTTAAAAGCACAGCTCAGCCTTGGAAGACCTAGGACCATCTCACAAGTCCAGCCCGGTCAACCTTAGAAGGTCAGTCAAGTAGCAGGTGAGGCTGAAGGAGGCTGGGAAGGGAACCTTAGCCCTCGAATGTATGACTCAATTTATGGCAGCCACAAGCTCAAAGCTCCTCATGGGGCAGCTTTATAATTAAATGTTAAAATGAAAGTGTGCTTCTGCGAAGGAGCACACACTGATTTCCAAAGCCTAATTTAATATTCGTCTTCAGAGCTCACAGCTTAGGAGAAAATTCAGCCTTAAGATTCTGCACACTCAAGCAGGTAGGGTGTGATTAAGGGAGTGCCTTGCTTTCCAGACACTGAACTCCAGGGCCCTCCATCCATGCATGTGTAGTTTATGGATACTGGCAAGAGGAGCTGTGGATTTTCTCCATTCTGATACAGCATAGTATTGCCAGTGTTTCATGGTGGAGTCACCATGCAGAGATGGGGACCGAGGTCCAGTGAAGCATGTTAGTAGTTGAAAGTTCCCCAGGACAACAGGGTGGTGACAATTTGCACAACACCCAGGCCTCAGTGTGAAAGGCATGCCACTGGAGACTGTGTGATGCCAACATTCATCTATCATCTATGGCTGACTAACAAATTGTGTGTGTGTGTGTGTGTGTGTGTGTGTGTGTGTGTGAATATTAACTACTAGGAGAGAAGAAACCGCAAACCTAAGCACAGAAATGAAGCAGAGAACCCAATGAAGAGTAGAAAGGATATTGGAATTCATGCAGGTCTGAGGTTGGGGACCATCATTTAACGTGTCTGTCCTTTTCTTGATGCTGTATGGCTTATGGCAAGACCCTTAACTTCTCCTGGTCTCAGTTTCCCTCTGTGGATGCATTTATATGATTCATGGAATGTTTTATAATTCCAATGTCCTAGAATTCTATTTTCTCATTTTAACTTTCAGGATTTTGTTTGATTCTATTACAGCAAAATGAAAACGTGTCTTAATTTTTTGACAAACTGTAGTGGGTTCGCAAGAATATCAGTTTTGAAGGCACCCAAATTCTCCAGATTTACAATTCCTCAACATACCTAACAAACAATCTGCATAGTCTCCTAAAGGGCTGAATTCCAGAAAGCTGAGGATGTGCAGAATATTCCCTGCGCGGAAAAGCCTTTCTTATGCAGCATTCTAGACTGTTGTTTAATATTTACAGCACCCTTTCAAAGCTTCTTAATGAATCTGCCAATGTACACAGGATGCTTTCTTCCCTTGACCATTAAAGCTACCAGGCATAGCTATGAGTATGGTCCAAAACTTGTGTGAAAATCTGATTTCCATTATGTTCCGAGACACACCGTGGAAGAGGTAAATAAAGTTCAATAGTATATCCAAGATATTTAAATGAACAAAATAGAGATAACTTTTGATGTATCAGCTAAAATTTCACAGCACATTCACATGAAACCAAGCTTTCTGGGTGGGGGTGTTGAAATTTTCCTAGTTAATGAGAAAGTGTACATTAACAGGCAGATAAAACATTCAGCTAGAATTTAGGAAGCCTGGGTTTTAGCTGGATTCATCTATTATTTCCTCCACTGCTTCCATCACTCTCCACTCCTGTGTCCCTCTTTCACCTTGAATAATCTTTATTTAAACTCATTTGTTTCCTTTGGCTGACTGATTGCATGCACTGGTAGGCATGCACATGCCACAGCCTGGTCCTGGTTTTGGTCTGTCTGTGTACCACAGGGAGCTTGGGGATCAGATCAGGTCATCAGGCTAGTAGGCAGACTTCTTTCCTGTCATGCTGATGTGTCTCCTCAGGACCAGTCTCACTTTTGATGCTCTCAGCTCACACAGTTCGCATACATCACCATGGGTTCAGCAAATTAAAAAAAAATACAAACAAAAAACCAAAATCTCAGAAACATAGTCTTGGACAAGGTTATAAATACTCTTCAAACCTTAGCATTCAGGAGCTCTGGAACAAGCCCCCTTTCTTAAAAGTGCTGTTTGTAAAACAGAGGACTTCTTGGGATACTGAGAAAATTATCTCATTCTGCCAGGATGACCCCAGGATGCAGAACTTGGCCTTCTTGTACACAGCAAGGATTGAGAAGCACCTGTGTACTTCCTGGATTCTCATTCCCCTCTCTTAACTGGGCCTTGTGGCTTCCATTAATTCCTGCCTTAGAGAGAGGCAGAGTGGGCTTGAGCATAAGGAGGATGGCAGCTTTGAGGTGCAGGGAGATCCTTGTCAAGGGAATATCACCGGAGGGAGGACAGGAAAGGGGGTTTCTGCCCAGCCTGAATGCTCGCAGATCACAAAAACATTAGGAAGCCCTTAGACTATATTTAGAATATGTCATAGAATTATGACACCATTCTTATTTAGTCATCATCCCCTATCACATTTGACAGTAGAAATATGTTTTTCACTCATATTGAAAATGGTCTCTTGGGTAAGTCTGAGCTCTCTGAAATGAGAGCCAATAAATTCCATGGGCATAGGCATGAGATTAGAGGCTTATAAACATTTCTCTCAACTCACCAAAATTGTCTCTATATGGGGAAGTGTAAGGAGCTCCATATAATTCGTGGGGCTTGTGGTTTTCCTTATGAGAATATAAAATTAACTTGGACAACTTATTTTTTTATGAGATCAAATGTATATTGCTAGACTTACCTGATTTTTCCACTCTATGGAAAATATTGGATTCCTGTTAATTGCCTGTGCAGTCTCAAAGCTCTTTATAGAATCTTTCATAAGTGGTATTAATAGTGATGGTGGAATTTTTATTAATAATACATAATAACAATAGCTCTCATTAAAACAACATCAGTTAAAGTGATTAGAGAAATGGTTAGAACTGTGGTTAGAAAATGGTCTTGTAGACATCAATCCTGCTGAAGTCATTTGTTTTTTTTTTTCTTATCAAATAGAGACAGCTATAATGACCGATTAAGAGCTTAATAAAATTCTGCCCTAATTGCATAACTGCGGACTGGGGCTTTTGTTTGTGGGAATGTCCTTGGTGATGTCTTATGATGAGGCTTCCCCAGGAGAAAGAAGGAAAAACAAAGGATCATTTGCAAGCTGCTCCTAAGTGCACCATGGTTTTCTGTTCCCTTCCTGTGCTGTAGTTAACATCAGTAGTGGAAATGAGCAGGCTCCTGCTCATAACAACTTTGTTATACAATGCCAGGTGACCCCATGAAAATGTCTTTGAGGCCTGGGTTCTCAAATGTGCCAAATGAGGATTATGTCTATTTGGTAGAAATTTGATTTTGATTATGAAGAAACTGTTCTACCGAGTGCCTCTGGCATTCTCATCTTTATCCTGAGGCTCTGGTTTCCAGGGTTATCACCCTGCTTATGTTGTGCTTACCCAATTCACAGGCACAGGGAAGCCAAGATTAGAGTACCCCAACTCCAACCACATCTCTGCTCTCTCTTTCCTCCTACCCCCCCCCACACACAACTGATGCTAAGCAAGATCAATCAACTCATCATAAGCCAAATGCTTGCAGAGCCCAGGCCAGCTCGTGATTCTTTCCTCCCTGTTACTTTCTTCCTCATACACAAGTATATTCTAAAATAGATATGAAGCCATATATACAGCAAGAAGTACAGATGTTAAAATTCTAAAGTGGCCGATACAAGGTAGAGTGTCATGATGAGAAACAACCTAAGAAAAGTGTGGTAGAAAGTTGACTGAAATTCGGGGTGAAAATTTTAAGCACTGAGCTTCCAGGCTGAGAAAACAAAGTGGGGAAACAGTAAAAGTATTTAGGGGAGATGAAGTTTACCCAAAATGTAACTATTAAGGAATAAAATTATATATATGTATATATTCTCATATTCCTAGGTGTATAAATTAGAAAGGTAATGCAGTTTTTTTTTTAAAGTGAACCCGTCTGCATATAGCTTTGTTAAAAAAAAAAAAAAGTCACAAGTATTAATAAAACGTGAGTCGACCTAATTTACCCCAGGGCTCTTGGGAAATGTGCGGTTTTGAAGTGCACTAGGATCCTAAGTCTCATGATGTGAGCGTCTACGTGGTTAGGCAGAGGGCTGACCTGGTGGGCGGGAATACAATGTTTTTCTGCTTGATGCTTGCTACATGTATTTTCCCTGGACCTGGACCTAGTGTGTCTTTACTGAGTTTTCTCCCCATGACTTCTGGTATTTGGAAGGGTGACTCACACATGGTGATAGGAGCCTTGGAGAGAATGGTCCAGAACCTGTTCTGTTCGTCTTCAGCTAAGCTCCAACTTTCATTTATGAATCCCCTTGGGAGGAGAACTCACATATTGGCTCTCAAAAAAAAAAAAAAAAAAAAACTATTTGAAAGGAAGCTTCATTAATCATTACATGGCCATTTCTTAGCCTTAGTCCCCTCGCGTCTGGTAAGCCTTCAATCCCTAGTGACACCTACTGGGCAGACCTCTGCCCTTGCCGCAGCATTCCATCAGCCTGACTGGTCTTTAACATGCAAAGCTGCCGGCCAGGAGGTGAGTGAAGGCTGAAGCCTTCTCTGCCATCAGCCTCTCTGCTCCTGGTTCATGCAGGTGACCCTTGCTTGTGCAGCAGATTCTTAGGGGCCACGATTTCCTACCTGCCTAGGCGGGAGGGCTAGTTAGACAAGGATGGAAAGGGTTTCTGGGTAGGGAAGAGAGGGATAAGAGGAGTCACGGGAAGGGGGAGGGGCCAGAGACACAGACAGAAAGACAGAGAGAAGAGACAGATCCATTAGATACCCGCTAGCCCAGCCCTAAGTTGCTAAACTGCTTCTTTGTCTGCAAACTCTGGGGTGAACGATGCCACTTCAGCCTTATGTTTTGTTCAGGCACAAACCAAATTATGCTATACTTGCGTATATCTGAACATATTGGTTTATCTTACATAGAGTTTAATTGATGCAAACTTGAACTTCAGTATGTTAGATTTTTAGGGAAAACACCATCCTGCAATTTAGATCGCTATGTTTTCCTTTGAACAAAGAAGAAAAAAAAATAAAAAAGAGCAAGGCAATTAGAACCGTGTTTCCTTTATTTCATCCACACTCTTCAACCACTACAAAAATCATGTTTAACCTCTTGTAGTGTGACTTCTGTCCTCTCCTGTCCAGTGGCAAAATTCCTCTTTGAGCCAACATCTGCATCCTTGGACAGATGTACTTGTGTGCAAAGTCCGTGTTAGAGGATCAAGCATGGCTTTGTTTGCACGTATTCATTGCTCACCCAGCACTGTGTAAGTGGTTTTGCATATTAACTAAGTGCACAGTAACCTTTCTTTACCTCCTTAGAGCTCCACCCCCTCCCACCCGCCGGGGGAAATCAACACTGTTACTAGCTGAGGAAGCTGCCAAGAGGTTGCCATGGCAACTGCTCAGCTTTCAGCAGCTACTTTTCTGGTTTGAAGGGGAGGGGAGAGGAGGCGCGGGGGTGGGGGTGGGGGTGGGTGGGGGTGGAGCACCACATGCCCAACAAACTGAGGAGAACTAGGCAGTTTTCTGATCAGAGTTCAGATAAGGAAGGTCACGGTAATTTGCGGGCACTAACTAAAGTAGCCCCGCGGAAGGGAGAGTTACCACATAAGCAAACTAAAAAGGTAAGTGCGATGCAAAGGCAATAATTAAGTTATTCAGTAGTGGTCACAAGCTGAAGCATTTCGAATTTTATCAGTGTGTGTCATCTAAGATGTTATCTCATGAGTCTTTTCGTTTTCTTATCCTGAGCCAAACAACGATAATTTTTATGGGATTCCAAACGTCAGGGAAGCAACGCAGGAGGATAAAGCAGCCCCAGAGGGGGTCGCTCACATCTGAAAGTCATTTTCTAAAACTTCACTCAACGCTGGAACAATGCAGCATTCAGGCATAAGGAACTGGAACTATGTGCAGTGCCAGGTCAAAACGCCGCCTCCTAGCTCCTCTCAGTGGGGCGGCTGGCTAGGTGCGCCAGGAAACCACAGTCTGATTTCCAAGGACAGCCTGAGCAGGGTTAGGCAGGAAAGGGCAATGAGTCAAGAAATGGAAGTTAAGGAACCTAATGCAGGTGAGTTGCACAGACACACAAAGCTGAGAGTTCAGATCCCCACATCCTCAGCAGAGAGTAGCCAACAGCTCAAGATGACTTTTGGCAGAGAGCTGGAGGGTGGGGCAGGGCGGGGCCTGAGCACTAGGGTGGAAGGACTTGGAAACCATGCCTCGTCCTTTCTGCTCCTCTGTCTGTCTCTCAGTAACACCTGCTCCCGCTGACCAGCAAGCTTCCCAGCCTCCTCTGCATTCAACCTTCTGCATCACTGAGACCTTTTTAGAAACAAAATAGGAAAACATCCTGCAGCAGCCATCCCTACACAGGCTACCTTCTGAATCATGAATGTGGTTTTCAAAACTTAACCACAGCTACAGCATCCAGATGCATGTAAAGGAACTAATTATAACACACACAGAGAAAAAGAAAACAAACAAAAACAGAAAACATGGATGAGGCTGGGCTATGTGTGGAAATGCAATACCCCCCCCCACACACACAGGGGGAGATGATGTTACTAACACTTATTTTCTTTTATATTTTATTTAATGTTTATGGGTTTTTTTTTTTTTTTCATATAGTCCTGGCAGGGTATTGCACAAGCACTGTGCTCTGTGATGCCAGCACCTGTTAAAGGAGTCATCATTCAGTACCGTAATAAGGTATTAATATGTTTGCCGAAATGATAGCTGGTTCTATTTATACACCAACTTGTGTTCAGATCTGAAATGCAGCTACCTTTGCCAAACTCCCCTCTTTCTGTGGACTTTGCTTCCCGGCATTTCTGAGTTGATTCTGACAAACAAGAAAAAGACTGGGGTAGGAAAGAAGAGGTGGAAAAGGCCAGAGAAGAAATCTCCATAAATACGGAAAACGTGCCTCAAGGTGGCTTTCAAAAGTTTACATGAGGTCTAAGATGAAAGACCTTCACTGGTGGCAAGGAACAATGAGGCAGAAGTGGGAAGATGTCAAATAAAAAAGACCAGGAGCCCATAGACGTTTATTCTGGCAAAGTTGTGCAAAGTTCTAGAGAATATGAAGAGCAATAGGTAAAGTAACAAAAAAGACGTCTAGCCTCCATGCTGGACACTTCTCTGTGAAGCTGGAAGAGTTAAAGATAGAGTGTAGCCTCCCCTGTCACTGATGTAGCTAGGGGCCCGTCTTACATAACCGTCACAGGATACAGAATGACAGTTCTTCAGCCTATAGTAAATGTGAGGAAATTATCTCATCAACCTTGCTCTCCTGAGTATTTCTACAATTCCAGAAAACCATCTGTTACTATGACCTATCTGCTAGACCCTCACATACCACAGGGCCTGGGTATTACTATTCAAAGGCATTCCTCCCTCAGATGATCTGTTGGAGACCTACCAAGTTTAGTCTCTGCAGCCAGTTGAGGCCCCGAATGAGACACGGAGAAATAATGAGGAGGAAGGAATGAGGGAGAGCAAAGAGAAATTTCAGAGATTTGTTGTAACCCAGCCTCAGATTCTTGGAACTGACCTGATCTAATTCCAGCAGCGACTGTCTGTGAAGCCCTGCCACAGCTGAATTTATTTTTATTTTGCCTGCTCAAAGGCAGTGCACAGAGAACTCAAGAGCGCATCACCTTCAGGGAAAAAACTGCAGAGTGCATTACTCCCCACCGCTCCCCACCCCGTGTGGAAAGGTTAATTTGAATAAGGCTGCTGCTTCCACAAATAGAACAGTAACTGCACACAGAGGGATGGCCAATGAGAAGGGCTTTCAGTGACGTCATACTTATACCTGCTCCTTATTATTTGCTGAATGGTAACAATGTGTTCCTTGACTCTCACATTTCATTGGTTAACAGCCCTGCCATTCTGAGTACTTCTGGAGAGTTTTGGGCACTGCGGTTTCTTTACTTGCTCAGTTTTTTTTTCCCCCTTCAGTTTTTCTATCAACTGCTGGAGAGTGACCGTTTTAAACGCTTGTTCTGAAAACAAATACAGCAAACTTTGTAGTTCAGACATGGCTGTAGGTCTATGACACTAGGTCCATTTACGAGGCAGGAACAGGACAAGAAAGATGCTTCATTGGTTTGTCAACTGAAAGAGGACCCTGCCTCAGTACTTATTGTTCCTCCAGTCTAAAGGAAAACAAACTTATGCCATTTACTTTATAACACAGTCTTTCACAGAGCAGAGCTTTCTTCAAAACACCAGATATAAACTTTCCTACTGGGTGACATTTGGGTCACCAGAAAAAGGAAAACCGACATGTTCAATTTTTGTCTTTGATTTTTAAATCAATTAGGTTTTATGTCATTAAAACGTGTGCCTCGGGCCACTCAGGTCCCTGGGCTTTCCCAGGGAGACGCATGCAGATAAACTTGGGAAAAGCACACTACCTTGATGAGAAGGTAAATGAGTTGGGCACGAGTTAGGAATTAACCAACCTTCTAAAGGAAGAGAGGAACAGTCTGGTCAGCATGAGACTCAAGGATGAAGGCGAGGCCAGAGGTAAATGTTGGTGTTTCAACGTCTCAGAGTTTGCGGTGGTGAGGGATGTACAGGGCAAGTCTTTCCAGGCAAAGTCAGATCCTCAGAGAAAGAGAAGACAAAGGCGAGCTGTACGCGCTCAGCTGCTAAAGCAGAAGGCAGACGCGGAGGTTAATCCATTGCACTGCCAGGCCAGCCTATTAAATGCTCCAGTGAAGAGGGCAGGACACTAAAGGACCAGTTAGCTTGTAATAGGCACAAAGCAAGGCAAAGGGTTCTTCAGGAGGAGGAGGGAATGCTTGAGTATGCCTGCAGCACACGTCCCTGTCTGGGTATACAAATTTGGAGAGAAATGTTAGGGGAAAAAGAGAAAAAACAGGTGCACAAATTAGCAAAGATGATTCAAATTAGGAAGAACTACGAAATACCAAGTGTTTTGATTGGGTTTGAAATGTCTGCCTGCAAGCTTGTGTGTTTGAATTCTTGGTCGTCAAACATCTCTGCATTGAGAGACTGTTGAGCCTTTGGGATGTGGAGTCCAGCTGGCAGACACAGGCTTATACACAGGCCTTTCAAGGTTGTGTTCGCCTCTGATTTTAGTCTGGCCCTGCATCCGAGTGCAGTATGTGAAGAAGTCATACCATAAGTTTTTACCATAGAGGACAGAGTTGCCTCAGCTACCAAGCCTCCCCTGCTGTTAGCAGCTGAAACAATGAGCCAAAATGAAGCTCTGCTTCCTCAAGACGCCATTTCTATTATTCTGTCTTAGTGACAAAAGAAATAATAGACAGATAAGGCATGTTGAATAGCTATATCTCTGTTAAATAGCTAACATCAATGAGTTTTGAAATTAAAGAGTCTGTGACTGAATACTCCAACTCTCACTGTCTTCTGGGTTGGGTGGTCTTCATCTTCAACACCTCCTCTACACTGAAAGCTCACGGGACATCATGGCGGAGAGAGTGGGGAAAGTCAGAGGACCATAACATCTGCTTCACAATGTGTTTTCTAGATATGACTGGGAAGCAGACCTATGAAACTACAAACATATGGTTGCCTAAGCAAGCTGTGCACAAGCAAGAACATCAGTTGACAGTCAATGATGGATGGGGAACTTGCCCATACTCCACCCTTAGATGATGGGCTACTAATGACTACTGAGAGAGACAGAGTCAGACTGCTCCAGGGACAATTCTCCTCGTAGGTTGTTCAATCACATCTGGTCAGTCCTAAGCACATATACATAGGAACAAACCACATGGATGCAGACTGAGTTTACACACACACACACACACACACACACACACACACACACACACACACACATACACACAGACACACACCAAACAAAGAAACACCCATGCATTTGAGAATTTGAGGAAGACTTGTGGGGGATCATGGGAGGTGGTTGGTAGAAGGAAGGAGGAAGAGAGGAGGAAATGACAGCATTCTCATGTAAATTATCCTTTAAAAGCATTTAATTTTTTTTTAAATTTTCTTATACCATAAATAAATGCATGGACGAACACTGCATATTTATTGAAGTCCTTTCTCTGCCAAGAGTATGAAAAATGAGAAAACACTGAATTTTCAGGACTTTTCTCATGAAGTCATGCTGAATTTCTTCAAACACCTTTTCTCCATATGTTGTTGAAATGGTCATATAATTTCTGTCCTTAAATCTATTTATATATAACACATTGCAATGATTCATTTGGGTATGTTAGACTAACCTTGCATATCTGTGATGAAACTGACTTGCTCATATGCACATTTTTCCTTTCTTTCTTTCTTTCTTTTCTTTTCTTTTCTTTTTCTTTCTTTTTTTTTTTTTTTGAGATGACATCTCCCTATCTCCCTATGTCGTCATGTCTAGCATAGAACTAACTATCCATCTGCATCTCCTTCCTCAGTGTTGACAAATATGATTTTCTTAATATGTTCTTGAATTCAGTCTGTAAGCATTTTGTTAAGAAACTTGCATCTATATTCATTAGAGAAATTTCTCTGTAGCTTTGGGGGTGTTTTGATGTGCATAATCTTTACTTTTTCCTTCACAGAATGTTTGGAAGTGTTTCTTCTAGTACTTACACAATTAATTTGTGGAATAGTTTGAGAAGAATGAAATTAGTGCCCCCTTCTCACGATCACAAAAATCAATTCAAAATGGATCAAACACATGAATTTAAAACATGAAACATGGGCTGAGTAAAAAGAGGACCAGGATCGAGGAGGATGGAGGGAGAGAAGCTGGAATTGGGGGCAATCTCTGGGACAAGCTAGAAACCCAGAACAATGGGTACTCCCAGAAATCTACAAGGGTGGCCCTAGCTAGAACTCCTAGCAATGGGGGACACAGAGCCTGAACTGGCCATCTTCTGTAACCAGGCAAGACTTCCTATAGAGGGATTGGGGCACAATCCCAGCCAATTAACTTTCAACTTACAACTTGCCCTTCCTACAAAATGTGCTAGGGTTTACAAGATGTGTGGTGAAGAAATTGTGAGACTAAACAATGAATGACTGGTTCAGCTTGAGAACCAAGGCACAAGAGGAGGTCCATCCTGACACTACCTGGAGGGCTAGGGGCCAGAGTTTGGGCAGCCCACAAACCTAGGCTGGAACAAAACATCATGTCTGGAAAAAAAAAAGGTCAATGGAATTATTCCTAATAATATTTTGCTAGACTCATAGATTGGTGTTTAGCCCAGCTGTCATCAGAGGAGCTTCATACAGGAATTGGTGGAGACAGATGCACTACCAAATATCTTCCTATGGAGGATGGGGGAGGAATGACTATACGAGCCAGACTGTAAGTAAATGAGAGAGAAAGAGAGTAAATCCAGGAAGTGGTAGTAGATTCAAGAATGATAGGCATTCTCAACACACACACATGAACATTTAATGGATAGAAGAATACAAGTTTCAAAAGTTATGATCTCCCCATTCTACTCCTCTCTGAGTTGGTTGTTATGTTGAAATGGACTCCTGTATTTCTATTTCCCTAGTAAATAAGGGTCAACATAAGATGTGTACAGCTCAAGTAATACCTCTGCTGACATTCCAAATGGGCGGTTCACATGACAAGTCAGAACTTCTCACTCTTCCTTAAAAATACCATATTTGAGGGAACATCCTCTCTTTGTCTCAGCTACGTCAGCACCTATGGAAGCCCCTTCTAGGACACCCCACACCAGTGTCCAGCATAGGAGATTGAATACAGGGCTTTGTGTCTTAGGGATTTCTTTCTTTCTTTCTTTCTTTCTTTCTTTCTTTCTTTCTTTCTTTCTTTCTTTTTTTTTAATTTAGATTGTTTTAGGATACCTGAAGTGGGGGATTGGAGTTTCCAACAGTGTTCCAGGTAAAGCCATGCACTGGGCTGTCCACTGTTCTCAGAACAGTAGGAATTTAGAAGTTAGATGATATAACATCACATTGGAGCTGCTGTTAAAAATCTGCAGGAAGATTTTAAATATAGCTCTTATGATTCTCCCCCACCCATCTCATTGTATCTGGGACCAGAGATCCTACTTGGAGTGATGTTTATCTCTAATTGCAAAGCAAGCCTTTGATTTCAGAGTGCCTCTTAGTCACTGTCTCCTTGCAGGAGCTACTTTAGCTGAGAACTCCCTGACCTTTCCCTGCAAAATTACAATGACCTTCACCTCATACCCCAAGCTCTGTCCTTACCTCCCTGTACTTTATCATCTTATATCTTGTTACCTTATTTTCTTTTAAGAAAATACTTGTGATGAGGTCATCCCTGTGATTAAAGACCCCTGCTGGTTCCCTTGCTTAAAATAGAGGTTTGTTTGGCATATAGGCCTGGTGGCCTGACACAGTTGGGCTGGAATCCAAACAGCTCCAGTTTCTTGGTAAGTGACCTTGGACACGCTGCTTAGCTTCTGCAAGACACACTTTCCTTACACATAAGACAGAGGTAGTACTGCTATTCATTTCAGAGTGATACCATATGACATAGATGAAAACATTAAATTACCTAGTGCTATGCCAACCACAGTGGATGTTTGGAACTTATCCACCTTGTCATGCATGCTGGGTTTTGCTGCTCTATATTATATGGCCCCTCTTGAAGCTCTTCCTTCCTATTATAGGCTGAACACACACATTCTCTGATTACCCTGAATGTGTCATTTCTTGATTGATTTATTGAAAGACCCTTCCCATCCTCAATCCAATGAATTTCCTTGGAATTGTCTCCTTTTACCACTCTAAAAAGTGCTCATTTGTACTGGGGAACATGTATCATTCTTGTTTTTCTTTTCTGTGTTAATAGTCTTCCCTGACCACTGTGATAACAGCTCTCCATATTATACACGCTGTGATATGTTCTGATGACATGGCATGATGTATACGCAGGTGGCATGGACCTTTAATCCCAGAACTTGGGAGGTAGACTAGAGACATCTCTGAGTTCAAGGCTAGCCTTGTCTATAGAGAATTCTACACAGAAAAACCCCATCTCAAAAAAAAGGAAAACAAGCAAACAAATAAATAATTGCATATATACGCTGAGAGTACTGCTAGAGTTACAGCACATCTCTAGTAGTTTCGACTAGAAATAGCTCCTTTCTAGTAAATTTCAATTATTTTTTTCAGTACTCATTTTGAATGTTTTCTATAGACTACTTTATGTTATTCCCTAGGCCACTCTTTGTTACAGGCCTTATGCTATGTGTTTCAAAGACTGGGAAACTGAAACCGATAGCTTGGAAGGCTACCATGGCTCCAAATGAATAATTATTACAAGGGTGTGAAGGTGTGTCTGTCCTGTGTTAACATCTCTCTTCTGAAGAGTACCAGTTTATGTTGTATTTGTTGCCCTAGTCTAGTTACAATATCTTCCTTAATATAGACTAAAGTGTGAGGAGAGCTCTTTCCTTGAGAAGAATTTGAGGCAGAAAAGGGCAATCACTTACAGCCATCATATATTCAAGTGGTTTGGAGATATCAGTACAGAGATAAAAGCAGCAGTTTTTATGGTTGTATTTTTTAATTTTAAAGTTCCTTTCTACTTTCACCACACAATCGTTTCATCGGAGATTCTGACACAGACAAGTTTCTGGACCAAATCATATAGAAGAGCTCTTTCCTCTAGGCTGAGAGAAAAGGAATCAAGGTAAAAACAAGACAAATACTGTAAACGTCTCCGTGTTGTGTCATCATGGGGATTAACGTGCTGCATAATTCCTTTAAATGGGGGAACTTTGGGTTAAAATTATCTTCGGTTACAGGGAATAATTCTGTACCTAACTGCATCTGTAGCTGACACATTTGTAGCTGGTTAAGAACCTGCATTTTTAAAAAATGTTTGAGACCTCTTAGTATACCAACTACAAACTTTTAGACAAATTTTAATGTGAGACTCTGGAAAAATATGGTGGGGGTCAATTCACTCATTTTTCATCCATTCGTTTTTGGTGGAGTTAAATTTCAGTTTATGAGAAGTTTGTACATGAGTGCCCTGTTATCCCCATCACTCCCACCCCTCCCCAAACTTCTCCCATGTCCGTCTCCCCAAACCATGTATCTTCTTTAATTATTATATATGCATATGCATTTATATGCACATATGTTTACATAACCTACTGAGTCCATTTAGTTTTGCTAATTTATATGTACATGTGTATAGGATTAACAACTGGTTTTGGGCATCCGTTGTGGGAGCTTGTCCCTAGAGGAAACTAATTCTCCCTCTCTCAGTAGCCATTGGTTACTAGCAGCTCTTCTTCCAGGATGAATGTCATGTTTGCATGTCAACTGGCATCACTATTATATTGATCTTGTTTAGGAAACAATAATTTTAGATTTCATGGGTATATTTTCTCTGCCATACCTGCCTGGGACATACTATCTAGCAACAGATTTTCTGGTTTCTGGTTTTTACAGTCTCCCCTGCAAACCTGCTCACTAAAAAACTCAAATTATCTCTACTTACAGATAGCATAGTATATATTTTAAAATATCCCAAAAATTTCAACAGAAAATTTTTAGATCAATACTTTCAACAAAGGGACAGGATAAAAAACATTAACTTAAAAAACCCAGACACCTTCCCATACACGTGTAAAAAAAATCATGTTGAGAAAGAAACATCAAAACACTCCTATTCATATAAGCCACAAAATATCTAGGAATAATCCAAAGCAAGGAGATAAAAGACATTTAAAATGAAAACTTTAAATCTCTTAAAAAGAGTTTGAGAAGGAAGATGGAAAGATCTCCCACACTTATGGATTGGAAGAATTAATATTGTGAATATGACCATCCTACAAAAAGCAAATTATAGATTCAACTTAATAACCCCAAATCCCCATCATATTCTTTACAGAAATAAAAAAAAAACATGTATTTTGTTATTAATATCTTGGGAATCCCTCAAACCCCAAAATATCCAGAATTCCAACAGAACTGCAGAATTTACATAGAAGATGTTGAGATCTAGAATATGCTAGACTATTTGGATATAGGACATTATTTCCTAGGGATAGCCTAAGGTCAAGACAGGAGCACATACTCTACAGATAAACACTGAGTTTAAAAAGCAATCAGAGTCTTTGCTACTAGAGTCTGGATCCTATCCAAGGAGTGTGGGGTTGCTGTATTTTCAATTTGTTTTGTAAAAGGAGAATCCCACAGTAACTGTAGGTACTAAGGCAAATTTATACAGATGGAAAACAGACATATTTCTGTAGAAGCTGCATAGCTGTGTGTATATGTGGCTTTTCCCTTGGGCTTCCTATAGGTGTAGGCTAACATCCTACTCACTGGTCTAAACTATTGAAGCATCTGGTTATACAGAGCAGTAAAGAAAGAATCCCACATCAAAGTACAAAGAAAGATAAATAAAACTTTGATGAGTCACTAAGCAGACAGATTCCTATAAACTTAAAGAAAAAAATTAAAAATAAAACATTTTACATAGACATTTCAAAACTTAAGCTGAGTGAATTTTCTTGTGCAACCTTGACATTTTATATTTTATTCACAGTTGACATGGCTAATTTTCAAGTAATATAAAATTATCACAAGTAATAACACTGATAGAAATGGGAAATTTAAATTTATATACTCAGACATTTGTGATACTTCAGCAATCAGGTTGTCAAGGGTCCTGTTTCGCTGTGTAGAAATCATGCATTTTAAGTACTTTTCCATGTGGTCAGTTGGAATTAAATTAAACATTGTCTATAGCAGAAGCACTGTAGAAGGCTGTATGCTAGCATGTTCTGGTTCTATTGTATTCTTGACAAGCCTGTCTCCTCTCTCCACACATCTAAGGCTTATGTGTCACAACTTTATGCAGTGTCTGGATGCTTTCTGAGAAAGTTTCACTAAACACACTGGGAGTAATAGATGATGTGCCCATTGAAAAGAAAAGAACACAGGCTTAGATGTGGATCTTGATGTTGATTACAAAATTGAGCAGTTATCATTTGTTCTTTTGCATGTCTTTCTTGGGCTGAACCTGTGATACCTCAAAAGCTGCATGTGACAACTGGCCTTTCTATGGAAAATGTCAATCTGGGCCATCTCTACCACTGTGTAAAAGTTCAATTAGTAGTAGGGTTGCTATGTGAATTTCATACCGAGTAGTCTGCCTATTGGAAGTAGGTGGAAGAAGAGTCCAAGGTTTCATCAGTAAGGGGTAAGATTGTAAAGTTACTGAAGTTGAGAGAGTATGATGTTCTGAATCCTCTGGAATTTTAGAGCTCATGGTAAAAAGAATTTTATGCTTAAAAAAAACATAAAAATGCAGAAGTAGAGGGGAAATAATGTTAATCTGTCAAGTTCTAGTACGTATCAAGTGTATTTTTGCCGCTTAGCTTAACACTGCTACAGAAGGGAATAGGCCTGCTTGTTTCTAAGTGTATCATTTATATAGCTAATAAAATCAAGAATTGCTGTGTTCACATGGCTTCATAACAGTTCACATTCAAGAGGGCCACCAGTCCACTATGTTTGCCCAAGGTTAGAATTAAAGCAACCCCAAAGAAAGGAATTTCTTGCAGGGAAAGAGACAGTAGTATAGTGGTTAAGGCTGGGACCAGGACAGAGAGACATTAGAGCTGTGAGTTGATAGTATTCAGTGGGTAGTGTCAGTGGTTTTGGAGATGCAAATGGACATTGAGAAAACATTAATTCCCATTAAACTTAAAAAAAAATGGAATTACTTTAAAAATGAGATGATAGGAGTATGCTATTATTTTACAATTACACTTCTGGGTGTACAACACAAAGAAGTAAAATCAGAGCAGGATGACGTTAGTGCATGCCTTTAATCACTGCATTTGTGAGCAGAGTCCGGTGAATCTCTTATTTTGAGGTCATCCTGGTCTATAAAACAAGTTCCGGGACAGCCAGACTTGTTCCACAGAGAAACCATGCTTCAGAAAAGCAGAAAAAGAGGAGGGGAAGGAGAAGGGGGAGGAGGAGGAGGAAGAAGAGGAGAAAGAGAAAAAGTGAAATCAGTATATTGAAAGGCAGCTAGCTGCAGGGCTGGAGAAATGAGAAATGGCTTGGTGATAGAGGTCACTGTCTGTTCTTTCAGAGCCCTTGGGTCCAATGCTCAGCACCCATGTGGCATTGTATAACTGGCTGTAAAATCAGCTTCAGATATCTTCTGGCCTCTGGGGGCATCAAGCATACATGTCGTACATAGACCTGTGGAGGCAGACATCTATACACACATATACTATTAAATAAATATAAAACACAGAAAAGGTAGCTGTTCTATGTTTATTGAATAGTTAAAATATAGAAACTACCTAAATGTCTATCAGTGAAACAAACCAGGAATGTCAAGTCACAGCCTGCATGATTGCACTCATTGTGGGATCTAAAGAGGAGCTCTTCTAAAGACAGAGTAGAATAAAGGCTAGGGACAGTGAAGAAGGAGGAATGGGTTAATTAACATCTTACAGGACTGCAGGAATAATGGTGAATGGTACTGTTAGATGGGGGTAATGCTGGTCTTCTATTGCATAGTAGAGTGACCATGGTTAACAATATTATAGTGAATACTTCAAGATCACCACAAGAAAAACATTTGAATCTTCCAAACACCATTCTGGTTTGAATACTGAATATTATTTCAGGATGGTTATGTAAGGTTCATATATAGAAAAACATCATGCTCTCACCCACAAATATGTTCGAATATATACGAGAAATAAAGAGATGGTAGCTTACAATATTTGGTGCTGTAGCCAAAGAAAACTCAGACTGAAACTATTTTAAAAAGTGATTGGACTAGAGTTTGCTGGGAAGACCTCTGATTGTTACCTTATTATTATTGTTACTCTTGAGCATGAAAATAAGAGAGGACATTATGTAAAATAACAAGATAAAATATGATAGGATGTATGTTGATAAAGTGTCACAATGGTATATAATTTTAAATATGAAGAAGTTCAAAGTTAACATTTTAGTGTTAAAAATATCTAATTACAACTTTGCTGATTTAAGATTTGGGAATAGTGTCAAGTACAATCTGTTTATGAAGATGCAAAAATTAAGAGGTTTTAGAAATCTAAAATTACCCTAGTATTTAAAATTTGGAGGATAATTATTCAAGAAATACTTACTGAGTCCTGTCTTTGTGATGAACATTGTTGTGGTCACTAGAGAAGGAGCTGTGTATGATCTGTGCCAAGCTTGTGGATGGAGCTTGCTTTCCAGTGGGAAACTGGAAAACTAATCAGCAAATCAACAAATACATAGACTTTTAGATGCTTTGATGCTTTCCAGAATAAATAATGAAGTCTAATGAGAACAAGAATATTGATAATTGATCATGAGGACTGCTATGTTCCCTGATGCTGAGAAGATCGAACTGAAACAGAACTGAAGGAACCTGGGAGTCTAGATGCCATCACCTGGACAAACTCTGTTTTAAGCATACAAGTTACTTTATGCAAGGGTCCTCAGGTTGGCACATCTTTTGATGGCCTGATAAATAAAATGTGTGGTGGAGCTCAGTGAATGAAGAAGGAAGGAATGATGCTGAGATTTTTATAGAAAGAAGAAGCAGAGAGCAAATGACAGTCTTAGCTTCAGCAAAGAGTTAGGCTTTTGTGGAAAAATGGGAAGACATTGGCTAACCCTAAATGAAAAAATAATAAAATGTGACCCAAGCTTTGTAGGTGGCTTTCTGTCCTTTGAATCTATCCTGACTTCTTCCTGAGAACCCTTTGATTTGCTTGCCTGGTAAATTGTAATGGGCTATCCAACTTTATTAACTATTACGGTGTGCTTCCAGATTTTAAACACATTTAATCAGTTGTAGAATTTTTACTGTATTCTCTAATCAACATTGCTTTTTCTGCCTCTCTGTGTTGCATTATGCAAACAGATGTGATGTATTTGGATATTGCATATATGTGGAGGCTAGAGGCTGACACTGGGCATCATCCTCAGTTGCTTGGGTGCATTTCTGTGACAAGGTCTGTTACTGAACCTTTGAAAGGAGCTCCATGGATCCTTTGGCAAGTTCCCAGTGTTGGAATGTCAGGTACTTGCTGACTTGTCTGTGTTTACCTGAGTTCTGGAGAGGGAACCCAGGTCTCATGTTTGTGACAAGCACTTTACCCAAGGAGTCATCTACCCAGCCCTCCTCAATTTGTCTTTAATGATATGATTAATGTCAAAACCAAGGCATATAAGCTTTTTTCATTCACCCCAGTACTTGTTCACTTTAAAATAAACTATCTCACCATTAATGCTGGTAAGAGAAATAGCATGGATGGCTTTGGTGTTAAAATTTCATGGTATGTGTGCTGGAGGGAGAGCAGAGCTGAGGGACTGTCCCATTCTCTCTCTCTCTCTCTCTCTCTCTCTCTCTCTCTCTCTCTCTCTCTCTCTCTCTCTCTGCATCTCTCTGTCTCTTAATTTTAGGCTCAGGTGTGATAGGCCAAAAGGAGGGCCCCAGTAGCCAGGACATGCCATGTCCCCATCTCCATATTTTTGCTCACCCAAAGTGAAAGAATGGGAAGGTAGGGTCCCGGAGTCTGAAATAAATCAGTAGCAGCAGAAAATCTCCTGTTTCTCCCTTCCCCAGGCTGGGAAGTATAAAGTTCAGACCCAAAATGCAAAGTGAATACATTACTGAAAAGAAATGTCTGTAAGAAGAGCCCGCTGGTTACCTCCCCCAAATAGAAACCACTACACACAGCCGAATGAAGACTGTGATGCAAACATTGAAAAGGCACATATTTTAGAATGAAAGGAAAAACTGAAAAGGCGGGTAATGAACAAAATGCTATCATGCTTCATAGCATTCCATCAAAGAAATATTAATTTAATTGAAAAACCCACTGCCCTTCCAGACAAGTACTCCACCCCTGCCTTATAGAGATAGTTTCTATTTGCTGGCACATGCATTTCTTTTAGGTCTGCACTGTAGCCAGCATTTAATTCACACTAGCATGTATATAACCACGACTGTTACCTATAGCCTCTAAGGTGAGGTTCAAAGAGACTGTGGGGAGGAGGGAATCAAGAATAAATATGCGAAAGCCCTACTCTGGTTCCTTGGTTTCTGCTTAAGTCTCTGCCTGAGATGGTTTCCTTTAGAGATAAAGTCATCATTCTTTCTAAAGAGCATAGCTCAATCTGAAAAGCAAGAGGCATCATGCACTTAACTTAGACTCGTCATTTCTCACTGCATGTTATATAAAATTCATCTTGGAGGCTTGAGGTTCACCTTCTGCTTGCTACATGCTATTGATATCGAAAAAATAGATTGAAAAAAATTTTAATAATCATATCCAATAAAGAAATGCAAATCTCAGACTTAGCTCTGGATGGAGGTTTATAGAGAAACCCCTTAGTGGGTTCCTGGAATGGGGCTGAAAATTCTGGTAAGCTTTGAGCCTCAGAGTCGCTGTGCTTCTCCAGATATGTTCCTGCCAACAAACAGGGGCCTTCCTGGGCCACAGTGTGTCTAGGGACAGAGATAAAGCCAATGATGTCTTGAGAGGAAAATCTCAGTCAGGTTTTAGAATGCTGCAGATTGACTGACACGTGCATTTCCAAGTGACAGTGAGCTTTCTAATGCAGTTAACTCTGCTGTGTTAAAAAAAAAAAATCATTTTAGCTAACCTTACTTTTATTTATTTATTTTTTTGGTAGGATTCTCCAGTGAAGAACACTACATACCTGGTTACTTTAGTAGTTAATAACGTGGACCCAGAAAACCCCCTAAAAGAAAATCTTAACCCTAAGGATTCCCAGCTCTGAGCATTGTCCATCACGCCTGCTCAAAATAACGCGGTGCTGCAGGTTCAGCGATGATGGTCCTCAGCCCACAGATTGTGACTGTCTCCTTCTGGTCACCTGAATTCTTTCCACTCTCTGTCAAGCCTCCAGATAACAGCCACAAGGGATGAAATGTGATTTTTAAATGAATGTTTACATGCCTCTCTATTTTGTTCTTGGTGTTTATTGTTTTCTGCTATGTCGGTGATGAAAGGTTATTCTCTGAAAGATTTAGTCAGTGAAACGCATATCATAAAACCCTGGACTCTGCAGTTAGACACAGAAAGAGCAAAGGAGGGAAATGGGAAAGTATCCCATCGGACTGCAGCGTTTGAGTTTATGTAGGGATGATGTCATTTGTTTTCACAAAACCGGTTTTAAATTTGTTCCTGCCTTTCAGAACTGCAGCGCAGAGCATCTGTGGAGACTTCTGCAGACCATATTTCAGGCTTTTGAGAGTGCGTGCAGCATCAAAATTCAACCAATAGCAGGGGGGAGCCTTGCCCTCCTTAGCCTCCGTTTGTTCTCCCTACCTGAAGCAAGGGTGTGCTGCAGCTGTGAGGTGACCGCCCAGTGCCCTCCAGGCCCCTCCTGCCCTGCTCCAACTGCAAAAGCATAAAGGCAAGCCTCGAATGGTTTAAAGAGAACCTTGCCAAAATCAAGACTGACTCTGGCCACCCTCACGTGTTCTTTTCACCGGCAGGTAACCTCCCAGAGAAGGCGTATCTATAAAGGTTGATTTGGTTCGGAGGGTTTTAAAATTCAATTTTTGGCGTTTATTTTGCATCCCTCTGCAACACGGGAGCCATCCTAAGAAGTAAGAAGGAAGGAAACAGAGATCCTGGGTTGCTGAAACCCCAGTGGCTGAATGAGAGCCCCTGAATTCTATAGCTGTAATTATCTCTCACAAAGCAAACACATTTCCGTGTGTGCATTTGTAGAGGAAGACTGGGAAATATGCACTGGAGAAAGATCATCAGTTCAATCACAGAAATCAATGGGTTAGGTACAGAGTGGAAAAGAAAAGTGCCGAGAGGCACACCATCTTTCATCCCTCAGCTCTTTCCCTCCAGAAGGAAATGCAGACTATTGACAACAGATTCAGTATGGGTTCTTCGGCTGGAGCAGCAGAAACTGAACTCTGGGCTAGTTTCTTCCTGAAACCCTATGAGGACATTTACAGAGTAAAAGGACTCACAAATGATGGTCCAGCCTATGTCTGGATCTCTTTAGGAAACCCAGAAGGTACTGTCAGTTGCCATTGCTAAGTGGACGATGTCTAGCTTCCAATTGATTCTCCTCTCATCATACTCAAGTGGCCTGAGTCTCAGTAGGGTGCTGCTTTGTCAATGGGCACATGCCTGTAAGGTTTTGAAAACCCGAGTCCTCAATTTGTTGAGGACTCTCTGTCCTCAACTCTCTGCCAGTCCTCTCTGTCACCTGGCAGAGAGAGCAGGCGGCAAAATGCTCTCACAGGAGGTGACGGTATTGCTTCTGAAAGAATAGGGAGATCGAAAGGTTTTTCTGCTCCATTGACGTTTACTGATGTGGATTGGACCACTATAATATTCCTGCCTGGGATGATTGTTACCCACTCTTTTTTAGTACTGCGTTCTTTTTCAGTACTGCGGCTTGAACCCAGAGCCTCATGTATGCCAAGGAAGCACTCTACCTCTGAGCTACACTTCAAACCTCATCTCTTTTCAAAATTCACTTCTGAGAGACATGCAGCCAGGACTTGAACTTACAAACTTCCTGCCTCAGCCTCCTGAGTAGCTGGGATTACAGGCATATGCCACCATACCAGGCTAACTTGGATTTACAACCTTGATCGTTATGGCTGCATGTTTGTGAACATCAAATGAACTTTTGAAGCAGAAGTGGTAATGAATTATACCAGGACAGGAGGCATGGGCTTTGGCAATCCTTGCCAACTAAGGTGTGTGTGGCTCTGCTTTCCATATTAAGAACTGTGCTTGCTCAGACTTGGTCAATTTAAGGAAAGTCAAATGTCCTTTAAAGAATGAAAAAGGCTACCTTCTTTTCTATGTCCCCAGCATCTCTTTTGTTCTTGCCATAGTATGTAACTTACAGGCCATTACTATGGAATTGCCATTCAATTTGATAATTAATCCCCTATGCTTCTCTCTCATCCTCATTTTTCAATGCCTTTAAGAGTATGCGATCTCCAATACTCACAGTAGGGGACACAGCTAACTCCTTTTCCCCTTTGCCTACTATTGTTTTCTTTTAAGGGTGCTGTCAGCATGATTACCTTAGCATCATCATATAAATGGATAAAAAAAAAAAAAAACTAAGTGACCCTGAACATTTCTGTTTTGGGAAAATATTGTGACTTAACGAAGGTATTTTGGTGATCAGAAAGGTGAAGTATTTATGTATTTTAAAAGATTGGTATCTGTTAAAAGATCTTTAAACACAAAGCCTTTACAGAACACCTATTTATGAAATGTAGAAGGTCACTACAATATATCATTATTAGCTAGTAGCTCATTTCATGTGTTCTTGGATTTTGCCAACCTACATGTCTCTAGATGCTCTTTCAGAGAGATACAACCTTTAGATTTCAAGAACTACCTTCAAAGCCAGTGGTTCTCAGCCTCCCTAAGCTAAAAGCCTTTAATACAGTTCCTCATGCTGTGGTGACCCCCAATCATAAAATTACTTTGTTGCTACTTAATTACTGTAACTTTGCTATTTTTATGAGTATTAATGTAAATATCTGATGTCCTGATATGTGATTCCCCTGGGGTTTGCAGTCCTCCATGGAGAACACACTGTTAAAGCTAACTGCCTTGGAATCCATTTCCTGGGTCCCACTCTGTCCTTAGGATTACTCCTGGGGACTTGTAATGGGTCCCTGTCAGCATCAGGGTATGCTTTTGGATTTTAACCCCATCAATGTCTGCCTTCAAGAGCATTGTTTACTGAATTTCCTGAATTTTCCTGCACAGTTCATATGAGAATGAAGATCAAAGAAACTTCTTAGATCAAGCAAAGCCACAAGTATATGCCTCTCAGACATATTTGAAGAGCAACTTAAGAGACTAATGAGTTATGCTTACTCCAGGTCCATTCCTCTTCTGTTTTCTACTGGGCATTGGGAGTCCAAGTAAAATGAACCGTAGACAGATGGACTGCAGCTCTGTGATAAAGACACAAGTGCAGACCAAAGCCCCTAGGACAAATAACACCTACATCAAAAAAGCAGCCCATCCCATAGCGTGGGATGCTGTCAAGGTGGTCCACCTTTGCCGCTAATGCTAATGGAAATGCTTTTCCTATCAGCCATTCGAACGCACTGTCCCCTCATCCCCTTCACCCAAGGACATTATGGCCCTCTTTGTAACATGATGTTGGTGATGTTGTCCCATTCAAAACTCATGAAGTGGAAAGCAAAGCACGGGATGTTACTGAAATATGGTTATACCATTTAAGGTTCTACAAGGAGCAAATCACTCCATTAAAGCAACGATATGGAAAACGGCTGTCATAAAAGGAAAATGAGTCATATTTACATTATGCTGACGAATATTTTTAACTTAAATAAGATTTCCTTTAGAGTAGAAACTGTTTGGTATTGAGATTATTAATTTGAGAGGAGAAAAAGTGTTAACTGTAGCATAATGACAGGAGACTAATTTCCAGTGAGGGAGAGAGTAGCTTGGAACAATCTAGAAAGCATGGGAGGGAAATGGTGAACTTTATTGTAACACAAAGAGAAATGACAAATGTGAAGTGACAGCAATGTGCTCTTGAGAGGACAGTAACTGTTAACTGAAAGTTAAGTTTTTAGTGAAACAACATGTGCTAGTGCAAATGAACATTAGTGTCTATAAAACACACGTTTTTATTGCTAAAATTATCCAATATGTAGATATTTTGTGTTGTTTGTCATGTCAGCAGATATTTACACATACTCTGAGTGTGTTGAGGCACTTCTCTGAGTCTGAGGGTCTGGGTCAAGGTGAAACCCTGAGTATAATCCAGATATTTCTGTGAGCAGAGCTGGAAATTCTTAGTTAAGTATCCTTCTCATGCCCATTAATCTTTTCCTTCATGCCAGGAGACCACTACGACATTGTATTTTTTCAGTCTTGTATTATCTGGGTAATCGTTTTCTGGTGTCTGTATTTGCGGGAAAGACACTGGCCTGACAGTTTAAAATCTGCACATCTACAAAGTATCATAGAATGAAAAGAGAAAACTGCATCTTTACTGGTTGTGTTTGCTGTATAGTTCTCATTTTAAAAATACTGTACAAAATTTAAAAGTTGCTCGGGTATTTTATCATATAGATGTCCTGAATTAGGAATGGATTACTTACTTATATTTAACTTTTCTACTTAATTTCATTCATCTGCTAGGCCACCAAGGTTCACAAAAGACTTAGCTTATTTTCAAATTCTTTTAAACTTCATTAAAAAACTGAAAAGAAATAGTCCCTCTTTCTCAGTCTTAAACTCTGCAAGGGTGAAATCTATGTACTGTCTGTAATAAATATTGAAACTTTACTCCATTGCTTATAGTGCAATGGGACTCACTCAATGATATCAGCCACATTCAGTGTCAACCCTTCAAAAGGAATCTCTTCCATCTCCCTAGAAAGATCTCTATAGTAAACTTGTTTGCTAAATGACTGGCTCTCCCTTAACAAATAAAACATCACAGTGTCTACTGCTCCTCTTTTCTGAAGTGATGACAAATTGCCGAGGAGTAAAAGCCCTCAGACTAATAACAGAGGAAAATTGACTCTAAGATCCCATCATTTTGTTTACCAGCTGTCTTTATAATTCCATAATAACCCAGCCCATGTTTAAAACATTGTTCAGAGATAGTAAAATAGACCAGAAACAAACGATCTTTCTGCTGGAATTAGTTTACGCATGGGAGCAGGCTGAAAAGAAAATATGATTCAGAAACTTACCTAGCTCTCAGGCATGAGACCCGGTGACCACATACTCCGGGCTGAAACACAACTCAGGAGCATTACATCATCGTGACAAACTTTCATTGGCTGCAGAAGCCCCAAGGATAACACAGGCTTGTAAGGTGCTGTGTGAAAGCCCCTGTTGCCTTTCTTTATCAAGGTTATAGCTAAAATACTGAGAGCAAGACTTTCCTTTCATTAATCCTGCCCTGGCCAACCTGACAAGACATTGTTAACCATTTCTTAACATGTTTATCTCCACTTAAGTCATTAGTTTCATATTTAACTCTAACCTGTGAGGTAATAGTTAATTTGTTGTTAAAATTTTTCTTTAAAACATGTTTTTAACATTATCTTGTTTTATCTAAAGTGTGTGTCATCATTCTGTATGAAGGGGCAAAGACCCCTGATTAGTCTCAAGGCATCTTTATTATTTTTGAATACCTTATTTAAATCAATAAATCTTTCCTGTTTATTACTTAGTTTTTCCTTATTTTTCTCTAAGAAGAGGGAGAGGTAGACACACACACATTTATTTGTTTGTTTGTTTGTTTATAACAATCTGAAGGAAGTAGTAATGCAGCCCCCAGTTCCCAATCATTCATTTTTATTACCAGAATTTTCCCTCTCTATTGAACACTAGAAGTTATTTATTTCACACTATTACCATAGTGTTTAACAAACTGAAACCATGAGTTAATTTGAGAGCAGGAGGTAGTACATAGGGTAAGGGTGCCTATGGTACCCATCTCCACCTTTCATCCATTCTTATTGCCTCTGGGGTAAATATTTACTAAAAGAGAAACTACCCCATAATAGGTGGAACTATTGGACAGTGAGATCTATCATTTAGGAAGCAACAGAAATATGACATCACTAGTTACTGCCAATTTCCCTGTCCTCTCTGATTGTCTTCCTGCTTCTGTTGGCCGTCTCTGTTTCTGTGTCTGCCTCCATCTTACACTTAGAAGAGCAGAGAAGGGATTGACTCCAGACAGGAGGAAATCCACGTACTTATTTTTGGAGTTTTTAAAAGAAATGTTCTTTCTGTATTGTCCTGAAACTATGTAGACCACATTATTCTTGAACTCACAGAGATTTGCTTGCCTCTTATTCTGAGTGCTGGGATTAAAGCCATGTGTCATCATGTGCTCAGCTCAGTTTATTTTTAAAGTAAATGCTCACACTTTCTTCTAGTCTCTTGAACACAAGCAGATAGTGCACACATATTGATACCCATGACAATCTTAAAGCAAACAACCAAGAAATAAATTTCAAATGTTTGTCTGGGCTTTAACATCTTTGTAGGTTCTTTGTCATCCTTATAGACTTCCATTCTCATCTATATCTTGAAGGAGACCAATCTGCCTTCGGAAAAGCCATAATTACTGAGAGTGTGATTTCCAAGGCATCTTTCTGTCACTGGTCCTTAGACTCTGGCTTACACATACTAACTAGTAATCACTTTCTGGATGAATATTGAGGAGTTTCAGGTCCCTGTTTGAGTTTTATATACTTGAGAATGGGATAGAGGGGAAAGGAAGATGCAGGGAAAGGGAAGAAAAGGAGGAGAGAAGAGGATTTCACTTTGAAGTGGAGTCAGGAAGCACTGGTCCCTGATCCTTTCCAGTGTTGGGTAAATCTATAACAGATGCACATACTCATGGAAAGCGGGGTTTGTCAATTTGAATGTGCTGGAAGCTCCATAACAAGGGATGGCAGAGCTAATGTTTGAAGAAGCACAGGTTACTTAGCCAAAGAGGGAAAAAAATATAGGAGGAGAAAGAAAACAGAATGTGAAGCAAGCGCATGTGTGTGGGTGGGACACATAGTGATATTTGTGTGAAAATCAGAAGGCAATTTTCTATCTAAGGAAAGAATGTAGAAGTGAAGGCCAGATCCAGGGATTTGGAGGTCTTGTCAGCCAAAAGAAGTGATGGGAACTTTAATTGCATAGCTACTCTACGTTGCCCCTGCTCCACAGTCATATTTGTGACTTCTCCCTAGCCTGGGATGGACAAGTGTAGGTGGGCTCAGGAACATGAGTTAGCTTATGTCTCAGTTAAAAGTCATTGCAGGAATCAGATGGAACTGTTTAAAGACTGAACTAAACAGAGGTATCTGAAAAGATTATGCCCATGGGCAGGGGCAGGAAAAGAAAATGAACGAAGGATGGTGAAACAGACAGCAAGCCTCAGAAGTAAGAAGCTGTTATTGCCCTAGGCTCATGACCAGAAACTAACCTCAGCATGAAGTCACAGAAGAGAAAATGTGGATATTGCACTAAATAACATTTAGCTTCTTGAGGCAAAGAGAATCAAAAGGAAATGTAGAGGAAATATAGAGAAAGTGAATGAAGGTAGATGAGGTAGACTCAGTGATACTGGTGTGTGTGTGTGTGTGTGTGTGTGTGTGTGTGTGTGTGTGTGTGTGTGTGTGTGAGAGAGAGAGAGAGAGAGACAGAGAGACAGAGAGAGAGAGAGAGAGAGAGAGAGAGAGAGAGAGAGAGAGAGAGAGAGAGAGAGAGGACAACTTATTAGAGTCAATTCTTTCTTTCTACCTTTTACACAGGTTCTGAGGATCAAACCCATGTCCTCTGCTTGCACAGCAAGCACCTTACCCACTGAGCAATCTTGTCAATCAGCTGCCCATGAACTTTTATTTTTTTAAATCAACGAACACCTTGCCAAAATAGCTTTGTTCCTATGTCCTATGTTCTGGATTCAGTATACGGAAGGCTCCATTTGAAGCTTTTGGCATAGAAAGACAGAAAAGTCGGGTATGGCTGTGTCTAGAGCACAGAAGAAAATCAGGATCAAAGATGGAAGTCATTACCTGCCTTGTTGAGGCCAAACAAGGAAGTATTCGAAGACATCCCGCCTAGCTGCCGTGGGCTAGAAGTAATTGGTAGTAAAAGAACAGCTTGAATATGGTGTTAAACAACTGCCCAAGAACCACATCTGGCCTACCCATTTTTATTTGTAAGTAATATTTAGTTGTTGTTATATTTTTAGATGGTTGAAAAAAGAAACAAAGGTAAATTATAGCTTGCCATCTGTGGAAAAATATGTTAAATGTCAATTCAATGACCGTAGAAAAGTATTTAAATATAGCCAATATGAGCTGTTTATGTTTGTCTTTGTGGGTCTAATGATAAAGCTGAGCAGTTGCAACGGAAGGAAGCCCTGTCTACTTGAAATAGCTCAGAACTTTATAGAAGCAGTCTGCTGCCCCCTTATTGGTAAAATAGTACTGCACATTCCAAGTTACAATGGGAGGGGTCACAGGTGAATGACAAGGAATTAAAGGATCCGCTGGCATGAAGCCATCTTTGCTTTCTAGAAGGCTGCTGGAAACAGATGCCAGATGTTTTCTTCCCTGTCCCTTTGTTTTCATTAATAGAATAAGAACATGACTTGGAATTGGGTAAGGCAAAGTCTTATTTGTTCGTATGTGTATGTATGTGTATGGGCACATGCCCATGCCAGAGCACATGGATGCAATCGGAGGATAACTCTTGAGAGTTGGTTCTCTCTTTCCACCGTGAGGGTCTTGGGGTCTTTTAGGATTGTCAGTATTGGCAGCAAGTGCCTTTCCCATGGGGGTGTCTCACTGACCCTGGTGAGTGAGTGAAGGGGACTGGAATTTAGCGGTAAGCAAGTGGCAAAGCTACTGCTCAACGCAGGCCAAGTTGGTAACATGCATGCACTTTGCAACTGGAAGCGGAACGATTGACATGGAAGGAAATGGAACAGAAACATGGGCAGCAGGACTCTGAAGTGGTAACAAGTTAAACTTGTGTGATTTTGCTCCAGTAGCATTTGGTAGAGTAATCACTAGAGAGGAGAAACGAAGCAGTGGCATTAGTTAAGGGTTGGGTTCTTGTAAAGCAATGAAAGAAGGGGAAAAACAACCAAAGCAGGCTATGGTAAGGTAGTGGTGATGGCTATGAACAGAGACAGCCGTAGGTTTCACCTTTATTTTTCTTCTAGGATAGTGTGATGCCTTGAACCCGAAACACCTGCACCCTGCACTCTTGCTTATTCACCAGGCAGTGTCACCATCTCTGGAGGAAAGACTTTGATGCTGGAAGTATGTCACTTGGGACAGACCTTTGAGCATGACACCTGTTCTTGGATCCAGACTCTGCCACGTGTTTGCTCCACCATGCCTTCCCCATAATGGCAGACTGACACCATTGAGACTGTTACTCCACGTAGGTGTCTCCTTCCATATGTTGTTGCTGCCCTGAAATCTGTCACAGTGAATGGAAATAAGTAACACACATGGGTTACAGATGGTCACCTGGAAGAGCATCAAATTTTTAATGGGTGGGTCTTCTTTGTGGACAGTTGGACATATTGAAAGACATGTGAGAGGACAATGACATTCAGGGATTGGAGATTTTAATGTTCTAAGTGAGTTGGATAGTGAGATTAAGAAAGAAAGAATAGGTTGTTGACGTAAGAAAAGAGTGTGGAATTTATTGTTTTAAAGGTAATGTCAGGACTATCAGCCAGACTATCCACAACAAAATACAAGAGGATAAATGGCTTAAACAAGAAAATTATTTTCTTATAGTTATACAGGCTGGATGTTCAATATTAAGTTGCTCTTGGTATCGGTTTCTTCAAGGCTTTACCCCAGGCTTATAGGTGACTGAATTCCTCTGTCCTCACTTGTTTTGCCTCTTTGTTTATCCTTGGTGTTACTTTTTCACATGAGGACATATGTCATACTGGATTTGGGATTCATCTTTATAACTTCATTTAACCACATGCACCTTTTTCAAAACCCTTTGCCCAAATAAAATCACTATGAGCTTCATTCCATATATAAACCAGGGTGAAGGGGATATACGATTTATTACATGACACATAAACACAATAAAGACAGAAAGGAATGGCTGAAGGAAAAAAATAGAGGCTATTATTGGAGTTTAGATTAACAATGTTTAGCAATATACTTTAACAATGTACTCAGCTGCATACTGAACCATCATGGACCCACCATGTGCACATGTGTACATTGGGGCCAGAGAACCATAGTTTCATTCTTCAGATGTACCAATTTTTAGATGTGGTCTTTCATTCACCTGGAATTTGCCAAGTAGGCTAGGCTAGCCTGCTTGTAAGTTCCAGGGATCCTTCTATCTCCACCTCACCAACATTGGAATTGCAAACAAGCCCCACTCTACCCAACACACTGTTGTTGTTATAATTGTTGGTTTGTGTGAGTCCTAGGTATTAAACTCTTATAGTCATGTTTAAAGGTGAAAATTTACCAACTAAACTTCCTATGCCACTTAAGTTTCTTTTTGTTGTTGTTTTTTGTTTGTTTGCTTTTTCTTTTGCTGGGTATATTATCTCAACAACAAGAAAGCAACGAAAGCAAGAACCCAATGTGGTTATCATTTTATGCTCAGGAGCCAAGTGGCTCATTGAAGATAAGACACTTGTTAGAGATGAACTCTTCTCACTCTAAATTCTATTGTGTCCATGACTTTTGCTTTTTAAGACCCTTAAAACATCCAAGAAGCTGTCCCTAGAGGAGATAGAGTCTCTAAATACAAAATATCTTATCAAGGCTGCATCATGGGTGGCATGAAACACAATATATTCTCATGCTTTGATAGCAGCCCTAATACCATGCTTTGGTATACAGGTGTGTCTGGTTATGCCAAAGGGTACAGTGATATTAAAATCTAAGATTAATAACACTCAATTTAAACATTTCATATCAGAAATGAGAAAGCAATTGTACATATATTTTTGTGTTGAAAGTTTTTACAGTGCTATTACCTCTTTCTATCAAATTATCCATGACTTTAATTGTTAGATGATTTGAAATAAGCCATGCAAATTGTAGAGAAATAAGAACTTCTTCACAAGAGCATCTCAGCTGTTGGTTTCAAACAGTTCTTCTTCCATTTCTCTAGCCATCTTTGCTCAATATAGAGTCAGACATCAATTCTTTTTAGAATAATGGTACATAGACAGATATTAATTCCACACTTGGAATTATTCAGAATGAGGTTTCATACCTTGCAATTGGAATCTGTTCTTTGAATTTGACTCACCAATCATATTCTGGAGAGGAAGTTTTATCATTTCTGATTTTAGGGTGAACATTTCAAAGCCGGTATTCTTTATGGACCAGATCTCTAATTTTCACCAAAAAGGATTGCCTGCCTCTTCAACAGGGACACAATGTTCCCATCATGCCTGTCAGAAATAGCTAACTATGTATGTATTCTATTTTTCAGCTGTAGATCCCAACTACAGAGAGAAAAAAGTGTTTTCAGAGGTACAAATGTTAGCACAGCAAGGGAGAACATAAAATCGAAGTCAGTTCTCTCCTGGGGATTATCTCTCATTGATGATGAATGGACAAGTTTTGGTCATTTAGAGACTAAGGTGTTAAATGCACAGGTGCAATCTGTATATCTGTTTCAAGAACAGAAAGAATTTCCAACGCTTGCTTCTTTGGTCAGGAAGGGATTTCTGACATTTATTTGAAATTGCAGCACTTTTTCTACTCATGACACATCAAGCAAACACCACATCCTCCCTCACACAGCATCCATCAAACAACAGTAGTCAAGAAAGGAGAAGAGAAGAGGGGAAGATAGATACCTCCCACACACCCAGCAGTTTACTTAAACTAGGCTCACACTGCCTTGCCTTAAACAGAATGGGCTATTATAAAAGGCTTGCCAAATTTCTACTAATAACTGAGGCTAATTTATTCTTAAAACTTTGTGGTTTAATAGAATATGTCCAGGTTTATTTATTGAGCATAATAAATTGAGCTCCTGCTATACATAATATGAATAATTACATTAAAAATGCCTGACCTGGAAGAAAATGCAGCATACAAATGATTTCAGAAATTACCTGGAGGCAGCATGCTTCAGTTTCTAATAACTCTTTATTTATTTATACCAAAACATCAATGAAAAAGTAGTCTGTAATATGACAACTAATTAGGTGACTACAAATTAAACTTTTGACATTTAGATACTTGCATAGCTATGATACTGTAATTACCAACCGTGGGTAGTAGACTGGGTCTTATGAAAGCTGAAGCAACAGCACACACATATGTCCTTTGCTGTTAGAACCCTGTCTGATGCTGCTCATCCGGGTTAATTTCAGGTACTTGACTATAGGAGGAGCTTTGACAACATTCATTTCTATGATAGTATGACTAACTGTAGACTTATTTCCAGGCATAGGGTCCAAGTGTGGTTGCACAGTGAGACTTCATCAGACATTACCACTCTAGCCCATGTGATGTCCAATATGTCATTAGCTATTGCTATTAGTATTTTAGTTCTAAGGCTCTGGAGCAGTTACTTTGGTGCATGAAACAAGATTACTGACTTCCTAGAATGAGCACATGCGCCCCATATTGTATGAAATACCAAGGCTCTAAGATGATAAATATTGAAGAAAGATCATAGTTTATAAAAATACTTTTTATTAGAACTTAGTGATCATAGAAAATCTATTATTGTAAACAATACTATTTGTTTACTAGAGTAAGAGTTATGTAAAAGCATGTTATGTAGGTTAAAAAAAAACCGTCTTCCATGTTCTGTCATGGTCACTGATGTTTAACTTGGTAGGAAGTAAGTAGAAAGATTATATGAAATCCTTATTTGACATGAGTCTATGGAACACACAGCTCTGGGAATGCTTTCAGCACAGGCAGGCAGAGAGGAGAAGCAGATTGCTCTGGGTGGAGGCACAGGAATTCCTTATGCCTGTTGCATGATAATGCCTCTCCATTGAAACACTTCCAAACAACAGAAGAGATTATGAAGCTGCGTAGATGCTCCAAGGAAACAAATGCTGCCCTCTTCATTTTAGAATAGTCACAGCAGTGGTAAATAGAAGAGAAGCATAGCTGATTGTAGGTGGAATGTACAGAATTTGTTTCTTCTTATGGACCATGTTTCATCTCGTGACTTTCCAAAATAATTATATAAGGAGATTTATCTACTACTTTCCAAAAAGAGCAAATATATTCATGGTGAGCATATATACAAACCAAGGTGCTAAGCTCTGAAGGGAGCCAGCCTGAAATACACATTATTTCTATATTCACTACAATCCATAGTTGCTATTCACTATGTGCTATAGTCATACTATTCACTATGACCCTATTTCCAGTGCAGAGTCAATCTGGCCCTTATTCTTTTGCCTTATCTGAAGTTCTGTAGATGCCTCAGACTACTCAGAGCCTTTTTACTCTCGTGTTCCTCAGTAACTTGCTTCACTTAAAAAAAAATATGCCTCACTTACAATCATCTCCCTCCCCTTCTATAATCTCGCAGTTATGAGATAGAACATTTTTATTGTGTTTGGTTTTATTACTGATGATCTAAGATACAAATGCCTATTTATTAATACATGGTATTATAACTCTAGATGTTATCAATATGTCTCTATTTAAAATTTTTATCACATTTATTTATTTACTTATTTGCAAATATGTTTCTTGCACATGTGGAGGTCAGAAGACAACCTATGGAAACTGATTCTCTACCTATATAAGATAGGTTTTAGGAAACACATCAAGTTGTCAGGCCATCTTACCTGCCCTCTGTCTTTCCTTAAGACCCGTCTCTATTAATTGATGATTTATTGACTTGGCACAGCTATTTATTGTTAATTATTTATAAGGCTCCAATGTGGATGTTCTAGAAGGAAGAAAGAAAACTGCTCATTGATGTGTGAGTCTGACAAGGCTTGTTACTACTTACTGATCAAGGTAATCTTAAAGAGAATAAACAATGATTCAAGTCATAATTAAAATGACTTTTAATGAGAAAATCTTATCATGTATTAACTTTCCTTGGCTATTCAAAATGTATATTCTACATTCATTCTCTCAATGACAGTTAAAATTTAAAAATTCCAACCACATACCTGTTGGCTGCTGGTCCTCACCATCCCTCAAATTTCCTCATAATCTTATGAAACCACATTCTCCAGAAAGTGGTCATTACCCAGATCCCAGCTACCCAGCTTACTTCCAGGTCTCAATCCCAAATGTTAAGTTAGAATAACTGCTTAATTCAGTAAATTGATTTTTTTTTTTGTCAAGTGCAGGTATAGGATTTGTTTCTCCTTTAAATGTACCATTCCCTAGGAAGTGATGAATTATACCCTTCTTTGAATTCTCAAAAGAATTTTATGTGGGCTAATCTTTCATTAACTATTTGTCGGTTAATTTATGTAGTATCAGAAATCAGAGAATGAATTAACAGATACACCACCATAGAGATGAATGAATATAAAATTATTATCAGCAAAAAAATACAAATCCAAAAATATTCTCTCTATGCTCAACCACCATATAATTTTCAAGAAAAGGTTTTCCTGCTCTCCAATAGTCCTACTATTACTGGTTTTGTAGATCTTCATTTTTGCTAATGTATACATTATGTAGTTATTAACTTTCTCTTCTGGGCCATTTTCATCCTTGTATCAATATTGTGTTTTAATCACCATAGTTTCATTGGAAAATTCATAAATTCTATGTATTTGGTTTTCTTCTTCAAGCGCATTTGAGATATTCTTCATAATTTAGGGAATGTTATTAATTTTTTATGATCTGTTTTCTGACTTTTTGGGGCAGAGGAACTTACAAGGAAATTTTAAGTCAATTTGAAGATAATTGTTGGTGAGTCTTATGAAACAAGAACATATCTGGGTATAATTTAATTTCTCTTAAACATTTTATAGTGTTTGTGTAAATATATTACTCTTAAAATTAGATTTATTACTATGTTTTATGTTTTATGTTGCTATTATAAATGTATCATTTCTTAAGTTTATGCTCTACATATTTGTTGATGTTATTTTACAAATATTTTATTTATATCCTCATCCATATTTAAAATAACTTTAAAATTTTGATACTATAACAGTGTTCATTTTATCCAGGAAAAAACTAAGGCAGAGAGGATTGAACTAACTTGCACATCACCACATAGCCAGAGACAGCACCATGATAACTCCACAAATCTTCACACAGTCTATTATCCTATAGTGGAGCTGTACAGTTGGAGGTACACCTTGAAGAAGTTGATCCTGAATAAATCCATCATATTCTCAATTCTGTTACTCTTTATTTTACTAGACTGGTCTTGGTAAAGAAACTTAGGCCCAGGAATGATGAGAAATCCTACAAATCCTGAGAATTTATAAACGTCAGGACAGTAGTTGAAACTCAAGATTTTATGATGTCGGTATGATATGGTAATATGAAAATACTAGCGTTTGAAAAGACCTCAAGAAACTAGTCAACAAACCATCAAATAACCCTATTAAAAATGGGGTACATTAATAATAGAACTGAAGAGGGAATTCTCAATAGAGGAAATCAAAAAGGTTGAAAGGTCGAAAGACACTTAAGAAAGTTCTCAACATCCTTAGCTATCAGGGAAATGCAAATCAAAACAACTTTGAGATAGCATCTTACTCCTGCCAGAATGGCTAAAATTAGAAACACCAATGACAACTTATGCTGGAGAGGATGTGGAGAAAGGGGAATACTCATCCACTGCTGGTGGGAGTGCAAGCTCGTACAGCCATTTTGGAGATCAGTATGGCGGTTCCTCAAAAAAATGGGAATCAGTTTACCACAGGACCCGGCAATCCCCCTCTTAGACATATACCCAGATGATCCACATCCATGCAACAAAGACCTGTGCTCAACTATGTTCATAGCAGCAGTATTTGTAATAACAAGAACCTGGAAGCAACCTAGATGCCCCTCAACTGAAGAACGGATAAAGAAGATGTGGCACAATGGAATATTATTCTGCAGAAAGCAAAACAAAAAACCAAACCAAAACAAAACACCCCCCCCAAAAAACAATGGAAACTTGAAATTCCCAGGCAAGTGGATGGAACTTGAAGAAACCATCCTGAATGAGGTAACCCAATCATAAAAAGAGGAACATGGTATATTCTCACTCATATATGGATTTTAGAACTTGAGCAAAGGATCACCAGCCTATAATTCACACTGCCAGAGGAACTAGGATACAAGGTAGATTCTAAGAGATTCATATAAGGTCCCTTACAGAAGAGGGTAGGGACAAGTTCTCAAGAGCACATGGGGAGTGTGGGGGCAGTGAGTAGAGAAGGAACTAGGAGAAAGAGAAGGGGAGGAGAGGAAAGCAAGTGGGACTAGGAAGATTGAGTCAGGGGAGAAATAGAAGACAGAAGAAAGAGAGAGAGAGAGAGAGAGAGAGAGAGAGAGAGAGAGAGAGAGAGAGAGAGAGAGAGAGAGAGAGAGAGAGGGGAGAGAGAGAGAGAGAGAGGAAGAGAGAGAACAAAAAGAGGGAGCCATTATAGGATTGAAGAGAAAACTGAACCTAAAGAGATGTTCAGAGACCTACAAGACTGACCCAACTAACAATTTGAGCAACAGTGGAAAGGCTACCTTAAATGCCCTTCCCTGATAATGAGATTGATGACTAACTTATCCACCATCATTTAACCCTCATCTAGTAGCTGATGGAAACAGAAGCAGACACCTACAACTAAACACTGAGCCAAACTGGAATCCAGATGCAGAGAGGGAGGACAAGACCAGGCTGCAGAAACACATAGAGGCAGCTGACCTGAACAAGGAGAAGTTAATGGGCCCCCAGACTGATAGCTGGGAATCCAGCATGGGACTGACTCAGACCCTCTGAACATGGGTCTCAGCTAGAAAGCCTGAGCAGTCTAAGAGTCCTCATACAGTGGAACCAGGATGTTTTTCTAGTGCTCAAAATGACGTTGGGGGCATATCCCCCATGAAGGGATACTCCCTTAACCTAGAAACAGAAGAGAAGTCCTAGTCCCTACTTCAAATGACTTGACAGATCTAGACGACCCCTCCTAGAGGGCATCACCCTACATGTGGAGTGGGGAGGGAGGGATGGGAGGGGAGGGTGGTCGGGGGAGCATGAAAGGGTAGAAGAGAGGGAAATAAGGAGGGAGGGAGGATGGGAGAGGGGCCCGGATCAATATGTAAAATAAAAATAAAACAATAAATTATAAAAAAAGCAAAAATGGTGAAAACCTATAATGACCAGTATATACAGCTTCCTGTTTGTAGCATGCTCCCCTGAGTACTATTACACAAGAAATTGTAAGATAAAGCTTTTGGATTATATATACACATGCAGGTATATACAAGAACACACATGTACACACACATGCATAACCAAACACACACATATATGCACACACACACACATATATATATATATATATATATATATATATATATATATATATATATACAAAAACACACAAATATAATCTTTACTGAAATTTATGTTGATAAGAAAATAGTACTTTGATTTGAAAAGTGATGTCTGTCTTTAGTTTTGAGATCTATTATACCTTTAAAGTATGTACTCTGTTTTCTATAACCCACCATTCTGGTTATTGTATTTCCATGATATTTCTACTATGCATTATTCAGTCAGTCAGTTTTCAGTCCAGGTAATTGTTTACTCTCTGTTTTCCAGTGTAGGACTTCTCTTTTTAACAGTGTCTCCTTATGCAAAATACAACTATTTCATTTTATTTTTTATTCAAGTGTGTGAAGGCTGAAATTGGAGACTGGTTTATTGGAATTTCAAAACTGGAATATTGGTCTTTGACAGCACCAGTAGTCCACAATAGGGTAAATCATTTTTTAATGAGTTTTCACATAAATAAAAATTTTTTTTTGTCAAAGCAGTTTGAGTGTCAAACTATCCCTCCATTGAAAATGAAGTCTTATATTTATCTTTTCTTAACTGCTGTCTTAATTGAGTAATAGATTAAATGAGTGAATGAATGAATGAAGGAATGAAGTGAGTTGCTGTTCAGGAAAAGAGATGGAAACATTATTCAGATTCTTAATTGCTGTAGGATATTTCTTTACTCTGTGTGATATATGTAGCTATAGTTGGTTTAATAAATAAGCTGAGTGGCCAATAGCTTAACAGAATAAGGTTAGGCAAGAAAGGCAAACTGAGAAAGCTGAAGAAAGAAGGGCAAAATCTGGAGTCACCAACCAAATGCAGATGGAGTAAAATGAATGTGCTGTACTAAGAAAAGGTACTGACTGCCACATGGCAGAGCATAAATAAGGAATATGGGTTAACTATTCCCATAATAACTAGTAAGAACTAGTTAGTAATAAGGTGAGCATTAATATTAAGCCTCTGAGTGATTTATTTGAGAATGGCTGCAGGATAGGAAAACTCAGCCTACCTGTAGTGCAGCAAAGTATGGAGCCCAGCAACTGTGACTCTATGTGGCACCTTTATGCACTGAGGACTCTGGGTTGTTGTTCTGCTATGTGCATCTCCATCTTTGAAGGTAGCCTTGGGATTATGGCAAGTGAGGGCTATGCTGAGCAAGTCTTTCTTCCACTGAGCACCAATGGCTTCAATAACTGGGAACCATGATGAAAACAGACATCGATGATAGACACCAAGTATATTAAGTCCATAAGAACATACATAAGGATGGACTACTGCTTATTTCTCTGTTGAAGTAGTGGTTCTCTTAGATTGAAGCCTGTAACTGAATCTTTTATTCAGAGGGATTTGGGTGTCTTTAACATAATTTCACCACTATAGTTATCATTTCTTGATGAGGATCCTGGTGGATGTAGATGGTCTACAGTAAGCTGTTGAGTTTTCTGTGTGTTACAGTGGATGACACATAAACAGCATGTAACTTGTCCTAGAGTCTTCCTTAAATGTTTACATTCATTAAGTAATTTTATCTGTATGAGAACACATGAAGAGTATGAAAAATTATTTCTAAAAATGGTACATTTAGACACATGAATCAAATAAGGAATCCCTGAAAATTTTGAATACAATTTAATATCCTAGAGTAATATAATAATGGCCTCCACTCAAAATCTTTGATAGGTAACCCCATTATTAAGAGAAATGAAGACTGTTTTTTTATACTAGACCTTTAGTTTTAAAGAAGGAACTTGGGAATCTAGTAAAGAGAAACATCTTGGAAGTGAATGGTAAGATCACCAATGAGCTAATTTCCGAAGGATTTAAAGCAAGTGTCACAGATCTTTGAAGTAGTCTTTTTGTTTTTGTGGTCTTACATCTGTAGAAGAATGATGCCAAATAAAAGCTATAGAATCGCTGTTTTTTTTTTTTTTTACGAGGTGATTGGCCATGGTATGTAATCACTTCTGTTGGGTCTATGATTTACACATTTTTCAAAGTCATATAATTCTTAGCAGCTCTCAGTGAAGCAAAGAACTGTCTACTGACCTTCTCTGTCAGAGTAAACCAAGCCTCCTGCTCTGCCTGCTGTCCACACTGCTGCATGCCCATTGAGAATATGAAAAATTTATGTCCTTTTGGTTCTCCTACTGGACAGTGCTATGGATTACATAGAGTGAAAGCACATGCAGACAATTTGCAAATGGACATCATGCCATGCCATAGAATTTGGGGATCATAAAAAGAAGCAGACTCCTACAGTGTAGAGGGACTAGCTCCAAAGTATAAATGGAAATTGCTTTTAAAAGCTGAGGGGCAATGTAATGACTAAACACCAATTCTATTTCTTTTTATCGATGAAATCTATTAAATGAAAAAGATTTCAAAATAACCAGGAAATAATTTTTCAGGTAACATTCAAGGACATCACCAAATGAACACCTCATTTTTAGTGCTGATCATGGATAAACATTATAATTTGTATGCTTTCACATAACAAATAAAGACCCCATTTGTATAAAGATTGAATTTTCTTTCTTGTCAATGAGAATGATCATGGTTACACTTATCTCTTTCAAACATCACATAAATTGGTCAGTATTTTTAAGGAGCACCCAGGGAAACTTTATATGGCTGTATTCTTAATTTACCCTGATAGAAAGATGATGCAATATGATTAATTCCATGTTTGCTTGTAAATACAGCACAACTCTTTCTGGTTTTTATAAACAAAAGATTTATTATTTTTATGTGTATGAGTGTTCTCCTTTTTTGTGGGCCTGTCTTGGTCAGAAGAGGGCATTTGCCCCTGGAACTGCCTTTACAAGTGATTGTGCTGCCATGTGGGTGCTGGGAACTGAATCCAAATCCTCCACAAAGAGTACAACCACTGAGCCAATCTCTCCAGCTCATTCTACTTATTAATTTGGGTGCAAAAATATCCTGGGATTTCTGAAGGAGGTACCAATATAGTTGTTCAATGATTTAAAAAGAGAACAAAAACCCCACCTTTCATTTTTCAAATTACATAGAAGCCATATAGCAGTTTGGCCTGTGACAGTGGCCACACCCCTTTGGGCATGGCTTCAGGCAGCCTGAAGCGGAAAGAGAGAAGCTTGAGGTGTGACTTTCCTTACCTTGCTCTTTCTGGTAGGTCAGCTGATCCAGTAGGAAGGGCAGGGAAATGCTCCCAGGGAACTTTGTATTTTTTCTGTGTGATTTATCTTGGGTTTAGTGAACCTCACCTTCAAAGCCAATGCAAGTTTCCCTTAAAATTATCTTTTACATGGAAGTTATAGTCAATTGGGTTAATAAATACAATAAATATAAAACGTGGTATACCATTGGGATATAATATTTGGCTGTACACTTTCATTTATTTTAATTAATATGAAAAATGTAATATTCACTTCATTTGGGGTGATTTATTGAGGTAACTCAAATATCGATTAGGTATTTAAATTACCATATTTCTCCACATGTTATTAAAATTAAAGACAAAATAAGATATCGAAGATATAGTTGGTGTAAGTTATGTGGTTGAAGCAAGCATTCCTAGGGTATTACTGGCTTTCAGTCACAGATGTTTGTTTTTTATTTTCATTACGTGAAGAATACAGGTTTACTGGAGACCCTGATTCATGTGTACACACACACTCACTCACACACACACACACACACACACACACACACACACACACACAATTTTTCTTTTGAGAAATGCTGGCCTCACATTCTGTATAGCCAAGGATGACCTTGAATTTCTGACCATCCATCTGTTTCCACCCCACAAAGGCTACAATTACGGGTACACATCACCAATAGCTGGTTTATGTAGCAGGGGAATCCAATCCAGGCTCTAATGGATACCACACAAATATTCTGCCAGTTGGTCTATGTCTTCAGCTCTCTGCATGTATGCAAACTTGGCAAGCTGTTCTATCCCTGGGATCCACTGAAAAGGCTAGATGTAGTATTGTGCATCAGCAAGCCTAATACGTGCTCAGGGAGATGTGAAACCATGAAAGGATAGTTAAGCTTCTGGGCCAGCTAGCCTGGGATATGTAGCAGCACAGCTGAAGTAAGAAGAGAGATGCTGCCTCAAATAGGTGGGTGGTGGATCAGAACTGGTGAATGCTGTGATCTGCCCTTCACATACACACTGTGATATGAATGTTCATGCACTTGTACACAATACATTAAAAATTTAAAAAACAATATATAGTAATCGGGTCTCCTCAAGTAGAAAACAAAACTAGTCTATTAGTATGCCAGAATGTCACAATCACTTTGTAACTTCTTCCTAACACTATTCCATATATTATACATATGTATAATATATATTATACATATTATATATTATACATATTATATATATATGTATATATATAGAGAGTGAGTTATTTTTTCTCTTTTGGTTGCACATATAAACTTAAAGCAACTATGGTGATCGATTAACAAGGCTTACACTTCATTGAGCTTGCCAGCATTCCTTATGCATTGGGGAGATGCCTGGAAGGATCTATAGGCAGTTAGTGGCTCCTCGAAGACAGGAAACCATTTTTCTTTAGCGGTGTAGCACTGATATGTTGCCCATGTTCTAGTCAATAACTCTACACTCATGTTTATGCAAGATACCCTAATTGAACTCAGTGGACCAGTAAAATAAAACAAACAAACAACACAAAACAACAACAAAACAAAAACAACAAACAAACAACCCCCCCAAAGAATGTAAGAGGGAGCCTTGTTGGGAAGAAAGGATTCAAAGAGGGTGGGAGAATGATAAGAGAAGGTAATGGACGATAAATGTAATCAAAATACATGTATGAACTTGTCAAAAAATAAAAAGAAAGGGAAATAAGATTCAGGTCACAATGAGCTAAAATCACATTGTTGACAAAGCTATTTCCTTTTTTGAAGACATGTAAGGAAAAGCTACTTTCTTGACTTTCCAGGAAAGAGACCACTTACCCTCACCTTTCTGTCCTTTCTTTAATTTTTTTTTCTGTACACATCTCCCATTGACCAGAGACTGGAAAGTTCTTTACTTTTAAGATGCATGTAATTCATATGAACTCACATTATCTGTGACAGACATATGAAAGCCCAAACCAGACCAAATCCCATTGAAGAGTTGGTGGAGGAAGTGTGAATATAATCAGAAACTTTTATAAAATTCTTAAAGAATTAATAAAAATTAATGATTTTGACCTCTTATCAACACAGCATACCCTTGGCCATGTGAAATAGCCCATACTTAAACTGTAGATCTGGTATTTGGGAATTTTTGGGACTATCACTGCCTATAACAGCCAATAGCATGCCTTGAGCCCAGTTTTAGATACACGGGACATATAAATGAAGTAATCTTCCTATTTATAGAGTGTTTGTTACTATAAGGTGAGTGATAGGTCACACTACTGGTAGTTTTAGACATAATATTGCCCAAACAACTGCTACCATCTTAGTTATTTCCATCAATGAGACAAGCTAAATTAAACAGCATGAATGAAGATGATGGTTAGGATATAAGTGTACCTAGGGTTCAATTTTGGGTTTTTTACTTACTTGAGAGAATATTTGTGTCTACCTACCCTTACCTGAAGCTCAGTTTTTTTTACCTGTAAATTAAAAGACAAGAGGATCACCTTCCATCATAGCCTGCTATTAGTAACTGAATGGGACCACAGAGCTCACAGAAAAGAGGCACACAGTGCCCAAGAAATCTCTTCACAAAACAAAAAACAAACAAAAAAAATTGTAATACAACTTCAAGGGCAAACAACCAGGCCTTTTCATGTTCTTGAGTATAAGAAAAATTTCTCTGGCTCTAATTTATCTCTCATCACATTTCCTGAAAGTGCAGAGCAAGAAATACATCCTTTTGGCATCGACTTTGCTTTCTAAGTGTCCTCATTAAGGACATCGCTGTTGTCAAGAAAGAGAAAGTGTGAAGCTATTATAAGTAATTGCCAGTGTAATGTGAATTTGCTTTTCAGAGTCATGCTGATTGAGTAAAAGCCATGAGGGTCATTTTTCTGTTTGCTTGTTTTGGGTAAAATGGAGAAAGGAAAAATCTATGTATGCTGTAGCATGAGCCACAACTAGGGTGGCAAAGCCAGCAGTGTTTGTAGTTATTTATTTGTGAAGAGTCAAGATAATGAAGGAAGGAAATAATGAACTGGGAAAGTAGAAGAGTAGAACTTCACAGTTCACCACTATTCATTTGCATTTGAGGGTGGCTTAATCCTGCTGGCTTCATTCACTAGACCTCATCTGTGAAGAACACCAAAGGATGCTGAAAATGACGTTCTTTATGTAACAATTTGAGACACACACTCATTGCATTTTAAAAGAATACTTATGCCTTGGGAATACTGAGTTTAAGAGTGCAGTCCATTTGGGATTGAGAAATGGCTAGTTTTGAAAAGTAATTTCTTGTGGGAAAAGAAGCCATGCCCTCCTCAGGCCCATAATCCCTTGTCTATGAGAATGGAAGTTGGGTGGATAGAGGGACAGATCACTGTGCCTGAGTCCTGGGAGAGGGGACAGAAGAGGCTGAGGAATGTCACAAATGTCCATTGTAGGAGACTAACGCAGGGATGGGAGTTTAGCTTAGTTTAGAACCAAGAGCTTAATCTGGAGGATGCTCCGAGAAGGCTCTCTATATATGACATGATGGGACGAAGGGGTTTGAAGGACATTGTAGCTTTACTTTAATTAGAGGGGAGCATGTTGACCTAAAGCCCTAAGATTAAATTCCATGGTAATATCTGAAGATTAAAAGGACCACTAGGAAAGGCAGCAAGTGAAGGCAACTCAAAAGTTTGGGTTATAGTCAAGTGAGTTGAGTTATACAGTTAGGTACAGTAGCATCTTCTGAAAAATTGGCCACATAGTTTGAGATATAGTTTATTACATACATTATAGAATGAGTGTTTGAGTGGAATTCCATAGAAAAACTTATTTTGAACGAAGAGGCTTAAGACAGCAGACAGTGGGAAAGAATGTGCTGTGTGAAGGGTATATAATACAGCTTCAGGGTTCTAAGCATCAGTTTTCTAATTACACTGTGGACAGGAAACTTCTGCTTTAGAAGTTTGCAATGATGTCTCAATGAGATAATGTATGTGACAAACATAGCAACTTTTGTGGCTTTGTAATATGCATTCAGTACAATTTATACAAAGCTACTTATTGCAATGATTCTGATCCCCAGAGTTATTTGTCTCCCTCCTCTAGAAGCTTAGACCTAGGGTCTCGCTGGTACTCAGGTTGTCTACAGGTGAGCATAGCATGAGAGAGAAACTTACAGCAACCCATAACACTACAAACATTTTATTGGTGCTTAAGATTTAAGGTTAGGTGTGATCAATTTGTTTTAGCACTTCCTCCCAAGCATTATAGTAGAGAACACCTGTTTCTTGATCATTCACGAAACTAGCATCAATAAGCAGCATATGCCATGCAAAGACTAGCATATGAAACATGTAAGGAGAACATTCATATTAGGTACTGCCTATACCTAGAGGATATAAAGCTACACACACACAAAATGTAAATGTTCCAGTACATTTGCAGTCTGGAAATCGCTAGTCTGGAAAAAGACAATCACAGAAGCTGTCAGCACCTACCCTGGTTACTTTAATAAGCAGAGTTAGGAAAGCCAGTTTCTTCTCTCCCTAATATTATCACAGAGTAAATTTTAATAACAAAATTTCATAGTTGCATCTTGTTTCTGTCTAGAATAACAATGACCGAAATTCCAAATCACTTTCATTCACATGTTTGCCATTATGTATCATCACTATTAAAATCAAACTTCAGTGGAGAATGATAAAAATATGAATAGCAAATCATACATAGAAATCAAATTGGTTCAGCACATAAAAATATTCCTTTTTCAAATGCCTTGCATTATAAGCGAAGTAGACTGAGTATTACTATTTTAGGGATTATCTTCTCAGCATTTGTGATGAACCTTCTAGAAACCAGAGGGAACACTCAGTTTTTTTATTCAGATGCTCCTGGAACTTTTTTACTGAAAGAACTTTCAGATAATTCTTAAAGATTAATACTAAAGAAATGCATGTAAGAATTACTATTGTGTTTAGGTCACTCACATCTTGAAGAGTTGAAATTCGAGCCTTCTTTTTTAAAACGCTACTAATGAGCTTCAGGCTTTTTGATAAGTTTATTTTGAGGAAAAGTAAGCAATTTGGATCTTAAGTGAATGCATTATATGACAAGTAATTTATTCAATCAAATATTGGATAAGCACAGGGTGTTGTTTCCAGTCTCAGACAAGTATTTGGCATTACTAAATTGGTTAATAAAGAACGGGAGAGATGGCTCAGGGGTCAATAGCATCAGTTGTTCTTGCAGAGGATCTAGATTCTCTTCCAAGAACCCACGTGGTGGCTTACAACCATCTCTAACTACAGTTTTAGGGGACCAGATTACCTTTCTGACCTTTGCAGGCATCAGGCATGCATGTGGTACACATGCATGGGGGCAAAAACACACATAAAGTAAAATCTATAACTCTAGAACTTAATGAATTAGTAAGTGAACTGATGTATTTGTTGAGCATTTGTTACATAGTTTTGCAGGAGGTGCTATAAAATCCAGTATATAAATAGATTATAATCCTTGTCAGATGAAAGTCTTTTGTCGAATTGGGAAAACAAATTTAATAAAACCTTTTATGTTGAAGATCAAGTTTTAAAATCTATAGTATGTAAGGTTGGGCAGCACACTGAAATCCTTAGGGCTCCTGGAGGCTGTGCCAGTCCAAGTCTTTATAGGGTGTTGTTTATCCAGGCAGTGGTAGCACACCTCTAATTCCAGCACTTAGGAGGCAAAGGCAGGAGGTTCTCTGGGTCTGAGGCCAGCCTGATCTACAAAGTGAGTTCCAGGATGAACAGGACATGAAACATTGTCTTGAACCCTACCCCCTCCCAAGAGGGAGGGGTATAATTTAAAATGAGGGTGAGGAAGACAGGATATGTATTGTGATAGGATGGAAAGGAGTGAATGAGAAGTGTGTCTTCTTCACATAGTCATCCACTTAATAACATCCTAATACAAGCATATTTTCAGTGTAATAGTGGTAAGTTGCATACTTGGATCTAACAATGTAGTTGACAGTGTAGTGCAGTGCAGTGTAGTTGACAATGAGATGATGAGTATAATTGCTGAAAGAACCTATGAACGATGCACTAAATTCAAATGCTTTTGAAGAAATAGATTTGATTAGGATGAGAATTCCAACTCTTCCTCGTATGAGCACTTGTGGCAAATTATTTAACCAGTTTGAACGTCAGCTTTATCCTTCCCTCCCAGAATCATCTAGAAGACTAGACTATTAGACTTGCTAAATTTGAATCTACTTAGAACAGCCTGATGCGGTATACTATGTGTGTACAGATATATACAGCCATCACAGATAGGCTTTGAATGCTCATTTGCTCATTCTCCCCTTTTTCATATTGACTCATTCTTTAAGTCTTATCTATAGTCTTGAACTTAGTGCCTTCAGGTTTCTATAGGTGAAACCCCCCTTTTGATAGTCAGCGGAATCCTTAAGAGTACACAACTGCTGCATAAGGAACCTGTCTATCACAATTACAGTAATTACCTAGGACATGTGAAGATGATTCAAATTGAAGAAGACACAATTTGCTGTGTCAGGGAGAAAACCAAACTTTTCCCATTTGGTTCTTCTAGAAACTTGTGTTATAAACGATATAATTTGTTCAAAACAGCATTTTGCATCTAGAGACAGAATTTTGCTTATACTGCCTATAACAAGCCAAATGAGACTTGTAAAGACAAGAGCATAATCCGTTGGTAAATCACAATTAGGCAAAATTTGGGAAATTAAGAATTTGAAAATTAAAAGCCATGAATATTCTAAAAGAGATTTTTATATAGTTGTATTAAAAAAGAAGAGTACTAACATTATTTTGTAGAGAGAAATAGTCTCATATTTGTCCAGGAAGGAAAATACTTATACAGTGACTTCATGCAGAGAATGTTAGGGACCGCATATTGATGCCTAAGGGAACAGTAGTGAAAAACCAGCATCCTGTGATTGTTCATCATGGATATCTTGGTAGGCTTAGTTGGGAAACTCATAATAATTCTACTTTGCAAGTGATCAAATGTGTATGTTTCAAGGGAGATTTGCACTTACTTCCCAGCTGTGAAACAATAGCTGAGATTGCCAATATAGTGCAATGATCCTGGACATAGGAAGGCAGAATCACCTGAGGTTGATTTCATTCCATCAGCCTGTAGCTCGGGTAAGTTTTACTCTCACTGCAGGCTTCTTGTATCCTCTAGTGTATTTTTATCCTTATCCTGGCCTCATGGCTATACAGCTACTGACCATGTTTCATTGCTTTGCTGCTTAGAGTGGCTACTGAAGTTAATGGGAATTTACCAGTTATCAATCCCTCATTCTTTGATTCTTACTTTCACCATATTTTATGGAAAATAGGCATGTCCCTGACCTGGTTTGATCCAAGCAGATGATGGTACCATGACACAGTTAGAAGGCAGAAAAGCCTGAGTGTATGAATGAGCCACTACAGCCATGCTGCCTTGCAAGTTTGCATTGGCCTATATGTAGGGTGGGAAATAAATTTATGCTATACAAATATCTTTGAATTACTTATTCCTTTGTTCAGTCCATTTAGGTTTTACCCTAATTATTAATTTTTTTATTTCTGAGTATTAGAAATTATAGACAATTGATGAACAGAAAAATTTAATGAAAACTGATTAGCATCGATATTTTTTAAAATACAAATAATAAATTACAAACTTGTATCTTTTTGTAATTTGTTGTTAGTCTATTTTATTTGTTTACTTATTTATATGTGTGAACGGTTGCCTGCATGTATGTATGTCCACATGCATGTTTGGATCTGGCAAAGTCCAAAGAGAGTATTTGATTCCCTGGAACTGGAGTGAAAGAGGTTTTTGAGCTACCATGTGGGCTCTGGGAAACCAGTCCTCTGCAAGGGCAATGGTTGTAATCACTGAGCTCTGCCTTCAACCTATGTTAAATTGTCAGCAACTTACAAAAATTATTTGAATAATTTTTGTTGCTATATTTTGTTCACAAGAAATGATGGCCCTCTAATTTTTATGTATGTGACAGAGAGTGACAGAGAGAAGACACTAAAGAATAACTTAATAAATGGGAAAAAATGTCTCTGATTTTGGAAGACATACTTTGGGCACACCTTTAGAGAGGCATGGAAGTCTATAACCCAGCACCACTTTGAATTGGAGAAGAGTTGTGTGAAGACTTTTGCTATAGGACACAGTGGGACTTGATCAGATCTTGTCTGCTGGACCTGGGATCTGGAGACCTGAAAGATTGAGGAGGACTAAAGTCTAACGCTGGCTGTAGATAATGGTACATCAGTTTCAGTGAACTGTTGTACGAGAATAAAACAAAGAAAGCAATGATGTAAGGAAGGCTGTTTGAATTCAGAAAAACATGATCAGAAGAAACGTAAATAAATGTCGGCAAGAACCTACTAACTATTAACAGAGCAGCCCTTTCCCAGGACTTTCTCAGAACAGATCAATTTAAACAGTTGCCTAAAGATTGTATCTAGGAAAGCAAGAAAGCAAGCCAGAAGGTCATATCTAGATTCAGGGTACACTGACCTGATTGGATTCTATAACTATGTTGTTTTCCTTGAGTTTCTTTCACAGTTCACCATGCATTATTCTTTTGACTATGTCCTGGCAGTCATTTTGTTAAGGTATCATGAGGGTAACTTTCCTGTCATTTTTAGGAAACACAACCTCATAGCACACACTTCATAGTCTTTTGGCTCCTACAGTCTTTCCACTCTCCTTTGAAGATGTTTCCTGAGCCTTAGGCACATGAGGTCTCTTGTACTGAAATCATGTACACACAAGATCCACATTAAATGGACTCAGCAGGTTGTCTGTGTATATTTACACAAGTGTATGTAACAATAGCAACAAAAATGGGCCATCAACTTGACAGGGAATGGTGGGACGTGGGAGCAGTTGGAGAAAAGAAAGGGAAGACAAGTGGTAGAATCACATTTTAATTTTGAAAGATTACTTAAAGATAAACTAGAAAGAAAATGAATTCTCACAGCAACTGTGGTGCATGTGACTTTAATTCTTCCTAGCCAAGTTTTCTAATGCAAGCACTCCCAGCCATTGCCTGTATAGCAGCCTCTTGGAAAGCTGAGTTAAGCTGAGCCTGACTTCTGAACCATATACACTATCAGGCAATAAATAGCTGTGAGTGACTTGACATTGCCAGGATTGTGATAAAATTTTATACAGCGTTGAAAAACAATGTACCCACGGTGATGTGTTTTATGAGAGCAAAGGCAAAAGAAAATAACAAAACAAAACACAGAACACTGCACCAACCCAAACTGCTGCCTAACAAATTCAATTTTGCATCTAGATCATTTGGATCTAGACACCCATGCCCTTTCAGTTATTGTCCTAAATTGTCAGGGTAAAAACAATGAAAACATCTACTAAAGTAATTGAATTATACAGCAGAGATAATAACTAACTGCTCATCTAATGTTACCTCTCCATCTGGATACCTAATTTTAATGGTGGCATTTCTTCTAATTTGCTCCCTAAAAAATAATCATCTGTACAGCAAAATAATTTTGACCAGTTTTTGCTTGTTCTTTTAAATTAGCTATTGCTCTTTGATGTAGCTAATTGTAATAATAGGTACAGAGGACAATAAACCATTTTGGGCTGAGAAAAACTCACTTAATTTTTAGAAGTTACATTTTAATGCTTAGAAGAGGCATTTATCTTAAGAAACTGTGGACATAAAGTATTTATAATTAGATCAACTTTAAAAATATCTCACTAAATTAACAACCTGTAGCTTTGAGGGTTAGTACATGACTAATTTGGCAACATTAAGAAAAAATTGTTTCCCTTGGTAAATATCAAAATTCATTATTCTCTAAGGGCATGTCTAATAATAGCAAAATTTTGTTCTGAAGAAATGTAAATGGGAATATATATGAGTGTACATTTTTTAACAAGAAGGCTATTAACTCCGTTGGTAGATTTTATTCCCCAGTTCTTAAATTCAATCTCTGTCACCAGAGATCTGATTTAGTGGGTCCCCATGGCTTCAGAAATGAGGGCAGAGAAAGAAGAAATGACTATGCCTCTGAGGTTTTATTAAGCCTCCCTGCAGATTCTGAGAGACTCTCAAGTCTGAGAGCAACTGTCTTATTTAATCTCAGCTCAGTAGGTCTGCTGTAAAATGCAAAGATTTCTGGTGCCTCCGGAGCAACAAGAACCTGTTTCCTCCCATCTTGCAAAGGAAAGTTTGCTGCTGTACATTTCTGGAACTCTCAATAATCAATATAAATCATGTCTCTGATTAGTAGGCCATCTGTCTCTCCTATCAATAATTGAAGCTCCTTGAAGTAGAAGTAAGAAACAGAAAAGGGGCAGTTAAATGCTCGAATACATGAGTGCTTGTGCATGCCTGGATAAGCACTGATGGGCGGATCTTTGGCTGGAAGGGAAACACAGTTACATGCTGTAACTCAAATGCCCTTGCCTTGTTGTCTAGCATGTACTCAGCCTTCCAGGTTCAGGTCCCCAACCACAGTCCCTGTAAAACACTCCCTTTTCTTGGGAAAACTATGCTACACTCCATCTGCACTCTTACACTGGCCTGTCAACACCACTTCAATGGTCTTCTTTACTATGTAGAATTGATTTTTCTTTCCAATAGGCTGAGCCACGGAGAGGTAGATATTTCACCCGTGGTACCTTGGTGCTACAGAGAGTGACATGGACCCATTTTCAATTCATTTCAGAAATAAGAATGTGTTACTTATGGAGAGAATTGAAGTTGAAAAATATGTAAGAACAAAAAAAGGGACTCTGGGTAATATCAACTGAAATGACGCCAGATTTGAGATGGAGAAAGCAGATGTAACACAGAATTGAAATAAATGGAAAATTAAATCCTGGGATATTTCTTAGGGGTATATTTATCTGCTGGCATTATTTCTTAGAATATTTATCTAAGTTCCTTCTGGTTTTGGAGATTTTGGGGGCCAACTGGAACACCTGTCACCTTCTTCTTGTACAGCTCCATGTTGCTGGATAAACTTTTTTACATGGTGAAGATGTGTCTTTGCCAATGGCACCTGCTGATTGGATTAATAAGGAGCATAATGGCTAATAGGTAGGCAGGAAAGAATAGGCAGGACTTCCTGGCAGAGAGACGATCTTGTAAATAATCTGAGGCATGTGGGATTAAGTGAGCCATATGCAGAAGGAGTCAGATATACAGGAGAAAAAAATGAGGAGAAGTAACACTCCACATAATAGAACAAAGATTAATATAAACAGGTTAATTTAAGTTATGAGAACTAGTTGGGGACATGTCTAAGCTAAGGACAAGCTTTCATAATTAATACTAAGTCTTTGTGTTGTTATTTGGGGGCTGGTGATCCAAAGAAAGCCTGAGTACAGGTCCACCCTCATTTCAAAATGCTTCCTCCTTGCTTTGACCACAGCTTCCAAACAGGCTAGTCATCTTATTATTGCTTTATTGCTCAAAAAACATGTTCTCCAAAGCACGTCTTACAGTTTGTTCCTCTAATTTGTCATGACAATACTCTATGAGAGTAGGAACTTTGCTGTTTTGTTCACTTGCATTTTCTTAGTGTTTATAATTGTGTCCAGCATACATAGGTATTTGAAAAATTCTGATTGAATTATTGCATGGCTACCACAGCCTAAGATCTATCTGTCTATTAAGGCTTGCCAAGGGTGAGCCTAGCTCCTTGAGATTTGATGCATTTTGTATTGTCATTGGAATCTGAGAGGACTGAATCTGTTTTGAGGAGCTGATTGATGGTCAGATATACTCTTGAACAATCAAGATCATAAGAAGAGGATCAATAAAGGGGAGGTGCATGCTACATATTTTTATTATGTTATTCACTCAACTATATTCTTAATATTGTTAGGTCATATGTCCCTTGAAATTGTTGTAATCCCACATCATAACAGAAACTAGCCCAAAGTTGGCCATGTGTAGATATTCAGTGATATTTATCAACAAATGTGTGATTTGATACTGGAATGGCACAGTATATATTTGAGAAAATTTAAAAATAAGAATGTCTATAATGATTTCTATAAAATACAGTCTTGTAGTGGGAATTCACGATAGATACTTATAATAATAGGTTTCCTTAGTTATGACAAAAAGTAAATTAGATATGAAACTTTAGACTCACAAAGGTAAACTATGACAGATTATTTTCTTTAATTTTGTCAAATACAAATGGACTAAATATTGTAACTGTAATTCTTGCTTGATAACTGTATTGTTTTATGTAATTTTAATATGTTAAAGTAAAACATTCCTTTTTAATTAAATAGAAAAGGGAGATGATATGTGAGGTCCTTCTGTATGCTATGAATATGTGTTCTTTTTATTGATTGAGTAATAAATCTGTTTTCGCCAATGGCCAGGCAGAATAGCCAGGTGGAAAATCCTAACAGAGATACAGAGAGAAAGAAGACAGAGTCAGAGAAATGCAATGTAGTTGTCAGAGAAGCAAGATGTGAGGTAACAAGCCACAAATCTCATGGTAAAATATAAAGTAGTAGAAATGAATTGATTTAATTGTGAGAGCTAGTTAATAATATGCCTGAGCCATTGGCTGAACAACTGTAATTAATATTAAGCCTCAGAGTGCTCATTTGGGAATTGATAACTGGGAAAGAGGCCTCCATTTACACAATTTAAGTTCTTATTGATTATAAAATGAAGTATAATGCAATTTCTGAAGTTACAAATTCTTTGCATTAATCTGAAACACAAACCACCATGAATTCCATTCCAAATCCATAGCTGTGTAGTATGAAGTATGAAAATTTAATAAATGTAACATATGCAATACCATTTCTTTTATAATACAGTTTTTAGAATTAAGAACATTTACCATAAAGCAGGGTAGGCCATTTAGCATTTTTTCTTCATTTATCTAGATTATCAGGCTGTCTCACATTATTATGAAGAATTTGACTGGTTTGGCTTGTAACCCACAGAGTAGATTAGGCATTGGTTGGAGACTGTCCCTGGTCATATGTTCCAGCTGTATCAGTGAGTGACTCTTCTTTACTCTGAATATCCTGGTCCTATAAAGGCATAGCTAAACAGCAGGCTGCAGAGTCTGGATGTGGGTCTCCATCTCCCCATTCCCATTAGCAGTGGAGACACAGTGAGGTCTGTGAGCCATCTGTGGAGCAATTTCTTTCTGCATAAAATGAACACAATAATCTAAAGTGCTCTTGAAGGCTTGTTGTGAGATGAAAATGGGGTAATGTACGTATAAGTGATTTGTAAGCTGTCAAATGCTGTACAATTATGAGGTGATACATGAGTCATAAATCAACAACGATTTATTGATTAAAGCTACAGTGAGTGACTAATTTCATCACTACCTGAGGCATTTAACAAGTTATATTTGGATAGTATTTTCACAATTGACAGTACCTGACTCAGAATACCTTTGTGAATAATTACTTCAGGAAAGCAATCTCTATTATCCCTTACATTCATTTATCTCAAGTCTTACATTAGTTTTTTTTTTTTAATTTTCATTTTATTTGTGATCTTTGGAATTTCTGCTTATGTCGTAGTAATATGGAGGACAAATACCAGTCTGTGGTTTAGTTCTATTCTATTGCTTACTTAAATCTGATAGAGTACTTATTACTCGGGTCAGTGAGCAATAAAGAAAAAGTACATTTTGATCCTTCATGATCAAAAGCCAAGGTAAAACAAGTGATCTGTGGCAACCACTTCTGCTGAAGCTATGTCAGAGACACCTGGACCACAGGTGAGGAACTCAGGTGGCAGAGGACTCACAAGTAATGGAATGATTTTGTTAACCACACATTTTAAAACCATCACGTGGGAAATGAAAAAGTGACCCAACTCTGTTAGAACAAAACAGGAACCAAGACAACATTGATTTGGTAGACAGAGGAGTCACTGCTAATAAAATTTTAAGGCCCATTTCTCCTCCTTACCTTACGCCTTTCCTTGCTCCTCTGTCCCCCTTTCTCTCCTCCTACTCCCTTTTCTCCTTTGTGTCTTTGAGGCAGGTGGTCTTGAATACCGTTCTTCCTTCCACACCCTCCCTAATACTGAACAACGCAGCTGGACCACCTCCCTCCCAAATACTGGACAACACAGCTGGACCGCCATGCCCTGCTTTGGCACACAGGCATTTTATGTCCTCTGCTTTAGCTTATTTATACAGTTCCCTCTATAACGCTTTTTACTTGACAGTTAATATATGCTAAATTGTATACTGAATCAACACTAAATGAGATTTCTTAAAACATTCACTGCAAAGAATCACATTCTAATTGAAAAGAACTATGGTCCAAGAAAATATAAATAGTTACCTTTCTAAATATAAGAAGCAGGTAATCGAGTTAAATGATTTTAATGAACAGCTTCAGGAATACACAAAATATAAAATTACAAAATGAACTTCAATGTAACTGCTGCTCAGATTCTGAGATTACCAGGACATTTTCATTCAGATAAACTCTGACTTCCCTATACCAGTTTATAGTTAAAATTCTAATACCATAGAGAAGAACACTTGAAGCTGCACAGAGACACTCTGAGTGACTGTCAAAGTTAAACTTATCAGAAACATGGCACATTTGATGTGGGAACCCTACAGAAAAGGAAAGCATACTGTATGTATTTGATGACTTGAAACAAGTGGATAATCAAGTAAGCTTACTATAGCAAGCAAAGTTACCCTTTAAAAGAAAATGAAAGGCCTTCTTGGTGGGCATAAACTAAGCCACTGAGCTAGCATTACAGAAGATACTGAAAGGCTGTATTTTACATAAAACAGGAGTAAATTATACAGTATCAGGGGAGCTTAGAAAACACAATCACGTTCCTGGGATAGCTAAACCAATGAGACTTTCAAAGGACCAACATTAATTAAAATATATCTACTAATCATTTGAAAATTGCACAAATGCTTATAATGTTTGCACATTTCCAGCTCTTCTTCCCTGACCTGTTCCCAGATCCATCACTCACCTGTATTCTTTCCCAACTTCATAATTTTTTTTGTTTGTATATTCCAGTGAATCCAACTTGTGTTGTCCACATAATCATGGGTTAGAGTCCATGAACTGGAGCATGATAGCATTCCTGTAATAGGAGGAAAGGGGAAATTAGTAAATACTCTTCAATAATAACCCTACCTCAAAAGAGCTTCACTTTCCAATGAATATGTGCATTGGCTTAATTGATTTAAAAATATCAAGTATAAATGATCATTGTTCATAAGAAGGTTATCTTACTTGAAAAGATATGCACTTGAAAATGAAAGAGAGAAAATTAATATTCTCAGTGAATGGAATCCCCAAACAAGCAGGAATAGCCATGCTTACACCTGACAAAGCAAACTTCAAGACAAAAGGTATAAAGCAGGCCACTGCACACTGATAATGGCAACAATCCATCACAAGCACGTAATGATTATAGATACATTATGCATCTGAATCACAGAATTTTTACATCTAATACCACTGGGCAAATATCTATACATCAGTATATAACATTAGAACATCATTTCAATAGTCTATTCTCAATAGCAATCCAGTAAGACAAAAAAAGGAAAAAAAACCAGCACATGTTTCAGAGTAAAATTACTATTTGGTCAAATATACTTACTAGACATCTATAGAACTTTCTATTTAACAGGTAGGTAAATACATATTCTTTTGAATAGCATATGAAGTTTTTCAACTGAGTTCACATTTTAGGAAGTAAAGAAATCATAATCCAAGAAGGAAAATAATTTATTGTGTCATGACAAAATCAAATTAGAAATCACCAGCAAGGGAAAATACAGAAATCATATAAGCACATACTAATTAAATAATTAAAAAAACATGATAAAAGTCCTAAAGAAATGAAGACTGGAAAGGACATTCCTCAGTGTAAAACAAAATTATATCCAGCATTATATTAGGTGGAGAAGTTTTGGAAGTATTTCCTGTAAAAAATAAGGAATAAGAAAGGTCTCCTGAGCATATTGAGAGTGGGGGAGGCAGAGAGTAGAGAGGGGGCTAGGAGAAAGAGGAGGAGAGGAAAGCACCTGGGACTAGGAAGATTGAGTCAGGGGAGTAATAGACAAGAGAAAAAAAAGATAGATAGATATGTAGAGAGATGCCATAAAAGAGGGAGCCATTATAGGTTTCAAGTGAAAAATGACTCTAGAGAAATGTCCAAAGACCTACAAGACTGACCCCAACTAACAATTTGAGCAACAGTGGAAAGGCTATCATAAATGCCCTTCCCTGATAGTGAGATCAATGACTAACTTATCCACCATCATGGAACCCTCATCTAATACCTGATGGAAACAGAAGCAAACACCCACAACTAAACACTGAACCAAACTAGAATCCAGATGCAGAGAGGGAGGACAAGACCAGGCTACAGAAACCCACAGAGACAGCTGACCTGAACAAAGAGGAGCTAATGGGTCCCCAGACTGATTGCTGGGAATCCAGCATTGAACCATCTCAGATCCCCTGAACATGGGTCTCAGTTAGAAGGCCTGGGCAGTCTAAGGGACCTCTGACAGTGGAACCAGGATGTATCTCTGGTGAACAAAGGACTTTGGAAGCACATACCCCATAGATGTATACTCCCTTAATCTAGAGGCAAGAAGGAGGGCCTAGTCCCTACTCCAAATGACTTGACAGATTTAGATGACCCTTCCTGGAAGGCATCACCCTACATGTGGAGTGTGGGTGGGGTGGGAGGGCTGTCGGGGGGGGGGGTGGAATGAGAGGGACCAAGGGACTGAGAGGGAACTGGGATCGATATGTAAATTAAAAATAAATAAAGAAGAACAAAAACGAAAGACAAAAGTGTTGTCCATGATCTCTTTTTGTATTCAATGCAGTGCTTAAATTCTGAGTCTAAAAGATAAGAGAAGAAAAAGAAGTAAAAGTGATACAAGAAGAAAATGAGGAAATAGAACTATTTGTATTTTCACACAACAAGAACCAAAAAAAAACCTTAAAGACTCTCCAGTTGTTTAGACCTGATCAACACTTCCAGCAAAGTAACAGAATACAAACCAACATGAAAACCAGTAGATTCATTAAATATCTCTAGCAAGCCTTCTGGGAAACAAGTCAGGTGAGTAATCAAACTCACAATAGCCTACAACAAAGAAAGAAATTTAAGAACAAATCCAAAGAGGCTAAAGATCTCTACATTGAACTACATTGAAATCTCAAAAAAAAAAAAAAGTGTTGAAGATGATAACAGAACATTGAAAAGATCTTTCATTCTTCCATGTACTTTGATTAGCAGAATCAGTACTGCATTGCTGTCTTATATACAAGAATACAGCACTGTTAGCATTGAACATTACTGAAAGTTTCATAAATGCAATTCCCATTTAAATTTGTGAGTGTATTCTTATAGAAAAGTCCTACAAGAAGAAGGCACAAAACTCCCCCAAAGCTACAGTGATCTTAAGCATAAATGCAGTGATGCTACAATCCTGAGTTTCACAATACACCAAGGAGCCATAATGATGAAAGCAGCAGGGTACTCGAAAACAGCCAATGCAATAATTAAAATAAGAGAGCCAATAATAAATGTGTGCAGTCTCAACTGTTTGATTCTCAAAAGGCATTTGAGAAAATAGTCTCTTTTACAAATGTAATTAGAAAGGTAAGTATCCTTATGTAGAAGGATAAGAAGGAGATCTTTAACTCTTGCCCTAAACAAACACTATCTCCAAGTAAATCAAAATCCTTAACATAGAACCTGATAGTCTGAAAATACTGGATGGAAATGCAGGGAAAATACTTGAAGATTTGCATAGGTGATAAGACTTTCTGAATAGGGCTCTAAAAACACTGAGTGTACAGCAAGAAGACAAACAAGACTGAATGTAATTAGAAAGCTTCTGAACTACAAGGAAGGAGATAACGGAGTAAAAAGGTAGCTGACAGGAGAGGAGGAAATCTTTGCTAAGTATTTGTTCAATGGGTTGTTGATATCCAAAAAGAATTCAAAACACATGAACAAACAAATATGTAAAGAGCAAACAATCTAGTCAGCAAATGGGAAAATGGGAAAACTCTACAGATATTTCTCAAAAGAAGTAAATGTCCAATAAATATTTAAGAAACACATTGAACATCCTAATCCATCAGTAGAATTATAAATTAGAATTACATTGAAATTACATGTCACCCAACCTGAGTGGCTATCATGAAGGAAACAAAAACAAATACTGAAAGGAAGGTTAGAGGAAGGAGCTTGATATACCATTGATATGATCAATTAGTGGAATCGATATGGAATTAAGAAAAGAAATACAACTAAATAAAAAACAAAAAAGTTACCACATGATTCTGCTCTATGACTTTCAAGGTAGATAGTCAGAAGGAGCAATATCAGCACACAACAGAGATGCCTTCATAACTTAGTATTGCTGAAGTGTTCAAAAAAGTCAAAGATGGAATCAGCCCTGCCATCCATCAATTGAGTGCGCCATAGACGTACAGCATATGCACACTGTGAAGTCGTAGTCAGACTGACAGAAGAAGGGAATTAAGAAGTTTCCAAGAAACGGATAGAACTGGAGATCAGTGTTAAAGCAAATAAGACAGACCCAGAAAGAGAAACATTATATTGCTTTTTTTTTCATATGTGGTATCTATATTTAAAAAAATGAAAAAGGAGAAAGTTGAAGAGGGACTATTAAAAAAAAACAAATGAGGGTAATGTGGAAGTGAATGAGCATAAGCTATACTTGTATACATTTACATTTGAATCATTACGAATGTCTTCTTTCCAATTTAAGAATAGTGTTTAATTTTCATCTTTCTTTTCAATGTTTTCTCTAGCAAATCTTATATGCCTTGCTTTGAAAACTCAGAGAAAACTCCATATACTTATAGACAGAGCTTGCTTATTCCTTTGATACACTGAAAAGTGTTTTCTTGTATTTGTACCATAGCCTGTTGAACCGACCCTCTCCATGGATATCTGGACTGTACACATATCTCATTGTATTTTTTGCTAGTATATTTTTTCTTCCCCTTTGTAAAGTAAAAATAGTAAAAGTATCTCATAGACTTGTTGGGAGTAGAAGATGTGATAAGGGACCTGAAATGTTTGGTGTTATATCTGGCACGTTGCCATTGTGGCTGTGAGTAATTAGTAAAGTCAATGTGAGTCATTTTATTTTGGTGTATGTTCATGTGTGTTGAATACAATAACTGAGTGGGAGAGAGGTTAGGAAAAGTGATATTTCACTTGAGGCTATTTGGGTTACAAAAAGATGTTTCAGGTAATGAGAGCCTTTTTAAAGATGAAGCTATGACAGTGCAGAATGACTCCAAGGCCACTAAGTAGAACTCTTGGCATAGAGGAGAATGGTGATGGAGATAACCTGATGGGGGTGGGGCTAAGCAAGTGGCAGAGCCTAGAGATACTTTTCTGTTATTTTGATGCCCAGTTTTGGAGAGTAGGTAAAGGATTTACAGCAAGGAGGGACTTATAAATAAACAAACAACCCTTACTATAGCTCCTGCTGGCACGAAGGAAATCCATGCAAAAAATACGAGGAAGCAGCTATAACTATGACGGAGCATTTTAAATGCTGGTGACATTTTAAATGCATGTCGACATCTCCACATTATCAAAGAGGAGATAAGACTTAAAAAGAGTCACTTAATTTGCTCAAACCATTAAGCCGGTAAAAGGAAGAGCCAAGATGGTGTCATCCCAGTTAAAATCTACTCCTTGATGTTTTATGATTTCCAAGATTCAGATTTGTTAGGGGCTACCTGAGGAGGTTGATGCATGCTGGTTAAGTCGGCATGGCTTTGGTGAGATTGGGACGTGTTACTTTCAAATGGGGCCTGGGGGGCACTGGGCAAACAGGCCCACCTTTCCCTACCAACCTCCCCTGAAACAGGCTATAAGACTGTCATTCCAGAACTGTCCTCCAGATATCTGAAAAATTTAGGGACTAAGGAGCACACAGGGATGCTAAAAGGATCTGATCAAACAAGTCTCCATAGGCTCCCTGTGGTTAGGTGACCTTCAGGTCATATTTCTCTATGGTGGTCTGCTTCTTCATCAGGCCTTTCACAATAAACATGCTTACTTCCCTCTGCCTTTTGGGCCTCATGTATCTGACATGTCTGGTATCATGTAAAATGTTCACACATTTGCCAGGTCTCTCTTGCTAATCTGTTTTTTGATCTAGGGCTCTTCTGAACACTCAGTGACTCAGTGATATGCTTGCTGGAGGTACCAGAGATTTTCTGATTTTTTTAAATAAGTCTTTCTAAGACTAAAGGTCTGAAAGAAGAGGATGTCACAGTTTTCAGAGAGAAACTATACAGTCTTTAAAATTTGACATATTTCTCCAATAAATTTATTAATGACTTCCTTTTTTTGTTTTTGTTATATGGCCAGATAAAAGTGGTTAGACATATCCACATTCTGCTCATAATCTAATAGAGAGGACAGGAAATACAAGCAGAGCTGACAAAAGCTTCTGGTAACCCTGCCCTGCTACAGAAAGCCTTGAACTCCCAATGAGAGTTGTATAAACATCTGTGGAGAAAGGAAATGCCACTTACCACCAGCCAGCTACCCGTGGCAAAGCCATGGAAATACTGGTTATTAGGCTTGGATTCATGCTTTTAATAGTTACCTTAAAGACTCCTTTAAAAAAACAAACAAACAAACAAACAAAACAAAACAAAATAGAACACTATTGGGAACTTAAGGCTCAGTCAAATAATTAATATACCCAGTTTGGTTGGAATTGTATATGAAAGTCATACACTTTTAAATTTCTATTTCAGTAAAATTATAATTGTTGTGTTCTGCCAGTTGTCTGAAGAATGATCATTTTAGTGTGCTCAAATTTGCTCTGATTTGCATGTTCTCCCTGAGTTAGTGTGGCTAGTGTTTGGCTTTGCAGGTGCTCCCTGAGGAAGTGTGGCTACTACTTTAATTTTCAGGTCTTCTCTGAGGTAGTGTGGTACTGCCTGTATTTTCTGAAAGACCCAAACTGAGATGCTGGCTGGAAAACAAGGCTGCGTCTTACTCTGCCAAGAACTGGCTGTTCTCAAGCTATGCCGCACAGATCACTCAATTTCTTATTTAAATTGAAGAGCTAAATGATCTGTAAAGGCTGCTCAATTCATTAAATTATTTGGATTTAATATCATTTATGTGAAGCCCTTGTTAGAGGAGAAGACAGTGGCGGCATCTTCACTGCACATCAATAGAAAGCTTTATTGGCTGGAGAAGAAAAGGGGGGATTTTCCAATATTAAAAGGCAGGTCATAGTCCCTTAGATGCTAAGTTTGGCTGAGGCCAACCAATTTTTGAAAAGTGGCAAAAGAGTGTGTGTGTATGGAGACGGTGAAGAGAGAGGTGTGGTGGTGGTAGGGGGGATGAGAATGAATTAGTCCCCAGGAAAGAGTAGTCATGAGCCTTAAAATTCTTCGAAGGACTAGACACTCGCCATTTGAATCCTGAATGTGGGGGAACTGCTATTGATTTCTGCCAGGGACAGCAGGTAGGGCAGTCCCCATCTAATGGAAAAGAGAACGAGGGTTGTCTTCCAACAGTGTTTCTCAAAAGGTGGGTCAAAACCCCTGGGTCCAACCACCCTTTCATAGGAGTCACCCAAGACTATAGGAAACAGACATATTTACATTACAATTAATAACAATAGCAAAACTGTAGTTGTGAAATAGCATTGAAATAATTTTGTGGTCGGGGGTGGGGGTCACCATTACATGAGGAACTATATTAATGGTTTGCAGCTCTCTTCTACGATGACTGCAGCCTAAGTCTTAATAAGGAAGGGTGTGTTTTGCTCAGTCAGTGGCTACATGAGATAGAGATTCAGCACATTGGTTGGAAAAATGGGACCACACAAAGAGTGTGGGGGCGGAACTAGTTTCTGCCCACTGCTCAGATCAGGGAACCCACAGTCAGCATGACTGACCTACAAGTCTTAGCTACAGACAGAAGTCTGCATCTCTGTCCTCTTACAAACAGCTTCCAGCAGCCACACTATGCCATGGAAGGAGTCAAGCATACAGAATGGAGGAGGGGCAAATAGCCACATGGCAGAATGTAGATTAATAGAGACAGGTTAATTTAAGTTATAAGAGTTAGTTGGGAATAAGCCTGTGTGAAAGGTCAAGCTTTCATAACTAATAACAAATCTCCCAGTCACTATTTGCAAGCTGGTGGTCCCAAAGGAAAGTCTGACAAGAAAGTCCTATAACACACAAGAGTGGGAAGTACAGTTATGTCTGGACCATTGACAATATTGTGATGAGGATAGAGAAGCATGTGTTTTCAAAACACAGGAAAATAGCAGTCTCAACACTTTATCTTTCCTGAAATTCTCTATTCCTCTACATGACATAATGGTATCCTTTACTCTCATGTCTTTCTCCTGCAACCCCTCATTCTCCCTCTGACAATTTAGGGACCTTCCCTCCACCCTCTCCTCTTACACTTCACTATGCACAGCACTCTCTGATTCACTGTATGCATAAATTCTTAAAGATTCAACTATGCACTAGTGGCTCACAAATGCACACCTCCAGTTGGCCTTTTTTGGAACTTGAAACTACATAAAAGTCCTTTTTCTATGAATGCATCTGCTATTACAAAAGTAATAGCCTTTTTGGATTTGAGATGCCTGAGATGAACCTCTTCTTTCTCTAACTGTAATATTAAATGACATTTAGCTTTTCTATTAACTACTGAGTAACGCTGCAGATAATGAAATTTGGGTGACAACCTTTCTCTTCCCTCATTAAAAAAATCAACCTCTAAATAGCAATTTAAAAATATTTCACAAATTTAATATTTCATGAATTTCCAATAATCTTATCTTACTTTATGAAAATAACATTGCTTATGTACTACATTATGTTCTTACAGCTGAAAAGCAGATACTTTAATCGTTCATTGTCGATGAAAATCTGGCTCAATTAAACCTGGTGCTCTTGTTTCCTATATGGTTCTATGACACAAAATTCTGAAGAAAGCAACTTGGTTGAAGAAAGAGTTTAGCTAGTTTACACTTCCAGTTGGCAGTCCGTCAATGAGGGAAGTGAGGCAGGAACCTGGAGGCAGGAGCCATGGAGGAATGCCCCTTGACGGCTCACTCCAATTTGTTCACTAGCTTCCCTGTACATGTCAGGACCATCTGCCTAAGGAATGGTAACATCCATGTTGGATTGGGGCTCTCCTATACTGATTAACCATTGTGATGATTCTTCTCAGACATGTCCACAGACCAATGTGATACAGATAGGTATTCAAATGAGAATCTTTTCAGGTGGTTTCTAGTTTGTGTCAATTGATAGTTAATATTAATGTGGACATGGTAAGGCAATATTTCTGTGTATATAGAATGCTTCTGGATGATATTATATAAAGTTAGAGGACTGAATGATTAAGATATACTCTAATATGGAGTAAGATATGTTACTTCAACATGAGTGGGAATCTTCCAATGGGAATAGGACTCTGAGAGAATGGAAGGGAAGAGTAAAGGCGAGTGCTTTTTCTCATATATTCTCACCATCTCTCTCTACCCCGGAAGTAAGATGCTCCATTCTCTTCATGGAATGAGAACTATAGAGTCTTTGCATTCTGGACTCTGGGACTCTGAGAACCCAGAATGGAGGCTTCATGTCTTTATTCTTGAACATAATTATACTATTGTCTTTCCTAGTTCAGAAGCTTTGGGATTCTGATTGCGTCACGGTACTGGCTTCACTGGTTTTTCAGCATAGAGGACCTGCTACAAGACTTCTAATCCTAATCACATATTTTAATCGGTGATGTTTCTTCTGATATTATATATACTTTCTCCCAGTCACACACCCTTCCTAATGTCCTTTCATTCAGTATCTGACCACATAGGCAAGAAAGTGCCTCCAAGATTCCAGTGCACTTAAGAATTCTGGCCTCTAGTGGGACAGCGACCTGTGCGGACTGGTACATGTTCACATGTTTGTCATGAGCAAGCCCACTGTTCCACCACATAGAATATAGAGCAGAAATTGTGTTTAATACACAAGACTTATCAATGTTACAAGCAGTTACAGCACTTATATGATTGTTACTCTGTAAATTTTACCGTTATTTTAAAGGATCACATCTACTTTCAAATAGATTCATGTAGAATAACATGTATCTTTTTGATACTGTGTCATAGACAGGTTAATTTTTAAATGTTTATTTATTACATAAATTTACCATTTATTAAAGAAAGGAAATGTGTATATCAATGAGATGGGTGTTCTTATTATTTATATATGAGAAATTGTATCTAAAATTATTTGAGTATTTTGTACAAATCTATGGTGAGTCAATTTTTATCCTTTAGTACTATATCTTGTATTGTGAGAAGTCACATCCATAAGATGCTTTTAAGGTTTGTTGATTGCATCAATACAACATATTGAGGGATGGGCGTATGCCATTTAGGTTTGTATGAATACACTTGGTGATGTTTTTACAGTGATTAAATAGCACAATGTCTCATTTCCAGGATTTCCCATTACTAATAATACACAATTCTTTGTCCTATTGTTTCTGTCTCCTCAACTACTCCAGAGTATATATATGTGAAATATACTTTAATGCATTTAAAAAATAAATTGACTAGGGTTCAAAACTGAAAGATTAGTTGAATGAGAAACAAACATAGTAATTAATGGTGACAGAGGCTGAAGACTTCTGTCATTGTCAGTCACCAAACTAGAGATTTGAGTTGATACTGAAGGTAGTAACAGAAGAGAAGAGCTATGGACAGCAATCTAGAAAATAACAAATTTTCAATTTTCTTCAATTTTTGTTCTAGTCAGTCCTTCAACAGGTTGGTGAAAGCCACCAATGCTGGGAAGGACAATCTGTTTTATTCAATCTACATATTTAAATATTAATCTTATCTAAAAATATCTTCACAGATGCATCCAGGATGTTTGACCAGATAGCTGAGCATTCTTTGGCCTTGTAAAGCTGCCATGGTATTAGCCATCACATTAGCATATCAAGAATAATTATCATATGATACACTCTGTTGCTTGCACATCCTAACTTCTTATTGGTATATTACTGATTACTTGTATTATTCTTCAACAAGAAATTATGAATATCTTCTAGTATAATCAATACTATAATGAGTATTTGAATAAATAACTGTGGTTACCTGTCATAAATACATGTGGCAGCATGTCTACATATGCAAGTAGAGTTGGTGTCTTATTCAAATTAGCTTCCTTTTATAACATCCTTCTCTTGTATTGTCTAATGTGATGATGTAGTAATGTATCCTTGACTTCAATCCCGTTCTCCCAGAATGGCAACCACATCAAGCTTCAATCAGAGGATTTAATCTCATGGGATGGGGATGGTTCAGAAATAGTCCTTGGTCCCATGAGCAGTGACTTGGAGGGTGGCCTGAGACTTTGTTTCTGGACCTTCCAGGGGAGACATGCTTTTTAAGTTGAGACTGATTGTGGGGATGTGATAAAGTTTTGTAATGAATACCACCAAACCAAGTGGATTGAGGTCAGTATAGAAAGGAAGAAAGGTTAGTACTGCAAAGAAAGATAGATGCCTCACAACTTCATTCATTCCTTAAGCAATATTGCCCATTGTAAAAATTAGTCTACACATTGCCCTCACACTGACAAGACTACTTCCTATGCATAAATTATTTCAAATCATAGATCCCTTCTTTACAGACTATAGGAAATTAAATAACTGACTAAATAATATTATTATGCTCATTTAAAAATTGTTTTCATTCCTACTTTTTATAGCAAATCACTGGAAATAATAGAACTAGTATGAAAAATAAAACTATTAAAAATAGCATCAGCAATAAAAAGGTAACTGAATAGTATTCTGTGTCAGGTACCAAGTCTAGATTTATATTTGCCAGAGTTAATGGTACATATATTTATTTTCCATCCCTACATATGCTCACTGTCTACCTAAGAGTATTGACATAGGCACTGGAGAATGGGTATAGTCATATATACATAAAATCATGTATGAGGGTTTTGCCTAGTCTTATTGTAACCTGCTATATCATGTTTGATTGATATCATTGGGATTCTGAGGGGGAAATAGAGGAGGAGTGAATCTGGGGAAGAGGGAAGGTGGAGGATGAGTCTGGGAGGGGTAGAGGGAGGGGAAACTGCAGTTGGGATGTAGTGTATGAGAGAAGAATAAATTTAAAATAACCCATAAACGGCAAGTTATTTTGTATATCTTTACTTTTTGCTTAAACTTACCACATAAATACAAGCTTTTTACTTATCATCCACTAGTTTATGTCATCTCTGGTAATGGATCAGTATTTATCCCTAGAATACGAATGGACTTTGGGAGCCCATTCCACATAGAGGGATACTCTCTCAGCCTAGACACATAGGGGAGGGTCTAGACCCTGCTCCAAATAATCTGACAGACTTTGAAGAGCCCCAATAGAAGGCCTCACTGTCCCTGGGGAGCAAAAAGGGGATAGGATGGGGATTGGGGGGGGGAGGAGAGAGGGTGTGGGAATTGGAATTGGCCTGTAAAATAAGCTTGTTTCAAATTTAAATAAAAAATTATATATATATATATATATATACATACATACATACAAAAGAAAATGAACAGCCTTGTTCTTCCTTGTGGATCTCTGCATCTGGTTTCAATAATTACTGAATGAGGGCTCTAAGATGCTAGTCGGGGTATTCATCAATCTGATTTCAGGGGTAGGCTAGTTCGGGCATCCTCTATATTATTGCTAGCAGTCTTCAACTGAGTTCCAGGAATCCAATTGAAGAGAGGGAGGAGGCAATATATGAGCAAGGGAGGTCAAGATCATGATGGAGAAATCTACAGAGACAGCTGAACCAAGCTCATAGAAACTCATGAACTCTAGACTGACAGTGGTGGAGACTCCAGGGCCCTCTGCATTTGGGATACAGTTGTGAAGCTTGGACTATCAGAGGGGCTCCTGGCAGTAGAACTATGATACAAACTTGGTACAAGAGGTAGCTTGTTGGAGCTCACTGCTCATGGTGGGATGTCATGCTCAGTCTTAAAGCTTGGGAGAGGAGCCTGACTCAGCCCCAACTTATTGTGCGAGACTATGTTGATCCTCATGGGATCCCTTAACCATGAGGAGGTGTGGACTGGGGGTGGGCTAGAGAGGAGGTGACTGGGGTGGGAGGAGGTAAGGGGGCAAAAGGAGGGATGAGAGGAGGTGTTGGGGAGAGGAGGGGTGGGAGGGAGAACTGTGATTGCAATGTAAAATGAAATCAAACAATAAAAAATGGATAAAAAGCAAATGAACAGTAAAAAATGAATCAAACACAACTTATTAATTACATTACCTTATTTGTCTTCATATATAAATCTCCTAACACTGCAGAGACAATATTGATTATTCACATGAGAGCAATGTGGTGAAGCAGAGAGATCTTTAGACACTGAAATAAGAGGTTCAACAAGACTGTTTTCTGTGTAGTGGGGCATTCAGTCACCTCAACTCCTACAACACTTGTCTTTGTCGTACAGAAATTGCCGGTGCTTCTGCAGACATTTTGAACCTTGGCCTACAGCATTATTTTTGAATTCAGACTCCCAGAGTCTCCTTATCTTTACCACTTGGCTCCCATGGGCTTGGGTGTAGCCATCTAGAAAATGTGTGAACCATGCCTGGAAATGAGGAAATCATATTCACCCACATTCCACTGGCAAGAGCTCAGTGGCTTGGCCATGTCTAATTACAATGGTGGCTTTAAATTGTAGCCCAGTAAGTGTTCAGGAAGAATGGGAAAATGATCCAGTAGCAGGCAGCCAGTGGTATTCCATAGCTAAAACCCAAAATGTGTAGAGTGTCAGTTACATATGAACATGTACAAATATTGACTGAGGACAAATAAAACTACAGATTGCTATTGTGTTTTGTTGTTTCATCAACACAACATTGTGGTACTTCTAATTAAAGAGAATAAATTTGTTAAACAAAACTTATTATCATGTAGAAATTTAAAGTTATTTCTTGAAATTTTCTTCTTAAGATATCTTTTTTGCCTTTTCTTTAAATTTAGACTTACTTTGCATATCAATTCCAGTTCCCTCTCCCTCCCATGCTCCCAGCCCTCCCCCCACAACCTTACCCTCCCCAATTTTCGTGAAATTGTTTTTCTCAGGACTCTTGTGCCTGACTTCACTTCATTTGTCAGCCTTCTATGATAATAATAAGGAAACAGACTTTAGAGGTAAAGCATCTGATTCACAATACTGATTTCCATGTATGTGGTGTCAGATATGGAAAAAAATAATCTGGACCTTCAGAGCCTCCATTTACTGCCCTGTAAAAAGAGTGGTAGAAGCCTACCTCTCTGGCTTGTCATGAGAAGTAATTAAGTTGAGTGCACAACATGCTGACTTGAGTAGTTGAGGTCTGGCTATGCAAAGTACCATGCAACCCTTTCTTGTACAGTGCTTGCCTTCTGTGGGATATATTTCAGTAATTGCTACTGCAGGCAAATGACCTCTCACTCTAATTAATAAAACATGCCAGCTAGAAATAAATCATATATCATCTGGAAGTGAGCAAAGTGCAGTTGCTAAAAGTATTTGTAAAAAATCATTATTTTCCAAGTGCAGTTAAAAAATAATTTATTACAACAAATGACATCACACCATGAGTTCATTGTTTGAAAGATTTCTGAGATTAGTGCAAGTTTGGGAATACAAACACCAATTCTCACTGCAAGCTGGATTTAGTTTTGCATGAGAGGAATGGAGAAAAAAATTTAAGATATTGCTTTGCCTTAAAAGTAGATGAGAGTGAAGAATGATATAGAAATAGGTGGACACTTACATAGGTATGAACATTTGAATGAACGTGTGTGCATATGCACATTTATGCCCATAACTGAATGTGTATTTGTAAGCATAAGCACACATGTTTTGTATGTTCATTCATATGTGTGTTCATGTGAGTGTGTATAGGTGTATGCATGTGTACAAGTTGTTAATTGATCTTTATTCATGAGTATGACCTCATGCATGTGTTGGTATTTGCACTATTTCATTTCATGTATGTGTACTCATGGTAGTACATGTACTTATTTTCATTTGGTATGTATGTATTTGTCTACATGTATCTGCATGTGCATTTATGAATGTGTGCATATGCATTTGTGTATGCAAGGTTTTGGTTATGCATGTCTGCAAGTATGCCCATTTCTGTGAATTCCTAAGTACATGTTATGTGAGTGTGCACTTGTATAAGGATGTAAAGATGTGTATGCGTTTGTGCATACATGTGTGCATGTGCATATGTAGTTATGTGGGTGTGGGCTCATGTGTGCGTGTAAATGTGTGGGTTGATTGATATTAGCATGTGCAAGCATGCTTTTATATTAGAGTATTTTATGTGTGTGTGCCTGTATAAGTGCATGTCTGTGTGTTTTGTGTGCATGTACCTTTAATAAGGTCAAAGATTAAGACAGGTATCATTGCTCTCCACTACATATGTTTTTAGAATAGAATTTACTAAACTTGAATATCCCTCTCTTCCTCATTCTTGCACAGACAAGTATCTACTGATTACATCCCCCAGCCCCACTTGAGACTTTTAAAGGCACTTATAATTTTCTTTTAAATAAAGTCTTGGTATGTAACCTGGTTATCCTTTCCCTGCCTTGGAATCCTGAATTCTGGTGTAGTATGTATGCACTATCATGTTTGCCTATAAAACTATATTGTAGCAGTGCTTCCAAAGCATCTGAAAGCCAGAGAAATCAAGATAAGCTGCTAAAATCAGAGCATGCTGCCACAAAGGTCAGTTTTCTCTCCCAAAGGATAAAAATGTGTTCATTTGCTAGGACCTGGAATCAGATCACCTAAAGGCAAATCTGAGTAATTTTCAAAGCATAGTCACCAGTGAATGTCTCTTTCAAAGGCACAAAAGGCCCTGACTTGAGTTCTACACATGTCACCACATCTTAGCATCTCTGCTTGGGTAATTTAAGATAACATTAAACAGTCTCATTTCAGGTTTTGCTTAATGTTAGGAAAGAATTTTCTTGGACTTAAGAAAACATGGGGCATCTCTTAAGATTCCTGTCTCCTTCTCGATGTTCAGCCACCACAATGTCACTGCAGATAGACCTTGTGAATTGATCATGTTCAGTGCTGCTTTTCTTATGAACTTCCTATGCATCAGTAACTCCATATTCCTGCATCTCATTTATTCAAGGTCAAGTTCAAGATGCAAAACCCATGTTCTGATGAAAGGATCCGGGCCAAGATATTAAGATTGATGATTACAGAGGTGACTTTGAGTGGGGAATGTATCTTATCTGAAATGTTAAGATCAACTTACAAACACATGGCTGGCAATTTTGGTTTGCATAGGAAATATGATTTTAATTGTGTGTGGAGTTTTCTTCCTGGTGGTTGTTTCTTATATATAGCTCCTTTCCTTTGGGTGGAACAAATTTGTGTTTCTTTGTGGCAAGGAAAAATGTTGAAATGCTTTGATCAGTCTAGTGGCTCTATACTCAAAATTTTGGAAAGAATTGCAGTAAAAATAATTGTGGTGTGGTACCATGTGCCACAGGGACATCTATCCCATTTTTAGTGTCTTTTAAATTCAAAGTGATATTTAAATAAATTATAGGCAAGTTGAAAAGTCTCTCCAAGGTTTCATAGCCAAAATTCATTTTTCTTGATCAAACAATTATGGGATAAAGATCTAAGAATTTAAAAGAATCATTTTCTATAGAGGAGCAGACTAGATATATAGATAGACTAGATAGACTAGAATATCTGCAATCCTTCCTTAAGGTCATTGGAAGTTCTCATGAAGACAAATGTTTTGGAGCACGAATAATCATTGACATTACCAATTTCACACTCCCCTTTCTTCGCAGCTAATACAGGCCTACTTTTTCACACCTTAGCATGAGACAACCCTACCAAGGTTAAGGTAGAGCTTGGAACACCAAGACAAGATGAATTTTAGTTAAATGCTGTAAACATTGTAGAGGTCACAGCAAATATTTGCTTCATGATTAAGTTTTCTCAATGTAATAATGTATGTGACTTAATCCAGTCTATGGCTCTTAACTTTTCTAAAGTCAAAATGAAATTGGTTCCATCATTAAAACAGAATCCAATTTGTGTGTGATGGCTATTTTTGTGAGCCTGACTGAAACTGGAATTAACCAGGAGGAATTCATCCCAGCAGTTTGGAAAAAAAATGAAAGATAAAAATGCTTTTACTTTTCTCAAGCAAAATAAACCTTCTATTATGGGAAGAACATTGTGATATAGGAGATTCCATAGGCAGATGGATGGCCTTATGTAGACAAAACAGAACAGCTGATAAAATTTTGTACTTGGGTGCAAGGCAGGCACAGTGTGCACACATGGAAGCTTCTATAGTAAACTCAGTTTTTCAAATGCATATGTTTAGATTCCTTGTGAAATATAAAATAGTTTTTTTTTAAACAGCAAATGCATCTTGAATTGCTTTCCCTATTTCATTTTAACACTTGCTGTTTTCCTTGTCCTCAACCTAGCATTTATTCATATCCTCTTTGAGTTCTTGAGCATATACGTGGCATTTTAAGACCACTGTCTTGAGTTTCACCTACGTTATTTTTCTTAGACACCATCAGTATGGGAGGAAAGATATTGTTTTGGTGGGACCTAGGCATCCTGAGTTAAGTGATTGGTAGAGTTTAGTGTGTGGGTATCTGTCCTGTCTTTGTTTGGTGGGTGTTTGGATCTCTACTTGCTGTTACCTGACTTTTCAGGTTTTGGATCAACCAAATGGTGCATGTGGTTCAGTACCGGAGCAACTCAGTATGGTTGTTTGTGGTAGCCATTTGACTACAGCTAGAGTTAACTAAAATCCAAGCAGTTTGGATTTAAAGTGGGGAGAACCACTTTTAATCTAAATATTTTGAGATGGGAAAATAACCTTTAATCTAAACTATACCTTCTGCTGGGATCTCTATCAAGGGCATGGGAAAAATGCTCTCTCTCTCTCTCTCTCTCTCTCTCTCTCTCTCTCTGTGTGTGTGTGTGTGTGTGTGTGTGTGTGTGTGTGTGTGTGTGTGTGTGTGTGTGTCTTGCTCTCATTGGCTAGTTCATTCCTTCATTGGTATTAGAGTCTACTTCCTCAGGATTCTGGCATATCTGGAAGACCAGCTAAGAATTCCACCTCATTGACTGAAGAACTCCTGGATTCTTGGACTTTCTGTTAGTAGGAGCCAGTGTTGCACTCTCTGGACTACAACCTGTAAGCTAAGAAATACCATTTCTCTCTATATATAGATTTATTCTGTAAGTTCTGTTCCTCTAGAGAATGAGGATTTTCCTAGCTCAGTTAGGGTTAGGGATGGCTTCTGAGCACAGCAACTAACCTTCCCTAGAGTTGAGCATATTCTTACTGCAGATGCTTAGAAGGCTATGGAAAGCTCACTGACTTCTATTGGGATTGTCACCTGTGCATGGGAGTCCATGTAGGTGGAGTTTTTGCTTGGGGCGGTGGTTACAATTTGCTTAAGAAGCTTTTTAAGTATGGTAACTGAGAACAATACTTCAAATACATCCTTGGGTTTAGCTATTATAATTATATAAACTTCAACAGTAGTCAAACATGATACTTACAAAAAAGGTTTCTGTAACCAGTGTCATAATTTATATGATGATTTGTGTTCAGTTAACCAATTATAATGTGTAGCATGTATGTTTCCGCCAGCCCGCCAATCCGCCAGTCTGGGCCCACAGCCGCGCCAGCCCCAAATAACACTCAGAGACTCTGTATTTGGTACAATCCTGTTGGCCAGTTACCATTACTGTTTATGGGCTAGCTCTGTCTTAATTATTAACCCATTTCTACTTATCTAAGTATTTCCACGTGGTTGTCTTATCGGGGAGCCGCGCGGCAGGCTTCTTGCTTCTTCCCTGGGCTACATCTCGACTCCTCCCTCTCACTTCCTCTTCCTCCTTGTCTCCTAGCCCCGCCTATCTTGCTATCTCATTGGCCACAGGGCTTTATTAACCAGTATGAGAAACATATATACAGAATAACATCTCCCATCAATAATGTGGGCTAAATTTTTGTCTAGAAAGAACAAGTACTGAGGGAAAGAGTTGGGTTTTAGAGGAAGTAGAATGTGTGTTTTTGATTAACAACAGGGGCCGGCAAGCCTCAAATCCTGCCCACCACCTGTTCTTATAAAGGACATTTTATTTGAACTTGACCACACTCATTCCTTTATGTGCTGCCTGTGATTGCATGCTATATTTGACTGTCTGTGATAGAGGTCCTACAAATGTGCCATCTTGTCCTTTACACTATGGAGTGGTACACCTCTTTGAATTAGTTAAGTTGCAAATGATGAAATGTTATTGTAACGCATTGATGGATAGTAAAATGTTCCCAAACTTAGTGAATTTAGTGGCTTAAAAATAATCCTCCAGGTTTCCATGACCGCAAACAGTCTAGAAGGTATTATTTTTTAAAGATGCACTATTTTTCACTTGAAAAGTAATATTATCATACCACCAATATACTGGTTTTCCTTAATGCCTAATGGTGTGTATGTGTGTGAGTTTGTGTGTGTGTGTGTGTGTGTGTGTGTGTGTGTGTGTAAGCACTGAACATGTTTTAACTGACATGTCTGATAGGATTCCTTGGTTTGCCAAAGTAGACCATAGGTTATGTATCTTGTTAACAAGTGGATTCCTGAAATGCTATAATTTCTATTGTGCTTGAGAGACACTAAGGGCTTCTTATCAACCCTCCAGTTGAGTCAATGACAAGATTTTTCCTGATGTTTCTCTTGAAACAAAAATTTCTCATTCTCTTTCCTCCTAGGCCCCTTGGCTCTTGTTTTTGGAGATAAATCACTTCCTCTTTTTTCCTAAAGCAAAATGAAAGGGGCAATTAAACCCTTGGTGATTCTTAATGTTCCCAATTAACTAAGTCAGTTTCTAGAGTCTGAACTGCAAACAGAGCTTTGAACGAACCTTCAATAAATGGAATTTGTTAAGTCAACTTGAATCTTTTCTTTCTCTAAGTGAAGCCAGCTACTTGAATACTGCTCTGTGGTCACAAGTACAACTGCCCTAATTTAGTGTAGAGTAAAAACAATGCTCTTTCTGTAGCAATCCCTCTTTAAATTAATAAAAGGCACCAAACAAAATCAAAACAAACTAAAGCAAGATTGAGTTTCTATCTACCCAACTACTTGTTCAACATTCTATCTATCTGTCTGTCTGTCTGTCTGTCTGTCTATCTATCTACCTACCTATGCATCTATCTATCTATCTATCTATCTATCTATCTATCTATCTATCATCTATCCATATATCATTTATGTATTTCAGTAACTAGATAAGAAGAAAACAAATGTATAGTGAGATATCCACCCCACCCACACCTGTAGCAATGACCATGCCCACTTGGGTGTGATCACAGGTAAAGGACATGACTGGGAGTGTTTTGAGGTCTGGGGTTTGAGCACAGGACTCTCCCTTCTTCTCTCTGTCTCTGTCTCTGTCTCTGTCTCTGTCTCTCTCAATTTTGCTTGGATCACAGAGGAGAGCCTGGGTGTGGATTCTTGGAGCAGGAACTTGCAGGTCATCAGTTTCTTGCGTAAGTGACTTCTCACCGAACACAATTATAATAACCTATATTAAACCTAGTCGTGTGTATCTTTTTTGTTTGTTTGTTTTTTTGTTTGTTTTGTTTTGTTTTGTTTTTTTGAGACAGGGTTTCTCTATATTGCTGTGGAGCCCGTCCTGGAACTAGCTCTGTAGACCAGGCTGGCCATGAACTCACAAGAGATCTATCTGCCTCTGCCTTCCGAGTGATGGGATTAAAGGTGTGTATCATAAATGTGCATGAGCATCTGATGCCCACATGGACTTTCACGGAATAATCCATGCGTGAGCACAATCATAATTAGTGATACATATTGTTTGTATTATTATTAACTCTATTCCACTATAAATCCACAGAAAACACATTCCTTTAGCTATGCCCTTTCTATTTCTCAGAGTGAGTTTCTCTGAGCTGACTGGGGCTTGCATGAACTCATAGATTTTTCTCATTGGCTTCTTTCTTTTGCTACTAGTGTTGTTTCATAGGATTAAGGGCACCTTCTCAGATCTTAGAGCCTTTAATATGCTTTATCTGCACATCAGCTCTTCTGACAAGGATTTAGCCCCTTACCATCTTTGTTTCCAGTGGTGCCAACAGCACATGGGAGGACACTGTAGAGCAAGTTTCACCATGGTTTCTTTGCAGGCCATTACTTGTGCCCCTTTGTCTTAACAGTTTACCCCCTTGAGATCTAGTATGCTATATTTCTGGTAGGTCTGCACACATGCAGACAAAAACCTTCATGTTTTCTAAAGAGCCTAGAAAGCATAATAGGAATGCCTTATCTTTTCCTTTGTCATTATGCCATGTTCCTGGAAAATGGTGTCACTCATACAAAGACTGAAAGAATTAGCAATCTGGAAGCTAATGGTTCTTTCCTGTGTCCTCCTTTAAATGTTAAATTGGAATTTTCCCTTCATTTTATACAGATTTGTTTGCTATTGTTAATATATAAAATAATTAAAAGTAGTGACATAAAAAACACTGTGCTAGCACAATAGAGAAATGTAATCCAGGGGTATGTGTAGTTAAAATAATCTAGCCAATTTAATTCATTTATTAATGACTATAATAATTAAAGGAACTTATGTGTTTTTGAGCTATTTCAATATTAGCACTAAAAGTAAGGACTTAAACAAAGATCTATTTCTCTATTACTCTATCTAACATCTATCTTTCTGACTGTCCATCTACCCTTACATCTACATATCTCAATCATTGGATCAGAGGAAAACGAGTAATATCCATCAATCCAAATTAATAAAAAGGAAACAGTACAGAAATACAAATTACGTTCTTTTAAAAGGCAAAGACTCTGAAGATTTAAAATCCAACTGTATATTGTATTTTACCTAGCTAAAGTAAAACAATTCAGAAAAGTTCATTGTAAAAAGATCAGTGAGTCCTTTTCACTCAAGTTCTAGCGAAAGAAGCACGTGTGTCACTTTTTTTTTTCAGTAGTAATGATGAAGTTACACAAAAGGGACTATTTGATATTGTTCTATGTAACAATCCCCTTGTGATTTCAGCATCAGTCATTTGTGAAAAATAGAGTACATTAATTCAAAACAAATGAAGAAAATAGCAGTAAAAGGGCAATGAAGAACAATTAAGTGTGGGGGAAATTAAGAACACTCTCCCACTTACTAAGAAATACACTCACCTGTACAGTTTGCTTAGACACATTTGATGAAAGATAATTCTAAACTCCAGTGTCCAGAGTGAGCAGGCACAATTCAACCCTGCTTAGAGTATACTGTGCCCTAGTAACTCCCATGATTAACAATGGTTACAGTGATGCTAACATCTTCATTTCCCTCAAACCCAAGTCTGTCCTAGGGGCTTCCATGGTGTGGGATCTGGGGAAACAAATGCAGGACATTAGCCTTGATGGCAAGTGCCCTTCCCCACTGGCCTAATAAGCCAGCCTTTACATAATCTTTAAGGAAAATCTAATACAAATCTAATACAAATCTAATGCAAAGTGTTACATAAAGCAGAAAGGGAAGAAACGCTACCTAACTCCTTCTATGATGTCAGAATTGTTACCTTGATACTAACATTGGATAAAGAATTTTTAAACAAAGGGAAACCACTGAGCAAATTCACAGTGAACATAAAAGTACAACTCTTCAACAAAAAATTTACAGACCAAGTTCAAGAACACATGAGAAAGATGACACGTGGCCAAGTTGGTTTCACTCCTGGTGCATGCAAGGTTGGTAAGCAATGCTACTCCACCTTCATTTCAATCAACACTTTACTCTTTAGCTGCTGCTTTCTGCTTAACTGCTATTGGCCTAGAGCCTCTTTAGCTTCTGCGTAATCTCTTCTGTATTTATTTTACATAAGGGATATTAATTTTTATGCGTTTTTATTTTTATTTTATTTGAGCATAGTCATGATATAATGCTCATTCATTTAAAGTCTGTTTTAGTATATGTGTAGGATTGTACTAATGTTTTTACAAGTAATTACTGGCCATTGCTCACTGCCTCTGACCTAGCTATAGGTAAAGACTAGTTTGTATATTTTTGTTTGTATGGCTAGCTTTTTATATTTACAACATTTTCAAGGTTCATTTATGTTGTGACATAGATCAGTACATCATTTCTGTCAAAATGGGTAGTATTTAATTGTACTAATATACTACTCATCATTTGATGGGTAATTTGGTTGTTTATTTTATACTTTACATCTGCTTTAAATAATGGTACTATACACATTTGTGGTCAGGGTTCATGTGAGGATAAGTATATACCATTTGTTAGATACATGATTAGGGGTGGACTTGTTAGGTCATTTGACAACTCTATATTTAACATTTAGAGGATCACCAGACTGATCTTTTTTTTTTTTTTTTTCAAAATAGTTGCATCATTTTTATTTTCTCATTAGATTGGGAGAGGTTTCCAACTTCTGCACATTCTTACTTTTATGTTCTGGCCATGTTATCTATCTATCTACCTATCTATCTATCTATCTATCTATCTATCTATCTATCTATATACTATCTATCTCCCTACCTACTATATATATATATATATATATATATATATATATATATATATATATATAGTAGGTAGGGAGATAGATAGTATATAGATAGATAGTATATATACCCTATATATATATATACTATATATATATATATATATATATGAGTCCTATAAATATTTTTTCTAACTTGCTTTTTGTCTGCTTTACACTATATCCTGAAAATAGGTCCAAATTATCTAAAAGATCTTCATCCTTTTTATAGTGGCATAACATCCCATTAATTAAATAGACCATAATTCATTCAGCTAGTATCATAGTATAGGTACTTGGTTTATTTTCACTATCTTTCATACCAAATGAGCAAATAAGTGACTATCAGCAAATTCCTTTTTCATATTTTTGGAAGAACGATATCAGATTATATCCCTAATGTCAGATATATAAATACATACCTGGTTTTGTTGATCTTGCCATTTCTTTTTGAGAGAGGGGTTCTCTGTGTAGCCCCAGAACTCCTGGAACTTGCTGTATAGACATGACTGGCCTTGATCCCACCTGCCTCTTCTGGCATTAAAGGAATGCCCCACTACCTGGCCAATCTTGCCAATTATCATTCCCAAAACACCAAGGAACATGAGCTGCATTTGGAAGCCTGCTTCTCCAGCTGTGCTGATGGATGTGCTGTTGCGTCTTGACTTCTTCCAACCAGAGACAATAGAAAGGTCATCTCAGTGTTTTCGTTCCCACCATGCTCATTCTAGTGAGACTGGATCCTTCCATGATTTCTGGATCTTCTCTAATCTTTTGAGTTAAAATCTTGTCATCTTTAAACTACATTAACAAATACCAACTGAGTTCCCTTGACTGACTGCTGCTATTCCTAACATCCCACTTCACGTCTTTTCTCCTATTTCTTTGATTTTAAGAAACTTCCACCTTTTTCTTCACATGGTTCTGGTAACACTACATTTTCTTGGCTTTCTGAAAGTGTGTTTACATTTTTTTTTCTGTCAGGTATTTTTGCTGGACACAGAAATCTAGCTTGCTGATGATCTTATCCGCCTCTGGCTAACACTCTTCCTGACAAGAAATCTCCAGGCATTGTTTTCATGCCTACTTCCAGTCTCGAGAGTTCAGTTCTGTGCCCCAAATCCTGAAATCCGCCCCAAACAAAACAAAAAATTTGAAGAAACAAAAAACAAACAAACAAAAAAAAAACAAAAAAACAAAAAAAAGAAAGGAAAGAAAAATCTTGCTGTGGAAGCTGTAGTGTGACACAGTGAGTCACACACCCTACCCTTTAGTCCATACTTGCAAGTGTTCGTAGCAATGGATCATTTCATTGGTCTGGTTCGAGGCCTCTTCTTTCTGCTACACTATTGTTGCTAGGTCCTCACTGGGCTCCTCTTGGATGTCCTGTTGTTGACCCATGTCATGGCAATCCTGCAGATTTGGATCTGCTGGACTGTCCCCTTCATGTTCTCAAGCAGATCATAGATGGGGTAGATGTTGGGCCAACTGAAAACCCTGGTCCGGGACTGGGCAGTTGCTGGGTTTGTCATCTTGTCAGCTCTGGATATCATCACCACCAGGGTGAGCTTTCTAGCACCCTCAGGTCCAGCTCACCTGCTCTGCCCCTTCCACCTTCTGTGGTCACAGGGGCCAGGGATGTTAATACAGACCATAACTGCCACCGGGCCACAAACCCATCCAAATCTCGGGTAGTAGCCCAGGCCTGGACATCACCACAGTATCAAGGGGCAAGCTCATCACCCATCTCATCCAATTTGATCTGCCTCTCCCTGCAGGACATGAACCCCATTCTCTCTATCGCTCTTTCTTCTGTACCCAACCATGCATTTGCTCACCGAGATAGTGAATGACCACTCATTGCATAAAACAGACCTAGGCCTGTATTTTCTCCCTGCCAATGGCAGACAGTATGGGCAGGTATCCTCTCTTCTGCTTCTTAATAATTTTACTTAATCTAGACTTTTCTTTCCTTTTCCCCTGGAAAGTCTAATAAAATTCTCTTTTAAAAAATAAATACCTCTTAGTTAGGGTGTCTTAGTTAGAGTTTCTGTTGCTGTGAAGAGACACCACAACCATGCCAAGTCTTATAAAGAAAAACATTTAATTGAGGTGGCAGGTTACAGTGTCAGAGGTTTTGTCTATTATCATCATGGAAGGGAGCATGGTGGCTAGGAATATGGCGAATAGCAGGCAGATGTGGTGCTATAGAATTCTACATCTTGATCCAAAGGCAACAGGAAGTGAATTATCTCACTGGGCTTGCTTTGAGCATAGATGACACCTCAAAGCCAGCCTCCATAGTGACTCACTTCCTCCAACATGACGACACCTACTCCTGTAAGACCACACTTCCCATTAGTGTCATTCCCTTTGCAGGCCATTTTCTTTCAAGCCAACACACACAGTGAATTTAGACTTTGCATTTATTTAGCTAAAGGAACTTTCCTATAGTGAATTAAATGCAGAAGGAGACACGAATGTACTTGCATTTGATTTGGGTAGACATTAGTATAGTTTGTAAAGGTGTAAAATCATGTTCGTCTTCTGGTTAAATTTTAAAACAGATACGTAATTATTTTACATAAACTATTATTTATGCTAACCTGAATTAGATGAATACTTCATTACAAATGAATTAATAAATATGTCTTGAATACGTCTTTGTTTCTATTTCTTTACATTTATTTCTTTTGTGTGTGGATATGTGTGCATGTGCACACCTGCCATGGTGGCAAGGATGTAAATGTATAACTTGTGGGAATCAGTTCTCTCCTGCCACCTTGGGGATTCTGAGTTTGAACTTAGGTTGTCAGACTTGGTGGCAAGTATATTTTATCTCTGGGTCATCTCACCAACCCCAGCCCCCAGTCTTATTCTGGAGATGATGGAGATGACACACATTGGTACATTTATAAACAAAAGGTCTTTGAGGTCTGTAATAATCTTTCTTCTTCTTTTCCTCCTCCCCTTCACTCTCTTCCTTCTGCCCTTCTGTTATCCTTCCTTCCTTCATTTATTGCTTCCTTCCATCCTTCACTCCCTCTCTCCCTTCCTCCTCTGTCCTCCCTCCACCCATCCCTTGTTCCCTCCCTCTCTCCCTTCCTCCCTCCCTTCATTTTTTTCATTCTCCCCTTTTTTGAGGGAGGATCTTGCAATGAATTCCAGGCTAGCCTCAAATTCATGTGAAAATTTCTTGCCTTTGGCACCCAAGTGCTACCAACATGGCTGTCTGCCTTTAATAATTTCTTAATACTTCATAACTTGAATTTCTTTTAGAAGTACAGAAAAGTGTACAGAGAATTTTCAACAACCTATCAATCATGCAAAGCTGCAATTCAAACACTGTATACAGTTAGAGGATGTTAGCATTGCCACAGTACCATCATCAAACTGAAAACTCTGATAACTCATGCCTAGCTGGGGGTCCTGGATTAGGTTCACAATATTGGCTTTGCTTGCACTGCATTTTCCTTTTTTCCTGATTGTGTGTAAAAGGATCCTAGGTAACAAGTAAAGGAGATGTTGGTTTAGAGTCTACCACTGACTCCCAAAAAGTGGGGTGTGTGTGTGTGTGTGTGTGTGTGTGTGTGTGTGTGTGTGTGTGTATACGTGTGTGTAAAAGTGCTTAAGTGCTTTCAATGAATGTTTATGCAATTGCCTACATAAAAATATGTAATTTAATGCAGGTAAATTAAAAAATTTTCTTTTTGTTGTTTATTTGCCTCTTTATCAGATATAGTTTAAAACAAGCTAAATGCCAAAACAGATGATCCAGGTTTTTTTTAGGGAATTAGTTCTTGGAATTTATTTATTTATTTACCTATTTCAATGAAAAATTAGGAAATATTGTTTAATGGTACTCTGGCTTGTCTAAAAATTGTAAAATAATTCCTACCAAATGACCAGAGAGACATATGGTGGTCTGAAATACTTCCAAATGATTGTAAATATTGTTAGTTTATGTTTATGTGTTTTTACCTGTAAACTAATTAGATTGTCTTATTTTGTCTTTATTTAACTGAGGCTGAAATTTGGCCCTTCTCAGAAATAAAGCCAAAATAAATTTTAGTCTTTATTTTTCTAAAATGTATTGAATTTTCTAGTCAAAGGACAGTTGATATTTAGTGTAAGAGTTTTTGTTTTTTGAAGGTGTTTATGGTCATTTCTCAGAATTTATAGCAGATTTATCTTAGGGTAGCTACTGTAGTAATTCCTTTGCAACTTCAAAGCCTATTCATAGAATATTGATATTTCAACAGTAATGAGGAGGAGCAACCTGGTTCAGAGTGAATAATGCCATCAACATCTCTCCAATTACTTAACAATAGCAAAGCTGACTGATGTTGTACACTTGCAGTGGATAGAAAACACTCATCTGGCATTTTTTCTTTTCTTTCCTTTGTGAGTGATGAAGGATAATGACAGTAAGAAAAACCAAAATAGAAAATTACTCTCAATATTCATCTTTAAAAGATTTTAGGAAAAATCTGGGTAGAAGACCCAGAAGGATCCATCTCTGACCAGATCAAATGATTACTTCACCTACTTTTTCGAACCTATAGTGTGATGGTTCTTCAGCTTTTGAATTACATTCTACCCTGTCCATTACTCAAAGAAAATGTTACTTAGTGACTTTTAGACAATATGCAATGTGGTTACTATGAAAGACCCAGTCCTCACAGTCATAGGAACACAATTTGTAAATAGCTAATTGCAGTCATTTTAGAAATCAATATGGTGTTTTCTAAGAAAATTGGGAATAATTTTACCTCAAGACCTAGCAATACCACTATTGGGATTTATCCAAATGGCACTCAATCATACCACAAGGACATTTGCTCAGCAATGTTCATAGCAGCATTATTTGTAAAAGCCAGAACATGAAAACAACCAAGATGTCCCTCGACCAAAGAATGGATAAGGAAAATGTGGTACATTCACACAATGGAGAATTACTCAGTGGTAAAAAAATAAATAAATAAAAGGTTGATCTCATGAAATTTTTAGGCAAATGTATTGAGCTAGCAAAAACCTTCCTGAGTAAGGTAACAGACTCAGAAAGACAAACATGGTATGTATTCACTCATAAGTGGATATAAGAAGTGAAGCAAAAGACAACCAAAACCCACAGCTCCAGAGAAGCTAGAACCCTCATCTAATAATTGATGGAACGAGATGCAGAAATCCAAAACCAAGAACCAGGCTGAGCTCTGGGAATCCAGGTGAAGAGAGAGAGAAGAGAACACATGAGCAGGGAAGGTCAAGATCATGATGGGGAAATCTACAGAGACAGCTGAAACAAGCTTATAGAAACTCATGAACTCTGGACCTACAACTTTGGAGATTCCAAGTGACCAAACTAGGAACTCCATATGTGAGAGATAGTTGTTTAGCTTGGACAATCAGAGGGGACCCTGGCAGTAGGACAATACAAATCTGGTACTTAAGCTATCTTGTTGGAGCCCATTCCCTATGGTGGGATGCCATGCTCAGTCTTAATGCATGGGAGAGGGGCATAGCCCTGCCCAAACCTAATGAGCCAGACTATGTTGACTCCTCATGGGATCCCTTACCTGTAAGGAGAAGTGAACTAGGGTTGGGCTAAGGAGGAGGTGACAGGAGTGTTTGGGAGGAGGAGCGGGAGGGAGAACAGTGGCTGGAATGTAAAAGGAAATAACAAAATAACAAAAATTATGAAGACTTACACCACAAAATAAAAAAGTCAGATCAGGGAAAAAAAAAAGATGGACATGCTCTTGTCCAGAGAGTGATGCAAAATATAAAAATACAAGATATAGGAATTAATCTGCATTTTTAAGAAGGGCTGGAACTATATAAATGAAGGCAGGAAAGTACAAGTTGTTCTAGAAAAAGATTGAGTAGTGAAAAAAGTGCATTTTTCATGACAGAAAGTTGTTCTATTGGGACAGGATAATACACAACATTTTCTCTTTTGCTTACTTCTGATTCATAAACCTTTACCATGGTATTTCCATTCACTGATGCTCTATGCCATATGGGTTCATGGGACTTATAATACTCACAGGCTTATTTTTTCCTGTTATTTATTTTCATTTTGAAACAATTTATTGTCTTATTTCCATTCCCCTTTTTAATTTTATTTATAGCCCAATAGAAGTTGCTGTAATGTGCCCATAGGCTTGTGTTTATAGAAGCCCTTGAGTTCCTTATACCTTTATGAAGACAGTTGAAAACTGACAGTGGGGAGATTGATGGCGACTGTGATTGTAGAATATCTTCTGAATGAAATTCTCAACTTTTGGCATATGTTCATTTCTTCAAAATGGGATTATTGTTAAGGTTTATACTAATGCTACAGGTCTTCATATCATGAAAAAAAATCTCTTCTTAAAAGACCACTTACAATCAGCAAAATGTCATCATAAATAATTAAGGAAATGAATATTGAATATAATTTAACCCTCAAAATTTGACACATATTACGTAATATTATCGAGCCAAAGACATGATCTTCATATTCTGTTTTATATTTAGTGAAATCATGGGTCAATTGTCCTCAGGATTTACTTTATGCCCTTCTTAAGTCTTAGTTACTATTATTGCTTTTAAAAAATCATTCTGTCTATATTCTCTAGACATTTTATAAGTCTAAATCTCCCAAAGTCATTTCATATTGCTGTATTCCAATTTTATTTTCAATTTGTAGATGATTGTATAGTGTTATGAGGTGCTCCAAACTAATGAGAGACAGATTTCACAGTCACCCAGGGAATGGTATCACTAGTTAATGTTTGCAGACCAGGGTGACTTGCTGATATATGTAACAGTAGGCAAGAATGCTTCCTTACAGCACACAGCTAATACATCCACACTTCTGACTAAGCATAGAAGCTCCCATGTATACTTGGTTCCACTTTATAGTTCTTGGGGGTCTCCAGAGCCTAGTTTGCTTGAAGATATATTATTCATGCTGAGAGAGCCTGAGCTGAGGGATACTCTAGTCACAGGGCTGAGTGTGTTCTTTATTGCCATTTGGCAAGGTAGTCAAATGGTTACAAGGATGAATGACTTAGCTGTGAGTAAGGAGTATACTCATTATTTAGAAAAATGAAAATCAGAATTTATCTCACTTACTTATTCAATTGAAAAATAAAAATCGCTCATGTTTGTCATGAACTATTTCGTGTTTTTAAATATACACTTATCCATGGTATAGAACAAGAAAACTAAGCTAAACAGTATTTGTGCTGTACTATGAATCTTATAAAACAAACCAGAGAGAATTTAGAAGAAAAAGTAAGAATGCATGTAGAAAATATAAATATAATCTTATTCAGCTATCAAAAGGAAATTAAAATGTAATACTCATATGTCATTTATGATCAAAGTTTTCTTTTCATTTAAGAACCAAGTAATTTTAAGATTGTTTTAAGTGACTTTTCAAGGTTAGGGAACAAACTTGCCTTTAAGACAGAGACAGACAGATCTCTGTGATTTCTAAGCCAGACTGGTCTACAAAGTGAGTTCCAATAACAGCCAGGGCTACACAATACATCCTGTTTTCAAAACCAAGTAAATAAGTAAATAAGTAAGTAAATAAATAAATAAATAAATAGAACATGAAATTAAGAAAAATGTCTCTAAACAATAACTACCAACATTATATTTCCGTTTATTGTTTTTCGCTGCTTCATCATTTTTATGTATTTTACACAAAGTTATACATATTCCCCTTTAGCGTGAGAAGGGATCTTTAAAAAAGCTGTAGTGAAGGGGAGGAGAGGAAAACACGTGAGATTAGATAGATTGAGTCAGGATGAGGGGGCATAAAAGAGGAAGCCATTATTGGTTTGAAGAGAAAACTGAACCTAAAGAAAGGTCTAGAGAAATACAAGACTGACTCCAACTAATTATTCGAGCAACCATGGAAAGGCTACCATAAATGCCCTTCCCTGATAGTGAGATCATCAACTAAATTATCCACCATCATGGAGTCCTCATCTAGTACCTGTTGGAAACAGAAGCATACACCCATAACCAATCACTGAGTCGAACCAGAATCCAGATGCAGAGAGATGGGACAAGACCAGGTTGCAGAAACTCACAAAGACAGCTGACCTGAACAAGGAGGAGCTTGGGACTCCCAGACTGATGGCTAGGAACCCAGCAAGGGACTGACTCAGACCTCCCTGAATATGGGTCTCAGCTAGAGGGACTGAGCAGTCTGGGGGACCTCAGACAGTAGAAACAGGATGAATTCCTGGTGCACAAAGGACCTTGAGGACACATCCCCCATGGAGGGATATCCCATTAACCTAAAGACAGGAGAGAAATCCTAGTCCCTACTTCAAATGACTTGACAGATTTACATGACCCAACCTGGAAAGCATAGCCCTACAAGTGGAATGGGGGTGGGGGGATGGGAGGGGAGGGTGGCCAGGGTGCATGTCACAGGGGAAACAGGGTAAGAGGAAGGGAGGGAGGGAGGGTTGGAGGGAGGAAGGGAGAGGAAACTGGGATCCACATGTAAAAATTTTAAATTACATTATTAATAAAAAAAAGAAGGAAAAATGCTGCTGGATTAATTCAATATATATAATGTTTTGACTTCAAAATTTAAGCCTAAGGACAAGTTACTGGGGAAAAGGATTTCTAATTTTGTTTCCGCAGAAAATGAAAAGCTGTGGATTCCTTCCAGACTAATGTGGTTTGATCAAGCAAGACCCCCTGAAGCAAGGTCAATGGAACAATGCAACCTTGCAAAACACTACAGCCAGGATTTCTGCGTCTTCTTAGGATTCCCCCATGACAGCGACCCCTACCAGCAGGAAGCAGTTTGGAAAGAACGACGCTCAAATTCCCAAATATTGTTTATAAATGTTTGTTTTCATTGTTTTTTAAAAATGCATGTATAATTATGTCCAGCATAAAATAAATAAATGTTTAAAAATAAAAATAATAAAATAAAAACAAATAGAGTAATAAAAAAGGTCATGTAAAGATGGAAAAAAAATCTGTAGTGGAGTGGATGTTTGGTATTTGCAGACCCAATGCATGTGTGGAAGGAAAAACAAGAACCCCAGTCTTAATCTGCTGAATAGACACCCAGGGAAAGCTATAGAGATGACAACTGCAGGGAGACTTTCGGATTCAGGTGTCAGAGAGAAGCTTCATCAGAGACTTCATGGGTCATAGGCAAACAGAAAGGAGCAGAGAAACTGGGAAAGCAATTGAGTAAAAATAATGGAAGTAACACCAGCCCAATGCTTTTTGTCATCAGTCTCTCAGCAATGTCATTAGCAGATGCTTTCTTTACACATCACGGGAGGGCAGACGCCAAAAGACTTGCCAGATAATGTACAAAACCTGCCCTGTGATGCTGTGTATGTACAAACTAAGTTTCTGTGGTGTTTTCTAATATCAAGTCTAATCAGAAAATAGGGAGCAGGTAAATTATTTTGAAGTTTTATTCAGTTTATTTGATCATGGGATGAATTTAGCTTCCTTCTTCTCAGTGTACTATAGCAGGGGTAGGATCTTTATTGTGAGATATTAAATAAGTCTTTCAAGATGTTGTGTGCCGCCCTGTGATGTGTTGGTAAACATCTGATCACATATCCTGAAGTTGCCATCTAAGATTATACCACCTGCTGTCATGGCAACTCTTAACATAAACTCACAAAGAATGCATTTACCAAATGTACCTTATGGATTGAAACCTGGTGTATATAATTCACAGAAATCCTAATTATAATGAATGATTCTTAAAGTCTGACTTCTGTTTAATTTCTTTGCTTGATTATTTTTCTTTGGGGTCAGAATGAATGGGTAACTACATATATGTATATGTATATATGTATATATTGACTCTGGAAAAAAGTATACATTTTAAATAGAAATTTTAGAAGGTGTTTCTGGGAATTTCTGCAATTGGGGTTTTCATACCTATTTTGAATGAGAGTTTAGAACAGTATTAGAGGCATTTGTGGGAAAATTCTTCAAAAAACAACAACAACAAAAACCCCTATTGGTCAGTTCAAGGATACTTAGGAATATTTGGAAGATCATAATTTGATTTTATCACTGTCTTCCCATGAGTTTGTTTAGGGAGAACTCTTCTCCTGAAAATTCTTAATGTTTCTTTCCTCTATGTTTTAAAGGCATTTTATTTGTTTATTTACTTTAGTCTCTCTCTCTCTCTCTCTCTCTCTCTCTCTCTCTCTCTCTGTCTCTCTCTCTCTCTCTCTCTGTGTGTGTGTGTGTGTGTGTGTGTGTGTGTGTGTGTGTGTATGTGTGTGTGTGTCCCCATATGCATTCAAGTATAACAAGGAATGCTTCTGGAGGTCAGAGAACAACTGGCTAGATTACATTCTCTCCTTTCATGGTGTGTCCCCAGGAAGATTTAAATCAAATAATCAAGTGTGGTGACAGGTGCTTCCTATTCTTTGAAGAATACATTTTATTATTGAGGAGTATCACATTTAGCTCAGGCTAAACTTGGACATACTGGTCTCTGGCCTCAGACTCATAAGTGCAGGATTTATTGTTTTAAAATACCTGTATTAGATGCTGTCTTCTTTTTCTTCTCCATACACTTCCATTTTCCACTGTCACTATGACACAGTTTGATGATTTTCAGCGTCCCTGACTTGGTTCTACAGTATATCTGATATCACGTCTCCCAAGCTTGTGTGTTTGCACATAGCATACTCTGAGCCTTGCATAGACTCCGTGAATGCTTTCAGTCTATATCCTTCCAACAGTTGGAAACACATTTTTGCAAATGATTTAATCTGTGTGTAACAATATTCTAATTTATTTTTGTTTATTTGTTTTGCAGCATTGAAGATGAAACCCAGAACCATACAAGAGGCAAGCACCCTACCTCCAAGCTACATACTCTGCCCTAAGAAAAGATTCTTTGTTAAAAAAAACATTGAATAGCAAAGTGTGTGTGTGTGTTCATTATGTGTGTGTTGAGTTCATACCAGTGTACTTTAAACACTAGAGTTTTAAATATGAGATTAGAATAACAGTATTTTTAATCAAACATATGCAAAACTTCAGCACTTATGAAATAGCAATAGTTCATAGAGACCAACATTGTGGATATAATTTCAGCTTTTAAGAACTACAATTATGGTTTTAGAGAAGATTTAAAAATAAATACTGTAGGCCTCATTTGACTGTGTGGACAAGAAGAACCATAAGTTTTGTTCTCCCTCAGTCTCTGTTGATTAAACAAGAATTGTTCATTCATAGCTCCCGACACAAGATACCCAAACAGGGAATTAGGGCACCCGATGATATATGAAACCCAGACAGGAGAGTTGAACATAGAAGTTAACTGCTGTCTGCCTAGTTTTATGTCAACTTGATACAAGCTAGAGTCAGTGAGGAAGAGGGAACCTAATTGAGAAAATGCCACTACCACATTGGCCTGGGGACAAGCCCATGGACAAGCCTGTGGTGCAGTTTCTTCTCTGATGATTTGAGTTCACTGTTGGTAGAGACATTCAGTGGTCTGTGGCCCAGGGTTCTATAGGAAAGCAGGCCGAGAAAGCCATGGAGAGTAAACCAGTAGGAAGCACCCCTCCATGGACTCTGCAGCAGCACCTGCCTCCAGGTTCCTTCTTTATTTGAGTTCCTGCTCAGCCTTCATTCACTGAGGGACTTTTACCCAGAAGAGTAAGTGAAATAAAGCCTTTTCTGTCAAAGTTGCTTTTGGACATGGTGTTTTATCACAATTGAAAGCCTAGGTAAGACAACTTTTGAGAAGCCAGTAGGCATCTACTTTCAAAGAAGATAATGAAAGTTATGATAGACATGGCTAGCATTATTCTGTTTAGTTCCATTAATATTCTGAAATTATTAAATTCCAAACAAGCATAAAATGCATGGTGCATACATTCTATATGGCTAAACAGTGATTGGGAATGTATATGAGCAAAGTGTTCTTCATTTTGTTCTATATTTTCAAACAAATATTGAACTGATGTTTAGATGAGTTATTTGTTATTAATTTTATGTTTATGATATGAAAATGGCCTGATGCCTAGGTGTGCACTCTAATTCCATTCATCTAAATAATGCACGAGACAGAGAAAACTTTGCATATCACTCTAATTTTTACTTACAAATTTAAGTAAAATTCATTCGTTTGAGTTAAGATATATGTGGGAAATCCTCCTTGATAGCTAAAGCTGGGCTGTGAGACTTCTTTTGCAACTTTAGTTCATAGTGGGATACAAATATGCAAAAATCATCCTTGCTGTGACCCTCATTAACAGGAATCTAACTCAGCATTTGGGGTTAATTAAGAAGGTACTGGTGATGGTAGGGTGAATTATTAACTGTGGGTGTCTTGAATTTTGTTATAGTTTCTTTTTAATTTGTCTTGATTGCTATCTTCAGCATTGTCAAATTCCAAGGTAGTCAGTCTGTCATTAACTAGGTGAGCCAGATTGAGGGAAACCTGTCTCAGTCATGTTGTCAAGTGACACATAAAAGGCAAAACTAACCAAATTTGTAAAACAGAATGACTTACTATTCTGTGATTTTAAGAGAGGTCAGGTGTACTGATGTAAGGAGAAGGATAATTGTGGGATTTTTGTCTTTATTAAATACCTTGAGTTTTCTTATGTGAGCTTTGAATTGGCGATCTTAAAGAAAATCCTTGAGGAATGGACTTGCATGGTTCTTGTCTTCACTGTGCCGGAAAGTGTGAACTATGTTGTTAAGTTTTGAGTCAGTTGGGTGGAATAATGATTAACTTATTCCAAAATCACAGAGGGAAGGGAAGTTTTAAGTAGATTATAGGCTCCAGGGTCTACTGGATTTCAAAAAAAATTATATCAAAATTAAAAATAGATATGGAAACAACAATCATATTAAATAAGTCAATAATTGAAAAATTGATAGCCAGGTATCACTTTCTGAATTTAAATAAAACTGACCCCTGAAAACAGCTTTCAATCATGAAGCCTTTATTTCTTATAATGAATAACTAGAAAAATCATCAAACAGCCTATGTTAATATAGTACGTTCAGTGCTGGGTGTGCCCTGGGGCAGGGAGGCAAGAGGATTGACAGGTAACATATATATACTGTTACCCTGTCTAAAACTATTTTTCCTCAAGAAGTATTGTTAACAGAATGGCCATTTTTACCAATGGGATGAGATGGTAGCTCCTTCTTCCTTTCAATATTTCAGCAGTGTTTCTAGGTTATTTAGTACTTTATACTCATTAAGTTTTTGAAGCCTACTTTGTAGCAGCTAATATCTTGGGTGTTCTTATATTTCTATAAATATCTTATGGGTTATTACATTTCTCTATTGGTGATTTCTGTACAAAGCATAAACACAAAATTCTCTTAAAATAAAAAATAGTAAATATGAATATTTCTGGAATCCAGGTGTCCTAATTAGGGTTTCTATTGCTGTGAAAAGACATAACGACTATGGAAATGCTTATAAAGAAAAACATTTGATTGGGGCTGGTTACATTTTTTGAAGTTTTGTCCATTAATGTTATGACAGGAAGCATGATATCATAAAGACAGACATGGTGCTGGAGAAGGAATGAAATGTCTACATCTTGATCAGCAGGCAGCTAAAAGAGACTGCCACACTAGGTCTAGCTTGAGCACACACCATCACAAAGCCCAACATCACAGTGACACATTCCCTTCAAGAAGGCCACACCTACTCCAACAAGGCCACACCTCCTAATAGCACCACTCCCTATGGGACATGAGTCCATGGGGGCCATATCTACTCAAACCATACCTGAGTTTTCAAGTAATTGAGAGCTTTGTAAAAGAACTTCATAAGTCAAACTTGGGATTTAGTTTGCAGCAAGAGAATCATAAGCTCTCCATTAGAGAGACAGAAATTGGAAAAAAAGGATGTGTGTGTGTGTGTGTGTGTGTGTGAAACCATGTTATATGAAAATGACTTAAGGAAGCCATAAAGTAACATTTGTTATTTGTATTGTAACTCAATAGTCACAGTGATGTATCAGATTCTTTTCCTACAGCCACCCTACAACAATCATGCCTTTTAACCTGCACAATAAACTCTAAGATTTAGTGCAAAATTAGAGTCAGGTCTGAGACAAACTCCCCTGCTCTCATTCTTTACTTCTCTTCTGTGGAATTGCTAAGGGTTCATAAATTAGTATGCCATAAGGGATAATCCAACAGGAAGGGACTTTATATATCTTATTATCTGTATATATCTTATTATCATTTGAAAGTCTTAATGATAAGCATTCACTTCAAGTTTTATAGGTTGTAATCTGACACATGTAAATAAAACTCAGAATTCTTGAAACAAAATCATAAAAGTAGCATATTGCAATCAAAGAGCAGATGTTTGTGGCATCAGGCAGAATAGAGATGGCCTCGCTTTAAGCCATCACTGATAATGACAACAGAACACAAATTATGTGAGTATCTAAAGAGGAAATTTCATTGGGAAGATGTTGAAAATTTAGATTTATGGAAAAATTAAAAAAAATACAGACATTCACCCCTCCCCTTCCCCAGGAAAGGATCTTTCATGTCTGAATTAACAAAGTTCTACAATGTAATGAAGAGTTTTGGATTACTGGTTGTTGTCCTATTGTTATGACAACATACATTGACAAAAGCTGTTTAAGGAAAGAGGGGTTTATCTTCCACTACACTTTAAGGATACAGTCTGTTATGGTTATGACTTTGGAGGCATGGAGTGGTTGGTCACACTGCAGCCATAGTAAAGAAACAGTCAGGTGAATGCTGGGACTCAATTAACGTTCTCCTTGTTATGCCATTTGAAGCCTATTTTAACCTAATTACTGTAATTAACTTAACATAATCCCTACAGGCATACTCAGAGGCTAACCTAACCTGCGCAATTCCCTACTGGCAGCAGCAGCAATGAGCAATGGGAGGCCTGGTCTTTTGCTTTCATGCCCTCAGGATCATCTCTCCTACACTTGGACTCCCATCAGGGATAGCTCTGCTGTGTTGCTAAGGCAAGATACAGGGGTCACTATCCTGAGTGCTGCAGCTGGTGGGAAGCAGGGACAGCTATCAGATATTATGTCCTCAAGCCCAGCTCTCCCACCCACAGGAGGCAGTGAGGTGAGAGGAGAGCATCCCTCCCCCACCCCACCGCCATATTGGAGATGAGGAGCAGGGCCATATCTCACATATAGGTGTTGTCTGGATGACTCACCTGTACCCCATCAATAGGGTCAGCTTTGTTGTGCTGTCCACTCCAGCTGTAGGGCTCACTTTTCCAGCAGCTGGTGGAGAGAGGACCAGCTTCCTCACTCACCACAGGTGGTATGGGCAAGAAGGGCCAGCTGTCTATGCTCATACCACCCTGAACTTGTCTGATTTCATCTGTCTTAATTGGATATTTTTTTAATCTAAAAACTACTTTTCATTTTACATACCAATCCCAGTTACCCCTCCCTCCACTTTTCCCACCCTCACCTTTCCCCCTTAGCACTCCTATCCATACCTTAGAGCACTTTACACTTCCCTGGGGAGTCAACAAACTCTGGCATACCAAGTAGAGGCAGGACCACAAGCCCCTTCCTCCTGCATCATAGCTCAGCAGGGTATCCCTCCACAGGGAAGCCTAAAACTGACAATTTGGATTCCAAATGGCCAGTTTATGCATCTGTGATGGGTCCTGGTCCCGTTGTTAGGGGTCCCAGAAAAGATCAAGCCATATGACTGTCACACACTTTCAAGGAGCCTAGTTGGGTCCCATGCAGGCTCCCCAGCTGTCAGTCCATAGTCTATGAGCCCTCACTATCTAAAATCAGCTATCTGTAGTTTTCTCCCATCATGCTCTTGATTCCCCTTGTCATTATGATCCCTCCTCAACTTAATTCCAGGAGCTCAGCCCAGTGCTTGGCTGTGGGTCACTGCATCTGCTTCCATCAGTTATTGGATTTAGATTTTATGATGACAATTAGGGTGGTCACTAATCTGATTAAAGTGGAAGGCCCATTCAGACACCCTCTCCACTATTGCTAGGAGTTTTAGCTGGGGTCATCCTTGTGTATACCTGAGAATTTCTCTCAAGACCTAGCAATACCACACTTGGGCATATAATCAAAGAATGTGCAATTATACCACAAGGACAATTGTGCACGTATATTCACAGCAGAATTATATGTAAAAGTAAGAACCCTGAAACAACCTAGATCCCATCAACCAAAGTTGTGTGTGTGTGTGTGTGTGTGTGTGTGTGTGTGTGTGTGTGTCTGTATGGTACATTTATACAATGGATTATTACTCAGTGGTAAAAAAGAAAGACATCTTGAAATTTGCAGGCAAATGGATGAAACTAGAAAAAAACATCCTGAGGTAACCCAGACCCAGAAAGACAAACATGGTGTGTACTAACACACAAATGTATACTGGATGTAAAGCATAAGATAACCAGGTTACAATCCACAACCTCAGAGAAGGTAGGTAAAAATAGGATCTCCTGGGTAAACTGGGAGGGGGAGAAAGGGAGGGGATGGGTGATGGGAACATGAGAGCTCAAGAAGACTGAGTTGATAGAGGGAGCCATTATGAGGTTAGAGAGAAATACGGTACTAGAGAAATTCTTAATTAGATTCTTAATAATTTCAACTTACCTAAGTGTAAGTAATGTTGAAAACGTTACTTACTGTTTGTTTTTCAGTAAGTCTAATTACCAACTAAAGTAACATTAATGACTAAATTTAAAACAAAATGTTTATTTAGCAAACAATGTATTTGTCACTGTCTAGAGAATTTCAGTGATATGTTATTTTAATCCATTTTAAAGAGTTCTATATTATTTATAAACTTACTAACTTAAAATAATTTAAATTTGGTTTTCATTATATGACACACATGGTCCTAAGAAATAGGGGTTCACTATGAACTCAGCAAACATAATTCCTATAGCATGTATATACCTTTAAATGTTTACCTTAAATTGTATCTCCAACATTTATATTTTTAAATTGGTTTTCATCTTTTTTGATTTTATGTCAGCAATTATTTGTAAACTGCAGAATCTTTTGTTAAATGATTTCTAAGGTAAGAATTAGTGTGTGTGTGTGTGTGTGTGTGCATGAAAGTAACCATTGAGTCTATAGTCTACAGAGTCTTTGGAGGTAGGGTTACTGATAGTTGTGAGCCATCTGCCATGGATGCTTGCAGCTTAATTGCAGTCTTCTGAAAGAACATTGGGGACTCTTGACTATCAAGTCATCTCTATGTCCCTGCAATGTTTATAAATAATCTGAAAAAATATCAAAAACTTTGAAGGACAGAAATCTTAATTAGCAGTATCATAGATCTCATGTGAAGGATTTCAGAAAAACAAAAACAAAACAAAACAAACAACAACAACAAAATAAAAAACAAAACAAAAAAAACCCCACAAAAAACAAAACAATAAAACATTTACAACCCCATTTTGTCAAAAGACTATTGCATTGCAAGATTTCCAGTTTCCTTCCTCTTAATCTATGTTGCTAAGCTTGCGTCGTTAAAGCTCAGTGAATGAAAGAACTGACACATAAAGAGATGTAGGTGTGGGTGTCAGAAGCCATTCATGGGCATCCTCTTCCGAAGGGAACTCAGTTCTGTAAATACAGTACCAGCCAAGCATTCATGTGTTGAGAGTCTCACACAGAAAACATTTTGTCTATAGAACTGTTTCATTGTTGTTCTATAGTTGTCAAGATTATTTTATGGAAATGACATGATATAAGCATTAACTGTCTGTATGTTACACATGAAAAGAACTTTACATGTAATTCCATGAACAGCACACCAATTGTTCTTTGAAGCAATAGTGGAATGCCAGCTGTTTTTTCTTAATTGGCCATGAATATATTGACAGATTGGATTCATCATCTTTTGCATGTCTGTTAACTTTGTTTTCATATTTTTCCTGATATAGTAATTTTGACCACAGATATTTTGTTGACTTCTTAAGTTAAAAATATTTTTGTCTAAATGTCTTGCCTTCACACTGTATATAGAATATTAACAAATTTATCATTCTAAAAGGACTAATTTTGATATACTTTATATTTTATATCGATTAAAAGTCTTATTTTCAATACTTCAAAGTACAGTACTCTATCAATCGTGTTAAGGTGATCAAGTTTTTATAGCTTTCATGATACAGAATATTCCATCATAATTTATGTACTGTAATGTCAAAGTTCTCTACCAATTCTATTGTACTATACTCATTTTAGTTGAAAAATTGGTGTATTTTTGATACAATGATCAAATTACTGGTTCTAAGCAGAAATGTCTAGAATTAGTTTGAATGATTTTTGTCCTGGTATAGGATGGGCCATGATTAGTGTGAAGACATTTAAGTCACTGATGGAAGGAAAAGTATTCTGCATGAACAGACCTAAGCAGAGATTTGTCCTAAGCAGTGATTGGTCCTAAAAGAGCCCTATGTGTAATCCCTCTTTAGTAGCAAGCATATAGATACTTCTGGTCATCCAAATTTAAAATCGCATTATTTCCTGAAATTGTCCTATGCACATATAAAAGTTGGAAAACAAGCCTGTTAATATATGAGCATCCAACTTCCTTTTATAGGTACAACTTAAGGATTATCTTTTGCATGATGCATAATGGTTTTCAAACTTTATTTCAGTTATGGTATTCTTGAAAAAGGATAAAGCAAATATACTGTACTTATAAAGTACACACACACACACACACACACACACACACACACACACACACACACACACAAAGACTTTCTGACCTATAGCTGTGATTCTCCTCAGGGATAGTCTTTGCTGAGAAACCCCAATACTAGATAAGAAGGCAATAGTTTTTTTTATCAGCATAGTCTATGTGTCAGAGATTATAATAAGCACTTTATATGCACATTGTATTTAGTCCTTACAATAAGCCTGCAAGGCAGTTTTATGGTCAGTGTTTTTCAAATAAGCTGGTGAACATCAGTGACCTGTCCACAGTTAAGCAAGTTATAAGTGAAAAGCTTAGAATATTTATTAGTCTGCTCCCAGGCACGTATTGCAATACTCTCTTACATTCTTCATTGTGGTTTCCACCTTGTAAAGCTAATACTCCAAACTGAGCAGTGTAAATTCCAGATCTTTCTAGGCACCTAAAGCTGGATCTCCTGACTTGCAACCCTCATAATATTATGTACTTCACATTCCACCTACTACCCTGCACGATTACTCCATGTCTGTCACTGTGCCAACGCTGAGGATGGAGGCTACTGTTGATGCTAAAGTTATGAAATCTATTTCATTGACAATCCCTTTGTCAATGAAGAGGGATGGCAGCTGTCACTGGAGTTACTCGTGTCCTTCTGGATCCTGGGTCCTGCTGCCCTCATCCCCAAATAAGCACATAGATAATAGGGCTTCTTATTGGCCAGCTGTCTCTTAATTATCAACCTTTTCTATTAATCTATGTATTTCCATGTGGTCTTAGCTTATCAGAGAATGCCTGGATCTGTTATTCCTTTGGTGGCTACATGGTCTCTCTGAGGTCTCTACCTACCTTTTCCAGAATTCTCTTCGTCTCCTAGTCCTGCCTATCTTCCTGCCCCTATTGGCCAAACAGTGTTTTATTCATCAGTCAATAAAAGAAACATATATATAAAAAGACATCCCTCAATAGGCAACAGTAGCAGCAACAGAATAGAGGTACCCAATAACAAGAAGTAAAGGAAAGCAGGAAAAGCAGCAACACTTTTTCCTCCTACCTATTTGTGCTGCTACTGAGCATGTTGCTCACTGTAGCAGATTCTCCTCCCCTCAGTGAATACTTCTTAGTAATGCCTTCACAGATCTACCCAGTTTTGTCACTTAGTTGATTCTAGATAAATTGTCAATATCAAGTTGTCATTTATGACAAAACATGATTGTATCCATCAAAGTAATGTTTATCCAGTAGCAGAGTTATAGAAGAAGAGGCTGAAGGGAGAAAAACACTGCCAGTGTTAATCCCACAACACCCTAAGAACTAATGTTCCTGTAGTCGTAGCTTTGAGGTTCAAATACTTTTCCTCCCAGGAAATGAGTCATTCTTGAATGGCAATTTCAAGATATTGTAGGCAAAACACACAGTGCTCTGAATCTACTCAGAAGAAGGGTGTTTCTCTGGACAAGTAGATGTGTTTCATCCTATCTTACTCTAATGCCATTAAACTATTCTGATATCAAATTGCCTTTCTACAATCCTATGCTTATTTAGTTACCATCAAATTATAGTTTGATTTTCCACTTAGTTCTTCCACAGGGTAACATCTGCTGCTTATGTAGGTAATAAATATCATTGATATTTGTGCAATGATTTTTCCAAGAGACTAAATGAGCTGGTTACCTTTGATTATTATTTGATCTTTTCTTTCCTTTTCTTTTTCTCTTTCTTTCTTTTTCTTTCTCTCTCTTTATTTTTCTTTCTTTTCCTTCCTTCCTTCCTTCCTTCTTTCCTTTCTTTCTTTCTTTCTTTCTTTCTTTCTTTCTTTCTTTCTTTCTTTCTTTCTTTCTTTCTTCCTTCCTTCCTCTCTTTCTTTCTTCTCACACTTCTACTATTGCTCTCTCTTCCCTATCGTTCTCTCCACTCTCCCTGCTTTTCTACTTCATTTTCCCTTTGTGTTTTGAACAAGATATTGCTCTGCAGCTCATTGTGTGTGTGACTCTCCTGCCTCAACCTCACAAATGCTTGGATTACAGGTGTGCACCTCCATGCCTGCATAATTTGGCTTTTCTGTTTCTTAAATATGTTTTTAATATTTAAAACAAAATTTAAATGCAAATACATTTTGATTATATTCTTCCCCTCCCTCAAATTTATTCAAATCCTCTCCTCTTTCCTATCTATCCGCGGTTTTCTTTCTCCATGAACAATACCAAAAACCAATGTACCAATACACCAAAACATCCCAAATCCAGAAAACAACATCAACATCAGGAAAAAAGCAAAACAATAAAACAAGCAAACAAGCCCAGAAAATAAACGCACAGGTACACACACACACACACACACACACACACACACACACACACACCCTGTAGAGCCCAGTATTTGTTGGTCAAAAACTACTGGGCATGAGATCTGTCCTGGAATGGTTACTATACCCAGTGTCATTCCATTGGAGAAAACTATTTTTCTTCTCCCAGCAGGCATGAGTGAGAGTTATGGATGTTTCTATTATATTAGGTTTCCATACTTCCTTTCAAATACCCAAATACCCCTTAATTTTATCTGTCTCCTCCCATATTTCCTCCCATTACTACCTCATTTTTTATGTGACAAATTGACTTTTCTTAAATCACTCTACACTTTAGTGTTTGCTACTAGAAATTTTCTACTCAGCATAGCAGTTACACTAAAAATTTAAGTTAGTTTTTGCATGCCTTCCTATATATGAGCTGGGGGTCATTCATTCTCAGTTGATCTGTTTCTCTGACCACTATGAGATTTTCTCTTGCATACAGTTTTCTATTAATGTTAGTCTGACAAATGGTCTGGATCCTAAATATCTGCCACAGATGTGTGTGTGTGTGTGTGTGTGTGTGTGTGTGTGTGTGTGTGTGTGGTTATAAAATAAGAAAGAGAATCATGATGGTAAGAAGAGATATAAGGAAGATGGCAGAGGGAAGGAAAAGAGAAAGGATAATAGACTGAGGAACTCGATAGCAGAAGTGGGACTATTGGAGAGAATAAGCAAAGGTCTAGGAAAAGGAGGCAGTGAAACTGGAGAAGTGAACATGATACAAACAAGGTACATAATGAAAATGCTGTAAGGAACTCACTAATTTGCATGCTAACTTGAAAAACATAATATAAATGGCGAGCACATGTTTATTGCACAGAGCAGAGCCTCTTATGTGACTTCCCTACTTGGTCACTTCCCCTGACATTCAAACTCTTCTCTTTGTGGCACCAAGAATGATTTAATCTCTCTGGGTACATTTTTTGTTGTTGTTTTTCAAGATAGGGTTTCTCTGTGGCTTTGGAGACTGAACTGGAACTAGCTCTTGTAGACCAGGCTGGTCTTGAACTCACAGAGCTCTGTCTGCCTCTGCCTCCCGAGTTCTGGGATTAAAGGCGTGTGCCACCACTGCCTGGTTCTGGGTAGATTTTTACCTTACCTGCTTTAAGAAAGGACTGAGGGTCTCCTCTTTACTCATTCTTGAGTTGGTTTGTTTCTTTCGCTAAGTACCTGGTTCACGCCCTACATGATTGTCATTATTTGGATGTCATTCTGATGCCTAGAAACAAAACTCATCTAAATTGAATGGTTACATAGCTGATTCTTGGACTTTAGTTCATCTTATGACTTTGGACTTTGGATTGAGGTATTTTGAAAGAGAAAAAAATGTTGTGAGTGAGGTATCTTGACCACTTTGTGTGTGGTAGATCTCTGAATGAGCTCCTTTTGTTTCCCATGTTACTAGAAATGTATGTAGTTTTGTGTTGTAGTCATTGCTTTGGTGTATGACTGAAGTTTCAAATGTCATGGGAACAACTTCTTCTTCTTCTTCTTCTTCTTCTTCTTCTTCTTCTTCTTCTTCTTCTTCTTTCCCTTCTTCTTTCTTCATCGTTCTTCTTCTTCTTCTTCTTCTTCTTCTTCTTCTTCTTCTTCTTCTTCTTCTTCTTCTTCTTCTTCTTCTTCTGCTTCTTCTGCTTCTTCTTTCTTCTTTTTTCTTCTTCTCCCTGTTTTCCTACCGTCTGCTGTTGGTTCACCAGTTCTTCAAGTGCTGCAGCCTCTGTTGCCACTGTTACTCCCATCCTTTGCTGATTACAGAACCCAGAGTATTCAACTTTCCAATGTGGATTAAAGACTGGTGTTGCTCCTAGAATCTTCAATATCCCAGTGCCAGGTTGGGACCAATAATGTATCTAGTTTTTATGGACTGAGTAGCTACAAGGTTCTCAGCTTCTTTACTATGGAGACTATTGAACTACCCAGAAAATATTGTGTAAGCCACTCTAATAAATGCCCCTGCCTGGTGTATCCATTGTATCAGTTTTGTTCTTCTAGAGAACTCTATGTAGTACATTGTTCATCTTTCATATAAATTTCATGACTGGAGGCAGAAGCAAAATCACCCAGTCAACTCAATGGCAAATAAAATGCATTAACTCCAAAGTGTGAGGGCAGGGAGCTGTCAAATATCTGGTGAGGGAGAGCTTTGAATTAAGTGGGAAATCACTTAGAACTTGAGGAATGGACAAATTGACTTCTCCAAAGGATAAAATCCAAAACAAACAAACAAATCAATCAATCAATCAATCAAACAAACAAAAAATGAAGAAAAACAAATTTTTTCATAGAGAAAGATGGCTGAATAGTTAGGTGGGCCAGGAAATAAATGGTAGGAAAGCTGACTGGTAGATTTAAGAGTTTTATTGTATTCCTTGAAATTCTCTGTTCACTCTATTTCTCTTTTGTTGTGCCCTTTCCCCTTCTATTTCATTAGCATGAAGTCCCATAGGAGAGATTACATAGAGTACAGAGGACAAAATGCCAATACCTTGATTTCCAAGTTTCTAAATAGATTCTTGAGATTTGTAGCAGAGAGATTCAGGAAAGCCAGGACTTTTGACCCGGAATTGCCAGAGTATTGTATTTCTAAAAGGCTCAGCACAGAAAATGTCCAGTTTCTGCACTCAAAGATATTTTGGAAATAGAATAGGAGCTTAGGTCTGGAGACCAAGCTAGAGCCATCTAAGCTGGTAAATGGATATTAACACAGCATGACTCTGTTCTTGGAATTTGTGTGGAGAAAGAGCCTAGCTTTGGCACAAGATTGAACTGAGCTCATTTGAGTAGATTTTCAGAACCTTAAGGTACAGTGGGACTAAAATTGCTAAGAGGCACTATGTCATGTGTTTCTGAGATTGACTGGGGAGATAGGAAGCCTTGCATCGAAATCCTATATTGATTGTAATGTTTAAGATTCTGTGTTGGTTTGAATAGGTATGGCTCCCATAGGCTCCTATATTTGAATACATGGTCATTAGGGAGTAGTGCTACTTAAAATAAATTAGGAGGTGTGGCTTTGTTGGAATAGGTATGGTCTTGTTGGGAAAAGTGTGTCACTGGCATTGGGCTTTGGGATTTCAAATGTTCAAGCCAAGCCCAGTGTCTCTCTCTTCCTGCTGCCTGATGACCTGGATGTAGAATCTACAGTTATTTCTTCAACACCATGTCTGACTTTATGCTGCCATGCTGTCAGCCAGGAGGATAAACCTCTGCAAATGTAAGCCAGCCAAAAATAAATGTTCTCCTTTATAAGAATTGCAATGGTCAAGATATCTCTTTACAACAATAGAACATTGACTAGACAGATACACAACAGCAATGACCATTGTGTTTCATGAAGCTTTGTAGAGTTTTAGGTGAGTTAGCCAATTGTTTTCTTTCTCACACAAATGGCGGGTGGTTTGAAAAAAACTCCCAGGGTTCCAAAATGCCTTTCCTGAAAAGAATAGAACGGAGGAGCCATGTCTGTTGGAAGAAGACTAAAGACCGACCGTAGAATATCTTCTTAAAACCCAACAAGAATTAATGCAAAGTGGAGCATGCATGGATGATGCACAGTGCAGCTGTGTCTGAACTGATTGGAACAAGTTGGATGTGATTGTGGAAATTAAAAAAAATGCAGAAAATCAAATTGATAGAAAAATGCTATTTTGGGGCAAATTTTACATGGGCTCTAAAATGTATGAAATGAATGAATTTACATTAAATTGAAAATGATTAACTTCTTGCCTGAATATAAGATGATTGTCCTAAAATTAAAAAGCAATATTGAAAAATTATGTAGCAGAAGTGTTATGCTGTCAACATTGGATCTTGCCATTTATATATTAAAAGGACTTCTGGAAGTTCTTCTCTAGCTAATAGGATTATTAACATTGTCTTGTTTGTATAAATTTCACACAATAAAAATTTGACAGTGACTGGACTCTGGTGGTTTGAGTTAGCTGTGGGTAAGTTTGCACAAATTGTACAAGAGAAATTGAGCTGTGTTTTCTATGCACTCACAACATGACCCACTGCCATGACTGCACTCTGGGAAAAGGAAGAATGTCTTTCTTTGTATGTTCAAAAAATAGGTTTCTTTGTAGCCAGGAACTATGAGACACTCGAAAGTGCACATGAAATCCACATTCCTGGGGAGGGAAAGATGGTGTAACAGAGGGGTCATATGTTCGTTATTGGTGTGATTCATTCATCCAGGTGAATTAGCAAGAGAGAATATGGTTATGAGTGGATGGTGCTTATGGGTAAGTTGTTACATGCTTACTACTCCCAAGCATCATTATGATTCTACACAATATTGTGGTCAACTATATAAATTGACCAATGAATTATATCATTGCTTCCCTATTCTAGCCCAGAAAATACAATAAACAATAGGAAATCTCATCTTAGGTTTTTTTTTTTTTTTGTGTGTGTGTGTGTGTGTGTGTGTGTGTGTGTGTAGGTGTGTGTAGGACTTACCTTTAATTCTTTCCTTAAACAATGAAAAGAACCTTGAAGCTGAGCTGAGCAAGAGTTTTTTTTTTTTATGACCTAATGGAGAACTGTTTCTCCAATACATATAAAATGCCTTTATCAATGTTAATTTTCTCTCTTATTGATGAAAATATGAACAATTTATTATTATAATAAATGCAAATATTTTGAGGACACAGAAAAACCTTTTGACATGCATGCTGAGGGGAAAGTGCCTATCTAAGATACTTATCAACTGATTCAGATACCGGTTCACAAAATCTGCAAGTTTGCTATTTGTGAGCTGACTTAATAAGACGTTTAGTAAAATAATAGAGTACATATTAAAATGACATGCAATGTACATGTTTCAATAATTTATTACAAATAAGACTTTGTGCTGTGCTGAGGGCTAAGGAATTCACAAGCATGTATTAGCAAGTGAGTATCTTGGAAAGTGTAGAGGTTTATTCTTTTGAATATGAGAGCCAAGAAATACATGAGCCAGTTTTAATAAAACTAAATGAAAAGAAGCTGGAATTGAGATGTTTTTCTTTCTTCTTCTCAGGTGCATATTTCAGGTATAATTATTACCCAAAGGAGCTAGATTACCTGGCTGATTTAGGTTGGCCAAGCAAGAAGAATTTTATACTTAAAGTTCAGTAGGAATACGCAATGATAATTTATGTCTTTTCTGCCAGGGAAACAAGGAGATTTAGGAAGAATATTAGATGGAATAATAGCTTAAAATATTTCAATATTATTAATAAAATTGTCAGCATTGAAAACTAAGACTGGAAATAAGGCAACTTCATAAAATGTGTAAGACTGGAGGTGACAATTTTTTCTGCCTTGTCAAATTCATTTTTTTTTCTATTTTTTTGTCAGGTTTGTTTTGTAGGATTGCCAACCCCTTCTCCTTGCTCCCCCCTCATCTTCTCTATTCCTTTATTTCTAGACTCCTTACCTTCTTTAAGATGAGTGAAACTGGCTGGTAGGTATATGCATACAAATACCAACACTATGACAGCTTTTTAGACAATAGCATTTGGATATGGATGTTAAGCAAACGCTATACCTAATGGTTTCTTGCCGCATAACAGATGTTGTATCTTCAGTAATTTAATCCTTGATCCTCCAAATAGCTCTCTCAGTTTAGGAGTTGGTTATTATTATTATCTGAGGCTTTGTGGGTTTCATATTATACATGCCGAAGATGCAAACCAGACCAGGACAAAGAAGCTAAAGGAAGAGTGGGTTCTTTCTTAAAACAGAAGAACAAATGACAAAATAATACCTATGTAGGCTCCAGTGGAGAAAGACTGTATTACTGTGGCCACCTTTCAGCCAAGTGTATCACTACAATAGAGTCTGAGACAATGTTATCAAATGTTGACTATATTAAGTTTTTTTATGCTAGCTTCTAGAAAGTTAAAAAGAACTAGCAAGTCTAGACAAGTCTTTGTGTCATCATTAGCTATGTAGAAAGATTTTTATCACTGTTTAAAATGAAAATATCAAATATGATTATGTTTATTTTTAACAAAATTTTTATTTTATTTTATGCATGTACACACATACATATATACATAATACATACATACATACATACATACATACATACATACATATATATCTTCCCTGTATGCATGTGTATACACCGTGTATATACTGAGTACTTAGAGAGGCCGGAAGAAAGTGTCAAATTCCCTAGAATGGGAGACACAGATAGTTGTAAGCCCCAATATGAGTCCTAGGAACAGAACCTTGGTTTTCTATTAACCACTATTGACCACTGAGCCATCTCTCTAGACCCATACTTGATTATTTGAAGATAGTATCATGTGCTTACTGAACACTTAAATGATAGCTACAATACATCCAGAGTTGTGTTCAACGTGAATATAGAACACAAGCAGCAAAGCCCTCTCTGCCTTTCTAATGCTTAAATATGCAGAAGATCAAATTAACACAAGTAAATACTCAAACTAATTTCAATAAGCAAATGAAATCTAGCTGGGAATTAATGAAAGCAAGTGTGATGAATTAATGGAGATGTGAGAGATTCGGGTCCACAGGAAAGGTACTGTCAAACTTTAGAGCTGAAGGAGACTTAAGACGTAGGCTAGATACAGGAAAGAGATTTCAGACGGAGAAGAGCTACATATAAGGCCGGATGTGGAAGCAGCACCAGGTTACCTAGGCTCATGGGGTAGTCTGACAATTTGATTCATTTTCCTTGTGAAAGTATTGAAACAATTTAATTGGGCTGTTACAAGGTTAAATGGCCAGTTTCCATTAATCTAACTGCTACAGGGAAAATGGATTGGAAAGGTGTAAAAATATGCACAGATTTTAAATAGTATGGGGATTGTATAAATCCTAGCTGGTGAGATGGAGCCATGAACTTATTTGAGGTGGACCCATGTCCCCATTGATGTGACTGCTTGATGGACACATGGTTATATAAGAACTATGCCTGAACAAAGCAGTGGCTGCCCTCCAGGGTGGCTTTAACTTTCAGAGCCACAGACGCCTAATAGAAATGTCAATTATTCTTGAGTCCATATTGGTTTCCTAGAACTGCAATAACAAAGTCTCAGAAACCAGGAGGCTTAAAGAACTGAACTGTGTTGTTGAAGAGCTGTGGAAACAGTAAATTAAATTCCATCACGTAGGGTGTGGAAGGATTTGTTTCTTCCACAGACTATGAGTTGGGATATGCTCTATGCTGTTGTCTAGCTTGTTGTGGTTTATAGCCACTTTTGGTGATTCATCACTTCCAGAGGCATCTCTGTAATGTTTTCCTTTCTCTTTTCAGGGCATTTGCTCTCTATGGCCTCACAGACTTCTATCTGTTCATACAGACTTCTATCTGTTCGTGTCTCCATGCCCAAATATCCCTTTTAATAAAGACAGTAGTCATGGTGGATTATGAGCTCATACTCTGGTACGAGTTCATCCTAATTAATTGCAAATGTAACAATTCTGTTTGCAAATATGGTCATAAACTGAATGTTAGTTAAAGAAATTTCAACACAGAAATTTTGGGGAGAACGCAAAGAGAACCCATTGAAGAATCCTCCACCCTACTTAGAATGTGAGTCATGTCATCTCATGTAGCAAGTTGACTCTGCACAACCAAGCCTTGAGTGCACTTGCCTGTGAGAACAGACAGAGGGAAAGCATCACTCTCGTTTTCAGTGAGTGTCAGTAAAAACACTGCCTAATGGAGAGAAGTGGCCAGAAGCTTTCCATTATTTCACGTTGGTTGTTTTTCTCCTAATAACCTCATTGCTGTATCTTGAGTTGTCTAAAAATTACAGGCTTGTTTTAAAACATACAGAGAACAATTTCCAGATATCTCTTTAAGTACATTCAATTGCCTATTGAATGTAGTCAGGAAAAACCTAAACATGAAAGAAAAATGTGCTGACTTTGGCTATTATTCTCTCAAACATATAACAATTTATATAGTACTGAGTTTATGTCAGCCAACATTAGTAATCTACAAGTTCTTTAAGTACCCTTGAGAATATGTGTAGGCTCTATGAAAATGCTATGCCATTTTATACAAGTGCCTTAAGCATTCCTTGGTTTGGAAACTTCAAGGGGAGGGGCAGGTTCTGTATACTAAGGGAATAATTTGTAAGTGCAGAGTATAGAAAATAAGTCATAATTCCATAATCTAAAATAACTAGCCCGCACGATTAAGTCATGCATACTTAGAACAAAAGTCATGGAGATGGAATCTGACACAACTGTTTGGAGAATTTACTTCACTGGCAGAGGACCTGAGGTTTGCTCCCAGCATCCATGTCAGGTGGCTCTCACCCACCTGTAACTCCAGCTCCAGGAATTCTGACACACCCTCTTTGGACACCTGCTCTCACATGTGCACACATCCCTCCCAAACACATAATTAAATACACTATAAATCTTTACAAAATAAAGTGAGCTGTATAAAGTTTATACTTTGTTTTTTTTTTCAACTGGATGCTATTATGAATCTCATAAGATACAACATGTTTCAACACTGTTTTTTTTTCAGTGACTAAACATATGATATCTTGTTACGAGATAAGTTATAATTTATTTATTCATTTTCTCTGGTTGCTACTTGGATGATTTCTATGTTCACATTAAATTAGACAACGAGGGCTTTTGTGCATAAATCTCATGTGCTGTTCTAATTATTTCTGTGTACATTCCTAGAAGTGGGGCTGCAGACCATATTTCTAAAACTATTGATATTTACTGCAAATATAAGTCCCCTAAAGGGTGATTTATGTGGTGCCCAGTGTCAAATAATACTTATTTTGCTGATCCCTTGTTGACATAGAACAGACAGAACATAAATTCTATATTGGGGAACAGACTATTTCATTGCTGGTTTTATTTCTTTTTCTTTTTCTGAACTTTTAGAGAATTTTCACTTTTTAATTTTAGCAAATTTCACTTCTTACTCGACACCCATTTTAAAATAATGTTTTTAACTTACTTTTTATTGATTTATAAAAGCTTTATTATCACTTTCTTATGACACACTTCTTTTTTCCAGATTGTCATATGCCTTTTAATTTTGTTTGTAATGTGTTTTAAAAATACAGAAATTTAGTTTTTATGCTATTGATTGTATGTGTTCTTTTAAAAATGTTTTTTCCTTGATTTTTTGCCTTATAATTGCTTTATCAACCCAAAATCTGTTAATTAATTTTATTTTATTACTTTTGTGGTTGATTTCCTTTTGAAGTCACATATTTAACTTTTTATGCTTCCTAGCAATCATGTTTGTGTAGAGTAAGGAAGGGAATGTGATGGGAGATGTTATTCTGTATATATGTTTCTCATACTGGTTAATAAAGCACTGTGGCCAATAGAAAACTAGATAGGCGGGGATAGGAGACTAGGAGGAGGAAAAAGGAAGTAGAAGGAGGAGTCAAGATGTAGAGCATGGAGGAAGCAAGACGCCAGCTGCGGCTCCCGGATAAGATGAGCCACATGGAAATACTTAGATAAGTAGAAATGGGTTAATCATTAAGACAGAGCTAGCTCATAAACAATAATGGTAATTGGCCAACAGGATTGTATCAAATACAGAGTCTCTGAGTGTTATTTGGGGCTCACGTGGCAGCGGGACCATGGTGGCAGGACCAGATGCAGCTGGCAGGAAAAACCTGCTGTAACAGGAATGTCTTAATTATGTTCACATAAAGATTTAGACAACAAACATATCTAAGGTTTATATCACACGATCCCTTTCCTGTCTGTATTTCTCCTATATTAATTCTTTTTAATGTTTTATATTACATTTTAAATTGTGTATATATGCATGTGTACATACTAAATGTCCACGTGAGAGCACATGGAGTTCAGAAGAGAACATCAGATGCCCTGGCTTGGGAGCCACAGGTTGCTATCAATGGCCTAATGCAGCTGCTGAGAACTGAACTCGGGTCCTCTGAAAGATCAGCGAGTCCTGTTGACCACTGAGGCATCTCTACAGCCCCAACACAATCAAATTCTTCAAGTGACAGAGTTGGGTTGTGGGTTCTACATTTTCAGGAAAGGATCTTCAACATCTTCCATCCATATGGTCATTAGCTTTATATTTATTGTAGCTGTTAATATTCATTCTAGTAGCTGAAAAAAAATGACTTCTCATTCCTTGTGGTTTAACAATTAACAGTAAGTTCCTTTGCTCCAAATGTGGAATGCTCAGATACCTGTGGAAGACCTCTAATACAAAACTGCCTTTTGACCCTGGAAATGACTGCAAAGTTTAGATCCCATGAGTGGCCACTTTGACAGAAGGCAAACAGAATGGTCATTGGTTGGAAAAAAATCAGCCACCAGGCATGGAACCATTGATTTGCTTTTTATTCCTACTAGGTGCCAGGATGTTGAACTGTATGCAAGAAAAGATGCCCCTGTCTTGAAGACCCTCTAGTTGATCTCCTGTCTAAAGAATGGCCATGGCAGGAGTGGGGGTGGGGGAAGAATGGCCATAGTTGCTGTAGAATTTTAATAACATTGCATGACTTAACATTGGTAGGGTGATCATTATTGCCACTGACTGCCACTGTTTTCTCAATAATGAATAATTCCAAGAAGCCTTAGTTAAAGGGTGGTTGCTAGCATAGGAGCTTTGATGCATGCCTCTCTTTCAGGAATAAATGAGTAAGGTTTCATGACTGTTTGTTTGCTTGGGGAGTGTCTTTTTCTAGTCTTCAGAAATTAGACAATCCTACCTTCAAATGGACAAGGACAGACAGGAGAGCACGGTAATTAGGAATTTGAGGTCATATGTGACAGATTTTCTCGGAAGATATTTAGTGGCAAGTGTTTTCTACACAGAGATTTTATTCCAAGGGTACTGCAAGTACAGGGGTTGATTGTAAAATGAGATTTTATAAGTATTTGTGGCACATTTGTAGAAGACCTAAGAATAATACCTTAATGATTCCATTCATCACTATAAGCAAACTAATATGTAAGTTGATGTCCTATTTAAAAAATGATGTTATTTCATTTTTTATTTTTACTTTTGGTATGACAATATTTATCTGATTTTTTTATTGATTAATTTGTTATTTTACTGTCCCAATACTGTAGTTTAACACAGTTTGTTTTATTTTGTGATTATTAGATTAAATATGTTTTAGAAAAATCATTTATTTATTTTCTGTGTGTGGGCTATTTTCTTGCATGTATGTCTGTGTACCATGTGCATGCACAGTGCCTTTGGAATACAGAAGAAGGCACTGGATCCTCTAGGACTGGAGTTGCAAATGGTTGTGAACTGCCATGGGGGTGATGGGTGCTCTTATTTGCTGAGCCATCTCTCTCTTTACACATACTAGGCAAATAGTACTCCACCATTGCACCATTGAGCTGCACTAACATCTAATAATAACTTTGTTGGATAGAAAAGAAAACATTAAAATGTGTTATTCTCAGGGTTTTAAATTTCCTTTGCTCTACAGAACACCTCTCAGGAGAAACCTGGATATTGTTTTAGAAAGGCCTCTATTGCTTTTGTGACACCAGTACCTGATTGTGTCTTGCCTTGACCATTTAGAAGTAAAGCATACAGGGGCATCTCTGCCAGGCCTCTTCAGTGACACCATGAAGTTTGTGGGTACATTTGAAAGTCAATGATGTTTCTTTTATGGTCAAAGTTTCTTTCATATAGATGCTATAACTTTCTTAGCATTCAATACTATTATCTGTCTCCTACCCTGCTCCAAATTTTATGTTTTGAATATTTTCCCACAGTTTTATTTCTAACATCTTATTTAGAAGGTGTACACTGGCCATTAGAACATAAGAGAGGACATGGAGATGGGGAGAGATCACGTATATAAAACATGCAATCAGTAACCTATCACTTTCTCTCTATGACAGATGCACAAGTGGCATGCCTTTCGTAGGGGTAAATGCTTATCCTATGGGGCAATGCTTAGGCTCCCCCTCCAAGCTATTGTTATATCTGATAATAAGAATTCTCATTGTGAAATGAGAATATAATTATATTTTCTTCAAGGAAATGCACACAGAATTTTAGGACTATACAGTCTAAACCCTTTATTTTGCAGATTAAAAAGTTAAATCTTCAAAAAACTGAGTCACTGGAGTTAATTCTTCGAGGCACCTGAAGAGTTGGGGCTAGAGCACAGACGCAGTGCCTTGTAATTCAGTAGATTTTTTTTAACTGAGACATTGTGTGCACCCTGTGACCTCACTTTTAAGCTGCCTTCCCAGTTGTTGCTTTCTGCTTAGGAATACCTCTAAACCTCTATAAAACCCTCAGTGGCTTTGGCAGTCTTGCTGTTGTCACAATAAATACTTAAGATGATAGAGGGTTTGAAATGCACCCTGTTTTTGAAGAATGGAGCTTTTTACTTTTAGAGTGATATTGAAATACTTTTTCCCCACAGAAATTTTTTTCTTATTTCAGACAACTTCTTTGACAGGAACAAAAAGTGATCTCAACAAAAAGGAAGTCATGCCTGATAATAAAAACTTATCCAACAACCCATGGCTAGCAAAAATCATGAATGTTGGGGAATACCCAACAACTGCCACTTTATTAGACCAGCCTAAAGCCTCATGATATTCTGAATATTTGTCCTCATACCCATAGATAAGTGTATTCCTCACCCCCTCATCAAGAAAGGCTCTCTTTAGATAGACTGAAATTATTACAGAAAAACACAACCAATCAAAATGAAGAGCTGTGGGGTCCAGTCCCAATGGATACATCTATAGCCCAACTTCCATGCCTAATACTCAGGGATCATTGTAAAGGAGGAGCAGAAAGATTGTAAGAGTCAGAAGAATCAGGAGCTTGCTTTGAAATTATGTCTCCTAGGAATGTACAAGCTACATCCATAAAGTCTCAGCCACAAGAATGTCTAAATATGATCTGAAAAAGTACAATAGACATGCTAAAGTGGACAGAGGAAAGCATATGAATCCTCAAGCTTCCACAATGAAATACAGCAACTAAGGAAGGTTGAGATGGGAAAAAGAATCCTCTCCAGGAAAGAGTACACCAGCTGATGGCCCAATACTGAATGGTCAACCCTGAATATACTCATACTCATACCAGTAACACTATACCGACTGAGGAGGTTGTATTTAGAAATATACATGTATATATGTTTATGCATGTAATAATAATTAACTGAAAAAAGAGGCCATGCAGTTTAAAAGGAGGAATTTATGGAGGGTTTGGTGAAAGAAAGGGAAGGGAAAGGAATGATCTAATTATACCATAATTTCAAAAACATTAAGAATAATTTTGAAAATTAATGTTATTGTAAAAGGAGACTGCAAGAGCTAAGCACAGAAAATGGAAGAATGTCTTTAATGTTACCAGGAGTCAAATGTCAGTGGCTCATTTTCATTATAGAGAAAACAGTTGGTGTGTGCACTATTACAGATATACTGTGCCTAATATAATTTCTCCACTTCCTTTACCCAAATGCTTGAAAATTTACTGAGTCTGCTAGCTCACCTCTACTATTAATACATCTCATAATCATTTCTTCCACTTGAAAAACTGTTTATTAAGATAATACTTTGCATAAAGGGTTATGTTAGAGCATGTTAGTGGTGCTAGAACTCAGAAGGTGGATTGTCTTTATGTTCATTATCAGCCTGTTTTGTATCATGAGCTGTGCCTCTAAAAATAAAAAATTAAAGGTTAGTATTTTGTTCCTATTCCATGTTTATCACAGTGCATAAGGTATAAGTGTGTGTGTGTGTGTGTGTGTGTGTGTGTGTGTGTGTGTATGTTTGTTAGTGTTAAAAACAGAGACAGAGACAGAGATGGAGAGAGACAGAAACAGAGACAGGTAGGCAGACACACTCACAGAGAATTAGTATATATTGCCATAGTGACAGAGCAGTACTAATGTTAAACAAGCAAAACAATTAAATTTCAGTAAACTATAAATACTCAAATCTTTCATCAGTAGGCAACTCTGTCAAAATTGTTGGAGGACTTAAATAAAGCCCCAAATCTAAAAATCGTCATTCGTAGACTCTAACCCTCCCATGCTTCTGGCATGCAATAACTGCTTGTGTGTTCTACTGTCAAAAGAAAGAAAACACATCTTCACAGTTTAGTAAGACTAACAGTCTGTCTGAACAAGATAATGGAGGATGGATTCTATTTGAACTCATCTGGAATTTCTTCTCTGGCTAATTCACCCCATCAAAGTGAATTTTCGTTATTTTACTTGGGAAATAATAAAAATGAAGGCAGATTTAAATGCTTAGTATTGTAGTATTGTTAGGGCTGATCAAATACTTGCACATTGGTAGAGATAGATTGGAGCAGAATTTTATATATGAGCAATATGATCAATAGTCATGATTAAAAGTCAACATGATGATTCCACAAAACCTCAAGGGACAACAAGCTGGGAATATGCATGCAACAGAGACAGGCTGATTAGACTGAAAATGTAGAAAGAATTTGAGGGTCATCATAAACAATTTTGGCTGATGCACTGAAAATGGTTTAATTTTCCAAGAGGTTGTACATAAAATATATTTTAGCTTGATAAGAAATAAGGAAAAGAAGAGGCTGGAGAGATGGTTCAGTGCATAGGGCTTGCCAAGGAAGCATGACAACTTGAGCTCAGATTCTTAGCACTAATGTAATAGCCAGGCACACATCACATGTAAACCCAGCCTTAGGGCAGCCAGTGGAGAAAGGCATATCCCAGAAACCTGCTGGCCAACCAGTCTAGTTTAAGTGACGAGCTCCATGTTCAGTGACAGACTTTGTCTCAAACAATGGGTGGAGAAAAATAGAAAAAATATCTGATGCTGATCTCTGGCCAGGAAAAACACATATGCACAGGCAAACACTCGCACAAACACATGTACACACACACACACACACACACACACACACACACACACACACACACGCACGCACACACATACACATAATCCAATATACACATGTGTATACACAGAGAGAGAAATAGGTAAATTAACGGAGGTATTGTTTTGAATGTGGAGAATGTAGGTGAAATAGAAAGTATTGTACAATATTCAATAAGGATGAATGAATAATAACAGAGTATCATTTTATGATCAAGAGGTAACTCCTTTATGTTGGTGAAATCAACAGTGGATGAGAATATGAAATCATGATACAAATTAATGTGCAATCTAAAAAAGTAAATGAAAATAAAAATTAATAGAGATAAATTAGAAGTGGGGGAACAAAGGTATGAGAAAGATGACTGCATACAGCTAAGCAGAGATGTGGAGGCCCTAGAAATCTCCTGTATATTCCAACTCTGTATGGCATAGAGGAACCTGGTCATCATCAGGAACAGTAGACACTCAGAGATATCAGAGAATACTCCATTCCCTATGGACACCTACTCAAAATACAATGAATATATAAAATTTGAAATGATACACATGACTTAACTATAGATTTCTTGAAATTAGTAAGACCTTGCTGGCTGTAAGAGGAAATGAATATATTGAAATAGAGTAGATAATATTAATATATCTTGAATAATTAATAGATTGAAGTATTTGGTTGGCACTAAGCTAAGGAAATATTAGGAGAACATGAGATAAAATTTACTATCAATCCTCACTAACAAATTTGGATGCCTTTTAAGGAAGTCCACCCCTCACAGTACTTAATTATCATCTTCTGTGACATCTTGGTGATATAGAGGGAGGAATAGAGGAAGGGAGAGAGTCAGACAGACAGACAGACACACACACACACAGACACAGACACACACACAGACACACACACACACACACACACACGGTGGGGGGAGGAAAGTTGGAAGAAAGGGGGAGGATATTTCTCATGTTATTGAAAAAGTCTCAGTAGCTCTAATTTTCATTTTCCTGTAAACAATTCACACAAGCACACACATTCCATAGACGTCACTTTCTTTTCTTGCAGAATTATAGAATCCAGTCACTGGATGGCTCTCAAATAAAGACTGCCACTCCAACAAATTTTATAGCACATACAGTATGTACAAAATTGTATAGCATTTGTAAAAATACAGAACATGGCAGCACTGTCTGTGGTCTCATGATATTCACTATTACTGATAAAATGGCTGTTTTTTACATAAATTAAAACATGGAGTGGGAAGAGCTTGTTCAGTATAATCTGCTGAGAAGAAGTAGGACTGGAGTTCCTACATAAACTTGTTTGATATGAGAGAAGGGTGTCCCTGAGTTGTCATCTGCCTCTATGTGGAGTTTAACTCAGGAGAGTGCCAGATCCACATGGTACCATAAAACTTCAACTGACTCAATGGCCTCTGGGCCTCTCAGAATTGAAGGATAATTCATAGATCACAGAAGGAAGTATTTTGTTACAGTGTGCTTACAAGAAAAAAAGAAAGAAGGAAGGAAGGAGGGAGGGAGGGAGAGAAGGAAGGAAGGAAGGAAGGAAGGAAGGAAGGAAGGAAGGAAGGAAGAAAAAAGGGCAGAGTACCTGTACTGCATGTACAGGCCCCACCTGTACAGTATATACAGGTCCCAGGAAGCAGGGTACCACTGAGATGCTGGTCTAGGTCCTTTAATAGAACTGATGGCAGAAACTAGGATGAGGTATGCAGGGGATGAGCTAGTCAGTGCAGCTGGCACCATGATGATGTGCCCACTTGCCTGCTCTTAGTTTCAGTGATGTACTCACATATATATTCCAAGCAGAGATGCTCATTCAAACAAGGTAACAAGGAAGCAAAATTCTCTTCCAGCATCTCTAGCTTCTAGCAGAGATGCTGCTGTGGGTTTCCTGCTCTACCTGCCAAGTTTTTTAACTCCTGTTCTCATCAATCTGATCTGATCACCTCAGTATCTAGATGTGAGTAAAATTAGAAGCATTGAAGGAAATATTCTATGATTCACAGCTAAGCAATGAGCTGAACTCCTTGAATCCAGTCGTAGAGAGGGAGGAGTGATAAGCAAAGGGGTGAAGACCATGCTGGGAAAACCCGCAGAAACAGCTCACCTGAGCAAGTGGGAGCTCATGGATCCCAGTCTGACAGCTGGGGAACCAACATAGGACTGAAGCAGGCACCCTAAACTGAATGTGGGTATCAGGGGGCTGGGTTAGGCAGTCTTTGGGGCCTGTTGCAGTAGAAACAGTATCTATCCCTAGTCCACAAATGGGCTTTGGGAGCCCATGCCCTACAAAAAAATACTTTCTCAGCCTAGTTTCACCGGGGAGGGCTAGGTCCTGCTCCAAATGATGTGACAGACTTTGATGATTTTCCCATGGGAGGACCCACCCTACCTGGGGAGCAGATGAGAGGTTTTGGATGGGGGTTGGTAGGGGACATGGGAGGACAGGAGGAAGAGGGAATTGGTATGGGTATGTAAAATAAGATTGTTTTAATTTAAATAAATTTTAAGGAAAAATGCTCTGTATATATTTATTCATTGGATTTTGGAGGAGCAACATAAGAATCTGGGTTAATTTATAATTTTGAAGATTGGTATTTATTTATTTATTATTTATTTATTTATTTATTAGAGACAGGGTTTCTCTGTGTAGCTTTGGATAGTGTCCTGGAACTAGCTCTTGTAGACCAGGCTGGTCTCAAACTCAAAGAGATCCTCCTACCTCTGCCTTCTGAGTGCTAGGATTAAAGGTGTGCGCCACCAATGCCCGGCTAAGAATGATGTTTACTAATAGCCCAGGTTTTTTTTGTTGTTGTTGTTTTTATCTATCTTGTCATTTCCTAAATTTTCCAAAACTTTTAAATTTAATCCATTTGGGAAATTTGCCATGTCAGTTTGTGAAAACTCTCTGATTGGATGGCAGTCTATCGGATCATTGCAAGGTTCCATCTGCCTTATCATGGGAGAGGAAGAGAAGGGTAAAGGCGGAGAGGAACTCACACATTCATGCCATGCCCACTTCTAACTACAAAGACCACTGGGAAGTCTGCTATTTTAATTATGATGAAAGAACTGGGATTCTGTGATTCAGATGGACAGTGAGAATGGATGCAGGTGGGATGAGCTAATAGCTTTTACCCTGGTGTCATCAGGAGACTCAGCAGTATGCAGCATGCATGATCAAGTGGATTTGGAGCCATAGTTGAAAAGGAACAAACCCAATTCCTCTTGAAAGATCAGTAAGCATTCTTAACCACTGTGCCACCTCGCTGGTATTTCCTTCCTCCTCCTCTTCTTTTTCTATTGTTTCAAAAGATAACAATGGACAAAGCTATTTTCACAAGCATTTTGCATCTGTGTTCCAAGGAAAGTTTCTGAGAGAACAGATGCATACACAACAGTGTTTACAAAACATTTATAATCTCCTGCAACTATAGTCTCATCTATCTATAAAGAAAGACTGTTCCCAGTGCCACTTGCTAGTGGACACTGATCACTTATCAGATATTTAAAGGCAACAGGCATACAATTCTGAATTTCAGGCACCGAAAAATCACTTCCCTGTCAGCTAATGCAGATAGCATTTTCCTAAGTGACCTGCTTATACTATTGGAATAGTTCTTCACTCCATGATTCTCACAGAGTTGTCAGTAGATTGTGTGAAAATGTGTGAGGTCTAACAAGAATCCAAGTTGAAAGCAGAGCCCTATAACACTCTCCAAAGGACAAAAGGGTCACAGAAAAGCATAAGCTTGCCAACAGGCAAAATTACTTAGCTGCCTCACACAGTCCTTCTGCTGCAAGAAACAGCTCTTTATGATGCTATTGTCAACATATTATTTTAACATTGACCTAGCTGTTAGATTCTTAAAAAATAAAATAAAAAGAAATCAACAAGAAGGCTTTTATATAGCTAAGTTGTAAAAATAGGTTGCCAAGAATGTAGGTGGACTTGACATTAATGTGAAATGCTTCATAAAACTGGGAATGGTGATAAATGCCTATAACTTCAACATTATGGAGAATCAGAAGTTCAAGGTCATCACTAGCTACATGAGTTTGAGGCTAATGTGGGGTGCATAAATCCATGTATCCAAACCAACGAAAATGTAAACCAAACAGCAGAACAAAAAACATCTGATTGCAACATTTATTCGTGCTTATTAATTTGCAAACGTATAAAATTGATATGTATATCCCTTTCTGTGTGCCTCTCCCTGTCTGTGTGTCTATTTTTTGTTCTCTCACTCACTCTTTCCCTGGCCTATCTCTGTCTCTCTGTCTCTGCCTCTGTCTGTCTGCCTCTCTCTCTCTCTCTCTCTCTCTCTCTCTCTCTTTCTCTGTCTCTCTGTCTCTCTGTCTCTCTCTCTCTCTGTGTGTGTGTGTGTGTGTGTGTGTGTGTGTTTGTGTGTGGGCATGCACACATGTGTGGTCAAGAACTATAAGTTGCAAATTTAGCCTGAAAATCCAGGAAGGCCCAGAAAAATGACAGAGAATAGGTTTTATTACAGTATTTGCCAGCATACTTTGACCCAGTTTCTGAGCCTCAGTTTCCAGAGGAGGACTTAGAGTCAATGTTACCGAATACACAACAACTGTCCTATAGGAGAGAAACCCTGAACTAAAGAAACCTGCATCTGTAGTCTCACTTGCCTAAATCTGGTCTCACAGGGAAGTGCTGTCTCCATTCAGCTGGACAGTTAACAGATCAAGGATACAAAATAAGGCACTGTCTCTGTTTCCCATGACTGTTTCATAGCATCAACATTGTTTACACACACACACACACACACACACACACACACACACACACACACATTTAAATTTTACAGATTACTGTATATATGCATATTTAACTTCTTCATTAACACTATTTTCTTAGCTAAATGTGTGTGCACTGTGCTTTTTACTACTTGACTCTCAGGGGATATGACGTTCTAAGGTAAAAATGAACTAATTTAGAAAACAAGCAAAATTTCTCATATTAAACATAAAAGTCATTTATAAAGTGGTACTATTACCAGCAAAACAAACAAACAAAAAAAAAAACCAAAAAAAAAAAACCCCACAAAACTTTAAGCATATTCCCATAGAGATTTTTGTGCATAGATGAAATGTTTTCCTGAGGACAAATTCTGGAATTATTGTCTATATGCAAAAGTTAGTGTTTATTTTTGAAATTTTTGATAAACCTTGCCAAGCTGTTCTAAGAAAGACCATTTCAGTTTATACTCTCACTAACAATGTATAAAACAGAAACACACACACACACACACACACACACACACACACACACACACCACACAGGATAGACTGTCTCACTTAGATTGTCATCTATATAAAAATTCTATCACTTAGCTCATTCATTTGCATATCCATAAGCTTGTTCAACAATTTATATATTTTCAACTTTCTTTTCTTCTTTGACCATTTCTTTCTTTCCTATTTTCCCCTCAAATCCTGAAATCTCTACCCTTAATTGAGATTAATAGTCCCCCCCTTCATGTTTAGAATCAGTCAAGAGATAACCATAGGAGTCCAGTAGGTATCTATCAAATTCGCTGTTTTATTACTTAATCCTCTAATATCTTGAGATATGCTTACCCTTTACCACAGAATTAAATTTCTTTAGCCATAGTCTGAGCTAGAAAATCTGAACTTTCTCAGTAGCGTTCTGCCCTAGAAAAGTGAACTCTTAAAGTAATGGAGATCCAGCTAATGTCCAGACAGGCTTTGGCATTTATTATTCTGCAAAGAAGTGTGTAGGGGGGACGTGGAGGAGACATTGTTTACTGGGTCCTATGTTATAGTTATGTTGGAGGAAGATGTCTGGTGTGCTCTCATATAGTAAGGTTACAATGAATAACATGCTACATGTATTTAAAACTGAGAGGGACTTTGCTTTCACTAAAAAGAAAAGACAAATATTTGATACAATTTTACCTACATTAAATATTATGAAACTGTACTGGCTGGTTTTGTGTGTCAACTTGACATAAGCTAGAGTCATTAGAGAAAGGAACTTCTGTGAAATCCAGCTGTATGGTATATTCTTAATTGGTGATCAATGGGAAATGACCCAGTCCATGATGAGTGGTGCCATCCCTGAGATGTTGGTCTTGGGTTCTATAAGAAGGTGGGTTGAGCAAGCTATGGGTAGGAAGCCAGTAAGCACCATTCCTCCTTGGACTCTGCATTATTTTCTGCATTTCTTTTAGTTCCTGTCCTGGCTTCCTTTGGTGATAAATGGCAACACTCAAGTGTAAGTGTAAGCCTTTCCTCCCCAACTTGCTTTTTGATCATGAGATTTCATTGCAGCCATAGAAATCCAAACTAAGCAGCATCAAGATACTCATAAGTATATACAAGTTTATGTATTATATTATAATTAATTCCATTTACATATAGAAATAAAGATACACGAGGAAGATGTTTGGATGATCCCTGGTGGGTTATCCATGTAGAGACAGGAGAGGAGAGAGTTGACTGTTTTGTAAAGAGCTGATAGTCTCTCTATCCCCTCTTCTCACTGGTGAAGTACATAACTCCTCTTATCCCTTTGACGTAGATGACTGGATGAGAGATGGTTAAAACCAGTACCAGATAGAGGCTAGTTTTCATGGTTCTCAGCACCATATTCATTAAAGTGACAGCTTGGGAAATATTAATTTGCACTTAAAGAGTATAGTCAGCAGTTGACATTACCAAAAGTCGTATTTTTTTCTTGTCACTGCTCCAGTTTTAATTTTAATTCATAATGATTTTTTTATATTCACAATTTGCTTCCAAAATATGTACATTTAAATAGAAAACAATTCTCTTTATGCCCTTGTCTGGACTGGCAGAGAAGAGGAAATGGACATGGAACTTGTAATTGTATTATTTCAGAACACAATGCCTTTGGATTAATAAGAGTTTGATGTTGGCCCGAGAAAGGAGGATAGAGGGTGAATGTTAAGGGATAAATTCCACCATGGATTCTCTATTGCTTTTACCTTGCAGGTAGAAAGAATTTGCTACAAATAGAGAGCTAGCATGCAGGCAGCATCTAAGATAACAGCTTTGAAGAATTCAGAGTAGAGTGGAGAAATTGGCTAAACCACCCTATAATTTTTATTTAATGATTTCGCACTGCACTAGAGGGAGTAAAGCTGGTTCTTAAAAGTTCTTTGTTCAAAAGGGAGGAGGCAGAGACAGAAGAGGTGCCTATTGTTTATGGTTGTTTGTTATTTCATAGGGTTCAGATACGCTTGCACACTTATACATGTGTGGCAGAGGAAAGAGAAGAGAAAAGATCATTTTGGGATTAAACTATGAAACAGACACTGGATCAGAGGAGAAAATGACTGGCAATCAAACCCCTAAGTGAGTCCACAGTGCCTTTAATTCTCCTCTAATCAAAGAGCAGCACATGGCGGTGAGCGATGGCCAGAGCCCAGGAGATTATGCAGAGGGTGACTTCATTCAGCGAAATCTTGGCATGCTTCCTAACCTCTTAGCCTGAGGGAGAATTTCTTAAATTTTATTTGTGTTCTTCACCTGAGAGAATTGATGTCTTTAAGAGAGCACAGGACAGAGGCTAAACAGACATGCAATAAAATTATCCTTGTTGGATGGGTCAGGAGCTGCCTGATAACTCAGGCTATGCCTACATCAATCACAGAGCAGCGGGGGGGGGGGGGGGGGGGCGCTGCACTGCCAAGGAGACCTGAAGGTGGAAGGGCTTACAGCTATGGGCCTTAAATAAAGGTACAGAAGGCAGACCCTCTGAAACGGGAACCCCAGCTGTGAATAATGGCCTCTGTTCATTGTTCTGTGGGTTCCTGAAATTTTAAGAACTTTTTTTCTTTTAAATAAATGGTAAATGAACTAATAATGATATAGCATCATTGCCCCCTAAAAAGGAAGCCAGCCTTTCCTTGCATGGATGATCTTCTGATATTTAGGGCCTTTTAAATCTAAAATATGCAGAAAGAGATGTGGGAGTATTGAAGAAAAGGAGTGGTGCTCAGAAATAAGTTAGAGAGTTTATTTTTCTGCCCCCTTTAAAAAGGCACATCCAGTGATATCCAAAAGCTGTGCTTGTAGACAAATGGATAAGCAAATATCAAATTCTGTGGTACCATTTTCATTATTGCTCATTAGAGACACCCAAGTTTATAAAATGTATTATAGCTGTTTTTAAGGAAACCAGGGCATCTTGTGGCCATCAGAATTTATAGAACCCTGCCCAATAGCTTCAACTGGATTAGATTTTAGCTCTGCAAACAGTCTTATCTCTTAAGAGCTAGGACCAGAAATTAAATTATAAATTGATATTATCAATAGCAGAAATGTTATCTTGAGCCCAGGAGGCTAGCGGCTGATTGAATCTCATTCATCACAGATGGCTTTGTGGGTGATGGCTGTGTGTGGGTGTGTGGCTATGTTTAAATGCTGCAACTGGAAGGCTGGTTGGCTGAGATGGTTAGCATGTGGGGCTGATAGGAGCTGCAGTACAACTCCTGGGCTGTTCTAGGCAAGTTAGTGTTTCTTGGTTTAGCAACAATCCACAACAATCATGCAAAGCATATGTGAACATATGATACCCATCGATGATCTCAATAATGGAGACAACTCCAGACATGGAAATTTATTATTAGTATTATTGTTGTTGTTGTTTTGAGACAGAGTTTCTATGTAAAGCCTTCTTCATCTGGGAACTCACTCTGTAGACCAGGCTCTTATCAAATTCACAGATTTTTACCTGCATCTGCCTCTGAGTGCCAGGATTAAAGCTGTGTGTCACTACCACCTGGCTAAAAAGTCACTGGTGTTAACAAGAGGACCCATATGAAAGCTGGATGCCCAAAGTTAATGACAATTCTGATGCCCTTCTCATATTTAGGGGACTTTAAATATAAAATATGTAGGAAGAGACACCAGAGTGATACAGAAATGGAGAGCTACAAGTCAGCAAGATATAATAATCTAGGGGAAATCAGGAAGCAGCAGAAATGAACCATTGAGAATTGTGTGGTGTTGCAGATGGAGACAAATATGGAACACACAGCCTGAACACAGGAAGTAGAAACTGAGAGCACGCATAAGCAAAGTGAGCAACGTAAGAAGGAAGACGAATGATGACAAGATCTCCACAGCAAGGCTGTAAATTGAATGGCTGCTCTTTCTCCTCTTGTTGCTGTAGAAATGCTGTAGAAGTTATCCTCATTTCTTGGAAGCCTCGTTATACAGAAATGTCTAATGTCCCTTACTTATTTTTATAATAATAAAACTCCATTTGGAGGTTAACTGAGGGTGGCCTTTTGCAAATGCCCAAACATTTTCATTAATGAAGGTATTATATTACCTTAGGAATTAGTCTTTAAATATGAGAGTCTCATCTTATTTCATAATAACCTCTGTACCCATTTTGGGGTCCTAGTCAACCATTGAGAAACAATAAACTCATCAAATTCCTAAAGTCAAACCATGGTGACAGAGAGTAGGAGACTTTTATTTCATTTGAAATCAGCATAGTTTATTTATTAAGAAATAATTTATCCTCCTTTAAAATAACATATAGCTAACAATATTTTTGTTGCTGCTTTGGAATTGTTATTTGAGGAAAAATATCAAGAAATACAAGCATATTCAAATGGTGCTGAGAAAACCTATAAGATAAGGCTTGAGACAGCCACACTGCTACCTCACAATGATAATCCCTCTACCTGTCTCAAGTGCAAAGTTATTGGAATCAACCCATGGTCATCAAAATCTTCTCCTACTCTATGCATTATTAGAAAGCTAAATCTTGTTTCTATATTGCCTCAAACTCATTAGGTATAATGTAACACAATTTACATAAGCATGGCTTCCAATGTAGAAATCTGTTTTGCATATCATTTGCTTGTATAGATTGTTTGTGTATGTAGGATGGTTAGTATTTTAGTACTAATGCAGCAAACAGGAATGGGACACATTAAAGAAAAATGTGATGAAAAGCCATTATTCTTCATAACCATGAGATGAAAAGACAAAAGATGACTTTCAAATGAAAAGTTGTGTTTCTTTTTAGAGAATGAATGGAAAACTGATAAAGGAATGGTGTAGATATGAAAATATTTCTATGGTAAACTGTTGTTTCAATTAAACACTGAGGCAAGGAGTGGATTCCTTAGAAGAAGCCGTGGATGCAACTTGGCAGTGTCAAGGTGACCACTTTGAATGAGAGATGCTGTTGGTGATGACAGTTAATTCAGCCACAGTGGAGAGCTGAGAGACAAGTGTTGTGACCATTTCAATATGACTGGGAAATGATCAAGATGAAGTAGAGGCATCATCAAAAAAAAAAAAAAAAAAAAAAAAAAAAAGCCTGAGAAGACAGTTGGCCACTATATGGGTATACTAGGAACTAGAGCAGAGATGGACAGAGTCAACACCTGGCCACACATCTGCACCTCACAGGTCTGAACTGTCTCTATGGTGGAGAGAGGTACTTCTTCTGGTAGATATGAAGCCTCAGGAAGGATGACTGTGCCAGGTAAGGAGTCAGGGGATCGACAGGAAATAAGGAAATGAGGAGGAATAGCACAAACACTTGTTAAACCTAATACTTTGGTTGATCCATTTTGGTTGATCCACTTCTCTGGAGGAGAGGAAAGGGAGTCACAGAAACTGTTGTGTGCAGTCAAGTTCCTAGTTATTCAAACCAGGAAGATAATAATGATACAACCCCATCAACTTATCCATAGACATATTCGGATTTTCTGTTGGTCCCAAAATCTCTTTTTCAAGGTCTCACGTTTCTTTTAGGTGGCATGGGCTTTAGATGCTAATCTAATATCACTTGAGAACCTTTCTACATATATTTCATAAAGCTAGCTGGTTACTACCTAGTATATTTAGAGAATTTGATTAGTAATAAAGTTGTTCCCCTTTGGCAAGAAGATTGTGGTGGTGAGACGGTGTTTTCCCAGTGACTCTCACTGTAAGGTGTATGACCTTCCTCCATTTATTTCTCTTGCTTGTATATATGCATGCACGTGTGGAAATGTGTTTGCATGACTATTTTCTGAGGTCATTGCTCCCATTGAATTTGGAATTTGACAATTCTGGCTTGTCCTGCTAGCCAGCTTGTCCCAGGGGACCCCTGCCTCCATCTGCTGAATGCTGGGATTACAGGTAAGACACCAGGTCTGCATGGCTTTTGTGTAGGTTCTAGGGATCCTAACTCCGACCCTCAACTTGTAAATCAAGCATTTTATCTGCTGAGCCCTCTCCCAAGCATAATATTCAATGTCTGATTACTAGTGATGCTTGCTTTGATCATCTTGTTCAGTAGCAAGTAGCAAAATTAGCATTAAGTTCTAATTTTCTCCATGTTATTAATGAGACCTATAGGAAAATACTATATGGCCCTACAAATTATCTCATTTACCACCACACTTTTACAATCTAATTTGAGCATCAGAATATGATTCTTCTTAGAAATAATGATTACAAACCTCAACATTTGGCAATGGTTTTGCCTATGTCCTTATTCTATTTTATCATTTTACATACTAGTGCAAGAAAAAAGCTATCTTTTCCTTGCCATTCATTAGATTGCAGGGATTTTTCTTTTATATCAAATTCCCACTCTCCTTCCTATACATATTTTCTTGTCCCCAGAAGCTCTATCACACTTTAGCTCACTGAAGTCCCTGTGGTTGGTGATGATAATGAGTTTATTGGCTCTCTATATGTTCTTTATAGCTTCTTTTGCCTTGGGTTGTGGGATAAATGATTGACTTGTCTTACTGCAGTGAATATAAGGGAGTTGACTTGACATATCTTTCATTTACCCTGCCGGCCCGGGTTTTCAGTGATACATTCTGGACTGTCCACTTCCTCACATCAGTCTGAATCTAGCAGATCTTTTTACTTCCAGAAAAATCATTCTTTTTAATTCAAGTTCAAAAGAGCATTGCTCAATGTTGGGCATTTTGTCTAGAACCTTAACTTCTTTTCTATTTCAGTAATAGTTTTCATTGAGCTGTGACCTCTCTACATTGTGCAGGCTTGGAGAAGTTAACCGGAAAGATCACCAGTCTTCCTAGACATGGATGGACACCATCATTCAACAATGGCTTTCTACTCTTTTTTCTTGGACTCTGAACCAGGACTGGAAAGAAAGACAAAGCAGAAGAAAAATATTTAGAACATGTTCAGTCTCATGGTAGATCTCTAAAAATGCAGATCTTTAATTTGGGGCAATAAGACATATGTGGCTTTCCCATTTTCTCTTATATTTACAGCAGATGCATTAATATCCTCTTGAAATTATGAGTTTTCTAATATTATGTTAATAAATACATGTGCATACTTCAGCCAGAGTAATTTTTCCACACCTTGGAGAAAAGAAGCCCCAATGCACTGATACACTTCATTAGAGAAGTTTTGGAAATAGCTTTCTCAGTAGTAAAGACTTTAATAAAGAAATGCCAGATCTTTTTTAGAGGAGAACTGATGTGTAGAGTGGTGGATATTGATTGTTCCTATCAGGTGTTGGCAGATTACTCAGGGACAAGAACATTTCAGACATCAAATATGACATACTCCAAAACTATCCAGTGAAGGTCAATAGAGTCCATCCATCCAAAAGTCTATGTCTTTTTCTCTCTATCCTGATTTTCCTCTAGATGTATTCGCTGGTTTCCATCACTCTGTTTCCATGTCTCTTTGGGTGCCTCATCCAATTGGCTGAACTCTCTCATCTTTTAGAAGCTGGGTAAAAGCCTGTTTTAGCTGCTGGTCTCTGTCCAGTTGGCAACTCTGCAGTTTCTAAGACTCTCCCATTGCTTCAGTTGTACTCAGCCTCTCTAATGAGAGTGCAACCGAACATGTAAGTTGGTCAGCTCACACGTTCCTATATTATTAGTGTTGAAAGAAAAAGAAGAAAGATGATGGCAATGATGATAGATAATTAGAGGTTGGTGATAATGGTGATGATGGTGATGATTGGTAAATTTTTTGAGACAAGGTCTTGGTATGAAGTCCTGGCTGGCCTGGTACTCTTATGATTCAGGCTGGTCTTAATCTCTCAGTAAATCTTCTGTCTCAGTCTCCTAATCACTGAGATTAAAACAGACATGAGAGTCTATAAAAATTCTATTGCTAAGAGAGAGACAATGTGATCTCTGTATGTACATCTTTTTTTTCTCCTATAAAGGCATCTCAAGGCTGCATAAGGGGCCTCACATTATTTCTGTGGACCATGTTCTTTGGTTTCAGGGATACAATTTACCTGCCTCTTTTACAAATTTGCAATCCTCTGTAACAATTCTAACAGCCTCCCCTTATTTGCAGTTGGGGGACGAACTCTAGGGATTGAACTCCAGTCATCAGGATTGGCAACAAGCATTATTACCTACTGGGCCATTTTGCTATCCCTGTGTGCTATTTAGGATAGCACAGTTAACCCTTTTTACCCCCTGCCAATTCTCCCAGGGTATAAATCATGTGCTTGTTTAGTGCCTCCATAGAGTATAGGCTACCTGACTGTTAGTCCCTTAGCTGCCAACTCAGTTATCAGATCTACTGTTTTGATTGGGATAGTGTTCTGGTAACCTCCTCCCCCCCCCCCCTTTGTTTTTTACTGATGGCTTCCAAGTACAAGTAGTGTTACTGGCAATTCAGACATGTGGATGCTCAGCTGTACCATGCCCCCTCAAAAAAAAAAAAAGGTGCCAACATAACAAGGGAAGAAAAGCAAGCATATGCTAAGGTTGCTAAGATCCATAGCAAGATCTTTCCAATGAAATTCTGAAGAAAGAAAAGATATTCACAGCAACTTTGCAATCATACATCAAACTAAAGAACTTAAGGTATGGTAAATTCTTGATAAAGATGGAAAAGTCAAAAACTTGTAGAACTTGGTACTACCCAAGCATCTACTGGAGACTTTGGAATATAGTTTCCATAGGAAGAGTGGGCTTCTGGTTTCCATGGTGAACAAAGAGAAGAAGCACTTCGATATGATAACAATGGCATGTCAATATTTTAATATTTGATGAACATATGAGATTCGAGAGTAAAAGACCAATTTCACAAAGGCTTTACTGTAAGGTGTTACACAAATCAGTGCAGTTTGTATCAACTAGAGTTCTACAAGTAACTCGGTAAGAATGAAAGAGATAATTTTTTAACTCAGTACTGAAAGAATGAGCCATAATCATACCAGTTTCAACCAGTCTTCTAAAGTCCAAGGAAGAAAATTGTGTCAGCATGGAGTCAAGGCAAAGAAATAATTAATGCCTTAGGTGTCTCAATGTTTTATTTTGGAGATCTCCATAACATAGCAGAGTGTTCTATTTTGTGTAGCTCCTTTGTAAAGTAGAACACTTCCTTCCCATCTGTAAAGACCATGTGTATCCAGACACCCAAGTAATTCCTGGAGCTGATGTAGTCAGGGCTGCTCAGAACTAGGGGCAATGATTGAAAATATATATTTATTTATGAGTATATTAATTGCCCATCTTGGGAGCCCATATTATATCAGTCTCTCCTTATTCCTGGGATTTTCCCTGGGGACTCATCACAACATTTAGATAACTATGTATTTCAGATCATTTGGCTGGGAGTGGTACAATATTTTTCTGGTTAATTCAGCCAACATAAGACAATTTTAATAGCAGATTTTTATTAGTAACTAAAATTAAATGAGCAACACAGAAATAAGCCAGTGAGTTAACTCTTAGCAGATTACCCCCCACCCCCGTGGTTTAAGTATACTGAATCACTCTGTGTCTAGATCTCTGTGCTTTCCTTCCGTATTCCACAAGGATATGGGCTGGTATCCCACACAGTTTGGGGATACAGTAACTGCAGGTACTGTTATTTGGATATAAGAATCAATACTCACAAGATAACTTTGCAGTGGTGTAGAATTGCTCTCTGAAAATCTACTTTATGAAAACCACAAGGAAACTGGCAATGATTGTCAAACACAACCTTTTCAAAGATCTAGACATTAGCCAAAAACTTATAAGAATGAGAGTAACCCATTCAAGGAAAACACCAACTGCCAGTAAGCACAGGGCCTGTTTGGGAATCTTAATTCATCTCATAGCTCCCTATTGCCCGGGTCCTGGGTCTGTGGGAATCTGGAAACCCAGCATCCTGGCAGTGAAAGTGTCCATGCAAAGCTGCAGATTAGAAAGCTCTGGCAATACTGTCTGGGTTTGGAGCTCTTCCCAGGCGGCACTTCCACACCATCTTTATTTGACTCAAGTCCAAATTCACTTACTGTTGGACTGCTTTGTCTCCTCGACAATTGCTGAAAGCAATCAGTGGTCATTGTCTGCTGTTGTAGTTATCTGTGACAAGTATAATATTTGGGGCAAACAAAGGGTAGATGAAAAAAGAACCTGAAAAGTAAAAGATGTGTGTAAGATGTCCATAGGAGATTTAACAGCTCTGATAGAACCCAGGGATGCTACAAAGCCAGGCACACAGCAAATCTGAGCGTAACTGCTTTTCACCTTTGGCTAACCTTGAGCTTCTATGCAGGAGCAGGAGTGAAGGTTCCCGTGGAACTGTGAGCTGAACAAGCTCTGACTGTGTGTCCCAAGGCTCACACAAGGACCTCCAGGAAAGCTGGAGAAGCTAACCAAATAAAGACATTTAAAGAAATCTTTGTTCAAATTATTAGTGAAAAACTGAGATGATGAGTCCTCAGTGGCCACATATGAATAGATAGTTTATACAATTAGTTGGAGCAAGTAACTAAACAAAATACACCAGCAATAATAATAACAATAAATAAGAAATAGCAAAGCCTGGAGGAGAAAGAACTGATTTTGAGATTTGTCACGTTTAATCGATTCAAATGTCTTTCTTCCAATGGAAAATCATGAGACATGAAAAAATTATAATCAGAAAATATAACCCAGAAAGCAGTTAATATAAACAGTGTTGCAGATGTTTGTTGTGCTAAGCAAATATTTTAAACCAGCTATTATAATTATATTGAAAGAAAATGACAGCTAGAGAGTTAGAGGAAATGACAATAATGTCTCATTAAATAGAGGATGAAAGTAAAGAGATAGGAAATGAAAACCAAATCTCATCCACTTTCTTGAGTTGAAGTTTCTTGAAATTGCTTTTTTTTCCTATCTTTTGTCTTTCTCAGTACATGCAAGTTGAGATAAACTTTCAGTAGATGTGTTTACAATTTTGAGGACAGGCAGGACTAAGTCAAGGTTGAGTTAAAGGGTCATTCTTTATGGCACTCGTACTCAAAACTACAAGAATTAACCCCATTCTTTACTCAAATGTCAGCTACTTCTGCAAAAAACAGTCACTGCGAACTGTCATCAAAATTCATTATATCAATATATGAAAGTTTCAACGAATAAATTAAAATATGTTTTAAAGAAAACTGACCAGTCACTATCCAAGGGTCAAGTCACACTTGCCTCTGGCATTGCCTAGTGTTGCTCTTCCTACCTGGGTGCTATCCCATCAGTCAGCTCTGCCCCTCACATTGTGCCTTCAGCCTCCACTATGTATCCCAGTGAGATTCATCACATCCCAGTATTGGGAATGAGACAACAGACAAAAGAATCCTGAACTTGAAGACATTTGAGGTTATGCGGTAATTGTGCTCTAGATTTTTCTCTAACTGAGGTCATAATGGATGTGCATGCAAAAATCCTACAAATGAATTTTTATAGAATTTTCAATAATTATTCTCCAAATTTAGAAGCAATCAAAATATCCTTCAAAAAACATACAGATAAATTGGGATATACCTATATATTAGAATATCACTTAGCAATTATTTACATGGAGGAGCCTTAAACATATTTGGCTAAGAGAAAGAAGCCAGACTGTGAAGGCTGCATAGCCTACGGTTGCAACTATACAACATACTGAGAAAGCCGAACCTATGAAGATATAAAGATTCGCTGGTAGCAGGTGCAGATAAGGGAGGAAGACGTGGGACACAGGGTATGGTTAAGGCAGTAAAACTACTCTGTAAGATACTGTAATGATGCATAGGTGCACTATTGACATGTGCGTATTCAAAAGTAGCACTGAACAATCAGCACAAAGAATGAAACCTGATGCCAATGTTTAATTATGAATTATAGCAAAAGTACCGCATTAACACAAAATCTGAACAATGATCAAATTGTATGTGGGATGGAGAGTGGAGGCAAATAAGAAATACTAAGGCTTTCTACTTTACTGGAGGTCTTTGTTTGAGCCTTGGGACACACAGTCAGAGATTGTGTGCAGCTCCCAGTACCGCAGGAAACTTCAATCCAGCTCCTGTGTGGAAGAAGCTCAAGTTAGCCAAAGCGAAAGGCAGTAGACTCTCAGATTTGCTATGTGCCTGGCTTACTATGCCTCAGTTTCCCCATTTGTAAAGTGGAATCACCTCACAGGATTCCTGGGGATCCTTCAAGGATTCAATAGCTGCGCTGTCAATAAATCGTCCACAGCTAAAGTGCTATATCCTTATAGTGCCCTGCTAAGTACCAAATCTGGAACTTTCTGTGGAGGCACGTTTAAGAGAAGAAAGTCATGGATGGGGCAACTCTGACACTGAGACATTAGAGCTTCCCATCCTTTATCTCATTCAATTCTCCCAGCAACTCAGGGGAATGAGGCCAGACAGGAATTATTTATTACTGTCCTCATATTATGGATGTAGAAACCGACCTAGGTTAACTGACCTCATAGCTCTTCAGGAACTAAGTAATTGGTTTATTTGAACTACATCCAAAAGAAAAATAAGAGCTGATAAAAATCACCTGCTTTGTGTTTATTTGCAGAACTTTTTAGACTGACTTTGGAAACCTTCTAGCCATTGATTAAAGGGAAGCTTGCTTGAGTTTGCTGTGTCCTGCTAAATAAATTCAAATAAATAATAAAACACAACCCCAATGGTTCCCTGCTTCAGGAACCACTGGATTCCAGCTATTTCACTTTATAGCTCTTGATGTGTCCTTTTCTCCCCTGTGCCTGTTTCCTTGTCTGTCAGATGCATGTAACAGAGATGCTAATTTCTGTGGGGCACCTCAGTATTTTTTTTTTTGGTTGGTTATTGGATTGTTTGTTTGTTTGTTTCAAGATAGGGTTTCTCTGTGTGCCACTGCGCTGGCTATCCTGGAACACACTCTGTAGACAGTGCTGGTCTCAAACCAGAGATCTGCCTGCCCATGCTTCTCTAGTGATAAGATTAAATGCATGCAGCACCTCCGTGCTGGAGCAAATGAGTATTAACTGAGCTAATACAAAACATATAGACAAGTACTTGACACAAAGTTAGCAATCATGAACTTGAGGACAGTCTCTCGGGGCTTCTTCTAGACAACCTTTCTGGCTGGTTTCCTTTTGGAGTTTTTTTTTCTGTATGTCAGCTCCAGTTGTAGATGGTCAACAGCTTCAGGCAAAAAGAAGAGCTATGCCACTCACCATCAGATTATCTGAATTTAAAACATGATTTTCTTACCTATATTTTTCCATTCACACTTTTAGTGGGCAGCATAAGGATTCTTTTAATAATACTTCTCATGTTTTCTAACAAAATTATGTGTGGATCTATGTACATAAAGTCAAAATTATTCCATTTTAAAGCTCAACTTTTCCCTAGGGATAAAGAGTTACAAACAATAAATCCACCAGATACATGAATGGAAGCATAGATGTGAATTTACAAAAGTAAAAAATGGAATCTAGAAGAAAAATTAACACACTGAGGCACTGTGTTGCCTCACTTTTTCCCATGAAAGTGAGCTCATTCCTGTTCTGCACCACACCATGGCTTAGGATTCTTACGGAATTCTTAAATATTTTTGACTGGTGAAAATTGAGACATTATTGCTTCACATTTTCTTAAAGATGAGTCTCTCATTACATATTCACATATGCTATGCTGATTAGCCAGCTAACATTTTTTCAATTTTATAGGAATGACAGGAAACAAATGAGTCACCACAAGATGATTTATGTTTTAGTCTACAAAATATTCTCACATATTTGAGTGCCATTATCTACTGTAAATTCTCAGAACTCTAAGCTGGTCTAGCTTATACCGGGAGTGGCCTCCCCATCCTCTCCATCTCCTAAGTCACCATTCTGAGTGCTTATTCTTTCTTAAACTAGTAAACCTAGCTGTGGTCTTCCTTCTACCAAAGGAAGACTGTCTGAAGTAGTGAATGCCAAGTTGAGTTACACAGAAAGCTCTGTCTGTCCTAGAGGCAGGATTTATTCCATCTGCTCCGTGGAAGAGGACACACCTAGAAAGAGGAACAGAGACTAAAACACATATTCACAGCTATGATTCAAGGTCAAGAGGTTACATTTATGTCACTCAATCCAAACTACACACAAGCCTAAATTTGGCAGTGTCATTAGCTGCACTGTAGCTCCTTTGAATATGTGGCAATTATTAGAAATCCCCCTCCATTCTAATTCTGAAATGATACTATGACTCTAAGTGGAAAGTTATGCTCAAATATAATGGTTGTTAACTTGATGTCTGTGGTATATTTTTAATTAAGCATTGTGGATAATGGTGAGATATGGGTTTTTATTAGCAAAGTATTAAAATTCCCAAGATGACATGCATTTTGTAATAGCAAGAATTCAGTAGCCATGACTCAATTACAAGGACAAGCTCTAAAAGAATTACGCTATTAAGGAATTTTCAGTTGTGTCAGTAACATTGTGAGCATGCACAAGCTAGGATGACTGCAAATCGGCCAGTGACAGAGCCCCATGGGACAGTCCTGTATATGACCCAACTCTGAGCTACATGGCTGTACTTAATTGTTGCTCCAGTCACTCAGACATACTGTGTGCACAGGTACACAACAAAGGTAAGGGATTGTATTTGTATGCAATATTTATAGAGGAACCAGCACAAGACCATATGTGGCATGCTACATACATATAACCTTGAGTAGAGGTGTGTGTGTGTGCGTGTGCGTGTGCGTGTGTGTGCGTGTGCGTGTGTGTGTGTGTGTGTGTGTGTGTGTGTGTGTGTGTGTGTGTGTGTATGTGTGTTATTCCACTATACGTTCATGTGCCATGTTTGGAGAGCAGAGGGCAACTTCAGTATCACTCCTTGGGTAGCATCCACTTTTTCTTCTTTACCTGTCTATTGTTGCTCCATCAATGTACTGGTCACAGATTTGGAATGATTTGAATAACCTAAAGTTAGTTCAGGAATTACTTATATATAAAGATTGCCCCTTACCATCAAACCTGAGATTGTTAGCTCCGTATTTATTAATTATAATAAAGTGCTCAATGAATCTGAAATAAGGGGATGCAGGCAGGAAGTAGAGCTGCATCATCAGTAAAATCCTGGCAATGTAGGGCTTTTGGGTCTCCCCATCTGTTGAACATCTTTGTGCTATGTCCAAGTTTGCCTGCCCCTGTTTGAAGGCATGGTTCAGGTCATGAGGGTCTGCTGTTGTAAGGTCTGATGCTCTATATTCATAACAAGTCTAGTCAGTTTGGGGAGAGGGATTTGCTTTCTGACAGTTTAGAGAGTTCAGAAGAGCTGGTGCATTTAATGTAGCCTCTCCACTAATGCCTTCATCCAGTAGCTGATGGAAACAGAAGGAGAGATTCACAGCTAAGCACTGAGCCAAACTCCTGGAATCCAGTTGTAAAGAGGGAGGAGTGATGAGAAAAGGGGCCAAGACCATGCTGGGGAAACCCACAGAAACAGCTGACCTAAGCAAGTAGAAGTTCTCAGATGACAGATTAACAGTTGGGGAACCTGAATAAAATGGAACCAAGCACCCTGAACGTGGATGTCAGTTGGTGGGCTTGGGAAGCCTATGGGGCTGCTTGCAGTGGAACCAGTATTTATCCCTAGTGCTTGAACTGGATTTCTGGAGCCCATTCCCTATGGAGGGATGCTCTCCCAGCCTAAATACAGAGGGGGGTGGTGGTGGAAGGGCCTGGATCCTGCCCCCAAATGATATCACAAACTTTGATGATTCCCCTGTGGAAGGCCTCACCCTTCCTGGTGGTGGGAGGGTAAGATGGGTGGATAGTGGGGGGAATGGGAGGACAGGAGGTAAAGGGAACTGGGATTGGTATGTAAAATAAAATTGTTTTTAATTTAAATAAAAAAGTAATTAAAAAAAAGAGCTGGTGCATTTCTAGTTGAATCATCTTTTCATGAGTTAGAACAGAGTGGTTACTTCCAAGCTGTTGAGCTGAAAAAGGCAACCCAAGCTTATAATGAGACTGAAAACCTAGGAAGCATGAGTTCATTGGAGTAGGTAAGCAAGGGAAAGGTAATTTTCACTGCTAGCTAAACAAGAGGCCATGTCCCTACGTGTATTGCAGCCTGCACAAGTCTTCCTCCTGGCTTCCTGATAGCCAAGATCGACTTCCCTTACTCAACCTGTGGCTAGAATCCCTGTTGGAATTGCAGATAGTTAGGAGAGGTGGCAGATGAAAAGACACGTCTAGAGGAACTAACTGATTTAGCCTTGTGGGGAAAGTGTGTTTGAGGAGGATTAGTAACAAGTATTTTCTCTTTGGAAATGAACTGTACTTGTGTTCACTTCAAGAAATTACTGTGAAGGAGTGGCACAAAAAGTCTGCAGGGTTTTCCAGCTAGAATTCTACTAGGATATTTACTACTCATCTTTTCATTGTACCATCTGATCTCAAAAGAAGGAAATCCGTTTAAAGATCCTATAAGCTACTAACTACAACTACAAAAAGAATTTGATGCATTTCTTCAATTTACTTCAAGTTTAAAGAAAATCTGATTAATGTTGCCAGGAGAAGTGCATATCCCAAACTTGGCCTGTGCCCCAAACCCCGGATGTAGTCTACAAACAGCTGCTGGAGTCCTTCCCCTCCCTGCTGCCTTTCCTTATTCACAGTCCTAGGATTTTGCTAAATGCCACCCAGTAGAACAAAATTATCTCAGCGCCAGTTGCCAATCAAAGAAAGGCAGTTGGCTGATGAAACAAAGCAGAGGATGCCTTTCACCTTCCTAAAGGTGATAAATCAATAGTTTTTTTTCTTTGAAAGGAATAATAAGTAGCAGAGAGCATACAGCAGGTGGTAAGCGGAAAACATAAATTCTACGGCAAAGTCTTTGTTCTTTTCTGTCAGGCTCTCTGGGTCAAGAGGGAGGGGTACCTTAGAGCCTGACCCGGATTGTAGCCAATCTCTCCTGGGTTCTCATTCCAGCCTAAGCATACATACCTGTCTCCCCTGACGGTTCCTTGGCACTTGCATCATCTCACCCCCACCCCAGCCTCTCTCTTAAATACAGTCTTAATTGCACTGGTGGTTTGTACCCTTCAAATCCCACTTTATAACAAACACAATTTTCTTCTGGCAATGGGGCCTTCCCTGGGGCTGTCCAGCTGCCACTGGGGTGATTAGGGTGTTTCCTGCAGCTGAAACCTCTTGTAATTAGCAAGCCCCTCAGGCAGTCTGGACTCTGAATTTAGCTGCCATCTGCTATCCTCTGTAAATGACAACAGCACTGGATCTTCTATCTTTACTGGGCTCTGCCCGATCCCAGCTCCCAGCCACCCAAGCAAATAGCCCATTGCCTAGCTTTCTGTCAACCTACCCAGTATCCTGGGCTGTAGCAAATATGAGAATCTCTGATTAAGAATGTCAATGTGATTGGAATGCAGGAGCATTCAGAACCACGAAGAGGATAAAGAAGACAACTATATGGAGCACTTTGCATCTCCTGGAACTCAATGTTAAAGATTCTTACATGACAAAAGTGGCTTCCATTCTGGTGCTCTAGAATTATTCAGGGTCTTAAACACAAACTCCCAGGCAACATGCCACACCTACTGAGCCCTCCTTTTAAACTCTGCTTGTTTTTCACAGTCTTATTGTGTAGTCCAGATTGGCACTGAACTCAATGGTCCTCACAGTTCATCATGGGTTTGCAGGTGTGTGGTACCATGCCCTGCTGAACAATGTGTCCCAATAAGATTCTGTATATCACTGTGATACAACCTAAATTTAACCAACTATGTGGTTCTCACCAGTGTGCCCTTGCTGTTTTGGACAGGATGATTCTTCTCATGGTGCATTGTAGATGCATTTAACAACATCCAAGGTTGCTACCCACTAGACCCTAATAACATTTTCTCAGTAGCAATCACTGCCACTATTTGCAGACACCGCCACATCAGTCTGGATGACACCCACCACAGTAATTCTTCCCAGCTCCTCTAATTGTTTTGTGTTCTTTGAGAAATGATTACTAATGTGAAAATCTCTCCTTCTCTCTCTCCTCCTCTCTCTCAAGAGAGTAAGCTCGGGGTGTGTTGGATTTCTCAGACTGTAATATGCATGAAAGTCGCTTGGGGATCTTGTTAAAATCCTGTTCCGATTCGGGAAATCTGAGTTGGATTCTAATGTGGTGCATTCCTAACAAGCTAAAAGTGATGCCCACATGGCCGCTTTGCAGACTACACTTTGATTAACACAGTCCTACAGGATCCCAACAGATTTATTGACTAACTGAATGAATAAATAATTAAAAGCTCAGAGATTCCTTTTGTGGAATATGGAGGTCCCCTTTTCTCTTTTTACCACCAAAATCTGCATATATGTAACTTATTTCTTCACACTATTCCTATCTTACAATATTAAGAGATATTAACTTCATTTTATGAAACAGTTTATGTATCTGAAATGTGCCAAGGATGTGTGACTATGTGTCACCCTATATTTAGAGATGCCTAAAAAGAAAGGCTCAAAATGTATTTATTATCCCTTGAGAGACAAACCATGGTACCCCACATCTTTCAAAGTCTTCATCATCATCATTTATGTATGTGTGCCTGCATGATGTTATTTGATCCACTGTACAGGAGGAATGTCAGCAGATGCTACAAGAGGACATACAAGTCACTTTAAGCTGAAGTTACAAGAGGCTGTGAGCAATCTTTGTGGATGTTGGAAACTGACCATGACATGACCTTTAAAAGGGCAGTAGGTATTTTTAGCTGTCAAGCCATGTCTCCAGCCCTTTAAGCTTTGACTCATTCAACTGTTATCTTCTCAAATTTCTCTGTGCACTGCATTGTTGCAAAGCAGTGCCCTTGAGATTGAAACAGTCCATCCTTCAGGAAAATACTTTAACAGAAAGTGAACACCTCAAAATAACTTCAGGAAGTCCCTGAAACTGACAGGATTCAGTAGACCTATTTCTTCTAAAGAGTAAACAGTAAAGACTCCCAAGAGTAATTCCCAGAAGAGCCAAGCTGCAAAAATACCTTGAAAAAGCCCAGCTGCCTGGTAGAAGCAGGGACTATCTGAACCATCCTGACTAGGTTTAGACCAACTGAGCACCCTGGAAATGGCACCCTTTGACCTGTTGATCTGCCTGCAGGCCCCCTATGTTCTATTCTGGCCTATATGGGAAACAAGCATACATGTAGTATACACACATATGTGCAGGAAAAAAAACATTCATTCATAAACTTAAAATAAACTCTTAACAAAGAAAGAGAATAGTATTGTTGTTGATTAAAGATGGCAAAAGGAAGGTATGAATTATAACCAACATTTTACATTTTATATACACTTAAAAGCGTTCTTTGATAGTTGGCAAGGATATTTTCATGCCGGTAGGCAAAAGGAAGCAGTAAAAGAAACCCATTAGGGCCAAAGTGTTTCTTTCACTGGCTTGGGTTTTATGAATGGGCCAAGTTTCTTTAGCTAGCCCCTTTTACCTATAATACCCACTGATGTTATTATTATGAAGGTCTTCTTTAGGCAAACATATTATTGAGTTTCATTGGTGCAGCATCCCCTTCTTCTCTAGAGCACACTATCAGTAGATGTCCTGGTCCTTTTACTATTACATCCTTTCTGCTCCATCTTCTTCTGTGCTTTCTTAGCATTAGATATAGGGGATGTATTGTGAGTGTACCAATTAGGGTTGGGTACCCCACAGTCATTCTCTAGTAAAATAACAAATTAGACTCCTAGGTTTTATTTATTTTCATAGTATGATAAAGATATACTTTCTGCCTTTCTCTTTGCTCCCACTTCCAATGAATCACTTAGTCCTTCATCTTCAATCATGGGTATTAATTTCCTTAACCCAACACCAGCAAGAATTCCTTGGGAATCAACCAACCACTCCAGCCAGGGAAACAGCTTGGCTAAGTTTAGATCTTCAGCTTTGCTTCCTCTCCTCTGAAACTATTTCCCCAGTCTCACTCCCATCACTAAAACACACCACCCTTCTCCTGCTACCTTCATCTCTAGCAGGTCACTCAGATACTATCTGCTAACCTTACTTCCCTCAACTCATCCTCTAATCCCAGCCTCAAACTGTAGAAAGAATTCCCTGAGGACTCACAGGTCTTGCCAGCCATGGATGCAGGTATTCTTACTGCTGATGCCTCCCCTCCTCTAATCCAGTCCCTCAGTTTTACCCCTAACTCTATAACACACCAACTTCCCCCTCCTCTTAACCTCCAACTCCAGCAGATCATCTTCTCCAAACTTCTTTCCTACTTGTCCTATCATCCTAGGCCCCAACTTTATCAGACATTCCCTGGGAACCTGCCATCCAGCCCTGCCAGAGAAGCAAGTAAATCAGGCAAGCTTCAGACCGTTACTCTCCCTCTTCTTCTCCAACTTCCATGCCTGCAGGTCTGTAGCAGACTATTTGCTGTGTCCTCTCCTCACCATCTTCCTCCATTTTATGAGACCATGCACATTTTGGTGAAACACCCTGCTTTTCTCCCTCCTGCAGACCCCTTCACTCATTCCTAGCTGTAAGCTCTAGAAACAGCTATTACCCAGAATCCCCAGAGGCTACACCTAGCAGAATCAAAAAACAATTATTTATCAGGCAACAGAATCACCTCACCCTTCTAAGAACTAGAGGGGCCAACAGAATCATAGAATCACTCAGCACAAACAAGACCAGATATAAATACCTAGAATTATAGTTTTTCTGAACCCAGATGCCTACATGGCTGCATAAAAACACAATTGATAATAGCCAGGAAACATATCTCAGTTATAGCCCAGGAGTCTCTGAGAATTACAACACAGCTGACATACATGAAAAGACCTGAAAATGTATAAATATGAAATAGTTCCTTAAGGAGTAAATGAATAAATCCCTTAAAGAAATCTATGAAACACCAACAATGGAAGGATATACATAAAAACAATATGAGAGTGGAAATACAGAAATCCATACAGAAAATTCTAACCACCAAGTAATGGGTGAGACCCAGTTCCAGTTGTCCATCTTTTATCACCAGATGAAGTTTCTAGTACTGATATTAGATTACATCCAGTTGAGTTGTTGGCCAAAGTTGTTCCATGGGACACACCAAACAACCCAGGCTTCTGCCAAGACTAGTTGCTCTCCACAGACTGACAGCAAGCTTCATTACTGAATACACAACTACACAAGTCATTAAATGTGTGAAAGTCAAGCTGGTGCCTGCATGGAGCCCTCACCCTTATATGCTATTGTCTTTGGTCCAGGATGGTATTCTGCATGCTACCAGAAGAGAAATGTAGATCAACACAACCAGAAACTCTTTGATACCAAATGTTCTAGAAACAGTGACAAAAAGCTTATGGGAGTAACCAAACAATCAATATCTTATTTGACTTAAGACCTACTCCATGAGTTGGATCCCATACCCAACACTGTTGGGTGACCAAGCACCAGAGAATAGATAGCCTCAGGAAACTTGAGTAAAATCAAATGCTACTGTTTTACTTTTAAAAAAAATAGCAATGAAGTGACTCTTAATGACATTTTGCTATACTCATAGATCAGTTGTCTTTGTGCTCAGCCATTATCTGAGAAGCTTCTCACTTTAGCAGATGGGAAGAAACACAGAGACCCACAGCCAGACACTATGCAAAGAGTTAGAGACTTCGAACACTCAATCATAAACAGAATGTCTGCATCATATTCCTTCTTTCTGGGCTCAAGGAAGTGGAAGAAAAAAGAGTGTAAGAGCTATGGAGAAGAGCAAAAAACACAAGGCTATCTAAAATTAACATCAATGATGCACATATGAATATACTGAGAATGAGGCAGGGCCTGAACCATTCTGTACCAGATGGGGTCCTAGCGTGGAGAAAAAGTACACCCATGCCCACATCCCCAACCCAGAAGCTGTCTCCAGTTTATAATCACTTGCAAATGAAAATCTAATTTTATGCCAGGGGTCTCCTGGAGAAATAGATTACTTTTAAGGTTGGCTTCTTATCCAGCAATAAAGCAGTAAATGGCTAACAGAAAAGGAAATCAATGGTATCTTTGGAGGGTTCTTGACTCATAATTTACATGTAGGGCAAAATGAAAGAAGAAAAGTATATTATATGTATGTATGTGTGTGTTTATTATATCTCTCTGTGTGTATACACACACACACACACACACACACACATATATGTATATATATATGAACTTTTATATGCACATATGTGTACTTCTTTCATTTTAACCTACAGGTCCTTTGTAGATATATTTTGGCTTGTCGTTTAGTATTTCTATTAAATTCTTGAGTGTGTGAATGAGTGGGTTTTTGACTCTGTATTGGTTTCTTATGCCTTGCCTTGGGCTCTTTTCCTTCTGCTGGTTTTGTCCTCTTCAGATCTGTTAGTTTTAATCTATCTTATTATATTATATTAATTATATTATATTGCTATCTCCTCATTATTTTATAATGAGAAACAGAAAGGTGGTGGATCCAGATTGGGGTGGGGGTTGGGAAGCAACTGGAAGGAGTAGAGGGAAGGAAAACCACAGTCAGGAAACAATTTCACCTTTATATAACCAAATATTACATATCTAATAGCCTTGTCATGCCTTGGTTTTATTTATTTTTAGATTTGATATGTTCAATATGTAAAACCCAAGGATTCTGTGTTACTCTAGGTTTCCAACACAAATTTAGAAACCAGAAAATACTGCATCTGACCCTGACACTGTCCTTTATTCTAAGGAACAAACTATGAATATAAAGTGTTTGTGATTGTGATGTCACTATTTAACTAAGGAAAGATAGGGAATAGGAGGTCCGGTTCGTTGCTGGTCAACAAGATCCAAGTGGAGATGATGATAAAGTTAACATAACATCTGTGAACTAACCTTTTCATAATAAGAGTGAGCACTTACTCAAGGCAATCATTTAAGTCTCATTTTGTAATTTGTTGAGCAGCCAGACGTCATTAAATTAAAAAAGTTTTAAAATCCTGTTACAATTTAATCACACTCAGCCTCATTCTAATCAGTAGATAAGGTCTGACCCAATACTTGCTTCTACCTTTGCTTCTGCCTCTGGAATGCTGGGACAGCATACTCCACGATGTCCAGGTGAAGAAGCAATGTTTTTAAGTGCAAAATATATATTTAATTACCTAGTTACAGTTGGAAAATACTTTGGATTTGAATTTAGAAAATTTGGGGAAAGATTATATTCCAGGAATGATACAAGTGAAAACAAAAAGATAAGACAACAACAACAAAAAAATCCCACATGTACCTAATATCTGCATAGGGAGAAAGTATTTTAATGACAACAGCTTTGATACATTGATGCTTTCCATCATTACTGACTTCAGAAGATGAGAACTCAAGAAAGTTTTCTCAGGATCATACAAGCTAAAAATTCATTTTCAAATCTTTTCTATTAGTTAACTTTAAGTAACAATGGTGAACTGGGAAAAACAATTATTATCCAAATGAGCAAGGGCAGTATGTTGAGATAAGTTGAGTATGTCAGGGAGAAATTGACTAATGAGAAACTACATATTGTTATGGTTCTGGATACTAGAGTTCTATAATCAAGGTTTGGCAGAATCTTCTTTCTGTGAATATTATGAAAGAGAATCCTTCTTTCCCTGTTTCCAGCTTCTGAATGTCTCTGATTGTGACTGAATTCCTCAGATGCCTGTCTCTGTTCTCATCAAATGCATGCTTCCTGTTTTATCTTTACATGGTATTTCCTTATTCTTAAAGGGACACATATTGGTCTATGCTCTACACTAACTATCTCATCTTAATCTGATTACATTTATGAAAGTCCTATTTCCAAGTAAAGTCACACCTGCAGGTACCACAATATGTGCCTCAACTTGTTTTTTTTTTTTTTTTTTTTGTGGAACAATATCAGCAGATTCGATTTGAAAAGTTTTGCTTAGAGAAGAACCTAAGGCTCTTCTGGAATGCTCTGTGTATCATTAATGTTGCCCCTAGGTCTTTAATGAACTTCCAAATTTTGTGCTGATATGAGTACCATTCTCATATCAACGGCGCCTACACACATGTTCTATGCTCTATGCCTCAACGAATGTACAATAGCGCATGAAGAGTTTTGAGTGCTGAATGGTGTAGTGTATGTAGAAAACAGCTAAGTTTTACAAGGAAAACAAAATAGCATATCTGTTAATACACCAAAGTTCAAGTGTCTAATTACAGTTCATAGGTAGGCTGCTTTTGTTCAGCTAAGGAAGATAATTCTGCTCAAGTGGCAAGCATTTCTCCATCCACATTAACTATTTCATTGTCCTCATTGACTGCTAGACACAACTTCACAGGTGTAAAACTCAAGAAAGTCTTTGCAGTTGCTTATAAGAACTTTGGTGAGCTGGGGGGGGGGAAGGTTTCTGAGAGCAACAAAGGTGATGCCTTGAGGGAGGCTGGCTCTGTTAGGAAATAAAGTAGTTGGCCAGTGGGCAGAAAGGCAAACAGCTTTCTTATTGAAGGATGTGATTGTGAAGATCCCAGTATCATTTCCTCTCAAATAACACTGACCTGAAATTAATCAAACAGTCACACTTGATTGCAAAATAGGTAGGAGAATGTAATCTATGTTTGAGCAATGATATGCCTTGCTGAAGCCTGTTAGGAAGAGGATTCTGCTTCTAATAATAAAGAGGAAATAGATACTGGCAGACAATTAGCAGTCTCTGTCACAGGTTACAATAACATGAGTGAGACAAAGTTTTCAGAGAATAAGAAATTGTTCAAGTTGACTGGGTTAATCCCTCAGGAATTTCCAGAAATAAAAGCCAACCCAAGTCATCAGGGCAGCTGAAAATACTTGGTGGACAAAAAAATCTGGATTTAAACAAAAAGCTTGCCTATCGTTTTTCACAAAATGTATTCTATTTTCACTATGAATTGATTTTTCATGCAATTGTCACTTTCAAAACTAAACATTTCTTATCATTAATCCAATACTACAAGTGAATATTGAATAGTGGGTTGAGGTCAAATACTAATGAAAAAGTAGAGACAAATTAATGGTGGACCTTTTTACTTTATTTATTTACTATAAATTTTATATTATATTTCAAGATCATATTTCCAGATCCCCTATCCCTACCTACCTTACTTAATGTTTTTTATCTCTCAAAACCAAAACAACAAAAACACAAAAAGCACACAAAAAATGAAAACAACCCTCCTCCCCCCACCCCACACAAACATTTTGTGTTGGTCAATTATTCCTGAGCACAGAGCCTGGCTTGGGATGTAGTTGATATACCCAGTGCCACTCTGTGGAAGAAAATTGTTTTTTTTTTTTATTATTATTGCCACTTTTTCCTAGATAGTGGTGAGATACTGTGCCCAGTCTTCCTTCTCCATACTCTGATTTTGTCTGGTTTGAACATCATCCCTGTTGTGTCTGAAAAAAAATTCTATTTCCCAGGAGTCCTTTTAAAGTCTGTATTTCTTCCATTCCACATAGATCCCTGAGCTTTGGGGGAGGGGTGTGAAATAGGCATCCCATTTAGGACTGAGTGTTCCAAAGTTTTCTCACACTTTCTATATATTGCTGAATTGGGGGTGTTTTCCTGTGTTAGTCACCATCTATGGCATAATAAAAATAGTGTAAGATAATAAAATGTCTAAAAACCAATGCCAAACTTAAATAAAACTTAAAAATAAAAAGAATATGAAGACGTCAAAGAAAAACCTCTGAGGTAAGGCTTACTAACAAGGTTGAATAAAATGGAAGACAGAATTTCAATTCTTGAAGACAAGGCAAAATTACTAAATAGTTCAGAAAAAATACATGTTAAATCTAGGAAGCTCAGGCACAAAAGGTCCAGGAAATTTTGGACACATGAAAAGACCAAAATAATGAATAATTTGAATAGTGGAAGGAGAACAAACCTGAAGTAATGGCAGAGAAAAGAGTTTTGAGGAAACCACAAGATAAAAATTTCCAAATCTAAATAAAGAGGTACCCATCCAAGTGCTAGAAGGCTTCAGAACACCAAATAGACTGAACCAGAAAAGAAAATACCCTCTGCAAAGAACAATCAAAACACTAAATGTACATAAGAAAGAAGGGATGCTAAAATATCTCTTCAATGGAGACTCTATATTCAAGAAAATCCTGGGTACATGTTTTTCGAGCTCAAAAAGACCACAGATGCCAGACCAGAAAACTATACCCCCCCCAAAAAAAAACCTGTCAATCACAGTTCAGTTTGATTTACAATTTTCAACTATATTGTCAGGAGAAGGTTTATCTATTCAACTGTTCTGCTTTACAGGTTTTATTTTTTTTTTTTGTACAATGTTCAATAAACTATGTCTTATTCAACTATTTGTTATAAATTAGTCACTGTGTTAGTTTTTCATAGCTATTGCTACTGTTTTTGAGTGTGTTAATATAGAATAGGGTTAGTCATGATATTCACAGGGTTAAGAAGGTTAAACGAATTTCTAGCTTGCAAATCGTTTTGAACTAAGTTTGGTTTTATAACTCATAAGTCATCATAACAAATCCAGAAATTCTGGTAACAGTAAATAGGATTATATAAATAACTAAATATGTCTTTTAAAGTCTGTTGAGGAAAAATAACTGCAAACATAGTATTTAAAATTGTGAAACATCATCTCTGTGAGTTTGAGGCCAGCCTGGTCTACAAAGGTACACAGAGAAACCCTGCCTTAACAAACAAAAACAAAAAATTGTGAAACATCTAAAAAAGTGGTCTTACCTGGAGTACAATTAGGTCATAACAAGCTAGAGAATTATGCAAGCAAACAACATCCCATCTTAAAAGTACTTTAAAAGTACTTATTCTTTAAAAGTACTTTTGAAATAGGCCTAGAAAAATGTTTTATTTCTCTAATAGGTAATGTTATTCTTCTTATGTAAAAATCCAGAAGAAATTCTATGTAGATATTAGGACATAATCATTTACTGTAAAAGATGAGTATGAAAATAAGTTTCTTTGTATGTACCAGTATAAATAGGAAATAAAATTTAAAAACTGCCAGTTATAGAATAATGAAATATCTTGTATCTAGAACCTAACCCCCAAAAAGACAGACAAGACTTTCTACTGAAATAAACACATGCATGTTCACAAATTGAAAAGACTCCAAATTATTTACATGTTCATTTACCACACACTATTCTGTAGAGTTATCACAATATCCATAAAGTTCTTAGTATGTTTTCTGGGGAAAGTTAGAAAATTTAAAAATATAGTCAGAACTGCAAAGTCAAAGAAATAATTCAACTTAAATTCAAAAGGGAAAGGTAACATAGCCTTACCAGATACAAAGATCCACTGGAGCCTGATACAGATAGTTGAAATTGACTCAATAACTAGGTATCTACTTTTGGTCTACCCCACACATTCTCCTACAAATCTAAACATGCAAACATAATATTTGTAGCAAAAGTGACAGACACTACAATATATTGAATGGCCTATTGTTTATTTTATTGAAATAGAGTTTTGTTTTATGGCATGGGCTAGCCGGGAAATTATACAGTGCACACTGGATTTGAAGTCAGAATCTTTCTGTCTGAACCACTGCATAGCTGGGTTGAGATTATCCTTCCTAGCTGGATCATGAAAAATGCTGGGATAATTAATGCTTGGTTTGAAAATGTCTTAAATTCACACTATGCACAACATCAGTTCTAGATATATTATAGGTCCAAACTAATAAGGTAAAAATATAAGCGTGTTTTAAGAAATCAAAGAATATTTTTGTAATATTGAAGTAGAAAGAGATTCTCTAATAGATCAGAAAAAACATTTGTTCCAACAGAGAATATAGATTAATTTTATATTGAGATTATGTAATTTATTTTACTTAAATAATCAGGAAAAGAAATGAGAATGTAAGCCAATTTTAGAATATTGCATTCTAAAAATTTGTGTGTCTAAAATCCGAATTTAGTATGTGTTCTCATGTCTATATGTGATACAAATTAAAATATCCTACTACACCATAACACAAGTGGCTACTTAAGAAACAAAGGAAAGACATACTTTGTTCTCATCCTCAGAGGCTCTAAAGACAGTAGTGTACACCTGCACTGGGCTCAAGGACATTCTCTGTGGCCAATGTCCCATCATGTGGCTCCAGCTTATACCACTGATACTAAACTGTGTTGATTCTGTGGCTGTGCTACTACATGTTGCACACTTCCAATGTTTCAGTTCCCATTACTGTTGTTGGTGTGTATAATGAAAATGTAGTCACACCCTACATATGTTCCAAATCTACAGCAAAATTGTCAATGAGGCACTCAGAAAAATTAGTTTATAAAATCTGAAAGGATTACACAGAGCTTGCACTTTTGACCCATTCACAAAACAAAATTCACAAAATTCATCAATATCCCATAAACTATTTAAATGGATACAATTACTGGAAATGCATTTAATAAAATGAGAAGTGACAATTGTAGATATTGGTTGGAAGATATTAATATAGACTAATATGAAGCATAGCAAACAAGGTAGTATTGTGTCTCCCAAAAAAACACATCGACAATTCAGGAAAATGAGGAAAATAAATATGAATGAAAAATTCAACAAAGTTATAGATATCATAAAAATGAACTAAGTTTCTAAACCTGAAGCAAGTCTTTTGAAATAACCAATCAGAAGGAAATGAAGTTTATAATGGGACATAATGCTGCACACTTTGCAGTTCCAGCTCTTGGAAATCTGAAAGATTTTGTGGCATACTAGGCTATATATCAGTACTTTCCCTCATAAAACAAAGCATGTCTGAGGCAGAGGCAGAGTTTGAGGAAAAGGAAAAAAGATAAAAAAATAATGAAGAGAGATAGTAATATTTAGAGAATATTATTAACTATACAACAGTGAGTTTTCTATAAGGAGAAATAAAAGGAAAGGGCTTTGAAACCATATTGAAGGAAATTAGAGCTGAAAATGTAGTTCATTTGGATGAGTGTTTTTGTATCATTCATGAAGTTCTAGGTTTGATCTCTAGACCAACATGAACTGTGTTATAATAATAAATACATGCAATAAAATGGCAAAAGGGGGTTTAAAGGATAAAGGTTATCCCCGCCTCCACACTGAGTTTGAGGTTAACATGGGCAATATTCCCACCTCTTTTTGAAAACAGCCACAACCAAATATAGAAATTCAAGAAGAAATCAAAATCCAAAACCACACAAAATATCACTGCTGAAAACTTCCTAAGTCTTGAAAGTCACAAGGACATCCAGACCCTCACTTATACTAAACCATAAAAAAATACTGTAAGGCTTGTTATGATATGTTATGACATACTTACAGCCAAAAGAGAGGATGCCATGAAGAGCAAGGGAAACATTACTCCATATGTAAGGAAACTCACCACATTAGATGAACAGACTTCTCAAATATATTTCAGGACAGAAAACCATGGGAAGATATAATCAAGTTTTGACACAAAGCAAAGATCTACCAAACGAGATGCCTGTACTTAGCAAAACTGTACATCAGGAAGGATATTTGAGATGGTCTTAGTTAAGCAAAAATTGAGGAAATTTGGTGTGTGTGTGTGTGTGTGTGTGTGTGTGTGTGTGTGTGTGTGTGTTTGTGCATGTATGTGCACGAGCGTGCATGCATGTGTGTGTGTAGGTTGGAAGACAACTTTGCAGATTCAGTTTTCTTCTCTCTAGATGTGGGGCCTAAGGATAAATCCCAGAAAGATCATTACTTATCTATAAAAATAAAATCAAATCCTGTCATTTGTGATAACATGAATAAAATTGGAGGGTATTATGTCTTTTGAAATAGCCAGGCGTCAACTGTTCATTCTCTCTGATCTTTCTTAGCTAAAATTCATGATTTCATAGATGACACTAAAACAAGATTCACTGAAAACTTGGCAGAGTAGACATGAGGGCATACAAAGACAGGCTAGACAGTAGAAGGAGATAATGGGAACTAGTTGCAGTGTTCTATATCATAGTGGAATAATTACAACTTACAAAAATTTGCTATATTTAAAATAAAAATAATTGTTACTTACAAATTTTATAAACAGGCTAACTCCACCAAAGTTTAAAGAAAGGAATTAATTTAATAGTTAAGCATTATAGACATTATTGAATTACTGCAGTGATACATTTTATAAATATATATAAGGAGTAAGGCAGTTATAAACTTAGATAATTGGTAAATCCTGCAAACACAAGCACTGACAAGAATGTGGAGTAGCTTAAACTTTTCACACTGCTTTGCTTCTAATACAAACTGTTCCAACCTCAGAAACTCTGACTACACAAACTAAGATGAAAATCTGTAAATCCTATGATTTGCAAATGCCATTTCTAACTATAGGCTTCCCTAAATGAGTTCATATTTACTGAAAGAGGTTCACTACAGGAACGCTTATAATAGTCAACAGAAGGACTTGTCAAATTCCAAATGACAGTCGACAAGATGAAGGAATTGTATTTTACGGGTATGCTCACAACAGTTATACAGAGACAAGTATATGTGAACCGCAACCCACATGAACTACAGACATGATGGTAAACTAACAGAATAGCAACTCAGAGTCCATCATGTATAGTGTCATTTAGTTGGTGTTGAGAAGCAGGCAAAACTAACCTGTATTAGTCTATGGAAGTCGAGATAGCAATTCCCCTTGTCTAAGATAGGTCAGGGGCGGTACTCCAGGAGGGAAAATAGCTCTGATGTTGCTGATAATTCAGCTCCTAAAAATTCTCACCTGCACACAGATCTAAATTTGTTAGAGTTAAAAGAACAGTGCACTTGGATGTAGAGCCATACTTAAAGGTTATATGCCAAGACAACTGAAAACATCAGGTCTCTATTTTGCAGTTGCATGTCATCCAACAGAATTAGAAGGTGCATTTTAAGCTCCTGAATATGGTCATAAATCGAAGCGAGGAAAATGAAACCCATGACATGTTATGATTTGAGGCAACAGAGGCAGTAATTAGAGGAAAATGAAGTGTCCATACTTAAATTGCTGGGTCACTTAAGGGAAAGCTAAAGGAGTTAAAGTCATTCTGATAAGAAGCGTTCTCTCTCTCTCTCTCTCTCTCTCTCTCTCTCTCTCTCTCTCTCTCTCTCTCTCTCTCTGTTTCTGTACTTTTTTCTTTCCTTTTTGTCTTGCTCTGGGTACTTTGCATGGAAATACACTAATGTTGTAGTGAACACTACAAAATTAAATTGAAAGAGGACTTGAAGGAGAAAATAGACTAAAGAAAACCATGCAATAGTTTAAATTAACACTAAAATACTTTAAATAATATTGGACTAGAAAACAAAGTATGCATGAAGAAATAAAAGCAGTGAGTGTGTGAGATTCATAACAATGCATCCCCCATGGGAACTTTCTTCACTAACCAATTTTACCAATCTTTTATGTCCTTCAATCCTTTTCCAGTGTTAAGAAGAGAACTGAGGATTGTATAAATCCATATCCTGACTAAATAGTATAACTGCAATGTTATTAGAAAGAAAATATTTCAAAAAGCCTATAACACTATCCTTTTAAATAACAAATAATAGCACTTGTTATAGTTATTTTTTTTCTGTAAAGAGACTACATGACTGAGGTAACTTATAAAAGAGAGTGTTTATTGGGACTCATGGTTCTACAGGCTTAGAGTCTATGCTTATCATGACACGGCAGCAGTCAGGCAGGTATGGTGTTGAAACAGTAGCTGAGAGCTTACATCATATCGTAATCTACAGCTCACAGCAGAGAGAGAGAGAGAGAGAGAGAGAGAGAGAGAGAGAGAGAGAGAGAGAGAGAGAGAGAGAGAGAGAGAACCAAACCAAGAGTAGCATGGGCTTTGGAAACCTCAAAGCCCACCCCTCATGTGACACACCTCCTCCAACAGAACAACACCTCCTAATACTTTCAAACAGATCCACCAAATGAAGACCAAACATTCAAATACATGATCCTCTGGATTCTATTCTAGTGAAATTACTGCAATCTGTTCCCTGATTCCCATAGACCTGCAGCCATATATGAAGACAAAATGCATTTAGTCCAACTTTAAATAGTCTTTCACAGTCTCAACACTCTTTAAAAGAACAACGTTCTAAGTCTCTTCTGAGACACAAGGCGATTTCATGATCGTAACCTCCTGTAAAATCAAAATCTGAAAGCAAATTACATAATTCAACACAAAATGGCACAGAATATATATGACCACTCTTAAAGGGAGAAATGGTGACAAGTGAGGAAATATTGGACCAAAGCAAAAGAGAAACTTAGCCAGGCAAACTCCAGATCCTGCAGTTCTTTGAGAGATGCCAGAGGGCTTAGATGACTCTGCCCTTCACTTCAGGCTTTACTGATTAAAATGCCCTCGTCCTCGCTCTCTCAAGCTAGTTCCAGCCTGTTCTGCTGCTCACATTGGCAGGTAACCTTCAATATCTTCAAGTCCCCAGCAAATCAAGGTTCAGTTTCACAGCTTCACACTCTGGTTTCCCCTGTCCTTTGTGTAGGAACTAGCCTTCAACTAACCTGGTCTCAGGGGCTCCCCTCCTTAAACACAGAGGAAGTTCCACAGCCCTTTTACTGCTGCACCCTTCATGACTCTAAAGCAACAATCGTGAGGCCATGATGCCAAGTTCAGCTTCCTCCTTGAGTTACGTTTGCATAAGCTTTGGTTTGCTGTTGCCAACAGATAATTCTTTAAGCCTCTTCATAAATTGTAGTAATAGCTGGGTGGTGTCACTCCCAGAGGGAACCACTCCTTGTATTTAATTTCTCATTATCTGTAAGGACACAAACCGTGGCTTCAACATTAAATGTTCAGATAGTTTTTATTCCTTCTTATTGCATGTTTTGTATTTTGTTTTGCCACACGTAGTCTCTCTCTCTCTCTCTCTCTCTCTCTCTCTCTCTCTCTATATATATATATATATATATATATATATATATATGAACAGAGTCAATATCAGGCTATCTTGGAACTTCCTCTACTAACAACATGGGTCCTAACTCTTCAATTTATATCAAGCACATTCTTAGAACAAGAGGAAAAATAAACCACATTGTTTATCAAAAAAATCACAAGAGTGGTCTCTAGCTCGGTTATTAATATTATCCCCCTCTGAAACCTCTTGAGCTGGACTTTTATAGCTCACATTGATTTCAACACTACTGTCTTCCATCTTCTCACTAAGATACCCCATTAAACACTATTTACAGAGTTCACCTACTTTCCTAGTCCAAAGTCTCAAAGTCTTTCACACTTTCAAAACAAATAACCAAAAAACCAACCAACCAAACGAACAAACAAAAAAATGTTAGCTTGTCAGGCCTGTCACAGCAACAGTCTACTCTATGGCCTAACTTCTGCCTTAGGTTTCAATTACCATAAAGAGACACTGTGGCCAGAGCAAGTTATTAAAGAAAGAGGTTATTCTGATTCATAGTTTCAGAGGATTAAAGTCTATTGCCATCATAGTAGGTAGCATGGCAATAGGCAGGCAGACTTGGTGCAGAAGCAATAGCTGAGATTTTATATGAGGCAGATGGGGGGGGGAAGCTGAGAGTAACATGTCCATTTGGGCATTTGAAACTTCAAAGCCTACTCCTAGTGACAAAAGTCACAAGGCCAGAATTCCTAAACGTTCCAGAACAGTTTTACCACTGGAGACCAGCCATTCAGCCTATGGTGGGGAGGAGGGAGTTCTCATTCAAACTATCATAATGCTATAGTAAGACTAGAGTTTCAGAATGTAGACACCAATCCTAACTTGAATTAACTTTATCTTCAAGGCAGTTGTTTGCAATTCATGGTCATGTACAATGGTATATTAAATAAAAAATCAATTTCTCTACTCCTTACTCTCCTGCCACTAACTGTCAAATGTGTGAGTGGGGAAGACACCAGCTAGATATCTTATAGTTTAATTCAATTTGGATATTACCACAGTTAGTTCAAGCTCCATAGTCAAATATTTACTCTCACAAGACCACTCCTCAAATCAGATATCTCCAAGTTAACCACAGTTCTATTTAATTTGACTAAATATTAAAACAGCCACATTCTATTCCTTTGTTTTATAATTTTCAGAAATAACAATATAATAACTTAGGATAACTTATGCTTACCTGTGTATTGTAAGTATTATAAAAGGGACAAAATGTACAGTGAGCTGAAGAGGTACACAGGGCAGGCTCCAAGGGAGGGTGTGTGGAGCTTTCAAGTTCATCCAGGTTTGCTGCTGTCCCCATTCCTTGACAAAGTCACCAACCTGGATGCTCTTTCATCCCATTGATTAGGGTTGTAATATGATTTTCATTTTGTGGGCAAAGTTGATCAAATTCTTAGACACTGGTGATGAGCTTTGTATTCTGCACCCATTCTTTCTCAGGGATTTTAGCAAAGGTATGGCGTTTCAACCCCCCCTCCTTTTTTGTTATCAGCCCTAATCCTGACACTCCAAAATATGCCACAGGCAATCTCATTTGTATGCAAATAAATCATCCTTCTGGACATTTCAAAAGTTTTTGAAGCTTCTGAGTCAGAAATCAGAGTCAATGACAGCATTTAGAATTGAAGATGCTCCTTGAATCCTTTTTACAGATTATAGGGGTTTCGGGAGTTTTAGAAGGAACTTGGGCAGATGACAAACTGATGTTTTTAAACTAAATTTCAATCTCAGGATTTTATTCAATAAAGACTTGAGAGTAAGATGCTAGGGTGAAAATTTGATAGCTCAGAAAGGCTGAGGGACAACCTGCTGACCTTCCTCCTTAACCAGGTCTGCCAACATCTCAAACCATAGAAGACAACCAAACTCAAAGTTCCTCCTACCACCATCTGTTTATCTCTCTATCCATCTTCCCAATTCCCTTTTAGTCTCTATGACTACTTCCTGTCAACTTGTTGCTGGCCCTGCCTCTTGACCAAAGGTTAATTTTAGATCACTCAATCTCAGGGTTAACAGTGTGGTCAAATATACTGCACCAAGAAACCACTACATTTTCTTATGTCACAGAAATCTATTCCATAAAAGACAAGTCCAGTGTCTCCTATGAAGTTGAGTTTAAAGCTGTGTAATTTATTTTATCTCAATAAAGTAAAAACCGTTAACTTTGTGGGGTCCAAGGAAATAATGACAACCTTAGCAGGGCTTTTCTTGGCCATCTGAAAGATTATAACTAGATGGAAGATTCATAAAATAGTAAAATAGTTTCTCAGGAGTTAGACTCACATGTTTATTTTGCACATATGCCCAGAGGCTTTGTGACAAGTGCATTTATAAAATTCTAATAGATTTCCAGAGCATTGACTATTGTTCTTCCGTTTTTTATGCTAATAGCCAGAGGCTGTTGAGATAGAAGTCATTTTAGAAAATCCTGAATAAAAACAAACAAACTAAACATTCCTGCCAATTTTTGAATCTGCCAAATTTTACTATTGCCAGCTTCATTTCAATTTTTTTGGTTTATTTATTTTTTGTCTTGTTTTGTTTTGTTTTTTGTCTTTTGATAAATTTTCAAAAGACAAGAACAAATAAACAAAAATCACCAATGACTCCAAGTTGAAACCCACCCTCATCTTACACAAATGATGCAACTGGCAAGATAATGGAATTCTATCACACACATCCATCTACCCTCCACCCCTTTTCTTCTCTCTCTTTCATTCAGTGATGACAGGAATTGCATTCACACCTTTTCACATGCTAGGTTAAGTTTTCTTACAGCTGAGCTATATCCCGAGTCCCTGCTATTTCTTAAATCGTAGTATGAAATAACTTTGAAATAGAATAAAGTGGGTAGCATCAGAGAAACTTCCTTGGACGCCCAGTAAACAAATGATACTGGGAAAGATTCTTCTACTTCCTGTTGCGCCCTCTGCTCAGTTCCAATGCTTGAATTGCACCTTCTAACACAAGTGAACAACTGGTAAACTTGCTTCGACATAGGTTTGGAAGGATATGGTGAGAGAGATGCCTTAACACCATCTTCTGCCCTGGTTCTAGAGAAATTCCTCAACCAATATTTTTGCTTTTGAGTACAAAAATGCAACTTGGCTCCATGGCTCATTTCGAGGACTTAAGAAACTGATTCAGATTAACTTGCTTGTTTTACACATTTATGTCAATTGTTTTTTCAAGATTTTTTGTACCTTTGTAGGTAAGTCCAGAACATTGCTTATAGGTTCTGTGCCTTGGGTTCTGTTCTAGTTTGCTTTTAGTCACTGTGTTTAACACTGTTTCAAAGCAACTTGGGGAAGAAAGAGTTCTTTTTTGTTGTTTTCTATTTTTCATCTTATAGCTCACAGTCCATCATGAAAAGAAGTCAAGGAAGGAACTCAAAGCAGAAACCTGAAGGAAGGAAATGAAACAAAGTCCATTGAGGAATACCGCATAGTGGCTTGATCCCTATGGCTTGCTCATCTTGCTTTTTTTTTTTTTTTTTTTTTTTTTTTTTTTTAACACCATTAAAGGCTAGTTGCTTATGGATGGCACCACTCATATGGTGTCCTATGATCAGGGTAGTATAAAAAAGAAAGCTGGCCAAATGGCTCATGTCTACAGATAAGCAGAGCAATCTGTCAATTAAAAATTCTCTTTCCCAGATGACTCTAGTTTGTGTCAAGGTGACAAAATCTAACCAAGATATGTTCCAATGTTGGAACCTGCTGTAATGGCATAAAGGTAATTACAAATACATAAGATTAGTTTCTGAATGATTGGCTAGGTTGTCTTGTTCACAGTTGTAAAGTTTACAGATTCTCTGAAGATGTACAGAATAATGCACTCAATATGTTTATTTTTATAAGAAGTTTTCAAAATAAGAAGCTTGAAGAAAGTCTAGATCATTGAGGTTTAAAACATTTTTAATGCTGGGAGGTGGTGGCACATGCCTTTAACCCAGCACTCAGGAGGCAGAGGCAGGTAGATCTCTAAGTTTGAGGCCAGCCTGGCCTACAGAGATAAACTGAGAAACCCTATCTTGAAAACATCACCACCAACAACAAACCTTTTTGCGTGAGGTAGAGAGAACTAAGAGGTCATAGGTAAAACTGTAAAGGAAGTAAAACAAATTATGGCAAAGAAACGGTTGCAACAATAGAAAATATCCTAGAAATGATGTCTGACTTTTAGTCTGCTGTCTCTTATTAAAATTCCCTGTAACTAAGCCAAAATAACAGAGCATTCAATGATTTTGGAACTCTTCCAAGATTAGGATTAATAGACTTCCTTCAATTATCCATAAACCAGGATTGTAGTTACTCAATTTCATATTCATGTCTCTAAGTTTCCAGTTCTCAATTAAAATAGAGCAATAATGGAAAAAATAAAGAAGTGGCTGGAGAGGGGATGCAGCATTTAAGCAGCATATTGCTCTTCAAGAAGACCCAAGTTAGTCAGGTAAGAACCATCTACAATTCTATCTCCAGGAAGATGTGACTCACATAAGTTCCACGGACAGATGTTCTGCCATGTATATACACACGCATGCACACACGCGCGCGCGCACATACACACAGAACTAAAAAGTAAAAAAGATAAATTTTCAAAAAGTATAGGATCACTATTTACAAAATCCTTTATAGTATATTGCTACTTCTCTATTTTTGACATCTATTCAGACATCTATTTCTGTCCCCTTAATCAACATAGCACTGAGGTCTCTTATAATAGTAATAATAATAATAATAGCAATAATAATAATAAAAGGTTTACAATAATAATAGATTCTGGATTTTAGTAAGACAGAAACATCACCAACTAATAAGTTTAGATACTGCAAACCCTTTGAGAATTTAAATGAGGTATGTGAAGCTATAGAAAGTCATTGAGTGCTACAGAAAAGAAAGACAGTTTTCTTCAGGGGTGTGGCTTCTCATAGGCTGTCCATGCTACAGTGGGTCAATTCATACATATAGGCATATGGATAAAATTAATTAGATGCAGTGTGTGTGTGTGAGAGAGAGAGGGAGAGAGAGAGAGAGAGAGAGAGAGAGAGAGAGAGAGAGACAGAGAGAGAGAGACAGAGAGAGAGAGAGGAGAGAGAGAGAGACAGAGAGAGAGAGAGGGAGAGAGAGAGAGAGACAGAGAGAGAGAGACAGAGAGATAGAGACCTGGAATTGGGAGAGGAATTTGGAGGAAGGGGTAAATTGATCAAAATAAAGAATGCATTCCTGTATGAAGCAAAAACATTAAAGAAAATAAATGCATATGGAATATGTGAGGCATGGGAAAAGATAGTCACCACACAGCCTGTACTCTTCATATGTCTGTAAATATCATACTGCATCCTACATGTATATGCAATTATGATGTTCTAGTTAAAAATAAATCTAAACCAAAATAAATAAGTGCTAGGAGTTTTACAGAGAGCAAAACCTAAACTCATAATCCAAATCAAATTCATAACAAAGATTAAAGTAAAACTTATCAAGGTAGATGTCTTGGCTACTTTTTCATTGCTATGACAAAGTACAATGACCAAAGCAACTTATAAAAAAAAGCTTTTAGCTAAGTACATGACAGGAAACATGGCAACAGACCCGAGCAGTAGCTGAGAGCTTACACCAGAACCGTAAGCACAAGGCAGAAAAATAGACAGCTAACTGGGAAAGTTCAAAGCCCACTCTCAGTGACAGATTTCTTCAAACAAGGTCACATCTCCTAATCCTTCCCAAAGAGTTCCACTAATTGGGGAACCATAAGACAAATTTATGGGGGAGCATTCTTATTCAAATCACCAGAGTCGATATCAAAGTTTTCATGATAAAAATATAGAAGTTCTGGAAACACAATTCTAGTTATATATTTTGCATGTATGTGGGCGTGTTGTCACTGCATCCATGTGAGGTCAGAAGTCAGTCTGTAGGACTTAATTTCTCATTCCATCATGTGTTTTTTGTGTGTAGAACTGAGGTTGTAATGCTAATAGTGATGGCACATTTATATCCTGGGACAACTTTCCAGTCCCTATGATACATTATTTTACAAAATATCTTCATTTAGCATACCTATGCTATAAGATGTTCTATGTAAATAAAGCAAAAATGGAACTATATTTATGAAAGAGAATATGCTCCTAATAGGATTAAGTAAATACATATTAGATAAAAGCAATAACCTTTCCTCAAAATATACTTAAATAGCAAGACAGTGTGATTGATGGACAATAGACAGAATTTAGACATATTCAAAGAAAATTCATAGGAAAACATTTATTTGTGTTTAACTCCTGAACTAGGGCTCAGTAGATTAGACCAAACAAGAATGAGAAAAGCATGCTAAATGCCACATAATAAGATTGAATCTTAAAAACTAAAACGTTTCCCAGAAACAAGAGGTCCACAATAGCTGCCATAGCCAACTCTATAAAATGCTTTGCTTTAACACTGTTAAGGAAAGAAACTAGAATAAGCATGATGATAGGTGCAGTGTTTTTGAGTATGCTTTGTTACTATTCTTATTCAAGATGCTTTACAAAAACCCTCCTTTACAATACTATCAGTAGAGTGTCTTACTACTTCACAGAAGGGCTACTGCCCATTCCCTGAAATACCAATATAAGCCAGTTAGATCTTTATTGTTGAAATTGTGAAATTATATATACATATATAATTTCACAATTTGCACATTGGCTATGATGAATTATTGGATAACGAACAAGAAACCATAAAATGCTAGATGGCCTTGATACTCAGTTCATAGATATAAAAATCTTTGAATTGTGTTTAATTGCAATAAGTGATTTAAATAGCTTTTTTAAAAGCTGATATGAGTCACTTTCAAATACGGAAATATCAAGCACACTTAATTATAATGTAATATAGAAGATGAGTTCTAAGTATATAATCAAAATTTGTGTTTTCTGAAGATATTTTTTTTTGACGACACAGACTAAGAGCACTTTGTTAGTAGAGCTCTGTCAATACTCTCCTTTGAGTACCGAACTGGCATGTATATCCCCCCTACTCATCTTGGATGCATTTGAAAAGCAGCTTCTGTCCTCTATTGGTGGGCTGGTTTATATAATGTTGGCTTCATTCAGTGTCATTTTTGAATGGCCATTAATCATCTTACAATTAGGGACGAAGACAGGATTAATTTTGCACAAGTGTAAGCTCTGATATCTATGTCATTCTTTGGACTTTAACCTTGGCAGCAAGTTTAAAATTTAGATGCCATGGCACATAATCCGTTTATACAATATAGCATGAATGCTAAAAGAAATTATAGCAGATTGTAATAGAATCAATCAGATGTGTGATTTGCTTTCTCTGTTATTTTTGTATTATTATATTATTTATGTGTTGAGAACATGAAGGTTCTTTGCCCGCAGATTTCCAGGGAAACCAGGAATGTTAAGCACCAAGAATTGTCCTTTCAAAGGGAAGGATGTACAGCCTGTTTTTCCATAATGGAGGGAATCTGAGGTGATTAATAGCCTGGTGATCTGTGTTCTCTGTTGGGTCAGGCCATATCAAACTCCTAACTCAGAGCCAGAGGTGGCTAATAATCTAAATGACCCTTACCTTACCTTAAAGCCAGAGGCTCGCCAATGTTCCCACAACCAGGACCAGAGGTGACTAATAGCCCAAATGACTTCTATGTCATTTATATGACTGAGACCACGCAAGATACTTCCTTAGCCCCTTAAGATAGTACAGATAGCCTATCTCTAGAACTTATCTTTTTGAGAGAAATGACATGTAACCTGAATCAAGTCTCTTTGTAATTATTCTTTCTGTATCCAGGGGATTATATTACACCAGGAAACTATTTACCAAATTATGTTATCTTTAAATATACTGGCAACAACGTGCCTGGGATCAGACTCCCTGAAATTTGATACAAGTTGATGAAGTCAATCTGATCCAACTTTTCAATCTCAACTCTTTGCTGCTCACTGCCTCAACATCTGCAGATACATTGTCAGGATACTGTTTTAGTGTGTAGCTATCTTATCTAAATTGAAATACACCCTCCTGAAATTATATAATGAATATATTATTTATGTGTTATCTATTGATAGTCTTCAACATAGAGATGAAAGTGCTGAAAAAAAGTAACCATAAAAGGGAAGTGGTTGAAATCCTTCTTTAAAGAGAAATAAAGAACTCTTCTCTTTAAATGATTCTCATTTGACAATAATTTCTCTGCAAACTGAATTACTACTGCACTTAGATATCTCCTTGGTAGAAAGAGACAAACATCTCTCCACTCTGCATAAGGGCACCGGAACTAAAGAGCAGATTCTTCAGGAGTCTGTCTGAATGAAATAGTTATAGTTTTCTTAGGTCAGAAACAAAGGTAACTCAAAGGCAGCTGCGTCTTGATTAGCCTACACATGCATGGGTAATGACTCATAAAAGCTGTCTCTCTAGATTTGCAGTTAGTTCCACCAGCGTCTCCTCCCATCAGCTACTGTTTACTGTTTTTATTTCTTGGGAAGGGACCTTGAGAAGACTGTAATTTGTAAACTCGCTGATTCTTGTAAGTTTCATGAACTTCCTGAGTCTTATGAGCATCCCTGCCACTTTCAGGAAGAAGCAATTCAGTACAAATAATGTAGCTACACAACGAAAGGAGTGTTCTGATTCATTACTTTTACATTGTAATTCAGACAATTTTCTATACATGTATATGATAGTGTATCCTATGTATTTGTGTACTAGTTATGACTGTGAGGTAATAAATTAGATACTGACAATCCAAACTAATGTAAGATGTCTATTACCAAAACATAATCAGGCTTTTGTGATAAGTGTGATTCCTTTCTAAAACGTTTGCTTTAAAGTTGTTTTCATATAATATATTTTGATCATATTCCCTCTCTATCTAGAATTCCTTGTAGATCTTCTCTATATTTTACCCACCCAACTCCAACTACACATTCTATCCAACTTCATGTTCTGTTTCTGTCAAAAAAAAAAAAACCCCACAAAAAGACCCAAATAAAACATCAGCAACAACAAATGAAAATAAAAGAAAACTAACAAATATATAATAAGGCAAAAAACCCAACAAAACAACAAAAAGTGTCCAAATAAACATGGATTCCATTTTGTGTTGGCTAGCTACTACTGGGCATGGGGGCTGTCCTGAAATGTGGTTATATACCAGCAATATATTATTGGAGAAAACTGACTTTCTCTTTCTAAGAAGATATCAGTTGTAATCAGGTTCTTGATTAGGGGTGGACCTTTGTGTTTACATCTCCTCAGTGCTCTGTGTCTGTCTGTTCTGAATCTATACAGATGCTCTGTAAGCTACTCACAGTCTCTATGAGTTCATGTGTGTATCAGGCCTTTGGGTCTGGAAGACACTGTTTTCTTGATGTCACCTATCACTTCTGGATCTCAAAACCTTTCCCCCTTTTCTTTGGCATTGCTCTGTAAGCTTGAGGGTAGTGGTTTGATTTAAACATTTTATTTGGGGCTGAGTGCTCCAAAGTCTTTCAGTTTCTTTACTTTCTTCAATTGTGGGTAAATATGTCTACCTTTTTGGAGAAAAAGAATAAATCAATTTTGTTTATACTTTCTCACTTAACTGCAGCAAAAAGAAATTAATTTGATATGTACTTATAGTCACTAGAAAAATTTTGAAGTCTTCATTTTTTCGAAAAGCAATTAAGAACTCAATATAAGTTTCTAGATATAGCTAATACATTTGAAAAACTTACTGTAGTTTAAAATACTACTTTAGAAGCTATCAGCTAATGTCCTATTCAGTTTCATATGGTAATGTCTTTTTTTAAAGTTTGATCTGATTATGTACATAATTGTGATTTAAATCTAACTTTCTCAAGTGAAGTGTCTGACAGTCATGTGATAAGGAGATGCTCACTCTCTTAAAGCTTTAAATGCTGTTTGGAGAAACATTCAGAGAGAATGCCTCTCTGAAGCACAATGTAATTAAACTCACCTGTAGTACATCAATAAATTCATATACCATGGGCAAGCATTGACCATACTTTGATAATTATACAGAATAAAGACTTGTGTAGAACTAACCACTAAGCTTTTTAGAAAGATACTCATCTTGGAATACATGAGGAACATCCCAGATTGAAGGGGCTCTGAAAGAAAAATACAGAAAGGAGGTCTGACAATTACAGAATGATGCTCTAATGTCTCTGAGTGAATCATTTCTGTTGGCATCTTCACCAGTATTTTTTCTTCCCTCTTTCCCTTTCTCCCTTTTTTTCCTTCCTTACTCCCTTCCTTCCTTCCTTTCTTTCTTCCTTCCTTCCTTCCTTCCTTCCTTCCTTCCTTCCTTCCTTTCTTTCGTCCTTTCTTTCTTCCTTTCTTTCTTTCTTTCTTCCCCCTCTCTCCCTGTCTCTCTCTTTCTTTTTCTGTAAGTTCCCAGTGCAATGTCTTTCACAGGCTACCCAACCTCTACCTAGTTTTCTTCTTAAAGTGTAGCTAACTGTCCTTTATCACAGAAAATTCTGATGTTGTCTAATGATAAGTTTTTTCCATCCTACCTTTCCGAATTTCTCCTTGATGCTTTTCCAGATCCCTCTGCCAAACTTGCCTCTCTCTTGTGTTTGCACTGTAGTTCTTTTCTTTCTCATTTTTGTCCTCACCCTCAGAAGTTTGAAAAACAACAGCATATGATTCTAGAAAATTTTTAGGGCTGGACACAAGGGAAAATGTGTCTGCTTATTTTTTTCCCACTGGAATGGTATGTGTTGATCTGCTGCTTTTGTTTTGTAGGGGAAAGAACCACTTAATAACGTTAACTTACCTTGGGCAGTGTGATCTCCTGCTAAATGTAAACACAGAGGAAAGCACTGACTCAAGATAGTGCTTTTGCCATTGGGTAATTTTGTGACCTCAGCAAGTGTGTGAGTCTGCCACATGACCTCCTAGTTTCACTTATTTTTGTTAGAGGAGGTCCTATATTAGATGGAAATTTGCCACTCTGTGATGTCTATGTTAGATAGGAACACATGAACAAGTCACCTTTCCTTGACAAGTGAAAAGACTACATACACGAGATTATCTACCATGACCTCTCCAATCTCTCTTCTTTGTTCTATTTGTGACAGCTTTACTGCTACATTTATGTTGTTCTTTAACCATATGCACCTTAAGAGGCACAGTAAAATGAGAGCCAACCCTAGCTCAGGAACAGTAGGACAGTCACCTGCCTAAGCCAAAGGACTATATAATGGAGACTCAAGAACTCAGGCACTGAGAAGACCTTATCATCTTTATCCTGACTCTGCTCTGGGACAAGTTACCTACCTGCCCATTCTTTACCTCAGTTTTTTGTTTGTTTGGTTGGTTTTTTTTTGTTTGTTTGTTTAATAAAATAGAGATAAATGAAATAGTTTGTAATTTGGAGCAATGCCTGACATATAAATCTATGTGCTTCTTTTCATTATATTATATTCTTGGCAGTCATGTAACACTGTTAGTTCATCCTGAAATTTTAGTCAAACAAAACCATGATTATTTAAACATGAAAAAAAACAATGTCTGTATTTGATGATATTATATCCTAGGTGACAATCACATTGACAAAAGAGTCAGTGCACCATGCATGTGGGCTCTGTATGTATGGATTCAACAAGTGTGAATGGATAATATATCTGTTAACATCTGAACTAGATATGTACTGAGTTCTCATATTTCTTAAAAAATATGCTATAACTATTTTTTATTATAGTAGCCGTAAGACATCCAGAGCTATTCTGAAATTCAGGGGAGGACTGCATAGGTTACATGGAAAAATGCTGTTTTGTTTATGTGTTTCATGTGTGTGCGCAGGTACATTGGCACCTGCCTGTTTGTGAATATATTCATGCATGTGGAAACATTTCTTAGCACTATCTGCCTTATTTTTATGAGACAGGATTTCTCAGATGGTCTTACTGGCTAACAAACTCTAAGAATCATCCAGTTTTTGTCTCAAAGGATTGGAATTGTCAGTGAGTACTAATAGGCTGGGATGCTCTATGTAGATCTTGAAGACCGAACTGGGGCCCTCACACTTCTACGGGGGATGCACTTCACTGACTAAGCTATCTTCCCAGCCCTCATGCTGTCTTAGCTCTAGAGATGGTTCCTGACGTCGATCCAGCCAAGAAGATTCTGGGGGATCCAGAAACTACTGAAGCTGACCAATTGCATGAATGATGCTTGGTGCTCTTTGACACATTCAATCATGTTGGATATGTTTCATTTGCCTCTCATTTCATTTATTTTTAGAAGACATTGCTTCATGTTATTATGTTGACATAGGATAAACTCTTGAAGGTAAGCAGGAAGTAAGGAAGGCTTCTGTATACTGAGCACACAGTCCCCATGTTTGTAATTTTAATTTCATTAGGCTTCCAACAAAAGACTATCATTAGATCTCCAGAAAAGCTTCACAAATATTAAAAACTGTAGTTTCTGATGTTCAGACTTCAGGGATAGCAAAGAGGAAGCTCTAAGATATGATTTTCAAAGTGCTAAAGTGTTCTCTCTCTTTCTCTCTCTCTCTTTCCCTCCCTCCCTCCTTTCCTTTTTCCCTCTTTCTCTCTTTCTCTCCCTCTCTCTCTCCATCCCTCCCTCCCTCTCTTCCTGCCTCCCTCTCTTCCTCTCTCTCTCTCTCTCTCTCTCTCTCTCTCTCTCTCTCTCTCTCTCTCTTCCTTTAATTCAGTTCTTAAGAGCAGGAGAGTTACTGCTTTTGAGAAAATTTGGGAAACAGAATAAATCTTTGGAGGATGCTGCTTTGTTGTGTTAACTTGTCAAGATTTTATGTATTTCATGCTGACTCTATACATTACCTATACCATAACAGGAAATACATTATGAAGGAAAACCAGATATGTCATCTTTCTGTAGCCTTTGATCTATGAATTTGTCTCACAGTTGTGTTTCATAACAGAACAAAGGAATCAGATACAGTTTTATCTCTCAAACCTAGCTCCTTTAACAAAGTCTGGGGAAACCAAATTATTACATTTGTCTGATTTGACTTTTCCAGGCAGTGTATAAAAGGGTAAAAGGTCTCTGATTCTATCAAATATGCTCTAAAATATATATCTTGTGGTTTGTACATCTCTTTGTCATCTATCAAAATGAAACTAATACCCAATCCCAGTTGCAGAGGCAGAAAAATGAAACAAAAAAAAAATCCTCTACACCAAACTCGTAAAAACTAATATCTTTCCCAAAAGGCACTGGCTGTCAGCCTTCTTCTGAGCTAACTCTATTCACTTGAAAAGCATTCAGCCCAAATGAAAGAAACAAAATGCACAGACTTCTATTAGAAGAAACTTGCTGGTAAATATTGGATTTAGCCTAAAGTTAAGTTGGGGACATATATGGAGTGGGTGAATAGTGGCAGGCATCACAAATTATCCTAATCATATTACTTATCATCTAAAGTCATTCTGTAGGCCTGGTATAGGAAAATACTGCTCATATTTCTGGTCTGGAATAGAAATGTTTCAGGGATGAACTGTGCTTCTTATTACTTACTTTCTTGCTGTGATAAAATACCACGATCAAATGCAACTTATAAAAAGAAGAGTTTCTTCGTGGTTGTGGTTCCAGGAAAGTAGATTATGGTGGTAGGGGGAGGCATGGAGAGTAGAGAGATCACATCGACAGCACATACAAATCAGAAAATAAAGTAGGGCGAGGCTCTAAAAAGTCAAAGCCTACCATGAGTGGTGTAGTTCCTTCAGCAAGGATGCACAGCCTCTGCAAGCAGCAAAACAACCAAGGACGGAGTATTCAAGGACCTAGTGTTCAAGGACCTGAGCTTATGGAGGAAGTCTCTCACCAAACTGTTGCAGTTTATAAGTCTGTCTTCCACAATTCGGGACAGAGAACTATGCTCAACAATTTCTGTTATGAACTCTGGTGTCATTTCAAGTAGACATCTGTGTTTTGTGGTCCTCAGGTCACTAGATATTTTGGTAGTCTTTTCAACTTCTGCTACTTATTTGAATGGTCAAAATGTACCTTGGTCTACCAGAAATTTACCAGAATGAATTGGGGCATGTATAATACTGAACACCTGAAGAAGGCTGGCAGGGAGGGTGGGTGTATGCTGGATGTAGTCACTCACACATCTTGTGGCTGCACACAGCCTACTTTCGTCATCAGAGCACAGTAGGAATAAAGGATATTTGTCTATGTCATTCCTATTTATGTGTGCTTCAGCTAAAGCCATGCTTCTGCTAGGTCTATCCTCTAGTCATGACATTTTAAAGGGACTGATTCTGTTTGCTAAGGAATTCACTCATTTCCTCCTCAAGACATCAATTTCCTTCATCTCCATGACTACTGCAGTCTGTCCAGAGCTCAGAACTCATTCCCTCAGAGTGTCCACAACCCTTATATCAAAGAAAGAGTGGGCATGATTTCTTGGAGGAATCTTGATTTTTAAAATGCTAATAATTTTGTTTAATATGTTTCTTAGAACATACAACAAAATCAAAGTCATTTTTGCACAAATACCTCTGCCCCACCTTACTTCTTTGTCCACTATCAAGTCTGACTTGGCGCTGTGTCTCCAGGTGGATGTTTCACCTGAGGCTTATTTTGGATTCCATTGAGAGATCTCAGCATCAGCCATGTAAAGGCCACAGTGAGTGGCTGATCCTTTGGCACAACTCTTAGTTTTTATGGATCCTTCTCAGTTCTCTCTCTTCCTTTTTATAGATGCAAAATGGTTTACTTTACAGTATTGACAAACCCAATGACAAGAATCTATTAATCTTTCTCATTTTGCTTTTGAACTAGCCAAGTTCCTCCTCTTTAGTCTGCAAATAAATACAATAAAAGTGCCTTCCTCAAGACAAGTGTCCTGGGCACGACAACATCAGTATTTGCAATGGGATATTCTGTCTCTTGAGGGGTTATTATACTTAAAATTGTTGCTAGACATCTCTAACATTCCCACGTGGCCCCAGTTGACCATATGAAAGCTACTGTCCTAGACTTGCTTTGCAATGGGCACATTATTTGCTCATGAGTGACAAGCCATGGTTCCCATTTTAACGTCATGCATCATCACAGCTTCTGCCTTGTTGACGTATTCATTACTGCTGCTGTGAGTACCGTGTCAGGATGACACATTTTTTATGGTTCCTCTTCAGAAGCACTCAGGTTTCATGACTAATTTCTATATTAGTCAGCAACCTGATGACTAAATGGAGCAAATGTGTATATACCTTTATTTCAAATGCACCATGGATGTCAGTGTTAGGTGGACCATATAGCTGTCAACAGTCCCTCAGGTACTTGGACTGACTGAGGTTCTCTGGTGATTTCTTACTCTGTATCAACTACATGAAAATAGCAAGACAACTGGTCTGTTCACAATAATCTGTCCAAATGTTATATGTTTTCTTTTGGAAATTGTACATGCTTGTTTTATTCATGGCCTGTTGGCCACAGAGCACTGCCAAATTGTAGGAAACATTATAGTTCACACACAAAAGGCCAAGAGGGGAGGCCCCTTGTAACTACTAGTAAAATTTTACTCATATTATTAACAGTGGGGTTTAGTCTTTACTTTTTCAGGGAACACCAAGTGCAATTGTCATGCTTAGTGAATTATTTTGGAAGATAGGGCTTCAATACATGGAATATTACCATAAGCAGTAGCACAGTCAGAGTACAGCATGGTTCTGTGGTTCTCAAAACAATACAAAAAAAAGGAAGGAAGAAAGGAAGGAAGGAAGGAATGAGAGGAAGGAAGGAGAAAATTAAAAAAGACACTTCCCTTATCATAATGTTATTTTTAGTCCCACTCCTGTGCCTAATCCTTGAATTCTCATCTGTTTTCAGCTATTAGGGCTGTGACTTTCCAACACGAGATTAATACATAATCATAGAGTTTTTAATCCTCTGAAGCTGCCTTTGGTTTACCATGACATTTCTCAGGTGGAGAAAATACTCCTTCTTATCCCACTGTAGGTATGTGTTTGTTTGTTTATCATTTCATAATTTGAAGCTTAGTTGGGTTACTTCCAGCTTGTTCAAGAATGACTAGAGATGTTTTAAATATTCATGGTTAGTGTTTTTGAAGTGATATAAATGTTCATCTCTCTGGAGTATAAATGCCTTGGAGAGGGATTTCTGGACCTGACTTAATTCTAGAAGAACTAGCCAGAACACTTTTCAAAGTAGCTGCATATTTTATTTTATTTCAAAAGTCACATTTATTTGGAGCTGAAGACAAGCTCTTTGGCTAAGAGCACTGGTTAGGAACCCGAGTTTGGTTCCTAACCCACATGGTATCTCACAATCATTAGTAAATGCTGTTCTAGGAGGTCTGATACAGTCTTCTGGCCTCCCTGGGTATGTATGTATTTTACATTTGTCATATATATACACATACATGTACACACACAATAAATAAATACATATGTGTGTGTGTGTGTGTGTGTGTGTGTGTGTTTATTTGTGTCAGCTGCATGCTGTGGCATACACAGATAAGTGAGAGGTCAGCTTACAGGGCAGAGTAGCTTCTTTCCTTCTACCATATGGATTCCAAAAATGGAACTCAACTCAAGTAACCACACTAGGCAGCAATTGCCTTTACCCACTGAACCATCTCACTAGCCCAGATGAACCCTCCTCCAACACAAACAAACATAAACTAGACTAAAAAATCCTGAAAAGACTTGTTGACATACTTTCTAGAGATTCTAGAGTCTGTGAATAAAAGATGGAGGTTGTGATCAATTTGGTTTATGGTTGAGGTCTCTCTTTTTGTTTTACCTGATCTTCACAAATGGAAAATTAGAGCTCTCTGGATTTTTTAAGGGATTATAACTGCATCTGTTAGATCAGTCCACACCTTCTGGGCCTCATTTAATAATACTGACTTATTAAGAAGACCCCTAAATTCAAACAAATTCTTCATGTGATAATTTCAACATATGGATGGGGTTTGGGAACAGACATCATGGTTTGGATCCATGACATCCACTATATAAGGGTGTCTTGCTTTCAGTTTCCTTTTCTGTGATAAAACACCGTCACCAAAAGGGAAGTTGGGGAGGAAAGGATTTACTTGGTTTTTACTTCCATATTGCTGTTCATAATGGCAGGAAATCAGGACATAAATTCTAACAGGACAGGAACCTGAAAACAGGCATTGATGATACAGAGGCCATGAAGAAATGTTGCTTACTGGCTTGATCTCTCTGGCTTGCTCAACCTTCTTTCTTATAGAACCCAGAACCACTAGCCTAAGGATAGAGCTACCCACAATGTGGTGGGTTCTCCCCATAAATCACTGAGAAAATGACTTGCAGCCAGATGGTATCGAAGCATTTTCTCAATTGATGTTTTCTCATTTCAGATAACTCTAGCTTGTGTCAAGTTTTAATAAAACTATCTCACATAAGGTTCCAAGTGTTATGCACAGACCCTTTGAAAGTAAGACTTCCAGGATTTTGATCATCTGTTAAGGGTACAATGTCTCAGTATAGTTTTAGTCTCTTTTTCTTTGCAAAGAATAATGGATGTCTGCCTGTGTGTCCATGCCACCTTGATATCATCTTGATAAAATACATATTTAAATATTTAGTTTATCTTGTAACAATGGGATTGATTTCCTGCTTTGGAGGTTTTGTAACTCTAAAAAAAAAATATTTAACCTGATAATCATACCAGGTATCATAAGACCTGCACAAATCAGCTCAAATCAGACAGAATTCCAACATGGAGGAGCTGAGGCACTATTGGTGATTAATTGATACCAGAAGAAGCAGAATTAATTTTATTTAAGAACACGACCAATGATTGGTAGATCACATGCCAGTGAAAGCCACATACCTAAGACAATATGGGCAGCACAAACTGGACTCAATGTTTTTTGTTTGTTTGTTTGTTTTTTAAATGAGTATGCAAAGTTACATGGGTATTGAAGGAGGACAGATCTTAAGGGATTTAAGGTGAAGGGTGAGTATGACCAAAATTCAGTGTCCCAAATCCTCAGAGTTAATAAAATACTAAATGTTTTAAATTCAAATCCTTTCATCAGATCAATAAATATCTTCTCAAAAAGTATACTAAATCTTTTTTTGTCCTAGTCATGGTAATTCTCACAGAGCAATACATTTAAATTTCAAAAATGTTCAATTTATTGTTTCTCATTTATGCATCATCAAAGAACTCTGTATATGCTATTCCATGGCATAAAATTTCTATGTTTCATGCTATAAGATTTACACTTTTAGATTTTATCTGTAAATCTATTATGTTTTCATCTGAATTTTGCATACACTATTAAGTTTAGCTCCACATGTTTTTTCTTGGTGTTTATAGCTGTTATGAACTAAATATTTGTGTCTCTCTGACAAGACAATGCAGAAGCTCAGATTCTTAATGAGACATTTTCAAGAGGTTTCTTTAAACTCAGCTAAAAGGCAGCCATTAGTAAGCCAAGGAAGGGGAAATCTCATCAGGAGGGGGACTGCTGACACTGATGTACTACTACCTAGCCTTGGTGCCAGTGAGAAATAAATGCCTGCTATTTATGATAGCAAGCCCACCGTGTTCTGATGTACCAGCCAGAGCTAAAACACAGATTGCTATTTTTCCCATCACAAGTGGTTGAGTATCCTTTCTTTTCAGAGTGGGTGGTCGACCTCAGATAGATCATGCATCTCTGCTTCTAGCTGATCTGTTCTGTTTGAATGACTTATGTGATAACCCTTTAGAGTGTATTCCACTCTTGAACTTTGCAGCTTTATAGAAGCATTAAAGTCAGAAGCTGTCATTTCTCTACACTTACTCTTTTCTCAAAACTGTTTTGGCTTTTTATTCGCCTGTTCATATAGCCTGCAAAACAGCTGATCTACATAAAAAAGAAAACCATGGCTATGATTTTCATTTTCAAAAATGAATGTAAATTTGCATGATCTATAGATAAATAGGAGAGAATTTGTATCTTTGATTCTGGTTAGGATTCTTCCAGAGTCCTTAGGGTTTTCTCTGGGTTTGTTACATACTCCATTATATCATCAGCAAATAAAGATGTTTTAGTTCTTTCAGTTTAAAAATTACATTGTTTATTTATTTATGTATTTATTTATTTATTCATTCATTGCCTTACAGCACTGTCTTACCATTTGATTGTGTTTCATTCCTACTGCTGATGTAATAAATGATCATTCAGAGTGGCTGAAGAAAACAAACTTACTCTTACAGTTTTACAGGTCAGACATCAGAAATGGGTCTTTACTGGTTAGAATCAAGGTATTGGCAGCATTGCCTTCATCTCTAAAAGCTATCAATGAGAATCAATTTTCTTTCTTTTCCCACTTGCTAAAGATCTCATTGGCTCATGTCCCACTTCCATCTTTGAAGCCAACATGTTCAACTTCTCACTGACACTGACTTATTTTCTTCCTTGTTCCATTTAACTAGACTCTGAGGATAATGTTGGGCATGCTGAGAAAACAGGATTCACATCTCGTGATTGGGTGTTTGATGTTATCATTGTCATTTATAGGCTTAATTCCAATTTTCTATAGTACCTAGATAATCACAGTTTCTAGGGACTGGACCATGAATACCTTTGGGGGACACTTATTTTGCATAGCATAGTAATGCATAGAGTGTATATCCTTGCTTCATAATTGATCTTAGGGAAAATAGCCAGTATTTTGACGAGTATGTTGTTAGTTCTAAATTTGTCTGGGCAGCTGTAATGAGATTAAAATGCATTGCTATGGCAGCTCATGTTTATGACCCCACTATTTATGCAGCTATGACAGGAAGATTATCATGACATTGAGGGTAGCTTGTGTTCCATTAGAAGTAAACAAACTAACCAACCAATTAATAAATAAATAAACCACACCAAAGCACACCCTTTTCTTTTTCTAAACGTCATGTTAAGAGTACTGGAACTTACATTTAAGGTATTGTATATGCTAGGCAAATAATTTTCCATTGTGCTACATCATCAGTGCTTCTTAAAGTTCAAAATTCTTAAAACTGCCTACACTGGCCTTGAACTTGCTATATGGTCCAGGTGGGACTTATTGTTGCAAAATTAATAATAGCCTTATCTTTCTGGATAGCAGGGGTAATTAGCCTGCACACCCCCTCTTGGTCAAAGAATTTTTCACTGAGAAAAATGGATGATGAATTTTGTCCAGTGATGTTTCTGTGTCAATCAGCTTGATTATTATTTTTTCTTTTAGTTCCTAGTTGAGTAATATGTTCCTACAGAGTTCCTTACATACCTTTGAGCACTCGATTCCCCACTCGGAAGTACTGTTTGAATGGTTTGGAGGGTGGCCAACTAGAAGAAGCTCATCACTAGACGTGAGCTTTCAGATTTCAAAACCTAGCACCATTTCCAGTTTTCTGTCTCTACTCCTGCTTGTGGTTCACGGTGTGAGCTCTCAGCTGTTCCAGTCACCATGCCTGTCTGCTGCCTTCCCCCACTGTGAGAGTGATGGACTCTTTTCCCTCTGGAACCATGAGCCCAAATGAACTCAGCTTTCTCTTGATTGCCTTGGTGCTACTGGATAATCACAGTAGCAGGACGGTAACTAATGCAGTCTCTTTCTCTATTGCTTTGCAATGAGTAACTTCACATAGAAGTCCAGAAATACAGATTTATAGATTCCTAGAAAAAGTCTATTTCTTATTGTGTATTATTGATTCTATATGTTCCTATATTAAATTTGATAGGACTTTGTTGGTTATATTTTTCAACCTTTTTCTTTAAGTATTGATTCTCCTGACATAGTCACAGTGGCCTCATTAAAAAAAAAAAAAAAAAAAAAGCCTGTTTTAGGTTGAACGTAATTGGCCCTCATAATCTCACAGAGGGTGGTACTATTAGGAGGTGTGGCTATTTTGGAGTTTGTTTGGCCGTGTTGGAGGATGTTTGTCACTGTGGGGGTGGGCTTTGAAGTTTCCTATTCTCACAATACTGCCCAGTTTCTTAGTCAACTTCCTGTTGTCTGTAGATGTAGGAATCTCAGGTTCTCTTCTAGCACCACATCTGACTGCATGCCACCATGCTCCTTGCCATTTGATATTGGACTAAACCTCTGAAACTGTAATTTACCACCTTAATTAAATGTTTTCTTTATAAGAGTTTCCATGGCCATAGTGTCTCTTCATAGCATTAGAAACCCTAATGAAGACAATGCCTTTCTATCCTTTTCTCATTTTTGGAAGTAACTGCATGGAACAGATGTTCTTCTTTGAATGAAGTCACTGGGGCCTTATATTGATGTGTTTTAAAGATCATTTAAAACCAATAGTTCAATTGCTATAGCAAGGGCCTCCTCAAGTTATCAATTTCACTTTGTCATGGGTAGAGGTAAAATGTTAATTTTTAGTATGTGTCATGCCTAAAGAATTAATCACCCAAGTTCATGAGTATTATGCTAATTTTAAAATTCTATTATAATTCTAATGTTTTAGTAATCTACTGGATAGCTCTTTTGTCCTCTTAGTGTTGATAATTTGTGTCTTATCTCATTATTTGTACTTGTGTTGTGCCCATGTTGACCATCATTAGTCAACTTTTAGAGAATCACTCTTTAGTTACTTCTCTCTATTGTTTTCCTTTCCATGTTTATTCATTTCTGCATCATTCCTAATGTTAGATGTAGTATGTTTAGTTTCATTAGCTCCAGAATATATTCTAGTTACTTTTGAGATGCTCTCTTTATGGAGTCTATGATGGAGTTTAGTTTCTAAGTGTGCACACATATGGCAATTATCCTTCTATGCTAGGTAGATTTCCACTGCTATGATATATACCATGACCAAAAGCAAGCTGAAAGAAGCGGGTTTGTTTCGGCTTACAGTTGTAGACTATAATGAAAATAAAATCATAGCATAAAATCAAGGTAGAACCTGGAGGAAGAAGGAAGAATTCAAGCAGAGATTCACTAGCTTGTTCCTCTTGGCTGGCTCTTTTTTTTTTTTTTTTAAATTCCAAGGACCACCCATTCAAGTGAGACACTGCTCATGGTGGACTACTCTTGGTCATCAGTTACTATTCGAGAAATGCTCCACAGTCTTGCCTATAGCCCAAATTGATAGGAGGAGCCCTTTTCTCAGATGACTCTAGATTGTGTCAAACTGATAAAAAACTAACCAACAGAACTTCTGGGATTTTTGTTTTTAGTTTGGGTTCATTATGTTCAGAGATAGTTTTGTACGATATGAGTCCTTTTAAAATGCTTCATATTTTTTTGATCTTTGTGATACAATTTAACCTTGATGGATGTGACATGTATACTTGAATATAGTACACATTATACTCAGTATTTAATGAGGTATCAGGTAGAAGCTTTTGGTTGAAAATATTGTTTAGATTCTGTACATCCCTTCTGATTTTTAAATAACTCTTTCTTCTTTTTTACTCCTTCTCCTCCTCCTTCTTTTTCTATAATGTGTGTGGTTTACATGCATATATTATATGTATAACAGTGTGTCTGTGTGTGTGTGTGTGTATGTGTGTGCGTGTGTGTGTGTGTGTGTGTGTGTGTGTGTGTGTGTGTGTGTGTGTATGTGTGTGTGTATCGTCCACTATTCCTCCACATCTTATATACTGAGGAAGGATCCCTTACTGAACCAGAAACTCACTGACTTGGCTAGCCCAGGTACATGACTTGCCTCAGAGACTTTCTGTTCTCACCTCCTAAATGAAGATATGTGCAAGGCTCCAAAGCTGTCTGGAACTTATGTGGGTACTTAGAATCCAAACTCAGTCTCTCACTCTTATGTGACAAAATATTTCTTCATGGATTCATACCACCAGTCCTACAATTCCTTCTTGTTGTAGTGGTTTGTGTTCTTTCATGTCAACATGAGTTTAGGTTTGGGCCTTTGAACTTCTGTTTGTCCTATATTAGAGCCACTGGAAGCCTTCTGTCCCATCTTTTCATTCTTTCTTGTAAATACCTCTTCATATCTACCCAGAAACTTTACACAAAGAAATGCACTTGGTACTTTCGGAACTACAGTGTTACCATTGAGCATAAGGGTAAAGCTACCATTAAATAATCAAGAATATTATCTTACAATTATTATTTCCTTTATTCTCTACTACAAAGAAGATATTGAGAGGCAAACTCACAGGGCACAGGTTAACAAATTTTCTGAGTCAGATAAGAAGTAAGACTCAGGGACTTTCATAACACAGATATGGTTATCCTTACATAGGCATTGAGAGGCCCAAGCAATGGCGCAGTAGTTAGTAGTGCTCATTGCTCTTGCAGAAGAGCCATATCAGTTCCCAGCACACAACTACCTGTAACTCTAGTTTGGAAGGGTTTTTTCCCAGACATCTTCTTTAAGCACATGAGCACATAAACTCTAAAAGAATTCTCTCTCTCTTTCTCACTGTCTCTTTCTGTCTCTCTCTTGCTCTCTTCCTCTCTCTAACACACACACAATTAAAAATGAGTAGGTATCAAGGTACTAAAGAATATTTAGAATTCATTGTGAGCTGATCCCCAAGTCTCTTGAGAGTTTTTTGGGGCAGATAGCTTTGAGGGTACAAGGTCTGTTTACTCCACATATAAAAAACCCAAAGAGGCAGACTTCTTGGTTCCTATTCCTTGGGGGCTACATGAGCCATTGATCTAACCTTTGAAGGACAACCTGCATGGGGGGAAGGTGAGATGGTTACCATACCGTCATAGTTTTTCTTTTACAGACATTCCTTCATCTCTGGATGTTGCATGGTCAGCTTATTCCACCTGCATTATTAAAAACTACAAGTCAGAAAAGTGGGTGAACTGAGCCAGTCCACACCTACCTGGAGAGATACTACTTCAATCTCATTACCAGTATGGTACAGGTTAAGAATTCAAGAGTCAAAAAATTTCAGGAACTTGTCTGGAATTATAGTGCAATTTCTCAAATCTACATTCTTGCTCAGTGCCACACATTTCCACCTACTAAGATCCTCTATCTATGAGGAGATGGCACTATTCCATCAGATATCTTAGGACAGGAGCTATTGCAAGTAGATTTCATCAGGGTAAATTAGCAGGAAGTAGGTGACGTTGGCCTAAAATTTTCCCTTTGCAGACTTGAAAAGTAGGAACACTACTGTCTTAGTATTTCTATTGCTTTGAAGAGACACCATAACCACAGTGGCACTTATAAAGAAAAACGTTTAACTGGAGATAGATTCAGAAGTTTAGTCCATTATCATGGCAGGAAACAAGGCAACATTTAGGCAGACATGGTGCTGGAGATGGAGCTGAGAGTTCTACATATTGATCTGCAGGCAATAGGAAGTGAGCAAATATAAGACCTCAAAGCCCACCCACTACAGTGACACACATCTTTTAACAAGGGTACATACTCCAACAAGGCCATGCCTCCTAATAATGCCATTTTCTACTGGTCAAGCATTCAAAAACATGAATGTATGGAGGCCTCACCATTTCATACCACCACACCTAGCTTTCTCCTTTTCTCCCTCCCTTCGTTCTTTCTTTCCTTCTTCACCACTTCTACTTAAGTTTTATCTTTCTGTGTACCCTTGTACTTCTTCAAATCTTGCACTAATTTTGCTTCTGTTACTCTCTTTGACTGCCCAGGCTACCAATGGCATTTAAAGGATAATAGCCCCTTCTGAGAAGCTCACATGTGATTTTATAAAAGGTCTATACAGATGCAATTATAAAAGGCATCATCAAGTGTTCTGGTCCCTCTGGCAGCAGTGCTCTCATCCCCAGGTCTCTTCATTTGAGATCTTGGGAAGGGATTTTTGTGACCACTGTTGATATTACTGTAAACTGTGGTTTCCAGAGATGGGACAGCTATGCCTGTATTAAACATACTACAAGACCAAATGAGATCTTGTAACTAAGATCTAATGTTGTAAATCCAGATCATCCTGGAATGACTTTTATCCCTTTGATAGCTATTTATTGCCAACTTTCGTGTCTGAACCACATTCATTTGACTACCAGATAAAATATTTGAGTTATGTTCTCAGCACACCAATAACTTCCACCTATGTAAAACCAAAGAATGGCATCAGCTATCATCTTAGAAGTATAGCCAAAGTTTCTCCACTATGCTGCAAATTGCCTACCCATGGATGACGTTGTACTTGGTAAATACCTTGACTCATGTGTTGTAAAATATTCCTTTATACTGTGTGAAGCTACAAAGCTAAATGGCAATAGCTAGGTAGGATTTCTAGGCTCAGAAGATGCTGGGAGAAAGGGTATAGAGGTTAGCCAGATGCTGAATGAGTCACATACACAAAATGCGATAGAGATAAAAGCCACATGGTAGAATGTAGAATAATAAAATAAACATATGGGTTAATTAAAGTTACGAGAGCTAATTAGAAGGAAACCTAAGCTACTGGCTGAGCTTTCATAATTAGTAAGAATTCTCCATGTCATGATACGGGAGCTGGCAGACATGACAGAGAAAATCTAGCTACACTTATGAATTCTTTGTTCTGTAAATATCAAATCCCATTCAACCACTTACAATGTGAAGTATTCATTTCCAGGCCATGTCACTCATACTTGCGTAAGAACAAACAATCTTAATTTCTTCAAGGTAAGTGCGTTTTTTAATCTATAAGTCCTTACAGGAAGAAGGAAGGGAGATTGTTAATCTACTTCCTGTTCTGACACGGAAGATATTACTTTCCATCCATAACTCAGACCTTGTCCTCTTACACTCCTGTAAAGTACATAGAGCTCCCTCCACCTTGAATGACTCCATATCTGTACTGCTACTCTGATCTTGTGTCTGAGTGCTGTTTCCCCAGTAAAAGTGAAACAGTAAGAGTCAGCATTATGGCTGGTTTTAGAATCCTGCATTTGTCATCACAGTGAGTGATAAAAAGCTGAACTCTTTCACTTTTGGCCTGTTGCTTTGGCTACATAGGTTTTCCCTTTCCCCCTCCTAGCTTAGGTAAGAACCTGACAAAAGGAGATCCACCAGAGGGGGAAGTAAATCTAGCAGTTGTGCGCCCATGCAATTTCCTGGGAGCAAATTTGCAGATGAGCTTTTCAGCAGAATGATGAAGAAATACCATGTATTCATTCCCACTCTGCTGTTGGGAACATCCCTCTCTCTTGTATCTCAGGCCCAGCTTTCATAGTGGCCATCTTCGCTAAGTTTCCAATGGTATAAAATGATCTTCTGATTATGTTGCTCTATGCAGACCACATCATAAAATGGTCTTGTTTCTATTTCCAAGAAGCATGTAGAATGTATGTATGCATGTATGTATGTATGCATGTATGTACGATGGCGCGATGTTAATCTCTGACCAGTCATGCATTTCTGATGGAAGAACAGGAAGCAGATGGAATAAGTGAATGGCTGGCCTCACAACTATGAGGAAACCTTAGTGTTGCATCCTGGTATGCAGTGGGAAGCAGCAGGTACCAGTGACTGGAGGATGTGACAGAGGACAGGTGAAGCCGCAGAACAACAGGCAGTAGTCAGGAGAGGAAACAACACTGGAAGAAGAAAGGTGATTGGGTAATTTCTGTTCTTACCTCAAACCCCCAACATCAATTCTCTCTCTCTCTCTTGGTTGATGCTTCTGAAACCTTAGTATGCTTCAGTAGAACCAGAAAATTGGAGAATGTCCTTAGGACTACCCTGCTGATTTCCACCAAGTCTAGTTTGAATGAAATGAAAAATCAAAGCGTAGCTGTGTTTCATTTCCCTGAGAAGCTGAAGGGTTTTTTTTCCCCTGTTCTTCCCATTTTTTCCTCTTTCTCTCTCTCTCTCTCTGTCTGGAAGAAAAATCTTCCCCTTTGAGAAAGCTAATGTAACATTCCAATCCACATGATCCTTTTTTCTTCTACAAACATAACGTTGGCCAAAATTATCCTGGATATTTTATTGTCTTGCTGACATCAACATGGTAATTGGTATTAATGCCTCCAAAAATCAAAGGCTTTCAGAAATGATAGGCTTGATTTAGGAGCACTGACAAAGCTCTCATTAAATCAGTGAGGGCTTTGTAGGACAAATGTATGGATTTCTTTATTCATCACTGTTAGCACCTCAGGGAGCCTCATTGAATATGCACAGGACAGATCAGGTAGGAATAGCTACTCCAAAATGAAAAGAACACATAAAATGGGAGCAAAACATTGAAAATTTACCTTACAGAAAAAAATTAAATAATCATTACTTGAGTAAATTATGCATTTTGTACAAGTTGAAATGTTCTGTATTTAAGAGCCTTACAGGGATATATATATATATATATATATATATATATATATATATATATAGTATATTGAATGTTTGAAGGTTCTGACTTGAAGCTGAAGGGATTTCTCATCATTATCTGCAGCTAACAACGCCCCACTGGATTGCTGTAGGGAAAAATTGTCAAATACTCCCATTTATGAACTAGTGAGAACAATTCTGCTTCAGTTGGGTATCCATTCTCATCTCTGCTTCTACTGTGTTCATTTTTTGACAGACTCTTACACAAATTCCTGCATCACTTCACATATACAAAGAGAAGTAATAGGATAAACTGCAAGAATATCTCTACAGAGATGCCACAAATGATAGAGAAAACAAAAGGAAGGAAACAGAAGTATAAGAGAGAGAAAAGAGAACTGTAAATGAAGGGAAGGATGGGTGAGGAGAAACAAAGGGAAACTACATGATTTAAAGGGAGAGAGCAATACAATGAGTGGGATTTGGAGGTGCAGTCCAAGGAGGCCTGCACATAGGACCTCAAGTGTGTGTTTTAGTATTATAAAATAAAAATCATTTACAGTTCCATCTAATGGAATGTAAGCATGGAAGATGTGCAAGGAGCTTCCATCTAGAAGACTGCCCGAGGGATCAGTTGCTGAGAGGATGAGTAAAACATCGCTTTACACTTTCCAGGTACTGGAGAATCCATGAGCTGACAAACTAACCCTCATAGTATTTAGAAATGAGTAGTAAATGCCTTAAGTGTCCTATTCGCTCAAAGTTCCCTGGATTTCTTATAATAAATGACATTGAGGATTTTGAGAGATTAGTTGATCCAATACCCAGAAAATACATTAAGGAAGGAGCTATATATTGACATATACAAGCCTCATAGCAAAGCCAACCTGTTTAGGTGCTATTCAGATGAGTATGATTGGGCAATATTGTGATGCACCTTTCTTTTCAGTGAAAATGGCAGCAGTGGTGACAGTACTACAGAGAAGGCAAAGACAGATGCCTGCCATCAATGACAGGGCAGGTGCAGCAATGGAGATGGGTAATAAGACGGAGGGAGCTCACATTTTGTGGCTACTGCAAGAGCATGTGGCTTGTCTTGCTAGCTTTCCTGACAGGTCTACTAAGCCAAAATCATTTCCCTTTTTATTGTTACTGTGACTCATCTTCCTTGATTGAGCTCTTGTGATTCAAAGCAGTTTTGGGGATTCGTGGACTAGGCAGTAGTCAGGAAAAACAAAATAAAAAAGCATGAAACTGAAGTCAAATCAACTCCGATAACAGTGAAAGCCTGGGTTGTGCTCAGGCTAAAGTGCTTCACAATTTCCAATAAACCAACGTGAGAGGACAAATCATCCCTGTTTTTCAGAGGCTGTAAATAATGCAGCAGTCTTCTACGAAGAAGCAGTTTTTTATTTAAACCCACGTTTGCTATCGAGTGATAGAGAACAGCCTCGTGCCTGCAAAGCTGGTAATCTTATATTTTAAATTTCCTCTGAAATTCTTGTCCCCGCATCCCTGGGGGCAGATGTGCTTGATTTTGGTCTGGACCTTGATACTTCCTAGCTGTGTTTAACCTGTGATGTGTATGTGTCCGTTCTCATTTATGTGATGCGATGCTTGTAAATACCCCCATTGAGTTGTTTAGGGGAGCTCTGCTCTTGGCTCTCATAAAATGCTCTTTGCAACATTTAGTTGGGAAAGCTTCCAGCAGACAAGCTCTAAAGAATTGAGAATTGACCCTTGCTCGGCTCAGACATTTAAAGATATTCATGATGGAAGAACAAAGTGAATGAAAAGTAGTTTAGGTTGAGCTAAGGATGTTGGCTGAGCAGGAGTGCCTAACGATGTATTTGAAGTGTTCTCTGAATTCACAGTCTGCGGTTAGGACCCATCAGAGGTCAGGACCAAGGAACACACTAGCAGTTTGTGCTAGTATGCCTCAGTCAAGGACAGGACAACTGAGTATGAGCAAAATTGCTGTTTACAGCAAAAAGCAGCATTCTTCAAACAGGCAAAGGGCACAGCACTGGCTCAAGCAACAAGCATTAGCTTTGACAATCATTGTGACACGGGCCAAAAGTCAGATCATATATATTTACCTGTCTCTATAAACCAGCAAAAAAAAAAATCTTCATTTTTATGAGAAACAAGCTGTAGGGATACAAGATATATGCAAATATTACAACCTCTTGATAACATTGTTTGTTGGAAAATAGAATTAAGATTAAAAGAATTAAGACATGTCTATGGACAATGAATTGGATCATCTGAAACATGTATTAAATTATAAAGCAGACTTGCAAATTGGTTCTGTGTGTGAGTTCCAAGATGAAGTAGAAATAAAAGGGACTGTAAAGACATCTGCTGGTGACTTTATACCATCTCTCCATGTTTTAGCAGTGTTACGTACCCTTCCATACTGACTCCAGACGATTGTGGTCCAACTGGCAATTTCCTTTCTTTATTGAGATAATAGTAACATAAGATGAACAGATATTTGAACATATTTATATTCTGGATCTTCACACTCTCCATTCTATTTGTACTTTTAGGACTGACTGGTATGTAACGGTTTAGACAAATTTTCTATATATGATAACCTATAAGGAGTAGAAATGAGTCTGAAGTTGAAGATTTTGCTAAAATTATAAGATACAATAGCCAAGTGTGAAAGCAAGTCTCTCTTGGATAATATTCCTCCAGCTGAACTGGCCCTGATGAAGTGCCAGGCCAAGGTATATAATCATCATCATCATCATAATCATCATCATCATTTTCATAGCATCATGTTACAAATTCTACAATTGATGTCTTTAAGTATGAATGTAATTATACAAATGGTAATTAACAATGACAAGGTTCATCTCCAGGTCTGACTGCCTGCCAGTCTATGAGTCCCATGGTCTTTCCATTGAGCCAGGATTTGGATGGACCTCCTCAGACAACAAATGAGTAATGGGCTTAGAGGCACAGCTTGGATTTATTCAATGTGATACCATACTTCACAGTGCATGATTATCTACTTAGTATTTTTATTTGAGAGTTCCCAGTGTAAGAAAATACTTCCAATAAGCAGTTCTTGAACTGATGTGAAAATGTCTGAAATACATTTAAAAATGGCCTGCTCTGCTTAATTCGTGTAAAATGGATAAAATGGTAGTATGGATCAGACAATTATATGAAATAATATAAATTTAAACCCCAAAGTTTATTTGAATACATAACTCAGTGTAGTTACTTGTAATCTCAGTGGAAAATATCTTACATGTTTTAACATAGTAATGGAATAGATTTCTAAAGAGTTGCTTTATTATCAGTAAAGCACTGTACAAATGGTAGGTAATATTAATTTACTGTAGAAGAAGTGGAAAGCATTTTGAGCACAGAATACGTGATTTGTTACTGACCCTATCAACATATTCCTTATATGCACAGTATACATTTGGTAATAAAAGCATAATTATCATGTAAAAAATATTGGCAAGATTATAGCATTTTCTTCTATTGTTTCATTAATAAAAAATAATCAGGACTCAGATCTCAGATATTAGGGTAAAATCTGATAGACTCATAGAGCAAAAGAGAATATGATTGATAAAAAAAAGGGGCCTACCCATCACCCTTGGCCCCTTTGTATTCTTCGTGTGTGTGTGTGTGTGTGTGTGTGTGTGTGTGTGTGCGCACGCGTGCGTGCGTGCATGCGTGCGTGCATGCGTGTGTGCGTGCGTGTGTGTATGTGTGTGTGTGTGTGTGTGTGTGTGTGTGTGTGTATCCTCTGAGTCCATCAGGAACTCTGTGGTCCACTCCTGTCAGCTGAATGTGAACCCTACCCTCTAAACCAAGGCCCTACTCAATTAAAGGTCTTGGTACAACAACACAAACAAATATTTTGAAACACCCTCCCCCCTGCTTCCATCTAAATAAGAAGGCAAAGTTTTAACTCTAATGTACTAAAACTATATATAATAAGCACAAATTATCAAGTAAGAAAAACATTCATAAGATCCAATTCATTGGTATTTGGCAAATTCAGAGAAAATACTCTAGTATCTCTCTTACCTAGAAGAGTCCATAGTTTGTACCTAACTAATCTTCTATCACAACTAAAAATAAACTTAACTATAGCTATCTAATCTTCTACCCAATCAGAGACTCAAGGAGCATATAATACTTCCTGAGTAAACAATAAGCACAGAGCAAGCAACTTCTAAAACCAAGAACTGACAGACACATCTGGCTTTTTTTGCAACATTGTGGCATCCAACTTTAGCCCATGGTCCTAAACCATTTTAAAGAATTTTCTGTGAAGTGAGAATTTTGAAGGACTGTCCTACCTAGTTTTGGCAAAGTTCAGCAGTTGCATTATTTTCTGAACTGCTTGTCCAATTAGGACAGCGCACTGTCTGTATTGGAGGCTAATGTTTGCCACAAATCAAAGCAAACTTCATATGGAGGTATTTTTGATGCCCATCATCTTCTTTTAGAGTAAATTGGTCCTGCCAGCTATCTCACTGTCAATGTAAAGACCTAGGTTCTTAAAACATAAAATGCCACATCCCATAGGACTCTGAAGTGTTTTGATACCAATGAAATATTTATAATGTTTCTGATTGACATTAAAAATATACCTAACACGACTATAAGTGTGATCATTCCTTCTATATAACACATATCAGAGTCCATGCAGGTCTACTAGGGATTTTAGCATAAGACAATGATGAAATTAGCCAGCTATTGGCAGGAAATGTGCTAGAAGGCACAGAATTTTATAATGAAAACCATATTAAGAGCAAAGGTTTGAAGAAATATTTTCTATCACTTGTCAGTCTTTATTTTATGTTTTGTTCTGTGATTGGAAGAATGCCAATCTGTGTTTTCCATTGCTTTAACAAATCATGTCCACATAAATTCATTGGTATGTTGGCCACATACGGTTTCAATTTTCCAGTCTGTCCTTCTGTCCCTATGCATTCTCCCCATCTTGACAGATAAGATTTCAATCCTAAAATGTTAAAATTTGCCTCCAAAAGAAGCCAAACTGGATGCCAAGATTTTGATGAAATTATTGTTATATATGTACCTGTGTCTACCAAACCCCTCAGTTTCATTGCTCTTTACATGTATTTTTAGTTCCAGTTCCTGATCATTTATAGCAGTTTGCCAAAATACTTTTTTTCCTGATCTCTCCTGAACTGCTTAATGTACCTATAGAAGTTGCTCTATCTTTGGTCATTTAGAGAACAGTGTTGTCTTTAACAACACTGGCAACAATTTTATTTCTTTTTGAATGAATTTCCATGATGCTGACAGGGAATGATTGAGCTAAATTTGATATCAGTTCTGCAGGTGATCCCTCAGGCCATTTTCTCATGGCAAAAGGTTACCTTGTCTGTCTCTCCTTTAACTGCACTCATTGATCCAACCAAGGATATGCTGCATATTTTAGAGGGCTGGGTCCTTCTGTTTAGATTATCTCTAGGAACAAACAAACAAACAATAAAACATTGCTCCTAGTAAAATCTTGCCTCCAATCACTTTTCAAATAGCCCTGTTTACCACAATTAAATATCTGACATTCAGTGTTTCTTAAAATTCCCAGAAAGTACTTCTCCTATCAAGGCAGCACCATAAATGCACGGTCCAATATCAGCTATGTTTTGCATCCATCCATCCATGGGTACTGATCTTGCCATTGAAGGCCTAATCACTAAGTCTTCTTTCCTGATTCTTCTACCCTGTCCCAATTATTCAAACTGCTATCCAGCATAGAACTAAGGTATGACCATCCAATCTAGATTGTCATTGTAGATCAGCACACCAGCCTTGACTGAGAAGCTGACCTTAGGGAATTCCAATAACTCTAACCCTATTTCATTGTTTGATGGCCCTTGCTTCCCCTCTTCATAATGATTACCACTGTAACTGAGGATCAGCTTTCAATATTGCTGTAACTAAATCTTTACAGTCTTTGGAAGAATTCTGCTTCCAGTTGTTCATGAATGTAACATCTGATTTCCAAAGGGTGAATACATTTCATATGAAAGCACTGTTTACTTAAGTCTTCAAAACTAAAATTTCTACCCAATCCCAATTAACTTCTGCAAAGTCTTTATGGTGCCTACTATTTGGTGGTCATTCATGTATGGTAATTGGATAAATTAAGGTTGAATTTCTAGTAACCTTAGGCCACTCCTTTTCAATTTCATAATGCAACTGTGTGTTATATTCTACTCTAAATTCCCCTGTCTATGTCTGACTATTTCTTTTATTTTCATTAGTGGATCTTTCTAAAGCTTGTATCTTATTAATGGCAAGTCCTAAAACTTTTTATCTTATCAGTCAATATTTTTTCTCATTTTCATTAGTAAGTCTTTTTAAGGCTTGTATGTATCAGTTGCAAGTCTTCATAAGGTTTTTATCTTGAGAGTCAAATTTTCATATTAGGCACAATTATCAAAACCTCTCCACTATTGCTTAGATTCTTAGTTGGGACTGAACCAGGTCCCCTGAACTGGTGTCAGTTAGGAGGCCTGGACAGTCAACAGGGCCTCCTGTGGTGTAACCAGTATTTATTCCTAGTGTATTAATAGACTTTGGGAGCCCAGTCTTCCATGGAGGGATACTATCTCAGCCTAGATTAACAGGGGAGGGCCTAAGCCCTGCCCCAAATGATGTGACAGACTTAGATGATCCCCCATAGAAGGCCTCATTCTTCCTGGGGAGTGGATGAGGGCCATGGGAGAGGTGAAGGGAAGATGGGAGGGAGAGGGAACTTGGATTGATATATAAAATAAGACTTTCTAATTTAAATAAAAAATAAGGAACTACTTTAAATATTGCAGCAGGCAATTTTCTAATAATTTATCATTACATAAATGTTAAATTTTACATGTAACAATTTTATGAATTCCTATTCCTGAATTTATTGGTTATTAAAGCAAATATTTTTAAGAATTGAGTATTCTAGTTTATCATTTAGGTGTCACATTGTGGGGGAAAACATCAACATGGTTTACAAGCCATTAAATAATTAACTTACAGCAAATGTGTGAATTTTAGCTGAAATGTTGATTTTTTTTCATTCTCAGCAGCAAGTGGGATCTACTAGTGGAATTCCTATTTTCTCCTTTGCAGTTAGGTCAGCATAGAAAACCTTGCCCCACCCCTGTAGGCGGCCGCCCGCAGGACGCCATTACAAGATAGCGAACTTCCTCTTTCTTGTATACCTTATTCGGGCATACGCCAGCTTGGCGGCTGCACTCCAGCGCGCCTGCTCGTTCCCTAGCCAATCCTGTGGCTCCAACACTGAGGCGAAGTCTTTTGAGCCTATGAGACCGTGACCCATTGCCTAGTAGGATATATAAGCAGCTGTTCCTTCCTGCCCGGGGCCCCTCACCTTCAGCTCTACCTTCAACCAAGAGGTGCTCCAATAAAGTGTGATCTGAGAAGAATCCTCGTGTGGTTGCCGTCTTTCCTGCGGGTCGGGATTGGCGCGCCACACACCCCCACACCATACTTCCCCCCCCTTTACACACAAGCCTGATAACCCAGCTTCTGCTCAAAGGACTTGACTGTCTCCAACACTTTATTTGTTTCTCACATTGAAAAACCAACATACACTTACACACACACACACACACACACACACAGGGAGAGAGAGAGAGAGAGAGAGAGAGAGAGAGAGAGAGAGAGAGAGAGAGAGAGAGAGAGAGAGAGAGAGAAGGACACTGGAGAAGCAACAGCAATCTAGGAATTCATGTTTTCATCAAAGGTAGAAGACTTTTTTTTCCCATGGATCATCCTGTAAATTTTGTTGATGCCAATGCAAAAGTGGGACTGAAGGAGGAGTCTATGTCATACGTCCACTGAAGGTTTTTTCTATTGTGGACAAGTACAAACTAGATATAAGAGAAGGCAGAACTTCTGTTTTGTACTACACTCAGTCTTAATACTAGATCTAACTAGAAATCTATTACAACTTGTTTGGAGACGGGATTATAATTACAAAAAATAAAAATAAAAAATACCACACTTTATGACTGCTGGGGGTTACAAGTTTTATTTCACCTGACACATTAGTTAGAGTCCTACTGAGTGGCAATATTGGATTTCTCTTCTTTTATAAAAGCAAATGAGTGAGTAAATGTCCCTGGCTTATATGACCTCACTGATTGTTGAAGTTCACCTAAGTGTGATTTGTATACATCTCTTTACAAAGTCTAAAATTATTTTTTTTAAAAAGTGTAAATTTTCAGTAACTTTTAATTATTTAGAAGAGGGAATGATTGATAGGAACAGAAGTGATTATTCTCTGTACTCAAGAAATAAATGTTATAGACTATGGTAGTTGGAATATAATTGGCCTCCAAAGGTCAAAGAGAGTGGCACTACTAAATGACGCATCTTTGTAGTAGGTATTGCCCTGTCAGAGGAAGTGTGTCACTGTGGAGGTAGGTTTTGAGGTCTCATACATGATCAAGCCACATCCACTGTCTCAGATCACTTCCTGTTGCTTGTGTTATCAAGAGGTAGCTAGCTCTTTTTCCATTCTCAGCTTCTTCTCTGCAACCATATCTGCCTGGTTATCTCCATGTCTCCCAGCTTCTTCTCCTCAACCATATCTGCCTGCTTATCTCCATGTCTCCCTGTGATGATAATGAGCTAAACCTCTGAAACCATGAGGTATCCAATTAAAAGTTTTTCTTCATAAGGATTGCCATGTTCATGGTGTCTACTCAAAGAAATGGAACCCTAAGACAGAGACATTTTAAAAAATGAAAGTGCTGTACCCAGAAACTACCCATTTCACCACTTTCCATATGACACTGTGGTATTTTAAAAATCTGAAACTTCATTTTTCACTCCTAGTCTCTTTAGGCCAAGAAAGTATTAAAAAAATATCTTGCTAATGATGATGAAATAAAAAGCATCTTTTGAGATGATTATTTTAGATATAATGTTTTCTTCTTAGTTACCTTATATCAACAGCATATCTTAATTACATCTCTCCATACACAGGATTGATTTGAAAAGATAAACATGAAAAGGAAATTATTACATTGTAGTCCCAATTCTCAAAATAATAAGTAAACACAAAAGAGTATGACAGAATTATGTGGCAAAGACACACTCTTTATCCTGGCTGACAAATATATGCAGGAAGACACTCATCCAAAGAAAGAAATTTATCATCATTGCATTAATTATGATAAATGTATCTCTTAGAGAGAAACCTCAAAGTCTCTGTGGATTTATAAAGCAGAAATTTATTCCTCACATAAATCCCAGGAAGTTATCCTAGGCTTTCAAGGTCTTCAGTTCCTGTGATCTTATCTTCCTCTTTTTCTTCTCTCCTTCTCCTCCTCCTCTTTATCCACTCCCCCTTCTCCAGACCTTCTTCCTCCCTCTTCTACTCTTCCATCTTCCCCTCCCACTCTTTTTCCTTTATTTTCTCATCTGTTCACTTTTTCCAATTTTGTCTTTTAAATGAGGGAACTTTTCCATGAATTTACACTTTTCTGAAAATATTTTGCTCAAAAGACTAATGTAATATCAGGTATGGTGGTGCATGCCTTCAATCCCAGCACTTGAGAGGCAGAAACATGGGGATCTCTGTGAGGTCAAGGCCTACCTGCTCTACAAAGTAAGTTCCACTGCAGCCAGGAACACAGAGAAACAAAACAAAAGACTAATCTAAGTATAGGATATACCATTCCTCTAGCTGCTTCCTACCACTACCCTTCAATCTTAACCTTAGTGTGCACACAGCTTGGGTTTACTTTCATCACAAATTACAAGGTTTTCACACAATTTCCTTAGATGACTTTTCCTTTTTTTTTGAAAAGATGTTTATTTTTGCCTAGATTCATGAATGCCTTATTGGCTTCTTGGTTGACAAGCTCTGTGGCTCTAAGCTCTTGTATACCTCCTTCTCCTGATACCTTTTTCCTATTACTTTATTTATTTATTTATTTGTTTGTTTGTTTGTTTGTTTGTTTGTTTGTTTATTTATTGGCATTTTAAAGACTGTTGCATTATCTGAACTGTTGTTCCTCTGTACAAAATATGTCAGTGTTTTGCTAGCTGCCTCCTGTAATTAACCTGGGAAGCCTAAATTTCATTGCATGTGCATTTATATTTCTTAAATTTCACCAAACTACTATAACCACAAATTTGTGCCTTTTATAAAATTATGGTAGATGCTGGTCATTATTTATCCAAACATCTGCCTCTGCTTTGTTTTTCATTGCCTACTGGGACTGCAGTTACAAGCCTAGTCTAGCTGCTGCTGTTTCTCTATGGGTTTCTGAAACTATTTCATTTGTTTCTAATCATTTTCCTGTGGGGTTTTAGGTTGTAAAATGTTTATCGGGCTTTCTTGAAGTTTACTGATGAGTCTTCCATCTCCATTTTTCTCTTAAGGCCATGTAGTGAATTTTTAAATTTCAGATAACCTTCTCAATAAATTCTAGGCTTGTTTTCTATAGCATCTGTATTTGCACTGAGATTTTCTATGTCATTTCTCATTATAAGCATATTTTTACTTTCATTGGTTTTTTTTTCTCTCAAGGGTGAGTTATTTTCCCTGGATTCTCTATATTTGGAGTACTTTTGCACTGAATAATGAGTATTATGAATGCTTTATATGTAGGCTCTAGGCATTATTTGCTCTGCTTTGGCAAAACTGCTTCCTTCATTCATTGTGTATGGTAGGACATTACTGGAATTTACACTGAAAGTCCCAGCTACTGTGGAACATTGAACAAGTTGGCACTTCTCTTGGTGGCTCTGAGGCTTCTAGTGTTCTCTATTCACATTGGGTTCAGAGGTCACCAAGAACTCTGGATAGAGGTCAAAGTTCCATCTCCCAGGGTCTTCCCTTAGGTCCACCTCCCTGTGTTGAGATGTTGCTAGAACCTATTCTCTGATTTTCATCCTGGAAAGTCTGTAAGTTTTCTATCAGTTGCAAGCACGGCTTGGGCATGATCCTTGTCTTGAGTTAAGAGATATCTCATTGTCCTCTGTCTAATGGGGTGCTGTGTTTTACCACACGGGGATTTAAAACTCTTCCTTCCTTAGGACTTCTCCATACTTTCCATAGAAACATTGTGCCTACATCCTAGCACAAAGCCAGTGTGCCATAGTTCAAAGTTTTCCTTTGGAAGTGAAATTTCTGTTTTAATAGATGAGACCAGCACAGGTAAACTCCTTATATTTGTGGTTTAGTGCAGTTTACAATTTTATGGTTTTGACATCATAGTCTTAAGTAGATAATTCCTATTCAACAGCTTCCCTTGAGGAAACAAGCTGGGGCCCAAGTTCCTTCCTTCATACCTACCTAACATGCTAAACATAAACTCTGGAAGGTCAAGTCTGCCTCACATTTCTGCAGGGCTAAATCAAGGTGAAATGCATGGAAGATATGGAAAGTGTTGAAAACTATGCAAGCATTTCTTTTCTTGTGACTAAGATTTTGAAGAAAAAAATGTAGTGGTAAGAGTAAGGGTGCAATTAATTCTACACATTTACAAGGGTGATGGGTACACTTGGCAAAGGAGAAAGCCAAATACATTTGGTGAACATTTGACAGGCAGCCTTTACCAAAACACAAATGCTTTTCCACTGCTCATTGCAAACTACCTCATTTTTTAGCTCTTCAGTGGTCTTAACTGAGTTTTAAGTTTATTTCCAGTTATCCTTTACCAACAGCTGTCGTTTAAGTTGTGTGCAGTGAAGGGTGCTTGTGAGAGTAAGGGTGATTGACTGTTCCTCACATACCACTTTGGAAAGACATTTAATGAAGCCATGACTGACTACAGTGAGTGCCCTTGCTTGAAGAAGCAGAAGATAGAGGAAAAAAATATAAGAAACTTAAAAATATACAGTTTTAGGAAAAACATCCAGACCTGGGTGAAAAGTCAGTGCTTTTATTAAATGACCTATGGGGATGAGGGAAAAAAAATTCAGGAAGGTGTGTCTAAGCTGGGGCATTTTCCACATTTTTTTGGCAACTAGTTTTGTCCTTGGCAAGTAACCAAATAACCATTTAGGCCTAGATACTCATAAAAATGCATGGTTCATAGTGTGAGTGATTCATATCCTTCCTATAACTTCACGCGGGTTTTAGAATTGGATAACACTCCACTTTCTGAACTTTCACTCCACCTTGAAACTATGTTCCAAAATTACAAAATGGGGAAAACTTCATCTAAGGAAAGTGAAAAAAAAGAAATAATGCCATGTAGTAATATTTATCATCACGCATGAAAAATCACATCAAATTATACTGACCAGTTTTGATGGAATCTGTGACAGTAAAAACAAAAAAAGAAAATACAACTATTAAAATTTGTCTTCTTTTGTACCTTGTAAAATGGCAAATCTTTCTCTTTCTGTTTCTCAAATTGAAGATTGTATTCACCTACAGTATATCCAACATTTAAAAGTGGACTATGGTGCTCACTTCAGCAGCACATGTACTAAAATTAGAACTATGAAGAGAGAAAAATGGAATATATAAATATATATGTATGTATATATATATATATATTTGTGGTTAGATTTGCATATATCTGCATATATCTTCAGATCTTGTGTATGTGTGCAGTGCATGTATAAAGTATGCATAGTTACATATGATGCATATGCATGAGTGTACCAGTGTGTGCAGAGGCTAGAAGGCAACCTTGCCTGTCTTTCTTTACTACGTTCCACTTTTCTGTGTAAAGACAGAGTACCTTACTGAGCTGGAGCTTGCTGAATAGTACAACTAGATGGTCAGTGGGCTCCAGGGATCTGCCTGTCTCTACTTTCCAGTACTTTGGTTAGAGATGTAGAACACCACACTAGCTTTGTATCTGAACCCAAGTGTGTGACAGGCACTACCTTGCCTCATATGTATTAATTTGAATATGGCTTATATGAGAAATACAACATGTATATACTGTGTACTACTGTATTCCACTGATATCATCAACCTAGATTAGATAGTTGTTAATGGCAAGTAATTACTTTAGAAATTGTAGGGACCAGGGCTGGTGAGATAGTTAATAAATAATAGCTCAGTTAATAAAGCTAATTACTTATAGGCTTTAGGAGCAACTTTCAATACCCCAAACTTATGTGAAAATGTTGGGCATGGTGATACATGCTTGTAATCCTAGAGCTTGGGGAGGTAGAGCCAGGTATGTACTTAGGGCTTACTGGCAAGCTAGACTAACTCACATGGCAAGGTCTAGGCCAATGACTGGGTTCATCTCAAAGTAAAGGTGGTCAGTGCCCAAAGAACCGCACCTGAGGTTATCCTCTGGCCTCTAGGGACACATGCATACTTTCATATGTCTTCAGATATACACAGAAACTATAAGAACATGAGGGAACAATAGATGTTGCTGTATAACAGTATCATGACTGAGCCAATGTGGTGTCATAAGCCTGTAATGCAGCATTCAGGGTGCTGAGGCAAGGGGCTAGAGACCCGCTTGGATAACATAGCAAGGTCTTCTTTTCAACAAACACAAAAGTCACAATTGAAAGGAAAAATGAGAAATAAAGGGTACAAAGTATTATAAAGTAATTGAATTATGAATTATTGCTGCAAACAGAAAGTCAGAAAGGGCTGAAGAGACGGTGATTCAGTGGAAATTGGGCATGATGTTCAACGTGTGCATGCTCCCCCAAAAGTCAGTAGTTGAAGTTAATAGCCCAGCAGGTAGTACTGTAACCTAATTAAGTCATTAGGTCAAAGGGCACACAGATGGAATTGTGTTCTTATAATTAAGGCCAGCGAGAGGCTCCTCACCCTGCTCTATAGAAGGCGCCTTTGATGAGAAATGGGTTCTCATTGCTGCTGGGTCTGCTGGCACCATAATCCCAAGCCTCCTAGCCCTAAGAACTGTAAGAACTTCCTCGCCTTTGTTTATGAAGCTATCCAGTTTTTAGAGTATCCAAATGGGACCGGGACAGAGGAAGAGACATGATTCAAGAATTAGTGAACTGTTTATAAGAACGGAGACTTGTCACAGTCTGCATCTAGCAAGGAAAGCCTAATTAAAAAGTGTTAACGGTGGACCAGCAGGGTGTTTATGGGGAGGGATGAGGATATTGGTACAGGTAGGAAGAGCCTTAAGTGATGAGCAAACCTTGACTAAAGGCTCACATAGGCTTCCTGATAGATAAGGGACAATTCTGAGGGATAGGAATGGAGGCCAGAGAATATGAGAGAAGCCCTCTCATAAATCAAATGAATTTGAAATATGTAATTCAACATATTGCATTATGTGAACATGAAAATAAAATCCAACAAGAAGAGAAAGTAAGATTTATCACACACACACCATTAAATTATGAAGGGAGCTGGAGCAAATGGCCCTCTGTATAACATCAATACGATTATAGAATTTCTCTACTCAGAAGTAAATCAGTGTATAAATCTGTGAATAATCTTATAACTAAAAAAAAAAGTCAGATTCCTTTAGTCAATGACTTTGGTGTCAGCCACAATTAAATTTGAGCCTCCATTCCTCATTCAGATGATGATGATAATAAAATTTCCTCTGTTAAGTTATTAATACTTGTATCTGAGACAATAAATAATCCAATACATTGTTTGTCATGTAAAATATCTTCACTAAGTGGCAACATGTCCTTTTTATTAAAACAATGACATGTGCCCAGGGACATAGCAACTGTTGGCTTAATGCAGGAGTTAGACAGACCCTTGGCAGCAATACCTTCTGGAACTCTTCATTATGGATATAATTTGAATAATAAAATACACATTGCAAATAATTGAACTATTAGACATCGTAAATCTTTTATAGAAAGAATAACAAAGAATAAATAAGTAATTAAATAAATAAATAACCTGACTACTCCCTTGAATCTTGGAGTTGGAGTACAAGCAAGAATACAGGCACACACACAGGAGGAACACACATACACACTCATAAAACACACACACACACACACACACACACACACACACACACACACATACAAATGATGAATTGAGACCAGTTAAAGTCCCTAGAGCCAGCCGGTGTTGGTGATGCATGTGTTTAATCCCAGGACTAAAGGGGCAGAGGCAGGCAGATCTCTGTGAGTTCGAGGCCAGCCTGGTCTACAAGACCTAGTTCCAGGACAGCCTCCAAAACCACAGAGAACTCCTGTTTCAAAAAACCAAAGCAAACTAACTAAAAAACAAAAAACCCAGTCCCTGGATCCTTAACAATCAACCAGAAATTGGCATGGAGGAAAGAAGGAAAGAAGAGAAAAAGAAGACGTGTGGTTTGGTAGGAGAAAAGAGAGAGAGAATGTCAAGCAGCTAGTAATCGTTCCTTCTATTATTCACAAGAGCAACCGTTGTTATGTGCTATCCTACCACTACCACTGAAACTAAGCATTCGTATTATAATGCCTTATTTCAGCCAAGTTTTTAAAACAACTCAGGTTTTTATTATGTCCTTTATTTCATTGATTACATCATTTGACTCCTACAGTCAAAAGGTGAGCTATGCAAAACTTAAGTATTCATAACCATGAAACTATCCTTCAGGGAAGAAGACAACTAGGAGTGTTTGGAGAGAGTGTGATGCTATGTTATCTTGAATATGTAACATGCCTTAGCTTATCTATAATGTACATAAAAGCAATCAAATCCAATTTACAATTTTTGAGAGAAGAGCTGCAAATGCTGAGTTTTATTTTTCAAATGCTTCATGGCATTTACTGTCATCCTACTCAATAAGGAAAGAAAAAGTCAAGGGCTAAATGAACCTATCTGAAGCCATGTAGCATCTGAGTCAGAATTCATCTTAGTCCTTTAAATAAGAAAAATAATAGTTCACATATAATGATAGCTGCATATTTGTGAGGATATGAGAATGATAAATGTGTACACAGAAAGAACATGATGATCAAGTGAAGGTGTCTAGCTTTTCTACCTCCTGAAACAGACATCTGTTCTTCATGTGGGGGTTCTTCAGATCTCTCTGTTGTACTCCTTTGTACAGAGCTGGGTGTGGTGGAGCTGGCTTCTCTTCCCATTAATAGGGGAGGTAGGATCTTGAGTTGGAGACCAGTTTCTTCTATATAGTAAGTTCCAGGATGGCCTGTGTTACCCAGTGGATATTTCTCTCCAGAAAACCGAAATCAAAATAACAACAGAAAAGTGTAAAGTTAACTCTGGTCACCCACCAGACTTGTTCCTATTCACAACTGCATATCGGTCCCCATTATCACCTCCTTTTCTCATCTTTAATAGCCTCTTAGGGTCACTATTCTACTCCACCTCCTACAAAGTCATGCTTTCCAGATTCTATGTGTGTGTGAATGCATGGTGTTTAACGGATGCTTTCTTCCCTTTGCTTGAATGTAGAATACCAAGTGTGACTTGTTCTGGAACCTAAAACTTTTCTACAAGTGAAGGAAGAAAGTCAGTAAAATTGGAGGCATGACACATAGGTGGGATGAAGAGGGAGACGAGATGCAGTTCCCACTGAACTTTCTGAGAACATTAAGATATAGTCAGCATTAATAGGATGAGGAAAAGAGGAGCTCCAATAATTAATAACAATAATAATAAATGGTATGAAAATTTGAGTACTCTTTTGAAACCTGATTTTCTTAACTTGAACAATAGCGATGACTCTAATGTCTATTGGAATAGGAAACTGTAATATATGTTTTAGAGAGTTATGGAACAGATTTTGTGAGACATCTGCTGTGCTAATAGAAGTTAACAGACTCTCTTTCATTGTTTCTACTCTCCTTCATTGCTACCATCTTTCCCTACCACCATCATTATTCTTTAATTAAATCTACAGTGATACACACAATAGCCCTGACTATTGCCTAATAATCTAAGTATTTGTACGCTCCACTGAATTTTTCTTTTCTTATCAGCTACTACCCCCTTTGTCAGGATTGGTTTCTTTGAAAAGAAATAAAACACGAATGAAAAAAATGCACTAGATGCTTTTCGGCTCCCTTATCAATTGTGAACAGGACTTTACTAAGCTGTTCATGCATTCCATAAAACGTTCAGGGGGCTCATTTTAAAACTCTCATAACAATTAGATATGTTCATAGTCCTTTTAATTCCTTAGATGCCAATTAGCAATACAGATTCTTTTTAATTTTAAATGATATCATAGCCATGTTTAGGTTTAATAGTTTTGTGTTCATGTGAGCTGAAACAACCATGTTTTTTCTTAATCTTAATCTAGTCCTAAAAGCATATATTATTTTCAAACACTTGTTTTGTAGGGCTGTCTTTTACCATTGACCTGATTTACTTTATAAGAAATGATGAAGGAATTCTGTTGGATATTTTAAATTGGACAGTCTGCATTCAAATACATAATGCTAGCATGCAAGTAATTTACAAATATCATACGAAGACAGCCCTAAGTACTATGTACACAGCACAGTGGCTGATTATAGCAATTTTAAATTTAGGGGTCATTTAGTGAAAGATGGAAGGAAAAATCCACTTAGTGGCTGCAGGTCACTAATTGATACCTTTGCAGAAAACTTATTGCCAGAAAAGAGCTTATGGCACAGGAAATACTCCTTTGCAAATACTATTCGCTGCCCATTAATTAAGCACATGGGGAGTTATGTTAACTAGGACAGGTCTCAAGACCATGATTTTTGTCAGTAAAACAACTCTTACTTGGAGGCATTAATTTAATTCCCCCAGCTAACTGAACAATGTTGTACTCTGTTTTATCCCACTGGTAGATAAGCACAGGGCAAAGCTGTTTAGATGAAGTGTTTTCAAGTGTTCTGGTGATATTGTCATTTAAAGGCCAACTCTGCCAGAACATGGGCATTGTTGAAGTATATAAAATGATATCACCAGTGACGATCAGTGGTCATTTTCCTGTGCTATTTGCCTTTCTACAGCATTTGAGCCTTCTTACCCAACACTCCCCTTCATTTCCACTCATTGTATCTCTGCACAGTTGCATCCATTCTTTTCTCATTCACTGATTCTTTGAGGATTCTTCACCACCCTTCTTGGCTTCTGATGTGACGGCTTGCTACACACACACACCCTTCGGAGGATTTTTCCTGTGGGTAATTGATTGATTATCTTTTTCCTCAATCTATTTGTCTCTACTCCAGGGAGCTTTAGTATCAGTTTGCTGGGAAGGCTCCAGGTGAACACCATTGTCCCTCTGCCTATTGGATCACATGGATGCTCAGCTGTTTCTTACACAAAGAGTTCTGAGTAGATTCTGTAATTTCTCCTGTTTCACCTTGTAGTCACGTCCCCCTTCTAATGCAGTTTTGAAAGCCTAGCTACAACACCTCAAATCCCCTTCATCTTTTATTCCTGCCCCATAAAATCAGTCAGTAATGCTGCTGGTTATTTACAGAATTGATACTGTTAAAGGGACTTGGCAGTCTTTATTTGTTTTCAGAATTCATTTATTTTTGACCTCACCATGGCTCTGGCTTAGAGGCAGTTACTGGGAACACTTCAACCTGACAGTTCTGAGGTCTTTCAAGTCTACAACAGTCTCTTGCAACAAAGCCGTCTTTCTAGATTTAATGTATTTGATTTTTCATAAGAAATACTCTCAAAGCAAGAAGGTCACTCTTACAGAACACTGTCAAGATGTTCTTTCAGTGGTTAAGGGCCCCATCTTTTCATTTTGATCATTAATGTCTACCATTACAAACCTAATTGTTTCACATTAAGTATCTGTTCACAATTGAATGACAAGAATGGAAAGGAAAAGAGAATAGTGAACATGAATGTATCTCAAAATAAAATCCTGCACAAATGATGTGCTGAGATGGCTCCTGAAGGCAGTCTCTCCTCTCTATGGTCTTGGGAATGTTTGAATCCCTAAGTGGTCCATTAGTCCATTCTTTTGGATAGACTAAATCCATGATTTCACTGTTACAAAATGAAGACTCATATCTGCCATTCTTTTCTTCTAAACTTGGAAGGCTGACTAATTCCAAGAATAAACCCAGGCCCCTAGAAATAAAAACTAGGCCTCCCACAGATAGGACCCTGGCTCTTGTATCCTGGTAATTTCACTTAGTATACATTTTCAGCATGAATGTGTGTTCAGGGCTTGAGAGATGAATCAGTAGGTAGGAACACTTACTGAGCAAGCATGAGGCTCTGAGTTTAAATCCCCAACACTCATGTAAAATAGGATCATTGATCATTGCTGCATAAGTGCCTATAAGCTCAACACCATTGGGTGGGAAGACTGGAGAATTCTGAGAGTTTGCTATCTACTAGCCTAGCTCCAAAATGGAATAAGATGAAAAGTGATATGCACTGTACTCTCTTGGCCAATGAAGTAGCACACACATCCACACACATACAGGCAGGTGGGTACACAAGAGAGAGAGAGAGAGAGAGAGAGAGAGAGAGAGAGAGAGAGAGAGAGAGAGAGAGAGAGAGAGAATGCTGTTTTGTTCCCAAGGATATGCACTATATGACCAATGCCTTGACCATACTGGTGTTGTTACTATAGTAACTAAGCCCCTCAGTCGACTGCCACAATATGTGCTCAGATATCCTACTCATGTTTTATTTTCTCCATGGGCTATTCCAGATTTTTAATCAAAAACAAATGTCAATACTTTCTATTCTAGGTCCATGTTAGTTTCTCAGGTCTCTACTATGTCATCTCTCTTAAAATATTTTAATAGAATTTGAAATGTATATCTTCTTTGTAAGGCTTGATATCCCAGTGTGTTATTTTATACACTCAGTATACCTTGATGTATTAGATCCCTGATCACTATGAGCCTTATCAACCCACATAAAAGTTAGCAGTGTAAAAATATCAGAGTTTAATTTAGAATTTTTTATTATTATATTTGCATATATTATCCCAGTACATTGAATCTCTGCCCCGGATACCAACTTACTGATTCATTTTGTGTCCCTCAAGATAGATACTTTCTATCCCCAGAATATTCACAGGTAAATAGAAAATATTATTTTTTTCTTAATGGAATAAATAGGGTGCTCTTATCAAGATGTTTAATGATGTTACTTCAGACTTCTAAAGAAGGGACTTTGGACACTTTGTCAAAATCTGAGATACATTTTTATTTTTAGCCCTAAAATTGGACCCTTGTTAAAGAAGCTAAAAGCAAACAAGTATCTTGTTTTTATTTTCAAAATAAAAATGAAGAGAAATTCATGTAGCCATCCAAAATATACCAATGAAATGCCACTGGAGTTCTGGACAGAAGGTCGGTCGGTTTCTAGTCGAAGCTGAGGTTGCAAAGTGATTGGTGCATTATATGGCTCCTATAGTAGTGTTTTACTTTTAGTGAGCGTGAATCATTTATGGGAGACAGTATCATTTATTTTTCTAAAATTCCAGTCACCTCTGGAATTCAGCCCAAAGATTCTGCCTTCATCTTTCCATGGGCCAGGGCTAATCCATGTCTTTTCTAAGATGTAATAATGATGTTATGAATTATTCATTGTGCCTTAAGGACACTCATCCTAGTGACACAGCCTGTGGGATCATCCATAGCAAATCTGACCATCATCTGAGCTGCAGTTGGACCCAGTAAGGTTGGAAAAATAGCTTTTATAAAGCTGAAACTAATGATGCTGTATGAGGAGACATATGGAGAAATCACATGCTTTATCAACTTATTTTTCAAAACCTCCTTTTAGATGTCCAGTGACTTTCTTAAAAGAATGATTTGCTTTCATCAAGAAAAAAATAAAGTTGCCAACCCTTCTGGTTACAAAGATAGGCCCTTTTACTGTAAATCAATGTGTCGCTGTCTAGTTTGTTGTGTGGCAAGAAAGATAGACACAGTACTGAACCAATGGTGCTATATGCACACCTCATTTATCTTGTGGGTTTGTGCACAGTGCAGCCCAACTTTAACCATTATATCTCCCACTAACAGCCCTTGCTACAAGACTCTGAACCACCTGCTTAGTAGATAGAATAAAGTTTGCTTTCTTCTTGTCTGATAGGCAAGCCCTAACGATCAGATTAGTCAGTTTCAAGCTTAGGGTTTTCATCTATTTCTATCTACTTTGCTCCTCTCTTTGTAATATTTTATTCACGTTTCTACTGGTTTATTTTTCAGCTCCATTTTCCACATTAATCCCCTCTCCACCTCAATTAACATGAAGGTTACCTAGCTTTTGGGATTTGTGATCTCATGAAATGTGCATTGTTATTTGTCTTCAAGAAATTTACATTTACTCTGAGAGGTAAGCTCTCATCATGTTTTTTATTCTCTTAGCTTTAGATGTTTAAGATCCTTTCATGTTCTTATGTGTGCCTTCTTCCATGGCTTCTCAAGGTATTTTGTATTCTACTCATGCTCTCTCTTCTGACTTGAAGGATACATTAATTGCAAGATGTGCTACAACAAATACTTAAGAGCTTTTCATTCATAACAATATATTTAGGACAAATTTCTTAGTATGGGATTCTTACATTGTAAGACATGCATTGTAAGAGTGATAAGACTGCTAATTTATATGTTTTTATCCTCTTCTGTGGTATTGATTACATGACAGTTTGTAGTTTTTGTCTTATTCTAAATGGCACACTTGTGCCTGTATGTGTACACATGACCCAGTATGTGCACAGGTGTGAATGTTTGCACATGGGGAACTGTGCATGAATAAGTGTGCATATGTGTGTGTGAGGCAGAAGTCAAATTTAGGGAGGGATTGTTCTTCCTCAGGTATGGTCTACTGTGAACTTTAATTTGCTTTACAACAACAATTTGTTTTATGTGTATGTAGTGTATGTTGGGGGTTCATATGCATATGGGTTGATGGGGTGGTCAGAGGTCAACTTTGGTGTTATACTTTAAGTATATCATTCCACTTTAATATTTGGAAACAGGGACTCTCAACTGGGAGCTGGGGCCTGCCGATTCAACTCCACTGGCTGGCCAGTAAGTTCAGATCCTACTGATCCTTCTCCTTCAGTGTCGGCTTATGAGCAAATGTCACCATGACCAACCCAATGAGGATGTTATATGTTAATCTAAGATCCTCATACTTGGGCATAAAGGACTTCACAAACTAAGCTATGTCTTCCCTAATCCTGAATGATACATCTGGGTTATATTTGTAGAGCATACCTTTTCCCCCAATTTTAATTTTCTATCTTTATCATACCATAACTATATATCTATCAATCAAATTATCTATGTATCTATCTATCTATCCTTTAATCTATCAATCTATCTATCTACATCTTATCTATGATTCATTACATATGCATTCATGTATCTTTTTATCATCTGCAAAAATGCTATGTATGAATGTATCATTTATTCATACATCTATCTAGAAATCTTCATTTTCCAAGTATGTATACCACACTGAAATATTATTTGCTTGTACTTGAAGAGGGTGAGAGGGGTCAGCTCTAGAATGAAGACTTGACTTCCTAATTTTTAGTAAGATACCTCATAAAAATCATCAATATATAGAAAAAGCAATAACAGGCTGTGATTAACTCTGCATCCCACCGGAGCATCTCAGTTGCCTAGCTTACACTTCTTCCAACATTCTCCAACCAACAAGGCAGAAATTCTATAATTCTTCATAATGTTCTGAACCCCAGTAAAAGTAACCTACAGAATCACCTATAGAATGATTAAGGAAACCCCCGAGATCTTGACATTTGAACTGAAACTAGAATGAAAGGAACGGTTAACAAGCAAAGATATTGAGAGAGTATTCCAAGCAGATGTGTAAAGTCCCAGAGGAAGGGAAGGAACATTTGTTTATTTAAAGTTGGGTTCTGGATCAATCATTGAGTGTGAGACTTGGAGATGAGTTTTTGTCAAGTGTGCAGGAATAGGTCTGGGTAGTTTTAAATGTCAGAACATGAAGTTTCTGTTTTATTTCAAATATAAATGGAGGCATTGAAGGGTTTTAAGAGGTCCTTGGGAGCCATGGTGATGTCTGGAGTGGAGCAGTTATAGTGAAGGCAGAACTTTAAAATATAGTGCAGGAACATAGTTTCTACCATAAAACATTCATTTATCTCAGCTTCCATGATTGCTGGCTTCTTTTCTCAAATCCATTTTTTTCCTGGAAAATTAAATCAATGTCTTCAACACTTCAGAATTCTGACATTTAATCTAGATACTCTTCCATAATTGTCTGCCTGACAATCTTTATGTTTCTAAAATCTTTATATATCATACATTATTTACAATGAAGTTTCAAATTTCGCCAACTTAATGTTTACATTCAAGCACAGAACATAAATTTTTTTACTTTAATGCTCTTTATATAATGCATTTTAACAGATTCCTTCTCCTTTCCTATTCCTCCAGGTTTTTCCTATATTTTAAACAACAAAGGAACATCTTTATTCTCTTTCAACATGGAGGCACACCTTTCTTTCTTAGTTGTAGAGATACTTATTTCTCCTACTTACCTGGTTCCCCTCATTGTTCTCAGTGCTTTTCCAGCATTCTCTTGTCTACTATCCCTCCAAAATTGACAGCGCCTCTTTGCAGAGCCTGAGGCTGAAGATAGACTTCATATCATAAGAGAATTATGATGCCAAAGTGGATAATTAAATAGGCTCCAGACATCATTGCTCTTAAAGTCAGTAACCACAGTCTATAACAGAGAATTCCCTAAGGGTGGTTGCTCAAGAGCTGTGGAGTAGTCAATGATGAGGGTCATTTTCTATAATGAGTAAAATTAAAAGGCCATTCTGATGTCCTTTCCCAAACAGGGTCATGTTTCATGGAGGTAGTTTGCTGTTTCTCCTATTAGAAGCTAGTAACTTCTCAATGTATTCATTTAAATTTCTTCTCTGGACACCATGCTCCCTGAAGATTTTATAAAATTGAAAGTATGCTATAGATTTTCATTCATCTACTACTTTTGAAAATATAGCAGGGTAGTATGAACATTTTTTAAAATGTCAGTGAATGTGTTCTTATATCATAATGTTAAATAATAAGAATGATAATAGCTTTAAAACTTTTTCTAGTGTATTACATTTATTAATTCACTTAATTATAACAATTTATGATGTAGGTACTAATAATATATCTAGAGCTATGTAGTTAAAATAGCCAAGTGTATATGTCCTAATAATAGTAAGCAATGTTTAGAAATTTTTATAATCAGCAGGCCACTGCAATGACTACTTAATGCAAATTAGGATATTTATCATTCTCCCAATAATTCTATGACCTTACCTCATTTGTCAAATGGGAAAACTCCTTGAAAGTGAACTAATTTGGGGGAGGTTAATAAGTAGTAAAGGCATAATTAAAATTTTTAAAATAAGTGTTAGAGTAGATGTTGCTGATTTCCCAATCTCAGTGTCCCAGCTCTAGAGGATCTGACCCTAAGCAAAAGAAAAAAAAAGAATATAATACTTGAAGTTTGGGGAACATGAAAAAAACAATGTCAAGATAAAAATACCTAGAATGATTTCAAGGATGCTTTGAATTTGCCTCCTCCAAGCTGGGCCATTCTCCCTCCTTCCTGTGTGAGCCTGGAGCTTACCCACCAGGTTTTACCAACACAAGAAGTTCGAGCTACTTTTCTCATAACTGATAAAATATCTGACAGAAACAATTTCAGGAAGAAAGGGTTTGCTTTGGCTCCAGGTTAGGGGAGGTCGAGATGGAAGAATGTGAAGTATTTGCCGTCGCTGGGCAAAGGGTTGAAAGTGATCAGTTCACTTTTCATTTACTCAGTGTCATAGTGTAGATGGCGCCAGTTCGGGCCAGGTCCTCCCTGCTCAGTTGAATCTTTCTGGCAACATCTTCATGGACCCACCTGTATTTCCATGGTGATTCTAAATCTAATAAAGTGGATAGTGGATTATCACCAAAGGGTGAGAGAACACAGGTCAAAACATTTCTTCACCCACTCTCCCTTCTTTAATTCTTTGATACTTCCGGTTGCCAATATCTGGCCCGTCCCCCCCCACACACAGACACACAATTCCTATCCTGGAGACTTCTCCCTAATTTCTCTCTCAGCCCTGCAATTGCCCTTCTTCCCCCTATCCTCTCTGCCTCGGGTATGGCAAGGGACTCCCTCTGTTGTTAATATCTGCAAACCTCTTCAGCCCTTTTTGCACTTGCCCTTTATGATGCAAACTATTACAGTTGGTTTAATGGAAAATTCAATGGTTTAGTTCTCTTTCAAATCAGGGACCCGATTTCAGACCACAAAGCTAGATGGGAAGACAAACTAGTTAAATGAACAAAGGACATTTTTGAGTAAGAAAGATGGTGAAGGCAAGGTTTTGGCAAATCTGCTTGGCTGTTAGGAAGGCAGCCCAAACAAGAAGTAATCTAGTTGTGCACAGAAAACAAGAGAAAAGCATTTAGCCAAGAATCCTCAGGGTTCACCTATCAGCAATGATATCTTCACTGCAGAGAAGTTTTCATAAACTCTTTACAGGGAACTGTCAATCAAGGCCTGTGTCTACTATGACCGAAGGCTAAGAAAATAAAAATATTGAGTAGTGAAGATACAGTAAGACACTCTGCAGAGACATTGCTGCCCCTTAAAACAGAGGTGGTGGTATAACTAGCATCACAGCTAGGAAAGAACAAAGATAGAATCACAGACTTTGCCTTACCCCACAGGCTAGGAGTCACGGAAAACCCTGTCATCTTCAGTGTTGCCACATTATGGGAAGATAGCATTGGTGGTATCACTTAAACTTTCAGAAGTTATTCCAAAGTTGACCGGGGCTTCTCCTCTTGAGAATTTATGAGATTTTGCTTTAAACACATCTCCTTTTCATTGGCAGGGTATACTAGTGTTTACCTTTCTAAAAGAAGAATTTCATCTTCTATATTCCCTCTAACCTGTACAACAAAACTTGTTGAGTCTGGCTGCACTTATAAATGCTCACATTTCTATGTGATTTTCACAAAGCTGAGGGAGATACCTATTTTTACCACACAACAAAGGCGACCTGTATAATAGATGCCTACTTTCTTCCAAGAGATGACTCAATGCTATGATAGCATGAAGTCCCTCCTCGTATATCACTTCTTTATCTCTGTGGGTATTAGTTCCTTACTTTTACTGTTAGAGTTACTAGCTACTTCACAAGTCCCCGTGCTTATTCATTGTCAGTGGAATTGTGTCACTGTGAGTGGGCTTTGAGGTTTCAGAAGCTCAAACCAGGCCCCATGTCTTTCTGTATTACTATTTCCTACCAGCTGGATGTAGAAAATTTAGTTACCACTCAAGCACCATGTCTGCCTGCATGTTGTCATGTTTCCTGCCATGAAAATAATAGTCTAAATCTCTGAACTGCAAGTCAACCCTAATTATATGTTTACTTTTATAGAGTTGTTGTGGCCATGCTGTCTCTTCGCAGCAATAGAACCCTATCTAAGGCACGGCTGTGTGTTATGTATATGGACAAACATATACACCACCCAATAATGGCTATATATTTTTGCTTATTCATTTTTTACTTTTTTTTTTGACTGAACATGGATGCAACACTCCGAGAAGTCTTTCTTCTATATAGGAGTAGCTTGGTTCTTCATGTATTAGACATAAATGTCTTTCAAAATTTTTCTCTGTTTTTTGAGAGGAGGAGGAAAAGGAGGAAGAGGAATAATCTATACTGTCTGAACCATTGTTTGTCAGGTCTCTGTAATAAATGATGACAATCCTGAGCCACTCAATAATGCATGTTCTTCTGGTAGATTTAATTCATTTCTGTTGCCATCACTTCAGGAGACAGGAAAATGGCTCTGGGACAAGATGCAAGAGATGAACACAGATTCTTAGCCAATTTAAAATGATCGTAAGTGTTAAGTTTTTTTCCTTTCTGTCTTAAGTTACTGTTCTATTGTCATGAAGAGACACGATGACCAAAGCAACTCTTATAAAAGAAAACATTTAATTGGGGGCTTGCTCAAAATTTCAGAGGGTTACTCCATTATCATGATAGGGAACATGACAACATCCAGGCAGGTATAGTCCTGGAGAAGTAGCTGAGAGCCTCATATCCTGATCCACCTGCAACAGGCAGAGAGGAAGAGAGAGAAAGAGTGGTGGGGGGGGGACACAGAGACACAGAGAGAGATTTGTGATCTTATGAAATGATACAGAGAGATTTTTGATCTCATGAAATCACACACACACACACACACACACACACACACACACATACACGCACACACACATGAGAGATATTGGGCTTGGTGTGAAATTTTGAAATCTCAATGCCAGTGTCTAATACACCTCCTCCAAGAAGGCCACACCTACTTCTTCTCAACTGTCTACGACTGGGAACCAGGCATGCAAATATATGAACCTACAGGGGCCAATCTCTTGCAAGCAACCACACCCTCTTTAAAAAAATTATAGGTAAGTAATCTAATTCCTTTTTCGGATACCTTATATTTATAGGCCTGTCTAGTAAGTGATGCCTGGTTTCACGCATGAGACAACCATGGCCTTCAGAAAGGCCATGCTGCTTTAGAGGAGAAGTGCACAGCCTAGCAGCAAGGAAACTGAAACACAGACTGTGGCTGGCTTTCTTTAGTGTCATGTGAGCCAACTTAAATAGCCCCATTGATTCTATACTATGTCTTTAGTCAATAAGATGGTAGGTACATTAGAGCAATGCAATTGCTTTGCATTAATTTTGATAGTTATTATACTTAGCTACAATTCTCTATGAAATATTATTGAGATTTCCTCAGTGCCATGGGTTATTCTGCAAATACATTCTCTGAAAATGCTCCAAGAGGAAAAAAAAAACACTGCAACTCCTATTCTCTAGTGTAGAATTTCATGATCTTTGCCAAACATTTTTCTGAACAGCCCATAAAAAAAGCATCTTAAGTAGGAATCAATATTCCCCATAAGAATTCCCAACAGGTCACTTCTAGAAAGAAGAAAGGCAAGCTTCTCCTCATTGAAACAATTTTGGAAGCCTCTTCCTACATTATTTTCAAGTTTAAAATAATAATATTTAAAGAATATGTACATTCAAGTTTCTTAAGGGTGTACCCTAAAATAATTTGCTACCTATCCTCTAGAGAGAGTTGGTCAATAGAATTAACAAGTAAAACTAGACAACATTGGTTAAAACTTTACATGGAACAGTGTTGATGAGTCTTGAGGCACAGGAGTTCCCTCTGTGAACTCTTTGAATTTGTGTTATAGAATTTCAACTGTACCACTCTGCTGTGTTTGCAATAGAAAACACTGGCCAATTATCTGGATGTGATAGCACATGCCTAAATGACCAGTACCTTGGAGGCTTAGGTAAGAGAATGTGAAGTCAGCCTTGGTTGGACAGGAAAATGTTATCAAAGACAAATGCTTTCAATTCCTTCATTTATGAGTTCCTACTTCAGTCTCGCTTGAACAAAGATGAGCAGTCTGTCTCCATCTTTGCTGAAATGGTCTTTGGATGAGTTCCATTCTTCCGAGAAGGATAAAAATCAAATGAAAAAATAAAAATCTGTCTTTGTAATGATCACAAACTTGGTTAGGATGCTTTTCATTGTCACTATGATTAGTATGTCATTATTCATCGAAGTTAGCTGTGTAATGGTGGTCAGCTGTGAGCCATGAAGTTTTCACAGTTTAGAAGGGACCAGAGTCCTCCTTCTCTTCCATAGACTTGCTAATCTAATGGAGATGACATACTAAAGACTACAACACCAAGTGTTACACGTTCTAGGTTTCTCAAAATAGACTTATCTCATTTTTATTTTTCAGGATTATGCTAATTATCGACGCTATTTTTTATTATTTGAAATAATAGGGGATGTAACCAATAATGTCACTTATCATTTTCCAAAAGTTTCTTTCACAATATGGTACAGAGAAATAATCTATATTCTCCTATCTTTCAGAAAATAAAAGCTATGCAGTTAAATTAGTTTTTAACTTCTTTTAATGTGCATAACTATGTTGGTATTTCACATAAAGATGTTATATCCTATTATTATCAATTATTCAATTCTTTAATTTTACCTTTTTAAAAATTTGATTTATGATATTTTTGTTGATTGCAATTCACATTCATATAATAATATGAATGTGTAAGCTCATGTAGATTTACTTTTGAGAGATAATTCTAAGAAATTTTATTCCTACTCTTAATCAATAATCAACTTCTTCATACATAATGACAGTCTTATTTTGAATCCTAAAATACACATGAAATTAAATATTCTGCCTAAAGCATGGTGTACAGGCCAAGAATCTCACGTAGTCCATAGTTTAACTATCCACTAAGACATCTTCCCTTAATCCTCAGAGAAATCCAGTACTTTTAGAAATTACTTAAGTCAGGTGATTTTTCCTTTAGTACAGTGTACTGTGTTCTAACTATGTTAGACCATTGTCAAATTCTGTGAATCAGCTTTCAGTGTTGATTCTAAAATTACAACAGATGATCCTCATACAAGTGTCCTTCTAATAACCATTTTAGTGATGTTACTATGTAAAGAGAATTGATCTAACTAAATGCTGTAGTTCAATAAATATAAACACATTTGGCTGTCAAGGCCTTCAAACATCAATAAATAGATTCAGGTTGAGTATGCATATGTATGCTCTAGGCAAGCAAAAATGAAGAATATTTCAGACTGTAAGTTTTTGCCTTATGTTATCTACCTTGTCTCGTGTGTGTGTGTGTGTGTGTGTGTGTGTGTGTGTGTGTGTGCATACATGTGTATGCACACAAAAATCTTTGGTACTCTTTCTCATGTGGTATTGACTATCCTTTAACTCCCCTATAAAGTTGAAGGTGACACTGAACTGTTGATCTTCCTGCTTCTGTCCTCAAAAGGCTGCTATTCTAGGGATGTGTGGTTTATATTGTTTCTTCTTAAGGACAACACTTTCCACTCCAGCTTTATAGTTTACGTTTAAAGACTTCATTGAATTCAAATGCATCTATTAGCACACACACACATGTACACACACACACACACACACAGCATACACACATTGCTGTAAAAACCACTATATTTATATACGTGTATGTCTGCACAATACATATGTATTTACGTGTGTGTGTGTGTGTGTGTGTGTGTGTGTGTGTACATATATGTATGTAAGAAATGAGCTTGCTTGTATTTGCTAAGTGGGTTTTTGTTTGTGTTTTTGTTTTTGGGGGGCAGTCTTTAAGACAAAAATCTTCTTCTGAGTTAATTTTTTAAGATTTATGGTATAGTTATTTCCTTCTATGCTAAGTTAAATAATTTTCTTTTGTTGGTTAGTTATATGTATCTTACATAACACACACACACACAATATATTTAAGTACTGGCATATTGTTTTCTAACTCCCCTTTTACTTAACAAGACAGCCTGGCTACTCCTTCATGAGAGTATATAACCAGCTTTTTCATAAGCTTTTCCACTGTATGGACACAAGTGAGTTCTTTTATCATTCTTCTATTGCACTTTTCTCATACTTGTGTTATAGTTGTAGTCTGTTTTTCTCATTGTTCTTCCTTTGAAACATTTCTGTTTTACTTTATAATAATTTCTATAATTTTAGGCTTGCCAAAACTGTTAAGGGGTGCTTACCTTGCTCAAGTTTCTGGGTTTGATCCCCACCATTGCAAAAAAAAATCCTGCTTACTGGATATATGCATGTCCACAGAAATTGTGTAAATTATAGTCTTTGACGTCATAGATTGAATTTTTTCGTTTCATTCAGTGTGTTTATTTTGTCCTATTTCTGTCATAATAAAGACCGTGAATGGCTCGCTTGTATTTGCTTAGTGTTTTTTATGACCAGTCTTTAAAACAAAAACATTAATCTGAGTTTTTTCTTCCTTCAGGTTCGTAGTATAATTGTTTCATTCTCTGACAATCTAAAATAAATTTCCTTTTATTTATTATATGTATCTTATATGACATATTTCTTTGTGTGGGTTTTTTAAATAGAAGGCAATTGCCAAATTGTTTGTATGTAAATATCTATGTGAATGCTTATGTGCGTGCGTGTGTGTGTGTGTGTGTGTGTGTGTGTGTGTGTGTGTGTGTGTGTGATGTGTAAGCACCTGTTTGTCTCCAGTGCTTGGGCAGAATACAATGGTGGTAAGAACACATAATGGAGAAGCTCCTTCATCACATGACAAACAGAAGTCAGGGAATGAGTTCTAAAAGCCAAGCACAAGACAACCTTAAGAGCCTATTCCCAATACGCAACTTCCTTCAGCTGGACTCAACCTCCCCAGAACAGCTGCAGCCTTGTTCTGCTTCCTTGTAGTACCCAGTACACACAATCTCAGAACAAACCCGAGAGTCCTCCGCTTCTTTCTGCCTTGTCCTATTCAATGTCCCCTGAGCTGTAGGCACAGGAGTAGTGTGAGCAATGTAACAACATGGGCTGGAGATAAGAAAACCTCAATAGTAAAGAGCACTGCCTGTTGTTCCAGAGGACCTGGGCTCAATTCTCAACACTGGCATGTCAGCTCACAACTGTCAGTAAGTCAGTGTCAGAGAATCTGACACCTTCATACAGAAACACAAATCTTGAGAAAAAAAAAAAAAAGGAAATGTAAAAGTTCTAATCAAAAAGGAGAAGGAATGTAGGGGAACTTGGAAGGGAGGGCAGGGGAAGTGCTGTAATTATATTTTTAATTTAGAAAATTAAAGCCTAATCAGCTCAGATTAGCAAATTCAAAACACATGAAATTGTGTGCTTTGCAATGGAATTCTCCCCTCAGCCTGTGTGTGTGTGTCTGTGTGTGTGTGAGTGTGTGTGTGTGTGTGTGTGTGTATGTGCATGTGTGGAAGTGTGTGTGTGTGTGTGCATGTGTGTGTGTGTGTGTGTGTGTGTGTGTGTGTGTGTGTGTATTTTGAGACAGACCACCCAGGAGATGGAATTCATGGATTTAGCTAAATTGGCTGGAATTTAAGCTCCAGGGATGAGCCTGTCTGTGTCATGCCCCCAACCCTGAGGTTTCGGGGTTCTGGACTGCATTGATACATCCAACTTTTATGTGGGCTGAGGATTTGATCTTGCTTTTGTACATTTGTGCAGAAGGCAGGTAGCCAACTGCACAGTCTCCCCACTTCCCTTGTTCTCTGCTTTGAATAGACACATTGCCATTTAAGAGTGTGTCTTTCATTGGATGTATACTTTTATCTCAGAATCATTGAGTCAGATCTATAGCTCTCTTTTGTTCCACCCCTGTTCAGGATTCTATGATGAGCAGTATGAAGATTACATAATCTCTTGTCCTCCCTTAACTATCTGAAATCACAGGAGTTGGTATACTTTCTGTAATGTTTTGTGCCTTTTCACTGGCTTTATTGTGTCTATTGTTTGCATTTTGCTTCTTTGGAGACACTTTCTCACTGTGTACTCCCAGAACTCATTGTGTAGGAGAGTCTGGCCTCCTGACCTGTGTGGCAATCTTCCCTTCTCTTTCTATCTTATGCTTTACCCACAAGGGCCATGTTTCCCCATCATTTTTGATGGCTGTGCTATAAGGATGAGTATACAGCAACTTTACAGGTCCCCTAAACTCACTGTCAGTCTTAGTTCTATAACAAAATACAGGTATAAAGCTGTGAGCCTTTTAATTGATGTTTACCATTTCTTTGTCTTTTGGAAGTTAATTCTGTAGTAGTGTGGCAATGCAATTTTTATGAAACTATCTGTTACTTTCAAAGAAAACGAAATTCTGCTGGATCTCACAATAATAACCCTTGAGGGTCAGTCACTTCAGGCAGACTGTTATCCTGCTGTGTGCTAAACATGTTTATTTAACCTGCCTGTAAGAGAACAATGTAACAACCATCCTTACTTGCTTTGGATTTCCCATGTAATTAGCTTATACAAGCTAAGATAATGTATTGCTTTAATCTTGTAACTTTTTTTCTCCAATGCAGACCAGGAAAAAGTGCGTGTGTGCTTGTGTGCATGTGTGCAGGCATGAGTGTGTGTGTGTGTGTGTGTGTGTGTGTGTGTGTGTGTGTGTGTGTGTGTGTGTGGGTGATGACAGTCATTTGCCACAAACAGTACAGGGTCAAAAGTGACCTTATATAACACATACCTCTCATAAATGTTGAAAGCAACATGTGGATATTGATTGGTGATATTCTTGCAGTACTGAATGCTTGAGGGTCTGGTAAATAATTTTATTCACACTAAAACTCTGTTAAGGATATATTTACAATATCACCCATTCCTTCCCAGTGTGATGCTTTCTGTTTTGTTTAATAAATATGGAGCAAAGCTCTTCATTATGGACAGTTCAACATTAGAACAGTATGGGAACAAGACAGGCACACACATCAGACAAGATACAGCAAAGAGGACAGACTGAGTACAGTAAGATATCATAAAGCTTATAGACAGACACACAATAGACAGACTATAGTCAGTCCAGAAACTATGAACTATAGACAGTTTGGAGACAGGGAGAGAAGTAGAGAGTGCAAACATCAGCTTGTTCTTCGACAAAGAATTCCAAGGGGAGGTGTTTTGTGTTCCTTTGTTAACATGATATCAATATATCTCCATACATCTAAGATTGCCCTTTTAGCACTTAAGTGACACATATCAGATACTCTCAATCCAGTTATACAAGAGATTTAGTAAAAACACAATTATGATTCTGTGTTCTTTATAGCTGATGGCCAGTTTAGGGTGGATATTAAATAAGTCCTCAACTTTAAGTGCTTTCTCACACTAACAAAATAATGACTCTAATGGAACACACGGTATTTGAAGATTTACACCATGCTGGCAAGTCTTCCTGGGGAGGATTTTGGTAAATGGTTTCTACAAATAACTAATGACAATCTACAGATCTGATGCTAATGGATACATGTATTCTTTTAGCAATATATTCTCATCATATTCTTTCCCTCCCCTAGTTCCTCCCAGATCTTTTCTCTACCCAACGTCATGTTCTCCCCATCTCAAACAAATAAACAACAAGCAAAGCAAAAATACTCATAGAGACCATGGCAGCATGCATAAGACCCATACAAGTTAAAATCAGACAATGTCCCAGCATAGAGAGAGGGAAATAGACACAAGGCTCCACCCCCAACCAATGCTCTTCCTAATTGATACCAGCTGGGGAAGAAATCGATCCATTTTCTACACTGTGGTATCATTGTGTATATGTCACCCTCACTCCAGGAAAGGGCCTGAGTCTAGGAGTAGTTGGACAGCATAAAACAAAATCCATTTTTTGTGTGTATGTGTGTGAATGTGTTTTTTGTTTTCTTTTGGTACTATTTTATCTTACTGATTCTTGTTGCTACCTGCTTCTTTGCATAGTTTGTTTTTGTAAAAAAAAATATAAGGATGATTTGGGTTTTTCAAAGGCACTTAGACTATAAGTACCCTATCAAAAAATAGCTGATAATGTAATGTCAATTTTCTATTCATGTCTGAACAAAAATTAAAAAAAAACTCTCAATGCATTTTTCTAAACCTCAGAGAGAGTGTCAATTTATTTCTCAAATTTCAATCAACAAATTGAGATATATCATGAAGGAATGAATATGCTAAATAGTAAATAGTTGAGCTACAATATAAATTTCCAAATAGTCAATAAAAATATTTCACAAGTTAGTTATTTAAAATCAACTTCATTTCTTCAACAGCAAGTAAAAATGTAAGTTAATCAGAATTCTTATCAATAGCTAATGTTTTGTTTTGGCTGTCTGATTATGTGCATATGTGTATGTAAGTATGTTTGCCTATAAATACATGTGCTCATGTGTATGTGAATGTCTGTGTGCACATAAATGGAGGCCTGAAGGAAACCTCAAGTGTGATTTCTCCTCAAGTACAATCCACCTAGTTTGTTCTTTGAGATCTCACCGGACAAGTAGTCCTTGCCAAACAAATTATGATGACCGTCTAGTGAGCCTGAGGAATCAACCTGTCTGGCCTCTGTAGTGCTGGTATTCCAAGGGCATGCCACCATGCCTAGGATTTTTATGTAGATTCAGGGGATTGCAAAGCAAGCACTTTTGTAATTTAGCTCTCTCCCTAGCCTGCTCCTATCTGTTTTGAACATGAAAAACTGCTAGAGCAGAAAATGATGTCTGTTATCATTGCATGCATAACTGATTGTAAATGCAGAGAAGAGACCTGTTGAACTCATGACAATTTGTGAAACAACCAAATAGTGCATCTTGCAGCTTGCTCTTCCTGTGCTAAAGAATTCCTGTTTCAAGAGAATCTCAGCTTAGGACAGCTCCAAGGGTTCAGTTGTCCTTTTTGCCGAGGCTAGGAAGGTAGAAAGTCCCTCCATCTACTGTTGTGCGCACGGCAGATCGGGCAGACTGGAACTCTTCCCAGCATGTCGTGGACAAAGACTCAGGAGAGCCTCAGAGAGGTATAATTTAAAGCCCATCCCCAAGTAATGCAAACAGGAAAGAACCACATTCCTTCAGCGCCAATTATTGGCATACACGGTCCTCCACCCTCAATAGCAGAGCTAGCGTGGATTACCCAGTTCTTTCCTTATTGGCTACAAATGTAAAGAGTGATGCAGAATTGATTCAATTAAAGTTCCTGAAAAAAAAAAAAAAGCTGTTTTTGCTTTGTGTGACTATGCCAGGAGGGCAAATGATTTTATTTTATCAGGAATCATTAGGTCAATAAAATAAATTGTTCTAAAACATGTGTTTTTTTTTAAATTCTCTAAAAACTAGAAAAATACCATTGTCTAGGCTATACATGAAACAGCAAGAGAAATTAACCAAAATAAAGTTTTAAAACATTGATAAATAATTTTAAAAAATATGCATTCAAATTTTTTAAAAAAAAAACTAGAAAATAATTAAAAATGGTTAAATATATATCCAGATAATTTCGGGTCCTTTCAAGCTTTAAAGAAATAGGTAGGTCTCATCCTCCATGTCCTGTTCATTACTGAATGAAATTTAGAATGAGCACATGCTTTAAAAGAAAATAACAAAACTTTTAAAAAAACTACAACTTAATTATTGTTATATAGTTGAGGCAGCCCTGACCATGACGGGCTGTGTGTTCCTCACCTCTGACATCACAGACACATGAAACTAAGTATAAACGCAACAGTACTGGAACTACAATTGAATTCTAACTGGAGTATATGCCACACTAAATGTTCGCTTTTGTTTAGTTTATGGTTTGTTAGGGTGGGTGGGTGGGGTGTGCTGGGGACAACAACCCTGGCAGTGCTTCATATGCAATGGCTATGGAAAGGCAGAACAGTGGACACATCAGCTGTGACAGTGAGAACAAAGGGGATGCTTGGCTAAAGAGAACTGAAAAACAGTATTAAAATTCCCCCTCCCCGCTTCTTATTATAAGCAGGCAGTGGTAATTCCAATGAAGTCAGTAGTAAACTAGTCCTCCCAGAAAAAAAACACTTTTGTTATCCAAATTCTAAACAGTTGCTTATTTCCAGGACAGAAAGCTTCCACTGCCTGCCCTTGGCACACTGCTGCTCATGAGTAAAATTCAAACAGCAAACCAAAACACATGTGAATATCAATTAAAGGACATAAGGTCTTGGATGGAATTCAAAATATCTCCCTAGGTTTTTCTTTTTTGCTTTTTTTTTTTCTTAAGTAGATGTAAATAGATAACTCCGCATGATGAAAATTTTGAGCTTGAATTGACATTGTAATTGATTTAAAATATTAGAAGCATTTCATGGAGATGTTTAATAGAGCAATGCTCTTGATTAATAGATTAAGCCTTTTATATTGCCATTGCAATTCTGAAGAATACAATTAAGTGAATAAAAATTAGCTGAATACTGATAGGAAAGATATAAAAGACTTTTATTAATAGATTATATATACTTGTCAGATCGTCAAAAGGAACAGAAACATCATGAAAGCTAAGAGCATAATTTCTAGACTCACAAAGAAGCTGTTTGTTTTCTCTTCCCTTATACATTGGGAGATAAAAATTGTGATGATAATGTAGAAGAATCAAATCGCGAGCAGAAAACACAAGAATTAATTAAGAAAAGATAACATTTCTTAGGGAAGTGTGAAAGCTAATTTTTAAAATAATTATTTATTTTTACTTTCTGTATAAGTGTTTAGCCTGAATGTACATGGCTCCTATAAGCATGACTGTTGCCTTCAGGAGCCAGAAGAGGGTACCAGTTCCCATGCACTGGAGCCAAGAAGGGTTGCAAGGGTGCCAGGAACTGAACCTAGGTCCTCTAGAAGAGCAGCAAGTGCTCTTAACTCCAAGCTGTCACTCTGTCCCAGAAAGAAAACATTTCAAAATTACATATGCCATATTATATATGAAAAAGTTGAATAGCTAAAATGTAAAATATAATTAGTTTAATTTAACAAATGTTTAATGACATCCAGATTAAAAATCCCTTTAGTAATTTTTTGAATTGATAAGATCTATTTGTACTGGATACTGGATAAAAAAATGAACAAGAAAAAATATCTTTGCAAGAATGTTTCAGAAATGAAGAGAATGGATTCTTTACTTGTTCTAGGAAATATTAGAGCATTAGACTTGAAAAAGATGTGATGGTATTAACACAATTATTAATTGATTCCATGCAACAAGTAAAGCTCAGTAACAAGTGTGCACAAATCCCAGGCGTCCTTCCTCAGCCTTACTAAAATGAAAAAGTAATTGAGGTACACAGTAAAGCTTAATACCTAGGCATGTAGAATGCACCATGAACATTTTACAAGCAAATTGATGTTGTAATGGATCAGCAAAGCTGGAACATTTTTACATCATATTTACAAAGAAGCAATCCCATGTAGATCAAAAAAGTAAAGAAAATGGAAAATTTAGGAGAAAAATATCATTCCATGGTGTTTTAATGTTCTAAGGAAAAAGGAAACTATAACATGAAAGGCACAGGTCACAAAGCTTAGTTACATGTGAATAAAAACTCTGTAAATTAAAATAAACTATATACAACACAAAGAAGAAACTTTCAGCCAAGCATGGTGGCCAAGCTATTTGGAGGGTGATAAAGGAAGGTTCTAAGTTTGAGCCAGCTGAGGCTATACAATTAGAATTCTCCCAACAAAACCAAACAAAAACAGGTATGTATAGTAGATCTTTGTGATTTTTATAATTGATGAATGAGTAGATACCCAAATATACAGGGACTTCCTGGGAAGACAGTTCAGCTATTAAAAGCTAATAAGGCTCATAACCAAAAGGAAAAGAATGTGTGTGTATGTGTTTTGTGTGTGTGTGTGTGTGTGTGTGTGTGTGTGTGTGTGTGTGTGTGTGTACATGGACAGCTAGAATGGGTCTCCTGGGTGTCTGTCTTATGTCTGAAGAGTGCATGTCTGTGGTTAACACATCCTCTGCACAACAAGTGGCTAAGACTTGCACATTTGGGACCAGAGGAAGTTGCAGTCTTTTCACAATTGAGTTTGATTATAATTTGTTATGTACGAAAACATTTTTAAGGCATATTTTTAAGCTCCAGGGAAGCAGTTTTAGGCCAGACTTAGTTCCATTTCATATGGGGATAGGGTGAGGGCCTGCAGTATGAGAGAGAGTGCAATAAGTTTTCACAGATGCACAAGGACAAATTGTGACCAAGACCACATGTCTTTACCAACATTTCTGATTCTTTCCCCTGCCCTTTCATTCATGAACAAAGGCCAGATGACTGGTTTTACAGAGGAGCTGTGTTGGTTGTGGGAAAGTTTGACTTCCAAGTACAAAAGCAAGAACACTGGTGTAGGTGGTGTAGGGGATACCATGGGCTTCCACAGTGAGCCCACCAGAGTGCCATGGAGTTGTGGGCATCAGGGACCTATGTAACATAACCACAAGAGAGGAAAGTTGTGGAAGGTGTTACAGCTTGTAGAGAGAACAAGTGAATGATACACCCCAGAGTTCAGGGTCACTGCACTGGAAAGAGAAAGAACCAGGTACTCAGGACCTTGGTTTCTTTAAGATGTTACTAAAGGATAACTGCATTGCCTTTTTTTCCAGGGCAACGAAGGTCTTAGAGAAGATATTGGGGCTTCCATCAGTTTGGGCTAAGCCACAAAGATGTTTTTGATCTTAGAATCATTTGGTTTAGCCTTGTACAGAGCAGAGAGTTGGTCCTGGTGATGTAGAGCTTGGCATGTGCTTCAGGAATTAACTATCTATGGTCAGTTTGCATTTCTGGTTGTTAACTTTAGGTCAGTGTAAAGTCCTGGCATTGATTCATCTTTAACCATGCAATGACACACAAGCACTGTTTGGATCTCTATTATTTATTGAATAACTGATGCTGGGTTATTTTCAATCCATCATTCCCTGAAGATAGTTCTAGGTAGCTTTGAGATTTTCCATTACAGTATTTGATGCCTGTCTCTCTCTAAAAGTATTTAAATTCCTATCTACTGGGGTATTACTGATCATCTATCATGCTATTAGTCTCATAGGAGGTGGCCATGCTGATGTACACTTGCCTCCAATGGTACCTGGAAAAGAGATGCCTGCAGAAGCTTTTCACTTCCTTTCTTCCTACCTACTGTAGCTATCAATAAAATTGAAGCATCCATTAAAGAGTTCACCACGTGAAGTACATCTGTCCAAGAGCTTCTAGGACACTGGTGGGTTCAATATGTAGAAGGAAATGTGTATTTATCCACTGTGATATGAAGGAATTGATAATGGCCTTGTTCGGCTTGTATGCATGGCTACAAATGTGTTTTGCCCACTCTGTTATAAATATATACAACTGTACACACAAATACACACATAGTTAACCTCAGTATCTATGAGTTCTGCATCCATGAATTCAATTAACTCTGAAATAAAAGTAGTTGTGAGAAAACCAAATGCATCTGCATTAAGCCTTTATAGACTTTATCTTGTCATTATCACATTAGATGTGAAAATATTTTCATTGTAACTTTACTTGTTAGATCAGCCCAAAGGTGATGCCTGGTGCCTGGGAGGGCACAGTGGCTATCTGAAGACACAGTGAGTTTTATGTAAACATATTGCACATCTTAGAATTTTAGTATTGCCAAGAGTCCTGAGGATCATCCCTCCTGGATATATTGGAAAACATCTATAGCTGATGGATTAAGTAGTTAAGAGTAAACAAGTATCAATTTCTTAAACACAAAAACATTAACATCTCAAGGGAAGAATGACTTCCTAACATAGTGTAGTAAAATCTATCCAGGTGAAAAATAGGACCGACTACTCCCAAATAACTTAAAAACAAAAACAAAAACAAAAACAACTAAGGGTGGGGCTTGTTCATGTTTTTCAAATATCTACCACATAATTACATCCCAAGAAATATTTAAAATATCAAAAATGTCATAACCTAAATGAAAATGACATTCGGGAGACAACATAATGATGCATAATAAGAAACTAATATCTTAATGTTTAGGATCTTGTAAATGATTAATTTAAAATGCCAACATCACACACAGTAAGAGGATTATGAGTTCATAATTGGTATAATTCATGGATACTAAAATTATAGATAGCTACTCTCCCTGCATATCAGCAAATGAATCTATAGCAATGGGCATGTGTGAGTTCATGCCTCCATTAACAACCACAGAGCATTACCAGAACTGATCTGGTAGGCAAACAAAGAAACAAATATATATACATAAAATATTTACTAATAGTATGAAAATGCATAATTTTGGAACTTAATGTTTAGCATGGTTGTATTTCTATAGATGCTCAGCTTTCTTTAATAATGGCCTACAATTAAAAATACAACTAAAATCTCATGTGTGTGCATGCATGCACGAGTATGTGAGATCAGCTCTTCTGATTATAAACTAAGATCCTAAGGATGATAATAAAATTCCTATGAAGATCCCTTTAGGCAGTTGCTGGTTGAAATGTGCCCTGTGATCTATGGCGAGGTCTGACCTTTAGGTAGAATGATGCACATAATTACGTGAAAAGGCGTGTGAAGGTCAGCTGAAGCTTTCACTAAAAAGCTATCATGCTCCTAGAAGGTTTTTTGCCTCTAAGATGAACACCATGTTTGAAGAGGCCTATGTATATTCCTGTCTTGTAATGGTATGCGAGGAATTATTTTGTACAGTGCCACAGGTTAAATGCATATCATGAAACATACTCTCCTCCTGACTCCCGTTTCTGTCTCTTAATTCAATGAAAGTCCACAAAAATATAGTATGAGTCAGAATTTTGGAGCAGGGACCAAGCAAGGAAAGTTCATTGAAAATTGATTTTCCTTCAGACATCCTTGATATCCCTCATTTCAATTGTTCACCTCTACCGTGGGGCTCAGTAAACAGTCAGGGAAGTTGCTGTGTGCTGCGGCCTGCTGGGGACATGAAGGAATGTAGAGCAGTGTAGTCACAACATCATCAACCCAATTCTCCAAGGTAGCTGGCCAATAATGCTGTTCTAATTGAATAACTTATCCGCAGCGATTTCCCCTGAGAGAGCCAAAGGCTCAGCCTCGGCAAAGAGGCAGATGGTGCCGCATAGACAATGAAACCTGTAATTTTCTCTTGCCATTGGACATGCGAACAGTGGGCTGTTCCTGCTTATTCTTTAATATTTTATTGTAATAGTCCCTTCCCAAATTATAATGTGCCGTGAAGCAGCCAAAGACGGGCTCAGTGATACATATCATATTTAATTTATCATACCTCCAGCTCACCGAACAACTTACTCGGTAATCAGCAGCTGTATATGTCAGAGTCAGGTGCAGACTGAAATGAAAACGACGGGAAAGAACCCAATTAACACCAAAAGGGGAGATGACTCTTGGGGTGGTGCAGTTTTATCTAGCAGCCAAGCAAGGGCCAGCATTTGAATCCTAGTGGTATCAGTTCTGTGGACCATTCATGCCCAAGGTACTAGAGAAGGCAACGGGGAAGTCTTATTTGCTGCTGCGAGCCTGGGATCTGGGGCAGGATGGGGGCTGCGTAGATTTTCCTCCCTGGTGGGAGCCAAAGTTGGAAGGCAAGAAAGCACAGGCTTTAGAGGGCACACTGAGACAGCCCATCAGCAGGCTAACAACACAACAGATGACAGGCCCAGAGGCAAACTCAGGGCCACCAGCCCATAAGCCCACACAGGCTTGCCAAGGAGCAGCTGCAGCAATGGGAAAGGATCAAGCTGACCTGAGCACTGCAGTCTTACTGGGGCCAAAGAGCTCGTGTGCCTCAGAAACAGCCTTCTGGTACCTTCTTTAAAATGTGTGCAAAGGAAACAACACAGAATAGAAGCAGAGAAAGGAGACCCCTTTATTGCTCTTGCACGATGAATGTCTTCTAGTTAGTAACTGACTCACAGTGGCCCACCGTGCAAACCTCTGTCTCTGTGGTTTGACTACGAGGAGGAAAGCGTCCATAGCTGCATCAAGTTAGTGCATCATTAGATTTATTAGACACGCAGGGGCCCACAAGGATAAGCTTGGAGGTCATAGGGCAGCATAGGTCTGCCAGCAGTCATTGGAAACAGGTGATGTGACTGGGTTGATTTTTGTTGGGAAAGGTAAATCAGAGTGGCAGCATACTAGCACACTGCCATGGATAATTCATGAAGCCTCTGGTTTGTATTAGACACCCAACATGCCTTTCAGTAAAAAAAAAAATGACACAACAATTAATGTGTCACATTATAATGCTCCTCTTGGAGGAAGATAATTGTACCCAGCGTCAGATAGTTATTAGGTCAGAGTGAACGCTCATCCTTTCAAAGACAGCAGCCCCTATTCACTCTGGCTTCCTACTGTAAGTACAGTATTGTATTCGTAATCACACAGGCTGCAGCCAGGAACACGGGGTTTTATCTGAGTTTTCTCTATTTGAAATAATACCCCGATGATTCCCTACACAGGAAACTCAGTCATGTGAAACATAAATGAGCGAGATGAAAGACAGATAGATGGCTACACATGGAGAAGAGGCTTTCTTTGTTTTTCACATAAAATAAAACATAAGAACTGTCCCTCCGAAGGTTGGAGAATATGTACCAAAACCGATCAGAGTTGAGTTCACTCATGCGTTAAGGAGAGATTTCCCCGCTGTTCATCTCATTCATGAGGACATTGCTCAGTCGCATCCTGATTTCAGAAGACCTTGTTCAATTCCTGGTATCATAGCTTATGGGGTGTGGGATTTGGACAAGTCATTTAACCTTCCTCAGATTGGTTCTCATTTGAAAAACAGAAATATTTTTCCCATATATTCAGCTTCTGGGTGTTTTAAGGAAGCCAAAGAATAAAGGAGATGGAAAGATGTTTTGTAATTACATGGAATTAGATTATTATTAACAATAATAGTCAAGATCAAAGTATAGTCAGATATGTTGTATTTTAAGTAGAGAACTTTACTTAAAGAAAAACTGAGAGATGAATTCCAGGATGAATAAAGAAATGTCAAGACCAGCTGCCCAGAGTGACCTAAAACCTGAGTTTAAATCCCCAGAATACCAACAAAGCCAAATCCCAGCAATACACACCTGTGCTGCTCCTGCAGAGAGATGGGAGACAGAGACAGGGGAATCATCAAGAGGTCTCAGCCCAAGAAGACAGACATTCAAGGTTGTCTTCTGATCATTCCCATACACCTAGTGACAGACATGCTGGCACATATGCATATATGCACACATGTATGAGAAAGATTTTTTTTAATCTAGTAATTTTTGGAAGGCAGCTATGCTCACCACTATACCACCAATGCAGCACTTAATCTAGTAATTTTTGGAAGGAGAAAAAAATAACATGTTTCAGGGCTCTTTGTCTACATAGTCCAATAAACTGGTTAAGATGTATTTAAAGTAAGTAGAGTATCACTAAATTCTATATAGAATTTTTAAAATCCTCAATACTCCACAGATAAGAACAGTTTCTATACTTTATCTTTTTGTAAAGACTCACGTTCTCAAGTGACCCATCAGCAAGTAAAAAATTTGAAAGAAATATACTGCAGGATTGACTTTCGGATAGGCCATGGACAGGATCCTGAAAGGAGACTTTGCGGGAGAAATCAAGCTACCACAGACCATATAACAGTGTGTAAACTGTTGAGTGGGGAGGGAGGAGGGAGAGCCCTGTTAGAGACAAATAAAAATTCAGAATGGAGACTTCAGGAATGTTGGTGAGGAGATTACGGGCTCATGAAAACATCCTGTTCTGTGAGGAGAACTTAAAAATAAACAAGACTTATAGGCAAAATAAGATGCCAGAAGCAAGCAGTACCCTTCTGAAGACTCCCTGGAAAGCGCTATCCTGTGACATCTATCCTTTGGTACTCAACAGAAATGAGTCAATAATCAAAGAACAGAGAGTCTGTGTCAGGGTACTGGGGCATTACATCTCCTGGGAGTCTGGGAAACATTAAGGAAGGGGAACAATGTCTGTGGAGATGCTTAAAGGATCAGGAGCTAAATTTTGTAACTCTATAAACCGTGGGCCTGAGAGTCATTGGTTGGTGGGGCACACAGAAAGGAACAGTGGGAATAGGCATGAACAATCCTGAAGCAATCTGCTGTTGTCTTCCTGGAGGGCAGAGAACTTTCACCAATGGTCCTAGGTTTTAAGCTACTTGGAGGAGGAAATCACAAAGGCAGACTCTCTTTAATTAATTCACAGTTCATGAATAGTTAAAATCATGAACCACGCTGCTTTTCTTTCAAGCCTTTACAAAGAAAATAAGCATGTTATATGTGTTTCAGAATACTAAGCAAGGATGTGAAGTATTGTTTTTCTGAGACAAGATTATCTCTTCCATAAGACAAATACTTGGGTAAAAGAGATGTAAACAAAATTTAGAGTTGGAATTTGGTAATAATGGTAATTTTGTAATTTTCTGGCTGCCATTACCTGTCCAGACCTGGGACTTACCAATGATGGTACATAGGAATTCACATAGATTTATTTGCTCCACCTGTTATCAAACCACTAATGAGACTTGTTCTCAGGCCACCATCACTTCTTCCCAGACATCATCACCATGTATTCTCTTTAACTTCTGGGAAGGTTCCCTTCAACATTCCCATCACGTGTTCATCCTCCATCAATTTTTTTTTCCTCCACTATAGCATCAGATATGTTCATGGACTCACTGTCATGTACATCCTAAATGAGTGGCTCTCATCCTGGGGTAACACTAATCATAGTTCCCTGTCCTCCACAATTAACTCAGAGCCTCTGGTTCTACAGGGAAACTGTGAATGAAAAATCCTAATCTCTAAAGTCAGAATTTAAAGCTCAGTACCCATAGTTCCCCCTCCCCATCCACATTTCACCACTTTATGTTTCACGGACTTTTAACCCGAAAGTGACCTACGATCAATCCAATGATATGTTAAAAAAAAAAAAAAGCACTTTATTCTTTAGTTCACCTTTGATGTTATACACTAAGTCCTGCCTTAATATCTGGTTTCATTCAAAATTCATAATATTCTTGTCATTCCCTGTGTTTATCATATTTACCTGGTAAAATTCTAAGTATTATTAAATTTACTCTCTACCTAGTTAGTCCTGGCATCCCAGTAGTTGAACACTCGTAAGGAAAGACACACAATTTTGTGGACAGACTAATTTCAATTTATTATGAGATTTTCATGTAGATTCTTCACACTGTTAAGTAGTCCTCTCTACACTTTCCATTATGAGTTGGATAGCACCTATCACCCAGAGGGAATTTGCTATAAACTTGGTCACAAGAATTTGATGCTTTTGGAAGGTTCTTAAACTTTCAAGAGGTAGAGCCTAAAGAGAGAAAGTGTTGTGGCTATGTCCTTCTAGGGAATAGTTGGGACCCTGGCCTCTTCCTCTTTCTCTGCTTTTTGGGCATCATAAGTCATCAAAGACAGATAGCTTATGATCTGTCCTTCCATAGTAATGTACTGTGCCACTACAAACCCCAAGCAAAAGGCCAAATGACCATGAGTGGAAATACCTGAAACCATGCGCCAAATTATTTTTTTCTTTGTTTAGGTTTATAACAAGCATTTGCTGCAGTGATGGGAAACTTGCAAACACATTCTCCTAGCTATTTTACTCTTCTGATTCTTCTAGATAATTATAGTGTATCAACACTATAATTGTCAGGTTGGATATTGAATCCAAAGATATATCTACATCCCAATTGTCTATGAATGTAACTCTCTTGAAAATAGTCTTCTTGTGAGTATAATTAAGGATTTTGAGATAAGATGGTCATGGATTTAAAGTGGGCTCTGTGTCCAATGATATATTATTATAAGACATAGGAGAGAGATAGGAGAGAGAGAGAGAGAGAGAGAGAGAGAGAGAGAGCGAGAGAGAGAGATGGACCTCAGTAGCACATCAAGAACACCTTGTGAAGATGGACAGGAAGTAGTCACATTGCCACAAGCCAAGGACACCAGGCGCATCTACAATGGAGAGGCCAACAAGGCCACTCCAGACACAATGCTTGAAGGAGTCATGGCTCTGCTCTTCAATTTTGAATTTCTGTTTTCTGAAACTATAAATCAATAAACTTATTTCTATCCTCCAAATTTGTGAAATTATTTTCCACAAAACAGAAGTATCACACCAGCACATTTTATTCCAACTCCTATTCCCTCTTCCTGCCCCTTCCACCTACAGATGACCTTATTATTTTACTAAAGTGGATATAAGCTGGGGAAATAGTCTTGATGGCCTTCTAAGTCTGAAATACTTGCCCATTTTGTCAATCTGGGGCATAAACCAATTTAACCCCTTCTGCTGTAAATCAAAGGAATCTACTGAATCCATACTCACTGGCTCAACCACAAGCATTCACTGTCTGAATTCAAAATATGTGAGTGTGTGCCATGCTCTCACATTTTGTTTTAATATGCCTTTCAAAATCTGCTTAGTTTTTCTTGCTTCTGAAAACTGTATCCATGACAGAGGTGCTCAAGGCTCAGTCTTTCTGCTTTCTCTCTTTGCCTTTTCCACTCAACATCATTTAATCAAGTCTTTCTTTCCACCACTCTGCTGTAGTAACCCTTATCAAGCCTCCAGTATGTTCTGTTTTGACAAATCATGTAGCCCATTCTCAGTTCTCATTTTCCCCAGACCTGAAGGAGTTGACATAACTTACCCCTCCTGCCTACTGACAGGGTCTTCTGCTTCAGGCATCTGGAAATCTTACTCTTTGTCGTTGCCATGACAAGCTGAAATAATTGAAGAAGGAAACTTGCACGTAGCTACTAATTCTGTCTTCTCTTTATGCTTCTGAACATGCCTTTTAAACCTTGATAGAGGGTTTGGTGTGGATTGCTTTGCTTGACTCCCAACACAGTCATTTATATGAGCCAAGTGGTCCAGGAGGACATTTAGAGGTGGCATGAAAAGTTACCATCATCATAAAAAAAAATGTTTTCCAAGAAAAATTGGAATTTCTCTGAGTAAGGATCATTGATAAGATATAAATACAAACTACAGTTATCAAATACTAAAGGAAAATAAGTTGAACATTTTCCCCTGTGTGCTGCGCTTGCATGTTTCTCTGTCTGTGACAGATAGGGAATGTATAACAGACAAATGCTGTAGTTGTTTCTCAGAATCATGTTCTAAGTTGAGAAAATATACTCAGCATGGGGCTGGGCTGAAAAGATTTTGTGATGCCAGCTATGAGACTGGAGACAGAATCTTGTTTAACATGGGTGTTTGTAAGTGTTGTCCAGATATGACAAATGGGTAGTAGCAGGAATCCTGATTGGAAATCAGAGGAGCAGAGCTAGAAGGAAGACATGGTTATGACTTCTGTCTTTCCTCATGAATATTCATTCTCCTCAGGGACAATTTCTCCAGGATAAGGGAGGAAGGAAGGAAGGGGGGAGGAGAGAGAGGGAAAGCAAGAGAGAGAGAAAGAGCAAGAGACAGAGAGAGAGAGAGAGAGAGAGAGAGAGAGAGAGAGAGAGAGAGAGAGAGAGAGAGAGAGAGAGAGAGGAGTGCACTATTAGCAAATGGCACATAGGTATAATACTCCTGTGGTTTTACCATCCTGGAGTGGTAACTGTTCCCAGATCTCTCCTATGGGGTCAGAAATATTTAAATAGTAACAATTGTTCTCCCTCCCTGCCTCCCTTTCTTCCTTTCTCTTCTTTTTTTATTCTTGTTTTTGCTTAGCATATATTAATCCTAAAACAATGGATTTCATTATGGCATTTGCATTCATACCCATAATGTAACTACTTTCTAGGTCACTCCCCTACTTGTGCTCTTCAACTTCCACAATAACTGCTGGCTTTAAAAGTCTTGTCTGGTGCTGACGTGCAAACCCAGGACCTCCTAAACACTAGAAAAGAGCTCTACCACATCCCCCCAAGAACTACAGACTTAATACTCAGCACCTTTCTGGATATAAGGGTGCCTTCAGAAGTAATTAGTTAAGATAAAAACGGAGCTCCTAAACTACTATTACCAGGATCTTTGTTTAAACGGGTGTACTTGTTACATTCATTGACACATTCACAGGGAAACACCAGGCAAACAGGCAGGCTAAGATGGGAGTTGTGTTCTCTAAGGAGAGTCCTTATGTTGAAGCCCTAACTCAGTGTGACTATAATCCATGTTAGATGGAAAAGAAAATATAGAACTCTGATCTGATACAACTAATATCTCTAATGTAAGAGACACAAGGGACTGTTGTTCCCATCTTCACGTTCCTTCTTGCCCCTCTCAGGAACTTTCTCTGATGACATCAATAGGAAGGTTTGTCCCAGAAACAGGACAAACCTGAGATTGAGCTTCCTGGCCTCCACACCTGAAACAGCCTCCTAAGTGATGAATTTACAGGGCATGTGCCACCACACCCTGTCCTTGAATTTAATCATGAGGAAAGTATATGACTCTTTGGCTCTTGGCCTTCTTGTGACATGTCATTTGCCCCATATTAAGGCCTGGGACTTCCATTGTTTATTTTTCTCATTACTTCTTTAATAAAATGGTATATAGCAATTACAATACTTGGCAATTCTGGGAAACTTATACGAGTACAACTTCCTTCCGTTTTACTTTTATTTTTAGAAAAGAATATAATTACATTATTTCTCATTCCTATTTCATTCCACTAAACCCTCCCATATACCCTTCCTTGCTCTCATTCACATTCATGGCCTACTTTTTAATTATTAGTATATCCATATATGTATGTCTGTATTATACACAGTATATATTATATATTACGTATGTGTATATATGTGCATATTCCTAAATATGACCTATTTGTTTACTGTCACTTGTATGGATGGTTTTAAAAGATAGATGATAGATATATACAGACAGATAGACAGACAGACAGCATATCTCTGAGAAGAAAATGTCTTGATGGAGATGAAAGCATTTGGGCTCTAAGCCCAGCTTTACTGCAGCTCAGTCATTAGGTAAATTTCAGAAGACACTCTCCAGCAACAGAGCCCTGCTGTTTTGCTGTGAGATGATGGACTAGGAATCATTTTCCTCTAAAGCACATTGGTGTCACATTCCAGGGTTCCTGTGCCTCCTGTGATTCATCCACACCTGTGTTGGGCTCTGCTCTTGGCAGGATGGGGGCCAAGAAGCAGATGCAGCCATGCAGTGGTCCCAGGTAGGGATGCAAGCCTACGGCTCTCTGGCAGGCTTTGGATGCCAGGCCAACTTACAACAGTACATTGGCTGGCAGCAACCGCCTGGAACATTTTCAAATTCACAGATTTTTCTCATTATTTTCAGTTTCACTGTATATTTTGTTTCACTTTATTTTCTAAATTGTTCTGGAAGAATCTATGTTAACTAGAAGCATTACTAGCACTGGCTGTCCTGGCACCATCCCTCCACTTTTGTGGAGCTCACCTCTTTCTAGAGCAATTACCTATTGCTAGTATGAGATCTGGTGTTTTAGTTGTTTTTGTTTTTGTTTGTTTATTTGCTTTGCTTTGCTTTAATTTTATTCCAAGTTCAGTTCCTCTCTCCTTAGACATAATGGCACAAGAAACCCACTGGATTTAATCTACCTTCACTTCTATGATTCTTTGGCTCTATTATTATCATAATACTATTATTATCATATTGATAAATTATTAAATAAAATATTCTATTCAATATAATGGTATAGAAGAAGCTAGTCTCCATTATCATAAGACATTTGGATGCTAGAATTCAGAGTAGGAAGAAGATCAAATCTTATTCAATGTTCTATGTAGACATTTGACTGAAGGACAGTTTGGCTTGCACCTTACATCAACCACTTACTCAAAAGCTGTGGCAGAGAGAAGCACTATTAGAGAAGAACAACATGTGAAAAAGTTAAACAAGAGAAGCATTGGACAAGTTCAAAGACATAGCTATGGTTTGCTTTAGATTTAAAAAGACATAAAATCAACTTTATTGGATTTTCTTTGGATCTGATGTTTTGAACTAGACAGAGGGAGTATTTGATAAGCATTGTGAAAATATTGATTTTCCTCAAATTTTTATATATTTATTTATTTATTATTTATATATTTATATATTATATTATATATTATTTATTATTTATATATTTATTTATTTATTTATCTTTTCCTAGACAGTGTTTCTCTTTCTTGGCCTGGAATTTACTTTGTAGACAAGGCTGGCCTTGAACTCAGTGATGGGCATGCCTCTTCCTCCATAGTGCTGGATTAAAGGCATGAATCACCACACCCAGCTTCAAAGGGTAAATTTTTTGTTTAGTGATCCACTTTAATGAAAAAGTGTGTGTGTGTGGGGGAGAACAGGAGAGAAGACAGAGATGGTGGTGATATGGGAGGATGACTAGACCTGAAATGTGAATTTCTATATGCCATTCCTGTTGCTCTAATGTGAATTCTGGTCAGGGGCTTCACAGTCTATGGAAGTCAATGGTCACATGATCAGCAAATTGCCAAACAAGAGAAACATGTGACAACTTGGGGAATGTGGAATGTGTCATAAAGGAATATCATATATATATATATATATATATATGATATAAAATTAAAGGATGAGTTTTTTAAATGGTCTATCTGTAGGTTTAGGACTTATGTTTCAACTGAACATGTTTTAAAGAAATGTCTAAACATGTACAAAGTTAAAGAAAAAAACAGTTTAATGAATTTTACAAATTTATCATCCAACTTCAATACATTTTTTAGCAATGGATTGAGTTGATACCATATCCTAATTCCATTTTATTCCATCTGATGTCTATATATATTGTATTTCATTCTATGTCCTGTAGCATTCTATGTTCAATTCTATACTTCATGACATTTCACCAAAAGCAACTAGAGAAACAAGCTTCATAATACACTGTAAATTTGAAATGACATTTTTCCTTTTCCATTCTTTTCTCCCTGACAGTGTACTGAAGTTGGAATAAGGACAGATTCTAAATATAGCTGATGTTTTCCTATGTACCAAACATAAATTTGATCACTCATTTTAAATAGAACTAAAAGTTTGTAGATTGTATTTAATTATTGTTTCTTCAGTGTCTCCTGTCCTACATGGCACCCAGTTCCCTTTCCCCTATGGCCCCTGTGTTATTGAGAAAATGTGCCCATTTATCCTGCCGAACATTGTAACATTCTACTTCTGAGCCTGTGTGCTTCCTGTCAAATGATTCCATTCTGGTCTGATGGGTGGAAATCACTTCAAGATGGACCCAGCTTCTTCTTGACAGGAGGGCCAGGCTGAAAGAGCTCCAGTGCTCATTGTTACTCTTGCCATTGCTTCTAGGCATCTTCATAGGACAGAAAGAAGTGTGCTTATGTTTACAAGAAAAAAAGGGCACCCTTATGCTGATATTCAATATCAGATTTAAGGTAGCATAGTTTAATTTCATAGTTTAGCTAAACGCATTTTTGCTTTTATGTAAATAATGTTCATTTTTATTTTAATATAATTATATATTTATAAATTAGCTTTGATGTGTGAATGGCAGGATAGACACTCCGTCTTCATATGGTGCCCAACATATGGCAAGAATTTCCACATAAAATGAAGCTGCCATGGGATTCCTAGTCTTACAGTCTCATAAAGGCCATGGTGCAGAGATGCTATGGTAATCAAACTTGAACACAACATGGCAAATTTCTGATGAGGTACACAGAGGCTGAGTCTCCAAGAAGCAGAGCATGCTATATGGCAGATTTAGCTTTAACTCATACAGAAAAAAAAAGTGTATGGACAATGCTTTAAGCTGCTTGATGGTCACATAGACCAGAGCCAAGGTGATGAGCACAGCTCCAAGAGATGCAGTAAACATACCCCTGACAAATTGGAAAGCATAACTGGTTTCAGCTAGCAGCAAAACCTCAGCTTTAATCTTAGCAATGCTGTTTAGCATATTAAAGACTGATGTAGTCAGAAAAAGATAAAGACATACAGTAATGATGAAAAAAACCTCTAAAAGGTATACAGTGTATTAAAAAATATATGTAGGCTTTGGAGAGAAAAGAAAGAGGATAAAGTCCTTAAAAAAGAAATAGAGTAGCTGGATGTGGTGGTATACGCCTTTAATTCCAGTACTTGGGAGGAAGAGGCGGCAGATATCTCTTCCAGGTCAGCCAAAGTACACAGAGAAACCCTGTCTAAAAAATTAAAATAAAAATAAAAGAAATAGAGTAATAAAAAAAGACTACTTAAAGATGGAAAATACACAAAGAGTCTCCATACTGTATGTTATCGTGTTGTCTTTGAATCGTTTGATTGCTGAGGAAGGAGCAACAGCTGCTAAATGACATTTGACCATAAATTCTGCTGAATTAATTCAACCTATATATTTAGAAAATGCCTTGACTTCAAAATGTAAGTCTAAGGACATGTTACTTTGGAATAGAGGTTCTGCTTTTGTTTCCACAGAAGATGAAAAGCAGTGGATTCCTTCCAGACTGATACAAAGCAGTGGCCCAGGTGATCCTGCATCCAAGGCAGCTGAGATGATGCAGCCTTGCAGACAACTACAGCCAGTAGTTGGCAATGATTCTGGGTTTTCTCGGGGTCCCTTGGGATTGACAGTGCCCCCAAATAGCAGGAAGCAATTTGGAGAGGACTACTCTCACACTGCCAAATATTGTTTATAAGTATTTCTTTTCATTTAAACAAGGTTGGTTAGAAATAGGTAATAATCACAGTCAATTTCTTCCTATAGAAAAAAAGGGAATATGATATAGAAATATATACTTTGCATTGGCATGGATTTTGGTTTATTGATACAAATTTAAGGTCAATTTTGTTATATGCATATTTCTACTCTTATTTAGGTACTGTGATTATACAGGTATTGTGTTTATACAGCTCTTTTAAAATGTAATGAATAATCAAATACAGATTATAGATAGTCACCTATAATAGTTAAAACTTATTTTAGGAGATATATTTCAAATAAATAGGTTTTCTTCAGAACTTTTCAAATCCCTACAGAATATGGCATTTAAAAATTGTTTATTAGGTTTATTAGAGACACAACTGTTCCCAGCAACATCAATTATGTCAGAGAGGAAGATGGGCACCAAAGAAACTTGTTATGGAGTTGGACTTCACCATGGCAGAAATAGCCATTTGGGCAAGAAACTACTCTTGGCTGAACTGTTTGACTATATTCTGCATAAACTAGACATGCAGAACCCACAGTAAAGTGACTGGTGAACCACTCTAGGCCTCTAGGCTAAAGATGGATGCCTCAGTGATATAGAAGAACTTTTGGTGATGGTCCAGGCAGTGAGATGTCTCTGTCAATTCTAGAGTTTATATAATATCCTTCTGAGGTCTTTGGTAGAGTTGAAGACAGATAGTTATGGTTATGGTTTCCCTTAGTTATAAGTTACATATAAAACTGTAGACTCACAAAAATAGAATAGATGGTACAATATTTTCAATAAATGTTGCCAAATGTTAATGGACTAAATATTGTTAACTCTAGTTCTTACTTGGTAACTGTTTTGTAATGTGCAATTTTACTATGTTAAAGTTAAAACCCTTCCTTTTATTTAGACATAAAGGAAGAGATGATGGGGGAAGATGATTGGGGCTGTCTGTAGCGAGTATGTTTTGCCCCACAGCTGGTCTGGTCCCGCCACCATGCCAGCCCCTAATAACACGCTGAGACTCTATATTTGATATAAGGCTGTTGGCCAGTTAATCGTTTCTTACTGGCTAGCTCTGTCTTAATGTTTAACCCATTTCTACAATTCTAAGTATTTCCACGTGGTTCATCTTACTGGCCAGAGCAGCTGGCATTCTACCTCTCCAGTCTCTCCATGCTGACTCCTCCCAACTACTTCTTCCTTCCTCCTTGTCTCCTAGCCCTGCCTATCTTGCTTTCCTATTGGCCAACAATGTTTATTCATTAACCAGCATGAGAAACATATTTACAGAATAACATCTCCCATCAACTATCCTTCTGTATTGGTTGATGAATAAATGCTGATTGGCCATTAGCCAGACAGGATGTATTGGCAAGCTACAAGACTAGGAATGCAGGAAAAAGAGAGAAGAGAGACATCATGTAGCTGCTGAGGAAGAAGGCGGACCAGGCATCACCAATAAGCCCAAGACCATGTGAAAATGCATAGATTAATAGATATAAGTTAATAATTAAAAGAGATTTAGACAATAAGAAGCCGAACCAATGGCCACATAATTTATGATTAATTCCAGCCTTTAAATAAAATTTATTTGGGACTAAACTGCTGTTTAAACCAGGGGGGATAGAAACTCTGTCTTCAAAGTTAACCACACAAAATATTTCACAAAATAGGATAGTTGAAAGCTAGCTTGTATTTTCATTGCCAGGAACTTGATATCTTGTTTTCTAACCTTACTCAAAGTGATTATATGCTGACTCGCTTCAACTCTGTGTGTCCTCTGAAAACTACCTTTCCCTTTCTCTCATGCTATTGCCTTCATTCAATGTACCAATTTTCCTGAATTAGCTTATATCAAGTTTGAAAATCTCTCTCTCCATTCTATCCTCCGTTTCTAGGACTGTTGCAACATTTATGTTACAGGTATGATTCTAAAACGTGGATAGATTCAAACAAATAAACAAAAACCAACTCAAAGTCCATTGACCCTTCATTGCCACAGGTGGAATCCAGACTCCCTTCCCTGCAAGTTCAACTCTTCCTTCACAGGGTAACAGGAGACATCTTACAGAACTTCTATTAAGAGAAATATCCCTGTGGACACAGCTTTCATTCCTGTGAATTTGCTGTAGAATGTCTTGCACATAAGAAAGGCAGAGAAAAGAACCAGGATCATGAACATTCAGAAACTAATTTAAAATACCTCAATGGAACCTGGAGACAGCTCAGTGGGTAAAGCATCTACCACATACTTATAAGGACCTGAGCTCACACTCCCAGAACCATGTGAATCTGAACATGGTAGTCTGTACCTGTTCTATATGTTCCTACAGTAAGATGGGAAGCAGACTTGCAGGAGTCCATAGAAGCCTTTAAACCACTTATCTAGGCAACAAACATGACCCATCTCAAAGTAGGTGGAAAGATTGCTCTCTGACCTACACAGGTGTGTTGTTACACACACACACACACACACACACACACACACACACACACACACACACACAGATTTCAAAAACAACTCCAGTAGATGTTTCTCTCTTTCTAATCCTTAAGTTCCTCGTTGATTTCCCTTCAGATATTTGTTTTTACCTTTGCTCTTCTTACTGGCTCCTCTAACTCTGCTCTTTTCAAGTTTTATAAAGTAGAGGCTTGAATTTCATTTGTCCCTGACTTACAGCCACTAATTTTCTCACAGCTCAAATATTGACACTTACAGCTGTAAAACCATGGTAACCAATAGTAAACAGTGGTATTTTCCAATAAGAAGACATTATCCTTACAGGTTAAGCACCACTCTTTGTAGCTTAAATATGTTTCTGTTTTTCGTCCATTCCTTAGGAGCTTGGGTATACTTTATGAAAGTTGTTCCTCAGAAAGCAAAAAGTCACTTTAATTTTTGTGAGCATAGAATTATCTCAAATTTCCCTAGCTATATTTTTTCATGCCACTCATGAGTGGAAATTTATTTATTTACCTCTTTGAATTTGATAGTGAAACTTCTCTGAATAGATTGCATTGCATAATTATTTCTACTTACTGATAATCCAACCATCACTCACATTTCTGTTTATATGTGATTGTCCTCATTTTTTCTCTATGAGTTCAATCTAGTTCTTTTTTCTTACTATTATAGGAGTTGGCTTGTCAACATCAGATGTTATGCATTTCTCTTGTGCCTAGGAATATATTTGTCTGTGTCCACAAAGGGTTTGTTATTAAGGTAAATTTTACAATAAGAAAAATCTTGTTTTATTTGTTTATATTGTAGTTAACTGACAATTATAAATCAAAACAAACAATGCAACTAACTTATTTTCATTCAGATAATGAAACAGTGTCTTCATTTTCATTATGTCACCTGAATTTCAATAGTAAAGGCTATAAAAAGATAAGAAAACGGCTTTATTCAGACTGGAATGTATCCTACAGATCTTTCATTGGGATAAAGACCATTTCTTATATTTTCTAATCAATTGCATCATCACTGATTTCCTTTTGCTGCATCAGTGACAGTAGAGAAACCACGCTTCCCTGTACCCCCCCCCATCATACTTCTGTTTTCATGTCTGGCTGTTGAACTCTTTCCAATGCTCTATTTGATTGTTTCCCCCATTTAAACTAGTGTGACTTATGATGGTTGCTTCAAATAATGCCATTAGAAGAGAAGTTTATGTATTGGAAAAATGTGTTCCACCCAGCAAACTACAGACATGCATTATGGAACTGAATCTTATTAAATCCTCACTGAAGTGTGTATGTGTGCAGGCACAGTGCTTTGGAGGCATCGTCATTCAAATCAGGTACTCAGAGACAAATAAAACGGAACAGCTTGGTACCTGAGAACATGGGGGTGGTGTACAAAAAAATTCACGCATAAAATAAACTGTTAATAAATGCAATTATCCTACTGCTTTTCTGGCAAGTCCTTCCCTTAGGGAACTCTGATAAAGCCAGATGCTGATCTGGAAAATGTCCCAAAATTATTCTTTTGAAAAATATTAACATTCCCATTCAAAAGGTCTTGCACAGAATTGAACTAAAATTCTGCTCTTGACAATTAAAGAATGTTTACAAGCAGTAACATATTGTAGCAGAAGTCTGGGATTTGAGAGTGAGAATTTTACAACGGATTAGCAGTAATGTGAGGTTTGGACTTATCTTTAAATAGGATCCCATTTCCAGTGACACAGATAGAGCCTTTCCTATGCTTGCTGCTTTTGATCACAACCGAAGGGTTGTTTGCAGGGTTTCTGGTGTAGGCCAGCCATCTCTACTTTTTTTTGGGTCAGCTGGTATGATTTCTACTAAATGCACTGTTACTTTACACTGCAGATCCTATGCTGACGATGACACCATTTTCTCTATGTGCTAGCTATGATGACCTTATGAATTTGATTTGAATTGAAAGGTAGAGAGAGGAACACACTGTTTCTCCTTTTCTTGCTGAATGCAGAACTTTCTATGAGCAGAGATTTATGCTTGTGGTGTGGAGAGAGGCTAATGTTGAAACACACCTGTCACTTTATGGAAATACAGCCTTCAATGTTGTTTTCCCACAGCAATTACAACATCTGCGTTATTGCCTTGCCACAGTAAGAACTTACGAATGTTCTTGTAGATTAGAAATTTTATTTTTAGATTTTAAATTTTTGAATAAAGACATGAGCTTACAAAATGGAATGCAATGGTAACTGAATTTCTGTGTGTTGCTGCTTTGGGATTGAAACTTTAAAAGTACACAACTTTTCAGGACATTTCTGGTTTCAGTGGCTCTAATCTCAGTGGACTAGTCCTGTGCTGTACAGTAAAGGAATTTATAATGTGTCGTACTTTCACACAAAAGAATAGAGTCCTGAGGGATAGGCATTATGTTATGTCTACAATATGGGAAATGTTGTTATGTTTAACTCTTTTCCATTACATAAAAGAAACATATTAGGGAATTCAATAACCTTGCAAAAACACCAAGAAAGCTACGGTAATGCTCATACCATAGCTGGTTCTTATTAAGAAATATCCACTCAGTAAATGGCCTTGGTCTACTGGGTGAGTTTTTCAGGGTGGAGTAGCTAGTTAACTATGTTTAAAAGATGTGCTATTCAGACAGAGGAAAATCCTAAGTGCCAAACACGATTTTAATGTGAAAGACATAGATGGATTTGCTTTGTTTTTGCTTTTTGAAGGACGTTTTTGGTTTGTTGTTATTGTTGTTGTTTCTTGTGTGTTTGTTTTTTTGGCTCTTGGTTTCAGGGTGTTCAATACATCATGGTGAGGAAGGCATGGTGAAGTGTCTTCATTCCACATCGTGGTGGCTCAGGAATCAGGGAGGGGGATGCGGGGTATTCCAGCAAAAGTTTTGTGGGTACGTGTCAATTTAAATGCTATCTAGCTTCAGAACCATGGAACACATGTGTGAGTATTTTTAGGAAAGGAGGCCAATTCTGTTTAGTTAATTACACAGATTGTAATTACACATACTCAGAAAGAGTTCAAGCTTGCAGGGAGAGGTTATTAACCAGTGTTCAGCTACTACTATGTACAAAGCAGAAAGGACGACGCTATAGCCAGGAGGGCAAGCAGAGGATGCCACACCAAATTATGAGCAATTTGGGGGATGGATAAACCACAGTATTTTAGAGATAAGAAATGTCTCATCTGGATTATTAGTTCAACTTACTATATTTTATCAAAATTTAAAATATATTTACACTGTTAAATGTTAGAAGACACTTCCCTAGTCTTCCTTTATGTGCTTTTATAATTTCCTATTTGAGAAGTTACTATACAATTATATATAAAATACAGTTTTGGGATTCCATTCCTTAAAAAGCTGTCCTGCGTTTAAAATCTTGGATCTCTTTTTTATCTCCAACACTGATTGATTACTGGTATTTATAAGATAGACAAGGTTAGAAGTGACTTCAAGTCCTTGTTTCATCTGGTTTTGGAGAGGTATGCTAGAGATCAAGGATAGTCCTCACAGAGTTCTAGGAGTGCTCTTACACCAAGCTATATTGGTAGTCTTGTGGCAGCATATTAAGTCTATGGATGATTTTTTTTAAAAAAAAATGCTAAGGAAGAACTTAACACTGGGGGCTCTTCCAGGGCATCCATGTTTGATTCCTAGCATTCATAACCATTTGTAACTCCAGTTCCAGGGATTCAGAAACTCTCTTCCGGCCTTTGTGGGCATAGATCCACAAGTACAGAGACATACATGCAGGCAAAACACACACACACACACACACACACACTGAAGATAAAACCAGAAATACAAAGGTCACAGCTTGCTTTCTTTCACTGGACTAGGTAATGGTGGTAGATTTCTGATTAGACAACCCCCAAGTACTTCAGTTAAGTATGTAATCTACCAAATCCTCATTGGTGATTATCATTTTGAAAAGATACATTGATAAATGAATTGATGTTTCCTAACTCTCTAAAGAAGGAGGGAAATGAGTTTGTGTTCATGGGTTGCACAAGCAGCGAGCATCAGAGCATTTTCTGTCAATTGGAGGGCTCTATACAGCACAGCAAGGGTTGCTATAGGGAGGCTGGGCAGTGGACGATAACACAGCTGATAGTTAAGTTTATGCAAATGCTTTGTGAATTTTCTGTCTTACATCTACAGTCAATAGAAATTGAATGAGTGAGATCTGATAGTGTCAAAAAATACACATGTAGAGATAAGTAAAAATAAATGTTCATATAAATATAACAAAGCCCCAAAGACTGGAATTATCCCAAGGAAAACTCTAGAGAAGGAGAGAAAGACTGATTTTAGAATGCAAATGCCCTTGGTGATGCAGTTTTAAGAGAGATGGTTGGGTTATTAGATGCAGGAGAGGATGGGATAGACACAAACAGGTATATAGGATAGTGGAGGGAAAATACTGCCAATGAGGACGACTAATGATGAGGAGACCGGTGATGTTATCACGGTTGATGGAGACGATGGTTGTGGAAGTACTTGTACTTGGCAGTAACTGTACTGGCATGCCACTTTCATGAACTCATTTCGCCCTAGTAGCCATTTATAAAATAAGCAGGAGTGTTATCTAGGCCCTACAGAAGCAGGGATCGCAATTTGTTCAGTCACACAGCTGAATAGTGGAGAAGGCAAGAAATTAATTCCAACTCTAGAACCAAGAAAAAGAAGAGCTTGGACTGAGCTGAAAAAAACTGATCATCTCCCTGAATCACCAAATAGTTGTAGCAGGGCCGGGCTGTGGCATCGTTTTCATCATTGCTTCATTCACAAGAGCACAGGAAGACTGACTCTACTGCACTAATCAAAGGCAGCCAGAAACCACAACCACAAATTTGCAGAAAAGGCCACAAACACTGTTTTGGATTATAGTTGCATCAGATATCGAATTGTTTATTTCTGTGGTTTATAGCCATATTTCCTTACTTCCTGCTGCTTCTTAACCTTGATCTCTTGTTCTCTGTTTCAGACTGCATGTGTTTGCATGTATGGACTCATGCATGAGTTGTGTGTGCATGTATTTCTCTGGCTTCATAATGAATACAAGCCTATTATAGTAATTACTACTCATACAGTTGTTTCCATAGAATATTTTATAAGATTTGTTTGGTCAAATGGAGCTGTGGTAGCTGGTGAAGGGAACGTGCTTAGCAGCATCCATATAAAGCTCTAGTAGATGACTTAAGGGGAGGATGCTCTTGTGAATCCCTGACCACAACTTGAACAAGAGACTGGTAATGGGTAATGTGGGGGGATCCTCCCTCCTAAACTAGAGATCATTCTGTCCCTCCCCTGCGTAATACATATTTCAGAACTCTTCAAATCAGAATAGTATTTATCTTTCAATCAAAAAAGTACATTCTGAAACACATCTATCATCTGTCTGTCTGTCTGTCTAATTTTGTCCACTTTAAACACTGAAAAAATATAAGGGAATAGATAATTCTGGAATTTCCCACTTTCTCAGCCTCCTTTGTCCAAGGAAAGAACATGTAAGACACAGAACTTGCTTTCCTTCTCTCTACTACCTTTCTCTCTCTCTCCTTTCTTTCATTTCTCTTCCTTCCTTAATTCATTCATTTCTCTTTCTTTCTTCCCTTTCCTTTCTTTCTTCCCTTTCCTTTCTTTCTTCCTTTCTTTCTTTCTTTCTTTCTTTCTTTCTTTCTTTCTTTCTTTCTTTCTTTCTTTCTTTTCTTTCCCTCTTTTCCTTTGGAGACAGTGTTTCTCTATGTAGCCTCGGCTGTCCCGAAACTTGCACTGTAGACCTTGCTGGCCTCGAACTCAGAGTGTTAGGATTGAAGGAGTGCTCTACCATAACCAGCTGCATAGTTTTAATATTTCAAAAAACCAGGCACCTCTTCTAGATGAGCATTAAGATGAGTACCAAAGCAGAGCTCTGCATAATAGAGACACATTAGAGTAACTGCCAGGAGATCATGTCCTGGAAGTCTAGTGATAAAAGACAAAGGCCTGTCACTTTTACCAAAACATTGAATTTTGCTATCCTGATGGTTCACTTTTTGATGGCAGGAATAATTTCTTAGTTACCTGTACATTTATATCATCTGCTAGCTTGCTACAAGTCTTAAAAATTTGAAAAAATTCTACAGCATATAGAAATGATATTCAAGGTATGTTTCTAAGCAACAGAAATGTCTCAGATTTCTGCTCAATGAAGATAGGAGGTAGTGGGTATGTGGATGGGCTGCAGTAGGGATGTACTTGCTGGTCCAGCTCAGTGTGCACCTGGATTCCCCTTGGAACTTTGCAATATTTTCTTGTAGTTGGAGTTTTGTTTCTAGTACCTTCAATGGCTTCAATGGAGCTGGATATATATATTCTCTCTCTCTCTCTCTCTCTCTCTCTCTCTCTCTCTCTCTCTCTCTCTCTCTCTCTCTCTTTTCCCCTTTGTCCCCTTTCCCTTTCTTATTTCTTCTCCTCTTCCACCGCCCTTTCTGGAGATGGGCTGCATGCTGGTCCCCATCTTAATAGACAGGCAGGGAGAGAGAAACCTTGAACTGTAGGTTCTCCAGTCTCTCTCTAAGTGATCGGATTCCAGCTGAGCAGCACCTCACCTAGCTGAGCATTTCTTTTTTAATCGGAGCCTGCTGTGGGGTAAAAAGAAGCAAAGCCAGTTTTAAATTCCGTGTTGTTACTTCCTTAAATAACTAATTGCACCTTGCTAAATCTTGATTTCGTTTCTGAAAATATGTACTAGCACACAAGGTGAAAAGACGATTCATCAGTTAATGTTTGTAACAAGTTGCTTGACTGAACCATCCCAGGGGATGGCTAAAATGTTTGTGCCTTGCAGACTCTAGAACCTTAGTTCCCATCCGCTATCACCTAGATCTCTCTCTCTCTCTCTCTCCCTCTCTCTCTCTCTCCCTCTCTCCCTCTCTCTCTCTCTCTCTCTCTCTCTCTCTCTCTCTCTCTCTCTCTGTGTGTGTGTGTGTGTGTGTGTGTGTGTGTATGATTTAAATTGACTTTGTTATTATAAATACCTTGTTTTCTCCATCTATGGTGATTGACAGTTTTGCTGAATGTAGTAGTCTAGGCTGGTATCCATGGTCTTCTAGAGTCTAGACATCAGTCCTAGCTCTTCTGGATTTTAGGGTCTTCGTTAAGAAGTCAGGTGTACTTCTAACTTTACTTGGCCATTTTCCCTTGCCACTTTTAATAGTCTTTCTTTATACTATATTTTTAGGGTTTGATTATTATGTGGAGAAGGGATATTCTTTACTGATCCAATTTATGTGGTGTTCTAAAAGTTTTTTGTACCTTTATAGGTATGTCCTTATTTAGGTTAGGAAATGTTTCTTCTATGATTTTGTCAAATATGTTCACTGGGTTTTTGAGCTGTGTTTCTTTTCCTCCTATTCCTATTATTCTTATGTTTTGTCTTTTCATAGTGTCTCAGGTTTCCTGAATGTTTTGGGTTAGGAATATTTTACACTTAACATTTTATTTGACTGATGATTCTATTCCCTCTATTGTGTCTTCAACACCCGGGAGTCTCTCTTCCATCCAACTCTTGTATTCTGTTGGTGATGCTGCATCTGTAGTTCCTGTTAGTTTACCCAGATTTTCAACTTCCAAGATTACCTCCATTTGTGTTTATCTTGAACAGTTTCCTTTAGCTTAGCTGTTCGTTTGGTTGTGTGTGTGTGTGTGTGTGTGTGTGTGTGTGTGTGTGTGTGTGTTTAAGATCTATTGATTTCTTTCAATGATTTTGTTTGTCTTTTCCTCACTTTCTTTAGGAGATTTGTTCATATCCTCTTTAAGGTCCTCTATTATCTTCATAAAATAAGTTTTAAGTTGGATTGTTCAGCTCTTGCTGTTGCAGACTCCTTTTTCTCCTATGCGGCCATATTGCCTTTTCCCTTGTGCACTGTGTCCTAATACTGGCATCTAGACATCTGGATTTGGGATGATTATATGTCTAGGTGTTGATTCTTGTATTTCTCTTTGATGGATGGGTGTTTTGTTCCTTGGTTTCACTTTCCTCTTTTGTCTTCTGGCCTAAATAACCATGGGTTCTGGTGACTAGTGTTTCTTTGGATGCAGTAGGGTGTTCCCTCTAGGGTTTGGGAGTAGGGCTACCTAGATCTAGCCTGTCCTCTGATAATGTTGAAGTCTTCCTCCAAAATTTTAGACCAGTATATGGAGGCCCATAAAAGATGTACAGATTGTTGTTCCTCGATCTGGTCTGGACTCTGGGGTCTCTAGGACCATCCTGGCCTCCAGTACGCTGAAGTCTTTTTCTGAAGTTATAGACATGGTGTCACTAGATACAGCCTGGCCTCTGGTATAGTGAAACGGAAATTTTCTTTGAAAATTCTAGGCATTTCAGTCTGGGATTGTTAGGTGGGCTTATAAGGGCAGTATCTTACCTGGGGTTCCTAAGACCAACTTGCTCCCCCAAAAGGCTGCTGCTGAGATGGAGGCCTTAGTATGGAGTTCAGGGGAGGGGTGCAGTCTCAGCAGTCTTTTCTTTATCCACTTTATACTTCATGAAGAAAGCCAAGGGTCCAACCAAAGACACTGATCCAGCCTTTTAAACCATTGTATATCCTTGCATAATATTAGACTCTTAATTTTCATTTTAAAATCTGTCTTATACTTAGCAGTTGTTGAGAAAAGCATACACTCATAGTTTCTCTTTAACCTTGTCTTCTGGATGACACTTGACTGAGATCACTTAGATTTGTTTCAGATCTTTGGGGATAAAGGTAGGTGACACTTGTGTGTGTGTACAGGGGGGTTCTCACAAGGCAACAGAATTACTCATTGACAACAAACAAAAACATTACATAGAATGAACACCATGGTCTTTTTTGTTAGTTTGTTTGTTTTGTTTTGTTTTTGTTTTCTGAGACAAGATTTCCTATATATCATAGAATGGCATGAATATGTGACCCCCCTTTTTTTTTGTTCTGACTCCTGAGTGCTGAGATTACATGGTTATTTTAAACACATGAGCAAAAGAATGTCTCAAACCACAAAATACTTAAGAGTGGAAAGTGAAGCTTTAGAATTAAGTGCACTATGGTCCTGCTTCTCATTCAATCACTTCAGAGCTAACAATTGGCAAATTAAATTATACTCTCCATCTTTAAATAGTGATGTCATATTTCACTGCCCAGCTTTCCATGATGACTGGCGTCCTCCCAATAGTCTTATGTCATAGTTCCCCTATTAGTTGCCACTTTCTCAGCTATCAGCAGGTAGTCCAAGTCACAATTCTGTTCCTATGTGTCCCTTATTTTCCTTGAATATGTATTTCCAGACTGTGTCATCACATCATCATGGTGGTTGAAGGTTATTCTAACAAATGGTATTGGTATTGATTCTAGTAGATTGACCCATTAGACAAACTCTGACTATCATTTGATAAAGTATCAGTTTCAAAGCTTAGTTGCTCTTCCTCAATTATAAGGAGTTCCCCAATATCATGGCTGTAATGCTCTATGCCTCATCTTTCCCTTATGCGTATCCCCATCTGTGGTGTTTGAATGAGAATGGTGCCTAGAGTCTCATATTCTTGAATGTTTGGTCTGCAGTTGGTGGTTTGGAAGATATGGCATTGTGGGAGATTTATCAATGGAGATGGGCTTTCAAGTTTTTAAGGCCCATGTCATTCCATGTTAAGGTTTCCTCCCCTTCTCATTGTCCTGCCTCATACATATGGATCATATGTAAGGTCTCAGCTATTATTACAGCTATTACTTCAGCTCCATGCCTGGATGCCTGCCTCCATACTCCTCCCCGTCTACTATTCTCTGGAATAGTGAGCACCAAATTAAATGTTTTTCTTAAGTTGCCTTGGTTTGGTGCTTTGTCACAAGAGTAGAAATGAAGATAAGACACCTTCTTTCTTCATAGATGTGGTTATTTAATACAAACATTTCCAAGGCTGACTGACAGTATATTCCACTTGTTATAAAAGAATGAACTGTAGGTTCTTCATAAGTTAGAATACACCATGATATCCAACTGGTCTGAAGATGACTCTTAATCATTGCTCATATTCTTTCATTGTGGAAATACTTGTTCTGCACAATAGATGATTTCCTCAATCCATGTCCATCTTGCTTTGAAAGGAAGTGAAAAGGTATTTCCAAACACCTGCAAAGCCTACTACTGGTAGAAAAATAGGCATACATTCTATCACTCAGCCTAATTTATTATTCTGAAACCCTTAATTTAATAAAGGCTTTTAGGAACTATAAATTACTAAATGAAATAATGAGGATCAAGATGTTTTAACTCCTTTCATGATTCCTGCACATTGACTATTTTATTTGTAGGTGAATGAAAATGGTCTTCGTGGCTAGGGACATAATAAAGTGTTTGCCTTACAAGCATGAGGACCTAGTTTAATCCCCAGAATGTATGCAAATAAGCCATTGTTGTGATCACACCTGCAATCCCACCACTGTGGAGACACAGGCAGAGAGATCTCCAAGACTTTCCAGAAAGCCTGTCTAACCTAAATCATGAGTTCAAGGACAATGAAAGACTGTGTCTCAAAAGACAAGGTAGATGAGATCTGAGGAATAGTGTGGAATGTTGTCCTTATGATTGATGAATGCAAATATTCAGGTACCTACATACACAAGAATGCATGAAGACATGGGGAAAAAAAACTGGTGTCTGATGACCAATACATAAAAATGTCTTCAAATCATGGAAAGCACAGTAGTAACTATGAAATATTCATATGTAATATTTTATATCCCTCTATTGGAGAATATTAAATGTCAAAAGCAGACATTAATATATAAGCAGAGTCCAGTAGATGTCCAGAACATGTGTAAGATGAGTTCATCAATTAGGACAGTAGTCTTGTGTTGTGGACTGCAGCTTCCTTGCTCTAATTCTTCTCTGTGTGAGAGTCATCGGTGCTTAAGATGTAATCTCAGCTGCTCGGCTAAAGGTGTGGCTCTTTTCTACCAAAGGAAGTGAGAGTGCTGCTGACTTTTGCTGTTTTGAACTTTTAATTTGTCTATAGAATGGAGTAATACACTTAGACATTAAGAGAACAGCTTAGTGAATTTTTTTTTTCATAGTCAGATCATTTGTTCCAAGGAGCTACTCAAAAATGAATCCATTTATTTTTAAGACAATGTTTTCAAACCAGGCCCAGTACACAGGTTCGAATCATAGCTCCAACAATCAGTTTCCAGTACATTTTGTCGCCATCTTTCTTTCACTACCTTCTCTTGCATTCTGAGCAGATTTCAATCCCTGAGTAGACAGATGAACAGCTCTCCTTGTGAAAAATAAGCAGTCTTCTTCTTTCCAGTCACAGCAGGTGTTGGTGGGAGTATCCAGAGGCTCCGTTGGTGAAAGCCATGGAATGCACCCTCCCCGGTGTTCTCTATAGGGAATGGAAGGGAGACAGAAAGACCAGGACTGTGATGAATTGCTTGGCTCTAAGTTTCAACTCAGCTGAGCCAGATTTTTGTTGCCTCGGGCAAGGTGGCCTTCCTTCGTCAGTACATTTCAGACTGAGAAGCTCCTGAGAATAGAAAGAGTGTGCATTGAAAAACAGCTGGAAAATGCTGAAAGCGTAACTGTGGTAAGCTTAAATCTCTCTCCTCTCTCCACAATATGCTGAGGAAACATTCCTTTCCTGCACATCTGACTCCTCTCAATGGGCAGGTTACTCCAATGTCCTCCCAATCTCTACTTGAGAAAGCGTCTTCTTCCATAGCCAGGAAACCAGAAATACCTAGAGTGCTGGGGCTGCAGGAGAAAGACAGGAGGAAAAGGCATCCTGAGCTCTCAGCTGTTGCTGGAAGGTGAATGTAGTTTAAAATGTAGCTTCGATGTTTCTTAGTGTGAGCCAGGAAAAATAGGATGGCCAGGCTTCACTGGGAGGCTTAGGGGAGGAGAATGACATCTTATTCCTTCCTTGAAAGGAACTTAAGTCAATCTTTATGGAACATTTGTTTCTCTTATTTCAAGAATAGGGTTTATTGATTTGTGTTGGGAACCAGCAGTCTGCATCTGCTGACCCTGTCCCTGTCGATGGGCGGGACGTTCATGGCCATGTCATAACTACATCAGGCTTTACCTGGCTGCTCAAGCTTTACCTGGCTGTGTATGCATGTGCAAGCCCCCCTTTTAAAGCAAGCATGCTGCTCCCTCTTTCTCCTTTTCTCTCTTTGGCTCCTTCTCTCTTTCTTCCTCTTTCTCTTTCTCTCTCTCTCCCCTGCTTTTGGTTGGCCACCAGCTACCCTCCTTTCTCCTCTCTCAGTAAACTCCACATGGGCGCTGAGGCTCATGTTTGTGTTTCATAGGCAATAGCTGCAGCAAAAGAACAACAATTTGTTTTGTTAAACCATTTGTCTTGATTTAGCTTATAGGATATTTTTTTTTCTTTGCTACTTAAGACATGAGGGCAGTGATGAATACTAGAAGAAAGCCTTTTCCTCACAGGGAAGGGAATGAATCAAAACACTGCTTCAGTAGCAACTTCTCAATGTTTCACGTCGTAACCAATCTGTCTCCTGGAAGAAGAACCTGGCCTATACCCGGTAGCTCAATGAAACCCAGAATCAGTGGGGAAACAGTCAAAGGAGGCAGACTGAGCTGGCTAGTCACTGTGCTCCATTAACCTGGGCTGGAATGAGAACAGGACTAAATCCAGAAGGGAACAGGAGCTGACGTGTGCAGTGAGGAGGAGTTTGCATCAGTAAGAGAGAGCAACTTTCCTCAGCACTGTGGTCTCCAAATTACTAAGTCCACTTCAACCTCTGGGAAACTTGCCTTAGCTTGTGTTTAAATCCATGATTTGACTGATGATTGAGTGTAACAAGCCTTTATCTGTCCCGCTAGCCAGCTCCCAAATAATGACATGGAGGCTTATTATTATGAAAGTTCAGCCTATAGCTTAGGCTTGTTCCCAATTAGCTTGTGTAACATACATTAACCCATTTATATTAATCTGTGTTCTACCACATGACATTAGCTCTCTCCCACCTTGAATCTCCTGTTTCCTCCCCATGTTTCTGGGTTCTCCTGTGCCTAGATTCTCCCTCCTCTTCCCTTCTCTGCCTGGACTCCCACCTATACCTCCTGCCTACCTATTGTCCTCTCAGCTTTTTATTAAACTAGTCACAGCAATATTTCTTCACACAGAGTACAAATGTCCCACAACAGCTGAGGAATACAATATTTTCTCTGGGAATTTACTGACTCTCTTCGAGGAAATGGGGATTTGTTTTTCCTTTCCTTTTCCAGGAAAGTGATTACAATTCTTAGGCAACAAGATCAGAGACTTGACTTGGTATCTTGTGAGTTCACATCACGTTTTTCACCAGCAACCTGACTATTCCATTTCCTATTCATGTATATTGAAAAGATCCATCTTTAGGGACTTTTAACCATGTATATTGGGAACCCGCCATATATTTTCTGTCTCTCATAGAATCCTTTGAACATTTTTGATGCTTAATTGATATCATGATTTATAGATGATAAAATTGAGTTGCAGAATTTAAACATCTTTGCCAGAGCCTCAGAGAGAATGCAGAAAATAGGAGGAGATCTCAATATGCCTGGAGGTCCAAATGAACACTTTTCTCAAATGTCAGATTGAAAGTCACCCAGAAAGTCTTGTCTGAGGGTCCACATGAAGTTTTCTTCATTCAAGCTATATAGGAATTCTAGCATTGCCTTCCAACAGGTATAAGCTTTGCCATCAGTTAGAGATTTTTCCAAGTTTGCATTCCTTTCTGTATTGAGTTGGCATCTCCTTTTTCCTCCATCTGGTACTGATGTAGCATGCTGTTTGGTATGGCTAACTCAAGTGGACACAGTGCACATGGCCTGAGACAGCCCTAGCTGTGGTAGGAAATTCTCCTTAGTATTTGTTTATTTATTTATTCATAGAGCCAAGTTGTTACAATTTTGTCTATTCAATGTCAAAACTGAAGCTATTGTCACAGGACCTCTTGCCTCCTCTCAAGGGCTATAAGTCATTAATACTGAGATTCAACACTTGTAGGGAAATATAATCAACCAGAAGCTCCTGCTAAGAAGGCTAATTCATCAGGGCAATGATAGAAGGATGCTGTTTTTCACAGATAGGATAAGGGTTTTGTTTCCTTTTTTCTTTGTGACTCTTGTTAATGTTAGTCTATCTTCCTAGTAACTCTGGCTAAGTCCTTTGAAAACCAGGTTTTCATGCCCATTCAGGCTTGTTCTGAGATTTAAGCAATATGATGATAGGTGGTGTCTAAGGACCCAGGAAACTAAAAAGCATTGAAAGTTATCTTATTTATAACACTTATATTTCTATTTTAAAAGCACAGCTCTGTTGCCATCCTTTCACTGTCTGTAGACTGTAGAGAATAGCACAAACCTCTCAACCACACCGAGTGGCTGAGGCTCATATTTGGTCACCTGCATCCTCTGCTCCCTTCATCTCAACAACTTCCTGTCCCATTAATCCCCAGCACCAGAGGTTCCACATCAGTAAGTGTTTCTTGTTTGTTTGTTTTGTTTTCTTTGCTTGTTTCTTTTTTGTTTTAATGTTTCCTGAGTACAGCTACTACAGTGCCTTTCTTCAAGATTCTACTTCCAGAATGGGGCTGTCTAATAGAACATTCTACAGTGATGAACCTGTAACATCCAGTATGGCAGTTGCTAGTCCCATGTGGCTACTGAATACTTGAGTTTTGGCAAGTGTGACTAAGGAACTGGGTTTTTAATTTGGCTTAGTTGATTTAAGTTTAATCTTAAATGGTCACAGGTGGCCAGAAACTACTCTATCATACAACACAGGCCTAAAATATGTACTGCCTTAGTCTTTTTATATCTAAAAACCATCTGCTCTTATCTAATACATGGGTAACTTCTTTGAAGCCAACCTTTGTGTCCTTATTTATACATTCTCCTATTTAACTCCCAACCCCTCCCACCCCCCACCCCCCTCCCACCTCCCCCCACCCCTCCCACCTCCCCCCACCCCTCCCACCTCCCCCCACCCCTCCCACCTCCCCCACCCCCTCCCACCTCCCCACCCCACCCCACCTCCAACCCCCCAAACCCCCCTTCCTCATATCTTCTCTAATAAGGTTCCATCTATTAATACCTTTGACCATTTGTCTCACTATAACACAAAACCATAGGCTGGGCAATTATAAACAACCAGAATTTATCTTTTACTGTACATTGTACAAGACGCTGGAAGTCTATGGTGCGGGCAATGGACAAGTTTGGGGTCTGATGTCAAGGCAATGGGCAAAGTTCTACATCTGTTGAGACTATGCTTTGTTTTTATGGTGGTACCTTGTTGCTGCATCCTCTAGAGGGGACAAATGTGGAGTCTTCACTTGTCAGAGAGACACAAATAATGACCTCATTGCTTCATGATAACCCTATTTGTGAAGGTCTTGCTGTCATGATTTAATCACTTGCTGAGGCCTCATCTTTTAACTGACCACAATAATGATTATGTTTCAAGTTGTGAATCTTAGGGACACACAGTCTTATAGTTAGTGTCCTATCTGGATCAGCATCCCTAGAATACCAGTTATTTTATCCAAACTTAGTTACTGAGAGACGATCACTACATTTATGGGCAGGGATTTAGATTCTAAGGAGAAAAAGTTTGTCCCCCTCATTTGTTATCAGCTGTTGAAATGATGGTCCCTGGGAGTTTTCTTAGAAGAACTTGTCTTCCAAGAAGAGATGTCACACGGTTATGACAATTGTAGTGCAGATGGGTCAATTGCGGCTTGCCCACACCTTGACCTGGACCGCTCAATCATGCATACATCTTGTCATCTATATAAACCTAAAACCTACCTCAGAACCTTGAAGGTGGATGTTGTTCCTCTTCCCAACTTGGCACAATGAATACATTTCCTTTCTCAATTTTCATTGTCACTTTATGTTTAATTGGCCTCCTGGGACTGGGGGTTGAGCTATTCATTAATGCATCCAGAACCCAGGCTCTGATTCTAACACCTTCTAGAATGAAAGTGGCTGCCTCTCTTTCCTGACCACCTGGACAGAGTGTCCAAATCATGCCAGGGTGTGCACCACTGAGGTCTTAATTGGACAATTAACAAAGGACTTTGGGCCAAGTGTATACTTTTAGTCCCAGCACTCAAGAGACAGAGGCAGATGGATCTCTGTGAATCTGAGGCCAGCCTGGTCTACAAAGTGAGAAACCTGTTCCAAAAAAGGAAAACAAAGGACTTTGTACCATCCAACTCTTATTCTTTCTTTCTTTATCGGTACCTAAATGACTCCTCAGTAATGTACATCATTGCAACAAGGGTTTCTGAAGGCCTTACTAAGCATAGAAAGTGAAACCATAATTAGGGAATGAATAGGTCCCTACTTGCTTGAGAATCACTCCCAGCCTTCATGGCTAGAGGAAAGGGCCCACTAACACACACACAACAAATAAAGGCAGATGGCCTGTATTGCACTATTTGTTCCCCACCCCTTCTCAGAGCAAGCCACCTCTCTCCAGGCTCACCTGTACAGAGTCATCCCTAGGAAGAAGATGAAAAGTCATCCTGTGTATGTCCTTTTTTTTCCCTAGAAATAACATTTGGAAGCCTAGACCTCGGTCAGACAAGACACATTTGGCAGATGTTCAGGAGTGTAGCATTGCAACTGACAAACTTTCTTCTTGGAACTAGGTCCCCAAGGGTAGGGGTAATTGAAGGGTGATGCTGGCTGGGCCCAGAAAGGCTCTACAGGCTGCAGCCTCTGTGGGATGTCACAGCCTGAGGCACTATCAGCCCCTGTGGCTTTCTGGGATTCAGTATCAGCCAGCAGTAGCCCAGCCTGGCCCAGGACTGGAGGGAGAGGCTGTCAGGAGCCGGAAAGGGGGAGGCTCAGGAAGCTGAGCTGAAGCAAGAGTGAGGACAGCAGGGCGGAGGGCCGGAAGCAATGAAGTCACAGGCAGCAGGGAATGCAGCTGAATCAATTTGGAGCTAAAAATAGCGCCTTGCCGCTTCTGCCTCCACGGTGATTTCCTAAAGGTCTCAGCTGCGCCTTGGAGAAAGCCAGCATGTGTGTCCCCTCCTCTCCTCCCAACTGGTGGGCAGAGCAAAATAGCAAAAACCAGGGGAAACAAAAGCGGCTTCTGCATCTTCTGGGTCCCTCCCTCTGGCTTGCAGCCTCCCAGTCTCCAGAGCCCCCAAAAGGGCCTCGTGTTTCACCTGTTTTCCTCTTGTCTGGGATAACTAGAGATAAGGTGCCCAGAGTCTGAAAAGATGTAAAATGTCCAGGCATTCATGAAGAATCTAGATAACACGGTCCCCTGACTTTCAACCTGAGGACATCAACTATACGACTGTCCACTCTAAATAAGACTGATGCTATTTAACGGACAGAAGGTGAAAGTCCGAATCCTCGAAGATAGACCATTGCAAATCAACCCCGCCCATGCTGTCCACAGGTGAACGTTCGAAACTTCCTGGGGAAAACAAAAGTCTGGCTTGCCAATTAGTTTGGCTGTCCCAGGTGACACTGATTTAGAGGATCAGTGTCTGTGACTAATGCGAGAACCCTCCCTCCCCCCCACCCCCCACTCTGCCAGACACACACACACACACACACACACACACACACTGGCTTAGAAAGGGAGAGGATAGAGGTCTGGCACTTGCAGAGTGATTATCCCTGCAGTGTGGGGAGGTAACCTTTCTGCTGCTACATCTTGACATTTGCATGGAGGCGAATGCATCATAGGTAATTGCACCTGCATGTCAAAGCCTCTTGATTTGTCTGTCCCAACCAAGGTACGAAGGAGGACTTAGAGCTGAGAGATTGAAGGCAAAAAAAGTGCACACAAATTATGGGAGAAGAGATAATGGGACCGGCCATAAAAAGGAACAAGTTGGATTGATGTTTCCTTCTCATTCCTGCGGAAAAAAATCTGTTCCTGTTAAACTGCCCAGCTTGGGAAAGTGTCTAAACTAGAGTCTTAGTTTCATAATCACTGTCAATAATTTTCTTCCTGTGCTTTTGAGTTAAGTGTGAATCGTACATCTTTCAGAAGGAAATGGGAAACTAATAACACCATATCGAACCCTCACATCTTCAAGGGCATTATGTACAGGCAAAGTGTTCAAAGGGGAAACCTAATATCCTCCTATTTAACCCTCAATTCTTATTTTTAACCAGGCAACCTGAAACTATAGACACTCATCAGTGTGGTATCTGGAGCCATAGGGTCCAATGTCTCAGAAACTGTGAGGTTCTGTAGGTGAATCCCAATGTTCATTGTGCATATAGCTTTGAAATAATTTCATTTTCTTGGAAGAAAGAAATAATTCCTGTCAGAGAGGAAAGGAAAGTAGAACATTGCCAAGTTTGCCAATTTAACAAAGGCAGGGAACTGCTATCAACCACATTGGGGGATCTGGCTTTCTCAGAAGGACCTATTGTTTACAGAAATATCTCAGCTGAGAAAAAAGCAAATATTGCCCCTGAGCTACTGTGATAAAATTCACATGGCTTTCCAACGATATTTATAACCTTCAAGGGAGATCTGCAGAAAATTTACAGTTGCCACAATGGTCCCCTTTGGTGCTTCCAAGATTTTGGGGGGCTCTTACTCTATTCCAAGAATTGTTTTCCTACCATCAAACATCGACCTCAACTGATTGTGCCAGACTTCGTTGACTCACCATGGGAGGGAGGGAGGCCTTACCCTTTCTGAGGAGTTGATGGTGGTGAGTTTGGGGGGAGGAGGGAGGGACTGTGGTTGATATATAAAATACATAAAATAAAATAGAATAATAATTTAAAAAAAATGACCTCTGAAGTAGAGCCTTTTTCTGCCCTGTTGGATACTTAATATAAATTAGCAGAAATAGAAATGCTTAGGATGAATGCAAAAAAAACAACAACAACAACAAAAAAAACAGTACTTCAAATGTAATCATTATTTTAAATTTAGCCAAAGAATCTTAATCCTAGGAATGTTTAAAACACACATGACAATTTTGCCGACCATCTTGGGAACACTCTGGTGTTTCAGGCTTTTGGGTGAGGTTATGACAGAAAACAAAAGCTATTTCATTTGTAAAGTACAGAACTGTCACTAAGTATGATATAAAAGCCTGGGACCCTCACACAGACAGACAGACACAGTAGGTGTCTTCGAAGTTGTCTTAGCTGCTATTGAGTTTAGTCACATCTAAATCATAGTCCCTGTCATAGCAAGAGAGACTACAGTGGCTATAGAGCAGTGAAAACATTTAGATTCACTTGAGAGATACTAGGAATAAAATGGGCTATGGAAGCTACTGGTAAACAGAAGGCCTTCATGTGTCTGGTCAGAATGGGAACAGGATGGGACAGTGTGAGCTGCCCATCTCAGACACACAGATAGACCTTGTTCATTCTTTCTACTGAGGCTCACAAGGAATAATGATGAAGTTTGTATGTCTGAAGCCAACAGTTAGACTCAAAGCCTGTGAGCCTGAAAACTGACACTGGGTAGCATAGGGGAAGATCAGTTTCTGTCCTAGTCCTAAGTACCAAGGTCTGAGACTTCAAGCCCAAGACATGGCAATGGACCCGAATAAAGGTGATGGGAATGGTGTGCGTGTCCAGGAGTCTAGGACCTGGCCCAGCTGCTTTCTCAGGAAAGAACTTCAGAGAAATCCGTGGACCACAGAAGACACATAAAGTTAAGAGATGGTGAAACAATGAGAAATGGACTAAAAGTAGGACCCATATGTGGTGAACCATGCCTAATCAGTCTGTGGATTCCTCTGTAAGGGTCATTGTCTCAGAAGAGTAGTCAAAGACACCTCTTCCTATTCGATCCTTTTACCTAAGTCTAGGCGCTGCTTTCTGCTCTTACTGGTCCTATGATGTTTTGAAGCTTCTTTCCGTTTCTATTAACTTCCCCTCCCCCCTTGATTTGTCAATAGTCATTAAAGAGTCCATTAAACTCACTCCAGTCCTTTTTTTTTTTAGGAATATCATCTGTTTGTTTGTTTGCTTGCTTGCTTGTTTTCATTGTTTGCTCAGCCTCTGACCCATCCAGGGGTTTGCTATTGTACAAATCTGCTCATAAGTACTCCTGTTTCATCCTGGCCAGCGGTTTACACTAAAAGACTTGTTTGCTTTTTGACATTTCGGGGAGTATGGAATGAAAATTCTTGATTATCCTCATTTGGACTCCCTCTTGGAAGTCCACATTGACCTTGGCCCATTTAATTCTTGCTAAAAGAATCTGCACTCCATCTCTATTCATCACACTACCAGACAGTTTAACTTTTTATAGCTGATGTTAAGAACTTTATATAAAAGATTATTGGAAATCAATAATGTATCAATTATAGCTATTGATAATATCTTTCCATAGTTAGTATTTTTTTTAAATCATCATGGCACCTTTTGAAATACAATATTCTTAATGATGTATGTCAAAATTTGTATTTTTGTGCTTTAACCAGCTGAGGAAATAGTTCCATGCTTAATGGCCTTTTCCAAATTAAAACTATTTCCCTGCATATTTTATGTATCTTGGATTAATTTTTGTTTGCAATATGTTTATATAACATTATCTTCCATGTGAATAGACTATAATCTAGACTTCTCTTAGTGAATGATATTGTATTAGTTACTTTTTGTTGTTGTGATAAAGCACCAAGGCAACTAAGAAAGAAGTTTACTTTTGATTCCAGAAAGACATTTATCTACGATGGTAGAGCAGAGGCCTGGCAGCTGGACCAGAAGCTCAGAGCTCACATCTTCAAACAGCAAGTACAAAACAGAAAGAGAAAACAGGAAGTAGATTGAAGCTTTAAACTCTTAAATTCTACAATATATGGGGACACACTTCATGCAACAAGGCCACACTTCTTAATTCCTCCACTAAACAGTGCCAATAGCTAGTGAATCAAATGCTGGAAATTATGGAGAATATTTCTTATTCAAGTTTCAACGGGCAAGATATCCAGCTGAGTCATAAGGGTGCATTTTTCACGCAGTGTTTCCTTTGTGCATGTGTCTATCTCCATCTTCTAAAATATTTCACTCCATCTTTATATTTGATTGTACCTCTGTCAAGTTAACTTTCCTAGAACAAGACTTTGTACTTTGTTCTTATCATCCTTTTTAGACACTTTTTGCCCCATGTGGATTTTGAAATAATCTGGTTAAAATCTCTTAAAAATAAAAATAATTGTTGGAGTAAAGTGCACTTATTGGAAATATACTAAACTTGAATCAGTAATAACAGTGTTCTAAAGTTTTCTAGATGATATCTCCAAATAGAAATTTTATACTCCGCATGCTTTTATATTGACAAGAACCAATTAGAGATGGTAACAAATTCATTTTCTATAGAAACTAAAATGAAATCCAGAGTACTCAGAAACCAACTTAAAACCCAAATATAAACTTGTGTAGAAAAGCATTCATGCTCATGAAACAAATAAGGAACATATATAAGAGTAACAACCATCGTAAGTACACACACACACACACACACACACACACACACACACACACACACACACATACACACGAATAATTAGTCATTTGAGAATAGGAAAACTCATCATTAAAAAGAAGTCAGTTGTCTTTGGTTTAAACAGAAAATTTAGTATATTTCCAATAAGTGGGATAACGTTATCTGAAAGAAACAAATTTTATCTTTCCCCTTGACCTCTATAACGCACCACCATATGTTAGGTAACTAAGTACTCTACCACTGAGATACAACCCAGCTCTTTCAAGTTCTCATCTCTGTATTATTCTCTCCTGTCCATTCTTTATTTCCTATCTTCTTCCCTCTCTCTTGTCATATTGTTCTGTCCATACTCTCCAATAAATGCTGGGAAATAGATTGAAAGCAAGCCTCCTCATCTTAGCTGACTTTAAAAATTGATTCTCTAATCTCTCAACATTGCATATGCATTAATAGATATTTCTCTGTGAGAGTAGGGATTTAAAAAAAATGAGATTGACAACAATTTATACCCTGAATGGGGATTGCATTTTCATATTTATTTATCATTTTATCCACTTAATATCTCTAATATGAATTACATTATTAGATTACAATTGAACTAGTTTATTCATGTATTCATGGAGTAAATGGTTTAGTGTATTTTTTGCTGATGTTACTATTTGTGTACATATGGTTGCAAATGCGATTAAGATATCATTTTTCTTGCTAATTTTGCCCTTCTCTTGTTTGATAATATCTACTTTTAGATAGGGACTAGGGAGTTTAACATATTTTTTGTATGTTTGGATCACCTTAACTTTGAAATCTACAACATAAAGAAAGCTAAGTCTGTAAATCTGTCTTCTTAAATGAACCACTAGTGCCAAGGGGAAACAATTCTGAAGTTTTAGGAGTAAAATTCATTAAAATGCAAATCCAACTCCTTCCTTCACCATTGAACTTCTTAATTGTTCTATTCTTTTTAAAACCTACAAAGCCCTGAACTTCAATTCATCAATAAATGACACACAGGCTAAGTACAGTTCTGATCTATTGAGAGGTTGGCAGCCATTAAAGTGTTGTGGGTAAAGCACCACAAGGGCCTTCTGAGGTATATTAGAACCAAGAGTCAGGATAAGCCCTTGAATCAACTCCCTTCCTCCAGCAAGGCCTTACCTCCTAAAGCTCCCACAGGCTCCCTCCGGAAAAATTGCTGCCAACTGGGGAACAAGTGTTAAACACATGATCCTGAAACCATAGAGGATATTTCACCTGTACTATTCCACTCTTGCTCCCCATAGATCCATGGCCATCGTGTAATACAAACTACACACCGTCCAACTTTGTAAGGCCCTGTTGTCTTTACTGTTTTCAAGCACCTGTTCAAAGGTGCCACCCACATTGAAGGTGAGTCTCTTCCAGTCATGATGCCACATGTCAATTCTTTCTGAAAATGCTCCCACAGATATACAAGTGTGTCTTACTAGTCTTAGACAGCTCTCAATCCATTCAAATATGTAAGCAAGACCAGCCATCACAATAGACATTTCTATTTGGTAAAAATAATAGTATGTGTGATCTCTAGCTATTTTGACTAAGAAACACAATTGAATGCTATTCAATTTATCATTTATCATTTTATTGTGAAGTGGAAAGCATGCTGAGCCAGCTGTCTTACTGGGCGTAATAGGGCAAACAGCATATACACTGTGAAAGATCTAGCATGCACTGAGTAGAGGGGAATATGGTTTCAGGATGACTGATACCTATGAGGTCCTTACAGATCTAGACCCCAAGGTAGGACCTAACGAAGCACAAACATCCAAATACTCCATGATAAACATTTACTTTTATCTTTGTTCCTTCAGTGATGACTATAAGTGCTTCTTGGGTACTGTGAGTATCATGGTCAGCTGATGCTGCTTTAAGAGTGCCAAAGACTGGGGAATTAGGTGCCTAGTTTGGACTACTGTAGCAAATATAAGAGAATGAATTCCTTATGTATAAGGAAGGCATTTCTTATAATTTCTAGAGTTATGAAAGTCCAAGCAGAGGGACCAAGATTCAAATTTCTTTTTCAAGGTATTTTCATCTTGTTCATCCCGTTCTCTCTGTGTCCTAATTGCAGAGAGACAGCTTGTGAACCATCCTCTTAGTTCTCATTATAAGAATACAAACATGATCAGGGCTCCACCCTTCTGACTTATTAATTCGTATCTCATCATACACATTATTATTCAGCTTGTTACAGGGCTGTATAACATCATACACTCCGATAATAGTGATATTGAAGGTTAACTCAATATATGAATTTGGAGAGAATTCAAGTCCATAGTGAAAATCCTACTTTCTTTTAGAAAGTAGGGTTCTTCTAATAGTGCGTATTTCAAAGTTTCCTGATACTATCCAGGAAACAAACTGTAAGGATATCTTTTTGTTTCTGAATAAAATGGCTATGTAATCTTCTCCTATTCATTTAAAAGGAAAAAGAAAAGAAAAATCTCAATGCCCACTCCCAAGGTATAAATGAGAGTCTGTGACACATAGTGGAACATCCATGAATTTCATAATCAGACAATACAGTTCAAATCCTCTATTACCAATGAGCTGGCTTGCCTTAGAAAGAGAAAAATCCCTCTTTATGCCTTAGTCTACTGTCCTGTAAAAGTGACATCATAACACTCACTCTATAACTCCCCTGAAATGTTTAAGTCTTTGACTATTTTCATCTGAGTAATTTGCTGGACGTGACTGCCTGTGCCGAAAGAGAGAGTCTGTCTGTCCCAATCACTGGGTTACACATTAATGCTTTCTGGAAATATCACCACAGACATACAGTTACATTTCACCAATATCTTAGAATATCTTTTTTCAGTAAAACTGACAAAAGACCACTCACCAGAACAGGATATTCTACACAGAGTCTACATTTTGAGACCTTAGCATTCTGCCTATTTTAGACATGTAAGATATACCCTTGGAAGTGTTTCTGTTAGGAATACTTATTAGATGAATGCTATGATTTATCTGCCCCTACTTACTGTTATTTTATATAATTATTAGCTAATGAGTAAAATTGACAGAGTCTCAAACATGCAAAGGACATGACGTTACTTAGATTTTTTTAGATCAGAAAGAACAAGTGAGTCAGAGTTAGGAATATTGAAGTATTTCTCTTTTATTCACATATTAAAAGTGCAGGCAGCCTAGGCCAAATGATTTATGATAACACTTTGTAGTATATAAGTAAGTGCCCTGCAGTATATTTTGTAAATACAGTGACATTTTAGTGATAAGAGCTCTCATTACAAGTCTCTGTTATTAAATCATTCCTCAAAGACAGGTTAAACTGCCAGGTGTGGGGTAAGAATTATAGGGTTTATAGATTCACAAAGTGAAAATCAGTATGCTTGAGAAGTATAATGCGTATTCACTGAGGTGGGACACAGATCAAGGAATGATTAAAACACCAAGGAACCAAAGAATGGAGCAAAAGAGTTTTGCTATGTGTGTGGTGTGTGTGTTTAACATTTCCCAGAGTGACTTTTAAAAACCATTGTTTCTTTTTTCTTTCTTTCTTTCTTTTTTGCTTTGATGAGAATAACATGTTTCCAGCCTTATTATTTTTACTTGACTTAATAAAAAATTGTAACCATCGTGGTGGTATTTTCATTAAAGACTATAACTCAGGTTCAGAGTGAAACACCCTGCTGGCTTAGCTGACAGAGAGGGGCCAAATGCTGCATTTGAGCAAGAATTCTGGCAGTTATCAGAAGAAGTGGAAATAAAATCAATCAAGGATACATTTTGATGAAACATGCTGATTCTAACTCAGCAGTGGCCGCATCTCTACTGGAGAACAGAACCAGAAGAACCCCACGGAATGATAATGCAGTGATCTGGGCTGATTTTCTACATCTGCTACTCAATGAAAATCAGACCTGCCTTTCAAGAAGAAGTGGAGAAGTGTGGGTCAATTGTACTTCTCAGAAGAGTCATTGAATTGGTCCTATTAAATATGTCCCTATTCATAAAATAGTTAATCAATGTGTAGATCTTTCATAACTAGATAGATATTGATTATTAAGATGCCTACCCAGAACAGCGATGACAAAAGACCTCATTTCCTATTATCCTCACACTGTGCTACCCGATGGTGTAGACTGAATGCTTTTGCTCCATTAAAACTCACATTGCAGAGTGTTAATCCCCAATGTGAAATTATTATCAAGTAGGCACTTTGAAAGACCATTAAATCCACATGTAAGGGCTCTAGAAAGCTCCTACCATCTTTTTAAAAGTTTAAAGGTGCCACAAGAATTTCTCTGTCTGCAACTTTGTGGAAGAGCTCTGCTTTGTGATCTTGGCTGCTCATCTCTAGGAACTATAAAAGGTAAATTTCTTTTATTACTAACTATCCAGCCTATAGTACTGTGTTACATAGCAGCTCCTCTTAAGACACTTGCTTACAGAGTTGGGCTATAGAAGCCCAAGACAAGAAGGGCTGAAGGTTGTATATAAGTACCTAAAGCACACGGACTCCTTGGGAAAATCTGTTATCTTGAAACTTTCACTTGTACCAGGGTGACTTGAAAGGCTTGTTAAGACAACAATTGCTTCATCTAAAATTGATGTGTTCCTACTCAGGAAGCTTGGGATAAATCTCACTAATCTGCATTTCTTACCTGTTTTCTATAGACACTGGTGGTCTAGCCACCACTCCTGAGGGCCTGTGGTATATGCTATAGAAGCTAACAAGCAGATTTCCTACTGCTGGAAATATATATATATATATATATATATATATATATATATATATATATATATATGTGTGTGTGTGTATGTGTGTGTGTGTGTGTGTGTATGTGTGTGTGTGTGTATTATTGTATATGTATACATATGTATGTATATATATATATGTATACATACACATATCTGAAAAAGTATATCTATCTAGTTGACAAGTCTAATACTTTAACTTTTATTTATTAGTGTGTTCACCATATCCTATGGGATACCTATATGGACTTGGTAGGTTCTAAATAAACCTGTGATTGAAACAGCACTGATTCAAAGTACCTAAAAGCTGAATCTGAAATTCTGACCATCTGTCCAGTGGCTACAAGTACACTGAAATACAGAGTAGGGAATCACTCCCCATAGTTATGCGTAATCAGGAAAATCTTCTGAGGAGACGTAGTGTCCTACTTCCTTTTCTGACTTCCAGCATATAATAGCCAAGGGTTTGCAACTTTTGAAGCTCGAGTCCATACTCCTGAAACAACAGGAGGGCATTCTTAGAATGTTCTACACTACACCCATTTCAGCTCTCTGAAAAAAAATCTTCGCTCTAGTTTGTTCTTCTTGCAAAGACAAAAATATGATTACATCACACTCGTATAAGAACAGCAACCAAAACTACATATGCTTCCAGGTAAACGCAGAACTTCTCAGTTTCTCCAGCGTGAACTTTCAATTTCCCTATGTGCTGTTCTCCACCCCAACACCCACTCTCCACTTCTGTCCTCCACCACTCTTCTGGCATATGGCGTGCTCTCCTTTTTATAGCTATATATCCTTGTTTTTGACCTCATGTCTCCATCTAACCTACTGAAGCTTGAAGTTCTGGTCCTTTGTGGCTCTTCCTGGGTCTGAGTACATATTTATCAGCATTGTAAACAGCTGGACACAGATCTTCAGCAATCTGGTGGGATAATTATTTATCAACTTCTCCATATCCTCCAGAATACAATTAGACTTTTAGATAATTAAAACTGTGAGTTATTATTCTTATAATCATGTTCTTAGCAAAAAGTGACTTTACATAATAGAATCCAATGACTTACGTGGTAGAAGGAAAATCACTAAAAACAGACAAAAATGAATGACAGCTATCAATACATTTGAAAACTTAAAGAGATCTGTTGATTGCTTAGAAAAAAATAGTAGTGGAAGTTTATAAATAACTTAATAAAAAAGGAAGAACAGAAAAGTCAATTTCCACAGTATATTGCTAACTGTTTATAAAGTGCCTTTACCTCTAATAATGTGTGAACAATTACTATTGGAGAAGCTCACATGACAAAAATAATGAAGAGCCTGATATCTGCACCACAAATAAATTCTGAAGTGGATCTTCCCCCACATTGCCTGTTAAATAGTTGCAGCCCCAACCCAGGCTTTGACTGCAACCTTGAGAAACAGGCAGCCATGGAATATCTAATGAAAAGAAACTTATGGATTTCTTATTCACAGTCACTGAGAAATCATAATTTGCCACCTCAAGCAGTTTCTTTGCAGTAATTTATTAGGTGGCAGCAGGTAAGTAGAATATGTTACTTCTTTTATAGAGATAGTTTTAACACAAGCAAGGAAGGTGATCTTCAATTGCACCAAATATTTTATTTGGTTATTAGGTTTTTAAAACTATTTTAGAATTTGTTAGGGGCTAGAGAAGATGTTTTGGTTCATTGACTTTGTGGCTCAGAAAATCACCAAGAATTCAGAATCGGTCAATGAAAGAAATGTTTCCTAATAGTATACTTCTCTAAACATATTAGGTGGACGCTTCCACAGCCGTATCTCATAGTAATTTTCATGCTAATGATATCCAGCTGCAGTCTGGCCAGTGACTATCATGTGAACAAAATCCCAGGTCTGAAGATGCCATTGCGTGCTTCACAAAAATTCAGGATAAGCTCATGAAACATTAATTTTATAGGGTATCTGACTCCAAATAAGATCCTTCATTTCATATATTTAGAATCAGAATACATTGGTAGTAGTTCTTCAACTGTCAGGACCTAGAATGAGTGTTTGGTAGACTTAGACTCTAATATGAAGGCAATATGGTAAAAGTTTATTTGATGTATAGGAATACTAGAAAGTTTTAAAAGTGATAAACTAAAGTAAATATGTAAAGTGAATCCTTCTTAAGCAAATCAAGACCATAAGAGTTCATATGCATCCACATGTATACATGTATGTACATATACATATTACATAAATACATGCACATACCTTCACACATCCATACATGCACACATCCCTTCTTGTGTGTGTGTGTGTGCATAGTTAAATTTCAGTTTTTTATTGTTTGGGAATTTCATACATGTATATATTTAGAGCCCATTAATCCATTTTGTGTCTTCTTTAAAAAATGTTATAACCACTGGGTCCAATTAGTGGTGACTATATGCACATAGGTTTAGGGCATTCCCTTAGATCAAAGGACTCATCATACCCATGAAATAAACTACATCCAGCCTCCCCAGCAGTCATCAACTGCCAATAGCTCCTCATTGAGGGGTGGAACATTATGAATCCCTCCCATACCCATGCTAGAATGTTGCATAGATCAGTCCTTTGCAGGTTTTGTAGAGACAACCACAGGTGTTGTGAGTCCATAAGTCGATGACCATCTCATTTCCAAAAGAGGCTCTTCTATGGGAAGTTTTCTCCAACCTCTGGCCTTCACAATGTTTCTGTTCCTTTCCAGTGATGTTGCCTGAGCTTTGTAGGTAGGTGTGAGATAGTGATGCCTCACCTAAGTCTGAAGACTCCTCATTCATTTGTTCTTTACCTTTTGATCTGTTCTGAGTCTCTATGTGAACTATTAACCACTGCATAAAGAAACTTTCGTTGATGAGGGGTGAGGATGATATTAATTTGTGGGTGCAATGATGAATATTTAGAAGGGATCTTAGCATTGTGTATCCATTTAGCAAAATAATTATAGTATTCTCTTCTGTGGATCCTATGGCCTCTCGAGCTAGGGATTCTTGGTCAGGTCTACAGTACCCTCTTAAGGAGTTCCCTCTTAAAGAAGTGGTATTAAGACCAATTAGAAAGTTGTTGGTGTCTTTAGATTATGCAAACCTTGTACAAATGGTTATATCCTGCCAGGCCAGTCACTATTATAGCTCCTGGGGTTCACAGCTGGGTAAGTATATTAAGTAACCCCAAAGTCTTTCTTAACATCTACCAGTTCTTGAAAGTTGGCCAGCAGTGAAGAAGCTTCTAGGTAGGTAACAACTTGATGTCTTCATGTTCTGTGACAAAAATGCATGGCATCTTCAGCAGTAAGGTTTTGCCCTCAATTTCTGGTAAATATACAAGAGCCATAACAATGGTCTGTATTGTTTTATTCCTCATCTGAGACTGGGTACTTATTTCTTTTAAGTGGCTCTGGAAGCACTTTTTGTTAATTTAGTTTAATTTCAGCATGTTTCTAGTTCTTATATACTCAGCATCCCTAAACGGGGTGAAAGTTAGAGAAAAATACTCACTGGCTGTACCTGAAACATTGTGTATTGAGTATTTTACCCGTTGCCTCTTGAAGAGACCAGACAGTGTGCCAGTGAGTTCTTCGTGGAGCCAACAATCTATAGGCAAGCAAGAGACTTGTGGGTACTTTTCTCTTGAAATATTTCAGTATAAATTAAGCCTTGTAAATATCAGAATCTCAATGGGAAACATACCATCTCTTTCAGAAGTTTGGCAGTTCGTAGTCTCAGAAATCTGACATATTTCTGACATAATAGGCAATGCTGTTACAAAAACACTATGATACAGATTATTTATATTCTTGAGAATTATAGGCATATATCTTAGGTTATCTCATTTTCTTGCTATTATGGGATGCTATGGATTATTCTGAGACACTGAATTAGAATCTCCTTTAAAATTTTAATATTTGCTGGATTCATTCACAATACTATCTCTATAATAGAAAGTGCGAGTGTTTAAATGAAAAACAAAGATATTTCCAGGGCCTCCTCTCCCTAACTTCATGATCCCTAATCACTCTTTATATTGGTAAAACATCTGGTGTTTTGAAACCAGACTGCAGATAACATTTATTTATTAAAGAAGTGTTTGCTGAGAATGTTCATTTGGCACAGCCCAATGCCATTGAGCACATTCATACCCATTAGCTTTTCCTGGACTTTTTTATGTGTGATTTTTGATAACATCTCTGGGATGCCGTTTTATGATCTAGAAGATACCAGTGAGCAAATTTTCTTATTTTTGTATTTGCTGTATGGCTAAACCAACTTATTTCCAGGTATAGGAATTCCTAGAAGATAACAATAGGTGTTGTTATGATAATTTTACATATGCAAGAACAAATTAATCTCAATTACCGGATGCTCATTTGGGCAATGGAGTTACAATAATTTAGCGGAAGGGTAATACAATAAAGAATAGCAGGAGAGAGGGTCTGCAAACTGGGAATGAATAAGCCAAATTCAAAGCCTTCACTGGTGATCATAATGCCGTATGTTTCAATGGGGCTCTTTCGTACGCACAGACTACACAAAGCTGTGAATCTAAACCTAAAGGCAGAGATTTGTTAGCAATCTAAAAGCCAACAAAACCCATCACTAAAATTCTGAGATCTCATGCTGGATTGATTTTTTTTTCCCTTTAAAAATTCTGACTTTTGTCAGAATACTTTTAAATTGCGAAGTGATTCTTGGCCCACAGTACATCAACAAAAGCAAATTAACACCAAAGACATTACTGAAGCATGAGAGTACACGCAAGCCCCAGCTGACAATGCAGCCAGGGTCAAAAGGTGGAAGAAGCAAAGCAAAGGCAGTTTAAGTGCACTCATGGTAAACAGGGCCCAGTTATTAACATTCAGAATGATGTCTACAAATAACCAAGGAAATGGAAATTCACATTTGAAATGCTGTGTTTAGTAAGGTAAGGCGTTGACTCGGAAGACTGAGCCAGCTTTGCGACTTAACACAGAAAAAGAGAATGTTAAAAACTTGAAGTTTGAATATTAAGTTATAATTTTTATAATCTTTAAAATTCGGATACATGCAACACTCCAGTTCCTGACAATGGTGAATAATACAAGCATTATTTTATGTATCCCATGCCCAAATGAGCCAAACCTAAATAATATGGAATTATTTATTATTTTGGAAGTACAAAAATGTGTTGAATATGTGGCTGTAAGAGGATATATCCACAGGCACCTATTCAAATGGTCTTTCACTGAAGTACTTCTGGCTCAGAGGCCAGTACTTGAGACTATAAACTCCTTTCAACATTCATTTTAAGTGCCATAGAGAAAACACAGCAGGAATCTGTAAAGAGCACATTCATGCTGAGGTATCACAGTACCAGTCTCTAAAGAGGGCTCCTTAGAGTATGGCCGGGCCGTCAAGCCGAAGTATGAGAATTCACAAAGGTCAGAGATCCAAATTTGTAATTAGAGAATGGAGAACTAACACAAAGCAATTGAAGATAAATGCCTCGGCCTTTTAGTGCAGGGAACACATGTCTAGCATTGAATTCAGCTGATAGTCTAAAATTCTACCCGATTCTAGGCTAGATGTTTAATTGCTTCAACATAATTTTCATTCCTGCTTAAAAATTTATTTCTGAAAGAGGGTGAGGTTGGTGCTTTACTCATTTTCTGGTTGTCACATGTTATCACGACTTGCCAGCAGAACTAGGTTGCTCAGGTCCCCATTCTTAGAAACACCCAAGTCTTTGTTGAATGTTCTTCTGTGTCCATCTTGAAATTTCACTTTCAAGTAGAAGTTGCTACATGTTCACTCTCACTTGGATGTTACAAGTTATGCAACTGGTTCCATTTATCTACCTTGAAATTCTGCCCAGTCTGTGTGTGTCGTGATCACGATGCTTCTGGAGTACAGAAATAGCTACAACATCTCTGTCATAATCACCCATGATATTAATTTGAAAGTGTGTTTGTTTTCCAACTTCTTTTCTTGGTAAAATGTCATTTAGATGAATTGACTATTCGAATTAAATTAGCCAAGAAAGAAATTCATACACACACACACACACACACACACACACACACACACACACACACACACACATACACACGCACATGCACACGCACACGCACACGCACACGCACATGCACACGCACACATGCACATTCGCACACATGCACAAATACACATGAGCACTCTGGTACACATATGCTCCTTGATAGATTTCCACTGTGGGTATAAATGGTCTTTGTATTATATGATTCCAGTGCTTTGAAAAGAGAAAATACAGTTTTAAAGCTTCTACCGTGTCTAAAGGTGAACTCTAAGTAGATTTTAATACTGATTGTGTACAGTGATATTTTATAGTCATATCGGAAACACAATATTCTATCCAGGTGCTGTGACACATTCCTGTAATCAGGAATTGGGGAAGATAAGAAAGGATGATTGGCAGATGCCAGGAGGCCCATCTCAACAATTAAGTTCTAGGCTAGTTTGAACTAGCTTGCTTCAAAAAAAAGAAAAACTCCAAATAAGTAAATTATGAAAACATACTCAGGGGCTGCATAAATGGCGTACACTTCATAACACTTGCTGCTATTGCAAAGGACCCGGGTTTGAGTCCCAGCACACATTTCCTGGCTCATAATCACTTGCTGTTCTAGTAGTAGGAGATTAAGTGATTTATTCTGGACCCTGTTTGCACCAAGCATGCATTTGGTGTACAAACATGCATGCCACAGAACATTCATACACATACAACTAAAATAAATGTTAAAAAGGAACCAGCAGAGGATAATGAAAAGGCTCAATTGGTGAGATCGTTTAATTTAGATGATTCCTAAGTTAGGTTGCCAGCAACCACACAGCAGGTGACAACTTTTCCTGGGGAACTACTGCCTTCTCTGGTCTTCTCAGGTATAACTCTCATGTATCAGTTAAAACATCCATACACATAAAGTGAAAATAAACTCCCACTTGTGACAGTATTCTCATAAGGACATCCTAAGGTAAACAACACACTCAGAGAACATAGTTTTATCCCCTTCGTAGAGGAAAGGTTCATATCTAGGGGAGAAGTGCAAAGAATTCAACGGAAAATTAGGCCAAAGGTTTGAGTGATGCATCAAAGAAAAGAAAGGTTAAATTAAGAAAAAGTAAGTGAAAATAGTTTCATATACAAACAGAAAATGTTTAAAGAAATGTCATATAATACCCACCAGACTAACAATCATTTAATATATAGTCTACAAACAGTGGAATGCATATAAATTCACAGAAACTTGTATATAGTGTATAAGTTGACAGGCTTCTTCAGGAAATAGTTTGATCATGTCTGGATGTGAAATACAATGGCTTTTAGACACACCAATTCTATCATTAAACTTCAATGAATTATGAAAACCTCTTCAGGAATGCCAAAAGACATATTCAAGAAAATTCATAGCAGCATAGGTGTTAATAGATTATATTAGATATGTAAACTAGAAATATTATCATTCACTAAGATATGCAATGATAAAAAAAAATGAGCACTGCTGTCAGCAACACCAGAGATGAATGTCACAAACACAGCCATGCAGGAAATGTACATGACTTAAAAATTCATATGATGCAATTTTGTTTATATAAAACTCAAGAGCAAGTATAATCAAAGACTCAAGTGCTAAGAGCACATATGTAAGATGCCAAAATTATAAAGGAAAATGAGCATGCTCACCCCAGTGAGGAAAGGAGTTATACTTAGTGATAGGAAGTGGGAGGATGTGCCATCAAATACATTACTGTCTTCTAAGTTACTGGCAGTGTTAAATCTTAATAAGGATTTAGGCTACTTTGGTGTTGCCTCTGTTAGTATTTAAAATATACATGTAAGGACAGTAATAATATATGGAAATATTTCAATTTTTCAAATGTGCCTCATATTTAAAGGCATTATATACCCAATGGCTACTTACTTAAATGTAAACATTTCAGAGTTCTGCACCTTTGTTTTCAGTTTTTAATTTTTTATTTTTTTGACAAATTTGGAGTGAAAATGACAAACTAATTCTTGACAGCCACCTTCAAACTTTACGGAGAAACAGTGTAGTCATTAACACATTACAGTGTTTAAAAGAACATTATATAACCTATCCACTGTTATTTACTTTTACTCTAAACATGAGCATAAATACTAATTTATGATCATTAAAAGGCTAGTCTTGCTGCAGAAAAAGAGACATCAAAAGGATTTATTTTGTGAGAAGAATAATTTATTGCTTTAAATGCCCAGCACTAGCTAAGCCTCCTAGGTCTCCCAAGCAGAAAAGTTATGAGTGAAGCTCCTAACCTCTCAGTAGAGTGGGTTTCCTAGGAACAGAGACTTGCCTGCACACAGTTATTCTACATAAGCTACAAAAGCAAAGTCCATCATATAGAAAGGAAAATATCACCTTTCTTAAGCCTATGAAACTTAAAAAGCATACACATTTAAACATAGCTCAGTAGGCATTTTTTTCTCTTCTATCTCCATTATTGGGATCTTTGAGGATTGCTTTAGTAGACAGGGGTGTGACAGATATATATGTCAAAAGTAAAAACCCAAAGTAAAATGAATCAAAGGGGGAATTTGGTATGGTTTGTCTGCCTTTGGCTTCTTGCTTCCTAAAACCACACTTCATGAGCTTCAAGACACCGTGGCTTCATATTCCTTAAAATGTCTATTGACTGGAGATATCACTGGTGTCAAGCGATTGACAAAGCAGTATCTAAAGTTATTTGTGTGGCTGCATTTGAGAGATGCAATGGTTGGGTTGTTTATCTGATTGTCTTGTTTAAATTCCTCATTTCAGTCACTGGAGACTTGATTACAGAATTTTAGAATTCAAAGTGTATATCTAGATGTAACCAGCAGTGGGAGTCTATGATGATTGGTTCATCATCAAATCTCATCTGTCAGTTTTAGTGTCTTTACTCATACTTATTCAGCTAGACTGACAAGAGGGATTTCATTCATTCTCTGTTTCCTTGATGTTAATGCTTCAATGCTGTGGTGATTTTAATGAGAATGGCCTCCCATAGGCTCATTATTTAAATGTTTGTTCTGCAGTTGGTGGATCTGTTTGGGGAGGATTAGGAGGTGTGGTCTTATTTGAGGAGCTGCATCACAGGGGTCAGGCTTTGAGGTTTCAAAAGCCAGTGCCCCCCCCCTTGCCTCATATTTGTGGATCAATTGTAAACTCTCAGCTAATACTCCAGTGTCATGCCAGCTCATCTGTTGCCATGCTCCCTGCTGTGTTGGTCATAGACTCATCATCTGGAACCAGGAGCCCCAACCAAAATTTTCTTCTGTAACTTGATTGTGTCATAGTGATCGTCACAACAGTAGAAAAGTAATTAAGACAAATATGAAGCATCTTTACACAGGATTATGTGTTTAAATATTTATTCCCAGCTGCTAATGCTGTTTAGGAGAGTTGCGCATTATTTGGGATGAAAGACACAGTTACATGTGACAGGTCACTTGAGGTGGATGTTTGAGGGTCATAGATTGAATTATAGTCCCATGAGTTATCCAAATACTACTCCTTCTCGTCACATTCCTGATAGACTATGCCTTCTGAAACTGTAAGTTACAAAGTTCTCCTTTCTTTATCCTGTTTATGTCAGGTGTGTTGTAGTAACATTGAGGAAAGTAATCCATACTTTTTGTTTGGAGAATCATCCTGCCTCCAAAAGACTGCAATGCCTATGCATTTGTATTCTCTGTCTCTCTGTCTCTCTGTCTCTCTGTCTCTCTCTCTCTCTCTCTCTCTCTCTCTCTGTGTGTGTGTGTGTGTGTGTGTTTGCATGTTCATTTATGTGAAGTTGCATGTCTGTGTTTGGGTATATGAGCAGCTGTGTACATGGGCAATATTCTTAAGGCATTTTGAGACAGGACCTCCCACAGCCCTGGGTTTGCCAATCAAAATAAGCTGACTTTTCAGTAAATTCTAGGGAGCTACCTGCCTTTGCTTCCCAGGCTGTGGATTATAACTGCTGCCACCATGTACAGCTTACAAATGTGTGTTCTGGTGGACGACCTCACGTCATCACCTAGGGATAAGATAATCATGTCATTGACTGAGCTATCACCCCAGCTCCCACACCTCTGTATTTATTCTGAGGACAGCTTTGTAGAAATAATACTTCACAAGTTCAGCACGAGAATAATGCCTGCAAAGCCAGACACAAACATTATATACATTATATGAAAATGAGTATTTTCATTTTAAATTTTAAGCCAAATGAAAATAAAATTAAAGAAACTTTGAAATTTGGGAGTTACAAGCAGTTTCACTTGTAAGACAGCTTTTTTTTTTCCTGTACTGGAGGAACTTTAGCACCAGAATAATGTTAGAATGTTAGCCAAATGTATACACATGATACAGATTGTTATTTAAAGTCTAGGAATTTGTCACTGGCTTTTCTTTTCTTAAAAGACATACTAATGCCATAAAGACATTTGACTGGGAGATGTATTCCAGGTTGTCATTCAACCTACTTTTTTTCCATTTTCTAAATTGTTAAAAATCACTAGCATCTTTAAGTGGAAAGGGCAAAATAAAAACTATGATTCCAAAGATGAGACATGTCAACAAAACAAACAATTTGTAAAGAGTAAGGAAACAGTCCCAGAGATGGTGGCGCATGCCTTTATTCCGAGCACTTGGGAAGCAGAGGCAGGCAGATTTCTGTGAGTTTGAGACCAGCCTGATCTACAAGAAGATAATTTCAGGACAGCCTCCAAAGCCACAGAGAAACACTGTCTCAAACAAACAAACAATAGTAATGAAACAAATTATATGCCTCTTTGTATCTCCAAAAGCTACTTGAGGATGAGGGCATCAGAATCAACCCAACCCTCTTTAAAGTAAGGATCGCCAGCTCTCACTCCAGATCAACTCAGTGAGAATATGCTCTTGGTGAAGTCTGCAGGTGCTCAATTGGCAGACAGAGAAGCACCTCCAAGCAAACGCAAATTACTTCAAAACGTGGTCAGATAAATTGCAACTTCATCCAGTGCAGCATCCTGCAAGTGGGAATTCTGATGGTAGCTGAGGAGTGATCAAATCTGAGATCTTCTGGTAAAAATAGCATAGAAGAGTTAAATTACACGTGAGTGGAGATGTAATTTCTATGGTAACCCATGTTTCCTAGGTTTCTAAAATTAGGAAATTGAAAGGTGATCAGTAGTAGTTGCTAGGGGACAGTGATAGCGTGTGAAATGGATCAAATCCTTTGCCAAATGGCAAATGAGTGGATGGCTACAATTTGGCACCAAACTGAGAATCCTGCTGCTTTTTCAATGACTGCGATAGAGTGCTTGCTATCAATTTTTGAAACTGCTGTGACATGATAAAATATAAAAAGTAATCTCAATGTCTGAGTGAAAAATAGTGTCCCCAATGTCCACCTCTACAGTAGAATACTAACGGTCTTCTGGTACTAAGGTGATTTATAATAATCCAAAATTTACAAAAAAAGTGTACATTTTGAATGTGACAAAATAATATTCTACATTGATTTATCATCTATCATTTATATATCAATGTATCATTTATCTATCTAATCATGGTTGTCAACTTGATGGGACTGAGAATCACCATGAAGACACACCTCTAGGTCATTTGTAAGAGTGTATCCACAGCTAATGGGCCCCCAGACTGATAGCTGGGAATCCAGCATTGGACTGACTCAGACTCCCTGAATATGGGTCTCAGTTAGAAGGCCTAGGCAGTCTAAGGGACCTCTGACAGTGGACCAGGATGTATCCCTGGTGCACAAAAGGACTTTGGGAGCACATTCCCCATGGAGGCATGCTTCTTTAACCTAGAGGCAAGGGGGAGGGCCTAGTCCCTAGTCCAAATGACTTGACAGATTTAGATGACCCATCCTGGAAGGCATCACCCTACATGTGGAATGGTGGGGGTAATAGGAGGGGAGGGTGGTTGGGGGAATGGGAGGGTGGGAGAGAGGGAGGGATGGAGAGGGAATTGGGATCGATATGTAAAGTAAGAAAAAAGAAAAAAAGAAGTATGCCCATGCAAGTACCCCCCACGCTTTCCTGTCAATCACTAGAGGCAAATGGTGAAGTCTTTGGCTAATGTATCCTGAACCTGTCAATAAAATAAACATTCTTCCAAGAAAAATAAAAAGACTGTATCCAGAAAGGGTTAAAAGAAGAGAAGAGACGCATCTTGAATGTGCTTCCTGATTGTGGACACAGTGTGATTTAGTGCTACCTCAGGAAGGGAATCTTCTCTGGTATGAATGACCACTCCCTCCAACTGTGGCCAGCGATAAAGACTATTTACTTTAAGTAGGGTTTGTGAAGTATTTTATCAGGTCAAGGAGGAAGGTAACTGACACACTGTCTATCACTGGAAATTAGGATCTAACCTTAAGTGAAAGAGATTCCAAATAGGTTTATATTGTTGCACTAACAGTGAGGCAATGGCTGACAGTTGTAAGCAAGACAAAAGCCAGCAACTTCCTTCATGCACTCAAAATGAACGAAGTAGGGAAGACGTGAGTTCTTTTCATTATGCTGAAGGTCGCAACCCAACAGTCTTTGGTGCTGCTGTTTGTAGTGGCCAATGAAGTAAAAGTTTAATTATGGTTTCTGAGTACCCACACGTTTTCAGATCTCTGACTTTCCTGAGTCCTGGTGTATGTTGTGTTTCAGAGACTAGTGACTGCTACAGTGCTGTCCCTCCAAAACAGGAGCCCAGGATCTGCTGTGACATCTTCCTGTTCCTAACTCAAGTTTAAGGATTGCTACTTCAGGCAGATATGTTGCAAATAGTTTGGCAGTATGAATTATTAAAAATATAGATCATGTCCTTACATTTTAATTTAAAACTCACCTCTTACCCTTGAATTAATCTATCAAAAACTATTACCTATTCTCTATCTTACTTTATTTTTAGGCACATTCAAACATTCTGTCATTGTGCTTTGCTGCCATTCATTGCCATCTCTCATTGTCCCTAACTTGCTCCTTTCCCACTTCTCCTGGCCCCATGTGTTTTCCAAGTTAGCAATCCCTTCTGCCTTCCTATGATATGTGTTATTTTCTTCCATTTCACATTTTCTTTAAGACCTCTTCCTCCTCACTGCTAATCCTCTTTCTAGTTTCATTACCTACACATTCATATAAATAAACATGTGCACACATATATATATATGTATGTATATAATTGCACATACATATGTTCATTTTTAAAGCTTATTCTACATTCATTCTTTACATCCTGACCACAGTTTCCCCTCTTCACTCCTCCCAGTGCCCCCTCCACCTCCTCTCTCCCACAGCTCCAGTCCTCCTCCCATTCCCTTCAGAAAAGAGCAGGCCTCCCAGGTATATTAACTGAACGCAGTATAATAAGTTACAATAAAGCTAAGCACAAACCTTTATATCAAGGCTGGAAGAGGCAACCCTGTAGCAGGAAAAGGGTCACAAGAGCAGGAACAGAAAAGAGTCAGACACCCACACTATTAGACACCAAGCTATTCAACCATAACATATATTCAGAAGACCTAGTGGAGATCCACACAGGCTCTGTGATTGTCGCTTCAGTCTTTGTGAGCATCTATGGGCTCTGCTTAGTTGAGTCTATGGGTCATATTCTCCTAGTGTCCTCGACCCCTCTGGCTCCTACAGTTCTTCACCCTCCTCTTTCATGGGGTCCCCCAAGCTCTGCCTAATGTTTAGCCATGTGTCTCTCAACAGCTTCTGAAAGAAGCATCTCTGATAATGATTGGGCTAGGCGCAGTACTATGAGTATAGCAGAAGAGCACTAGAAATGATTTGATTGACTTTCCTTTTTCTTTTTTATTTCTTTATTTTAATTTATTTTACTTTTTGGCCAGTCATGTTTAGCTTTATTCTAGGTCTCTGGGATATTCAGCCTCTGGTTCCTGGAAATTTCTGGGAATGTCCAACAAATGACTGGTCCATGCAACAAGAAGGAACTCATTCCTAAACCTACCTGTTTCGCACACCTATCATTTTATAATCTAGGGTCTGCATATAAGAAAAAACAAACAGTGATAATATTTTTGAACCTAATTATTTCAATTAATATATTGGTTTTTAAATCACATCCATCATCCTACCAAATGTCATTTAATTTTTCTCATTGGTGCATAAAAATCCATTGTGCATAAGTACCCCATTTTCTTATTTTATTCATCTATTTATGGATATCTGGTCTGATTCCACTTACTGGATGTTAGAAGTAGTGAAGCAATAAAAATGGATGTACAGATATCTCTATGATAGGATGACTTATAGCCTCTGCTATTTTTCAAGGTATGTTTTTCAAGTGATACATATTTAATAAAATTAATATTTTATTACACAATATTAAGCAGTCATTGATTTAATTACATTCAAAGTAAATTATAGTGGAGACGGAGTGATCTCAGCTTGTGAACAAGTGTCTGTTGAATCATCGGCTGAACACTTTCAAAAAGCAAACAATCTGATTAAAACGAGGGCAAAGTCCGAAGCTGACATTTTGCAGGCAAAGAACAGATCAAACAGATTTATGTCAAAAGTTCAGTAGCACTAATTATCAGACAAATACAAATCAAAACTACAGTGAAATATGTCACTTCAGTCAAATTTAAATTGTCGTCCTCCAAGAGATATAAGAACAGCCATGGAGAAGATTTACAATGTTGGTGAGAAAGCCAAGTGCTATTGTAAAGAGGTTCAACCCCCCAAAAAAGAATTGCCACCGAACCCACTAATCCTACTAATAGAAAGACATTCAAAGCAAATTAAATCAGTATCCGAGACATCAGTCCTACCATGTTTACTATAGCATCATTTATAACATCTACAACTTTTAACTTCACCTATTCCACAGGCTTTTTCTAACATCTCCAATCTTCAGTGTTATCTGTCTTTTAAGTGTACTTTAATGTGCTTTGTTTTGTCCTTCATTACCCTATTCTCTTCTTCAGTGTAAGTTTGTACTAAAGTTCAAATTTTCATGACAGTGTCACAAATACTTGGGAAATGTAATTTTACCTGGTCTCTTGATAACCAGTGTCGTGAATCCTAATTGTTGGGTTGCTGCAAATTTTCAGACACCTAGCACCTGTCTCTTGATTCCAGGTCCTTTGGTCCATGACAATAATTACAATCCATCCTAGCTCTGATGACATGAGATTGGTTAGGGAAAAATTCCTTCTCTCTCACCTTTCTGGTGAGATCTTAATCTCTTTCATGAACCCATTATGTACACTTGAAGTAAACACATGAAGAAGGTTAGTGAACTAGACTTGAACATGAATCTACTTCCTGAACATACATCTCTACATGTCCTGTATATTCTCTAATTTCCTGAGTATGACCTTATTTTTGCCAATATCCAGGACCTTGATTGACTTTGCCTGGCTCCTAGTATGCTAAGTGGCCCTAAAGCACAATTTATTAAATTATGAGCCACAATGCCATATGAGCTCACAGAACTAAATATGGAAGATGACAAAAATTTGGCAATAGTAAAACAATTCTCAACACACAAGAACCAAGTATCAATTTAAACCCCAGGCGTTTCTGACCATGCTCACCCCCACTGAGTCACATGATTCAACTGTAGTCTTGGATTTTAAAACACAATATAAAAGGGTTGCTCTGTTCATGTCATCAGTCATGCCAACAATGCCAACAAAACCTGCCTGAGAAACCTCTACTCAGACCCAGGACTCTCATTGGTACAAACTGTAATGTTTTTACTGTGCATACAAAGTTTTCTGTTCTCATGAGCCCATAATGGTTCAATTATAGAAAACAAAAGTTAATATGTTCCTGATTTCATTCTTCAGCCAGCCACTGTATGAAATAACTATATATTTCAATTGTGTTACGTCACAATGCTCGTTTGTTCTTTTTTTAAAGTGATGCTTTAGTTCATCAAAAGGTTAATCAAATTTCTCTTGGAATCAGACACAATTTCTAACATTTCTGGAGTGATCTTACACATAATTCTGCTTTATATTATGCGTTTAGTTGAGGTGGTGTTTTGGTACTGATTACAAAAATCAAAACATTGATAAAATCAATGGAGACATTCTAGATCCTGCCATATCAAATATTCAGCCGAGAATTATTTTATTATGTTAAACTAACAAGCATGCCCATCTCGTTAATATTCAAATTTGATTTTTAATAAATATCAAACTGTATCTATACTAATTTTAAAATAAGCATCTTTGTGATTTATCATCAGTAAATGTTTAATTTCTCTGCCTACTTTATATGCCTATATACCTGAGATAATGTAATTCTTTCTCAGGTTGCAAGGGGTCACCTGAGGGGAAAGCATACAAATTCCTGCACTGAAGGAACCAAAGTTGACCATCACCAGCCAGGCTCATTACTCTCAAGAAATATTTAAAGTAGATAACAAGGGAAAAATTGTGATGCTTCAAACACATACAATATATGTTGCATGTATTATGACCAGCCACAGTCCGTTTTGCTTGGTCAAGTAAACTTTAAAGCCTCCATTCTAATGGAGACAGTTTGCTGGAGAATGAAGGTGGATGAAGCAGGAAGAGAATGTAGTGTGGTGATACCTTGTTTGTACTCTAGCAAATAAAGCTTGCCTGAGGATCACAGGGTGGAGCTAGCTACTAGTTATCCATTGATAGAGGTCTGGAGGTCTATACAGACAAGCAGTAAGTGATATGGCTGGGTGAAAAGAGAGAGGGATATAAAGTGGGAGGAGATAGCAGCTTGCTCTCTTTTGGGCTGAGAAGTTGGTAATGTAAGGTGTGGCTGTGTCTTGCTCCTCTGTCTCTCTGTTCTTTCAGCATTTACCCTTATATCTGGTTTTAATTTCTAAGACCTATTAGAACCTGTGCAACAGTGTAGTCCCTGCTTTAAAAAAAAAATCCCAGAAATGTTGTCGCATCCTGGTTCTGCCACCTAGTAGCCCCATGATCTTATTGCAGCCAATTTTGTTGATTATCATTCTTTTCTTTAATTTTTAAGATGATAAAAAATACTACTCCCACATAGCTGTTTGAGAGTCTCTAGCATAGTGAATACCTGCTTAAAATGGTACCAATGGTACCGAACACTCTTCAAGTTCTCCAATTTCAATCTTTTAGTTCAATCAGTTTAAAGCATGTTCTTAAAAAATAAATTTTATTTGTTCACTTATGTATTTATTATTGTGTGTGTGATGGGTATGCACATGCACATACGCGTGCTACCATATGTGTGTGTGTGACCTAGAGTTTTAGGATTTGATTCTCTCCTTCAACATACTTGAAACAGTCCCTCTTGTTTCTGCCGTGCTGTGCTAACCCAGGCTAGTTCGCCTTGTCCTTATGAGCAATTCTCCTGTCTCTACCTCCCACCTCACTTCACAGTGCTAAAGCTACACACCCACTTTACTCAACATTTCACATGAGTTCTGGCGATTCAGCTGGAATCATCAGATTTGCACAGCAAGTGCTTCTTACACACTGAGTAGGAGTTCATATATTTTCCTCATTTTGTTCTTCTATCCTGGTTAATCACTAGTATTGCAGTTTAATAAGGATCAGGATAAACAAATAGGCCAAAAGATGTTTATTCAGGGAAAAATAACTCACAACATAGACAGATGAACACCAGCAAGTTACTGGTCCCAAAAATGCCTCCAGATGTACTCCTGTCCCCATGCTGCAAGCAAGAGAGCTCTCCAAGCCTGCTCCTCAGCCTTTTCCCCCAGGTCAAGTCCAGCCCTATCTCCACCCCCCCCCCCCTATGCGCGTGGTCTAAATGACAGGTGCGGACAAGGTGAATATCTCACTACACACTAGAGTGAACTGAGAAGTGTCAGAGGTTCTCACTCACAAAGATTCTTATATATAATCAAATATCTGAAAAGCAAAAGAAGGTGGGAGGAATTTGAGTTTCCAAATGTCTCAAGTGATTGAATTATGCAGCAAAGTGGAGAATTACCTTGATAAACAAGTTTATTTCTTTCCCTTTGTTTACAAAATTCTCATTTGCTTTCACTCTGAAGTCACAGGTTTCTCCTCAAATTATTTTGTTAATGTCAAGGAAATGGCCACATTGAGGCTAGAAAAAAATCTGGAGAATTGTGTAAATTACAATAGGATCATCTCTGTTTCAGCCAAAGTCTTAGGTTTCCTTCAGAAATTAGAACGGAGTTTCCCTGGGGCTTGCAGATATGCATAGCAACTGCCCTTCTTATGTCTTCATATGCTCTGTGAGTTTTTGTCCAAGATACATTGTTTAGCAATGAGAATCCATCTATGAAGCAATGAGTACAATATTTCACCTAGAATTGAATCCTAACAACTGCTATGAATGACCACCAGACACAGAGTCTGCAGGTGGGACATGCTTACTTTCATCTCTGAGGCTTTGGTCTTTGGATAAAATAATTTTTAATATTTATCACATCTAATATTTTAATACACCAGAACTTTCCTATGTGTTTTGGATCATTACTTATTCAAATATTATGAGCTGGAGAACTGGAATTATTAGGTGAGTCAGTGGGTGATTTCACCCAAACTCCAAAAGTTTGAAATGAGAATATACTGTCAGAATCAGAAGAGCCTTCAGTTATAAAACTGGTACTAAGCCACAAAACAAAGATTTCCAGAAGGAAAAGAGAAACAATTAGATGTTATACTAGACCATGCTCAGTCCCAATATCTAGAAATGTCTACAGCTTAAACAAAATTATTTGGACTATCTTTGGAAGGAACAAGGCAGGAAACATGTGTCAATGGGTATACCACACATATCTTCTTGACTTTCAAAGATAAGAACTTCAATGGTGGAAGGAAAGATAAATTAAACAAGAAATAAAGACCATTATTTTTATCAAAGCAGCATTGTTGTGAATATTAGCTTTTATGTAGTAAGCATCCATCCAGAAAGGCATCTTCTTCTCACCATTTACTTCTGAAGTTTGGACAGAGCTGGTGTAGTCTGTCCAGAACAAGGTGCTTCATGGTACAAGCCTGGGTCTTTTCCAGTAAAGTTTGTGAAACTGTTTGAAGGCAGCATTTCCTTCCTGGATGGTTTGGATATTAGTGATTCCCATAGACTGGTGTGCTAAAGCTTTGTTCTACATATGGTAATGCCTCTGAAAAATAGTGGAACTGTAAAAACGTGGGTCTTAGTAGAAGGAAGGAAGATCACAGGGAACGTGCCTTTCAGGAGATAGTAGGACCTCAACTGTTCCTCTTCTTTCTGCTTCATGGCTACCATGCAGAGAGCAATTTTTCCTACTACATATCCTCACTACCATGATATACTGCCATGACCACAGAGGTAAAAATATTTGGGTCAAATAAACTGAGCCATGTTAAACTGAGAACCTAAATAAACCACTCCTTCTTTTAATTTGTCTCAGATACTTTGTTACAATCGAGCTGACACAATTGTCTTGCTTTAGGATGATTAACCCCAAAGTTACAATTAGCCTTATTCCCTTTTGTGCAGAACAGTGTTTCTCAATCTCTGTGTGATGACCCCACGGGGTCACACAGCAGAGGTCCTGTATATCAGATATTTACATCATTTCATAACAGTAGCACAATTACAGTTATGAAACAACAACAAAATATTTTTCTGGTCACCACAGCATGGGGAGCTGTATTAATGTATCACAGCATGAACAAAGTTGAGAACCCCTGGTAGAAGGATTATTAGTGAAGTATAGGACTATTTTAGAAGAAGTAAATCTCACAAGGTAAAAATAATAGTGTTCTAAAGTTAGCTTCTTCTTGTTACATTTTTCTTACAAAATGTCTACAATACTCATATGAAATATTTCTTCATCACAGTATAGATAAATGGCCTAACCACTTCTTAATTGTGAGAGTCTAGGTTTCTATCTACATTAGCTGCGTAAACAATTGGTCAGGATTTAAATAAATATCTATCCCTTACCTACAGAGGATTTGAAAAAAGTGTATCCTGTACTAATTCTCAGGGATCAGTCGTAGAAGAGATGTATGTAATTCTTTGTGATTTACCAGCAATTTAATTCAATCTCTAGCCTAATTCTAGGTGCAAATTGGTAGGTGGATAAATAAAGCAAATAAAAAGAATTCACACCTTTAGATACTGTTTCTCAAAAGCAATCTCAGTTGTTTCTCCAAAAGATTCAAAAGTATATCTGCAGCAATAATTGGCAGACAGAGAAGTGTCAAGGGACGTGATGCTGAATAATGAAATAACAGCCATCTGTTTAAAGAGGCCTTGGCAGTCTCATCCCATAAAGGGAGCTCTTATTTCCTGTACCAAAACTGGTCCAAGAAATGGAGAGAAGACCCAGAGGTACTGTGACTTTATTTCACACGTTAGGTACCAAAATTCCTCATGTTCTTAGAGCTGCTCCAACCCCAGCTCCTTTTAGAGAAAAAGTTTCCCATACTCTTCATGCTCACTGCCCGTGGTCTTACCTTGAGTGTGACTGGCTTATTGAATTACCTGGACTTTCATGCAGTGCAGAGGAAAATAACTCCATTCTTTGCCAAAATGGCTCCTTCAGATATGCTCTCCCATTTTTATCATGCCTTCATTCCATAACCTTTCAAATTAAAACTCTGCCAACTCTACAGTTTGCTTGTCAGTTTGAGTCCATTCCGTCTAAAAATAGTACGAGCCCAAATCATCTTCCCATTCAATTTTCTGTTAGCTGTATTCAGGAGCATGAGACATGCTGCAACTTCTTTTGTGTTTTTGTCTTTGTTTCACCAAATTCTTCTACTGTATCCACTCTACCCATCAGGATCCCTCACGCTGTGCCAGACTTAAGGCTAGGAAAGACAGTGACACATGAGTGTTTATCAGACTGCACGTGTAAACAGGTCCTTTGGAAGTATGGACTGTCCCACGTGGTAGATATTCCTGGTATTTGTGGCTCTAATGGTCCTATTGAGGGTCTAATAGCTGCATATAATATGTTCTTCAGCCAAAGACTCAGAACTCTCTTCTCAGTTTTTGGTTGTCTCAACGTTCAATACTGAGGGAATTCCCTTACATTTCCTAGCATTCCATTTCTGTAGAATTGCTTCCACTAGATGCAGTTGGTGCTTCTTCTGCTGTGCCTACAATCCCGTAGAATATTCATCTTTCTATTTGGCAAGCAAACTCTGCCATCAGAACAGCTCTCACTTCTATACTTTTTAGGTGGGTGTCCCACACACATCAAGAACAAACAAATCTAACTGAGAAAGTGGTCTCTTCAGTTACTCATTTTCCCTACCACTTACAGTTAGCTTCAGTTGTGGGTAAAGGAACCATAATGCTCTGTGGATGAAGGAGAAATTGGAGAAGCATCATCAACAGAGACAGCTAAGCCATCCTCACTCTCATATCCTTTGAACCCTATTTTAAATTATTTACTTACAACTCATTGTTAAGTACATTTCAGACTGTGCAGATGTTGTTAATTTGGAGATCTCTGTTAGTCTTGCATCACATGGTACCTTACTTTATAAAATTTGAAAAACTTGGTAGTGTTGGCTCCCCAAGTTTTGAATATAACCATTTCATACTGTTTGTATTAGTGATGTATTAATTATGAGTATTTTCACACTTTACTGAAGCACTTAATCCTCACACATTTAATGCAATTAATTAGCATATTTGAGTTTATAACATCATATTTAAGAGCTATTATTTATGCTACCCCATCTATTGTGCTTGTGTTTATACTTTAAAACTGATTTTCAGGTCTAGGTACATTTTACCAGTTCCTTGTTTCCCTCTAATTTTAAGTACACATCATTTTACTCCTCTTAACAGCTTCTCTAGGGATTAAGACATATAAGGTTGTTGTTCTTTTTAAATTTCTGTTCATTTTACATGCAAAACACAGTTTCCCCTCACTACCTCCCCTTCCCTACCACCTCCAACCTCATTTACTCCTCAGAAATGGCAAAGCCTCTCATAGGAAGACAATAAAGCCTGGTACATCAAGTGGAGGCAAGACAAAGTCCCTCCCCCATTCATCAAGACTGGTCAAGGATCTCACCATAGGGAATGGGCTCCACAAAGCTAGTTTATGCACCAAGTATAGCTCCTGGTCCCACTGTCAGGGGCCCTACAAACAGACTAAGGCACACAACTGCCACAGGCAGATACTGTGCAGGCTCCCCAGCTGTTGATCAAGAGCATGAACTCCCATGAGTTCAGGCCAGCAATTTCTATGGGTCCTCCGGCCCCACCCCTGTCATGATCCTGACCCCCCTTGCTCATCGGATCACTACTCCCTCTCTTCAACTGGAATCCTAGAGCTCAGCCCAGGGCTTGACTGTGGCTCGTAAGAAATTTCCAGAAATCCACAAAGATGACCTCAGCTAAGACTACTAGAAATTATGAAGAGAGTGTCTGAACTGGCCTTCCCCTGTAATCTGATTGGTGACTATCCCAACTGTCATCATAGAACCTACATCCAGTGAACAAACACACTTAATTTAGCACAATTTCATGTTTGTTTTACCTTTGCTGTGTAAAGCCCTTTTCAACAGTTTTAGTTCTAGCTACCAAATTCACCATTTAGGTACATTATATACATTTATAAAATTTTGTTTGACAGAATTAATTTCATCTTAAAATTTAATCTCATAATTTCCATTTGGATTTAAATTTGGACTTGAGGAATAAATGGAATAAACGTTAATGTTTCTTTGGATGCATTGTTGTAATAGCTTTATTTCACCTAGCTGATGAGGTGTGGAATTTCCTATTATGGGACTGCAATATTTGAAAATACAATGTATGGGTAAAGTTAAATGGTCAGAACATTACTGAATAAGGGTATTTCACTGAACAGAATTTATATACTCTATATGACATTGGAACAAGATGTGCCATTTAAAAAGAAAAGAAACAGTTGCTTTGCCAGCTACAAGACAACATTGATCCTAGCATGAATTACTTTTACAGAGACTTTTTAAATATGGTGCCATCACACTTGAACTTTATGATTTAAACAGTAGAGTGGATAGAAATCTTAAATAATATTCTCCATAACTTTTCAAAATTACGTTTATATTTTGCCTCTCAAGGAACTATCATCAAGAAAAACACTGATGGATAAGTGACATGCATTTAAAGTTAAGAAAGAATATAGTTCCTAAAGTGTATTCCCCAATTTAATTAGATTTAAATCTAATTAGGGTTTCTGACTATCTAAGATATGAATATGGGAATACTCATTTATATATCCTTATTCGTTGATTTTCCAGAATCTAGAAAGAGAGAGGTACTACTTATCTGTTGGCTTCAACAACTACCTCCAGAGTTGCTTTTGAGGACTTCAGTTGGATTAATGACTAATACCTAAGGGCTATTTGTTGCTCTAGCCTTTCGGAGACAGGGCTTGTCTCAATACATATCTTTGTTCTTTTTTTTAAAAAAAAAAATGCTCAATCATTCAATTTTACAAAAAAAGGCTCTGGAGCCAGATGCTGGGATGAAAGTCTGCTAGCCTTAGAGAGGCAGAGAAAGCACCCAGCTGGCCTTCCTCCTCAGGTCACATCCCCCAAACCACTTTTCTTCCAAGCCATCTCAAACAAAAACATTGAACTGAGTGACCCTCCTATCTACTTCATTTGCATCTCTCTATCTGTCATCCCGACTCCCTCTTACTCTCTATGTATTTTTTTTCTTGTTTATTTCTATCAACTGGTTGCTGGCTCTGCCTCTTGACCTATGGTTGACTTTATTTAATCCTGTCTACAATATTCAAGCAGAAACTCTCCGATTAAAGGTGTGTGCTAGGGCTGAGGCACACCACGACTAGAAATAGGTTTTCGCAGTGAATAACCTTGAGGTTCACAGTGTGATCAGATATCTGGCAACAGCCTTTCTTTCTTCTGATATCCCCTAGTTATTACTCAGACAGCTGTTGCCCCAGTGTTTTGGTGATACATAAAGCAAGGCACTGATGAGTACTCTCACAATGCAGGTCTGCTATCAACAGGTCATGTGATAGTTTTTGTCCTTATTGTCTCTCATAAAGTCTGTATTTCTCCCTCACCTTTGAAGGATAATTCACAGGCACCTATTTCTTGGTTGCCAGATTTTTTTCTTTCAACTGTTTATATATTTTATTCTACTCTCTTCAGGCTAGCCTGATGGGAGATGTTATTCTGTATATATGTTTCTCATACTGGTTAATAAAGCTCTGTGGCCAATGAGATAGCAAGATAGGTGGGGCTAGGAGACAAGGAGGAAAGAGGAAGTAGGAAGGAGGAGTTGAGATGTAGCCCGGGGAAAGAAGCAGGATGCCCGCCACGGCTCCTCGATAAGACGATCACGTGGAAATACTTAGATAAGTAGAAATGGGTTAATAATTAAGACAGAGCTAGTCCATAAGCAATAATGGTAACTGGCCAACAGGATTGTATCAAATACAGAGTCTCTGAGTGTTATTTGGGGCTGGCGCGGCTATGGGCCCAGACTGGCGGGCTTGCGGGCTGGCGGAAACATACACAGTACAGATGGCGCCCAACGTGGCTATAAGAACTTTCATTTAAACTTAACAAAATCTTAAAAAATAGTTTTTAGAAACAAGGGAACAGAGACTAGCAAGACTTCTTAGTAACAGCATTTTCTCGGTTGGATTTGTTTTGCTGTAGACAGAGAGTTGCTCGGCTCCTTTAAGGGAGGTTTCCAAAATTAGCATAAGCGACAAAAAAACGCCTTGCTTTTAAAGAGCTCTGCTAATAATTCATTGGTGTGTATGAGAGCTGCAATGTAGATTTACACTGTGTTTTAAAAAATACGCTGGCTTGGGAGAGAAAAGGAAACAGGATACAATGGTTTAAAAAGCAAAAAGAAAGTAAAATGGATGGCTGTGGTGGCACATGCCATTAATCCCAGCACTTGGGAAAAAGAGGCAAACAAATCTCTGATTTCAAAGTAAGCCTGGAATGCAATGAATTCCAGGACAGATAAAAGTTACACAGAGAAACCTTGTCTCAAAATATGTAACAATAGAAGTAGAATAAATAGAGTAATAAAAAAGCCTCGTAAACATGGAAAGCACAGAAAAATTTTGGATACCATACATGATTCTGTTGTCTTTAAATTGTTTGATTGCTGAGAAAATAACAACAACTGATAAAAAAAATGCTACTGTATTAATTCAATTCATATATTTTAAAAATGCTTTGACTCCAAAATTTAAGCCTAAGGACAAGTTACTGGGGAAAAGAATTTCTATTTTTGTTTCCACAGAAAATGAAAAGCTATGGATTCTTTCCAGACTTATGTGGTTTGATCAAGCAAGACCCCTGAAGCAACATCAATGGGACATTACAACCTTACACAACACTACAGCCAGAATTTCTGCGTCTTCTTAGGATCCCCATGACAGAGCCCTCTACCAGCAGGAAGTAGTTTGGAAAGAACAATGCCCAAATTCCCAAATATTGTTTATAAATGTTTGTTTTCATTTAATTGGACTTGATTATAAATGGCTATAATCACAAACAGTCTTTTTAAAGGTAAAAATGGAATTATGGTATAGATATGAATACTTTGCTTTGGAATGGATTTTCTTTTATTGATACAATTTAAGGTCAATTTTGTGATATGTATATTTCTCCTCTTGTTTAGGTATTGTGTTTATATAGCTCATTGGAAAATTTAATGTATAATTTAGTACAGATTATAGAGAGTTACCTATGATAGTCAAAACTTGGAGTTAAGTTAGTTAGGATTTCTAGATATACAGAGATGTATTTGAGATCGATAGGCATTCTTCAAACCTTTCAAAGACCTACAGAATATGGCATTTAAATGGTTTAGGGTTTTTCTTGACAGTGAGGCACAACTGCTCCTGGTAACACCACCTACAGAAGAAAGGAAGATGGACATCGAAGAAACACATTATGGAGTTTGCTTCTAATATGGCAAGACTAGCCATTTGGGCAAGGTACTGCTCTTCTGGACTGTTTGACTTTATGTTGTAGAAACTGGACATGCAGAACCCACAAAAAGTTGACTGCTGATGCAAGATGGACATTGCTACAGGATTCCTGCTTCATGGAAGAGGCGTCCAGACAGCCAGACAGTCTACAGGACACAGAGAAAAGATTCCTGCCTTGTTGAGGTGTGGACACACACTATGGCCTATGGGCTGAAGATGGAACATTACAGAAGAACTTCGGGTGGCTGACCAGGCAATGAGTTGTCTCTGTCATTTGTAGAGTTTATATATTATCCTTCTGTGGTCTTTGATGGAGTTGAAGACAGGTAGTTATGATTATAGTTTTCCTTAGTTAGGATTAAAGATAAGTTACATATAGGCCTTTAGACTCACAAAGATAGGATAGATGATATTTTCTTTAAGTCTTACAAAATGTTAATGGACTAAATATTGTTAACTGTGATTCTTATTTGATAACTGTTGAATGGTATACTTTGCTATGTTAAGGTTAAACCCCTTCTTTTGCTTTAGACAGAAAAGAGGAGATGATGGGAGATGTTATTCTGTAAATATATTTCTCATACTGGTTAATAAAGCTCTGTGGCCAGTGAGATAGCAAGATAGGCGGGGCTAGGAGACAAGGAGGAAAGAGGAAGTGGGAAGGAGGAGTCAAGATGTGGCCCAGGGAAGAAGCAGGACCCCCGCCGCAGCTCCCCAATAAGACGATCACGTGGAAATACTTAGATAAGTAGAAATGGGTTAATAATTAAGACAGAGCTAGCCCATAAACAATAATGGTAACTGGCCAACAGGATTGTATCAAATACAGAGTCTCTGAGTGTTATTTGGGGCTGGTGCGGCTGTGGGCTCAGACTGGCGGGCTGGCGGGCTGGTGGAAACATACACGCTACACTAGCCCATTTTCTGAGGAGAAATTTAATGTAATTCTTATTCTGCTCATCTATATGTAAGACAACCACCTTTCCGTTTCTAATATTTTATGTTCGATTCACTGCATTTTACTATAATATGCAAAAGTATAGAATGTTTAAAGCATGTATCATATTTTAAGATATGTTCTCAAATGAAATCATTAATATAGTTCAGATAAATAAATTCAAAATTTGTATCTAATACTGGGTCCTTGAAATGACTAACTCTCAGTAAGGCTTTCTCATCTGTAATCTAAACTATAATATTTATGTGTTTACTTGAATGATTAAGCAAAATAATTAATAGCATATTAAGAATTCAAGAAATCTATAGGACTTAGAACAGTGAGATGGCATATTGGGTCAGGGCAATTGCTACCAATCCTGAAAACCTAAGTGTAATATTCAGACCCCAAATGTGATGGAGAGAGAGCCATCTCCACAAGCTTATTTCTTTCACAAGTGCACACATGCACACACACACACACACACACACACACACACACACACACATACACACACACACACACACACACACACACACTAATATGAATGTAAAATAAATTTTACTTGATAGAGATTGTTTCTGTGATCAACTTTACTACGAGCATCATCACAACTTCATCACAACCATCAACATCACCACAGTCAAACAGACACTGATGGACAGTATCAGACACAGATGGGTAAATGAAGCCCATTGAGAAGAAAAGACTGTGGAATCCATAAGAGAAGCTTCTCTTTGCTCTGGACTCTACTGGGATACTAATTTATTCTGGGTGCTGTCTCAGGTAAATCTGTCCTAATACAGGTGGTTTACTTTCTCCCAATCACCTCTCTTTACTTTGTTAATGTGCCACACTGGTCCAAAAGTTACAAATCCTATCTTCAAGATATGCTATAACATTCCACTTATGTACGTTATTTATGCAAAACCTTAATAGTAAAGACAAGAAGCTAACAGTATTTGTTTTATAGAAAACTATATGAAAATTCTTATTAGATGTGTCTGTTACATCAGTATTCTTCTAAGCCATGACAGCAAGAGTTTTGCTTCCTAATTTTTCCCCCAAAGTCCATATTCATTCTTATTCATTCATTCATTCATTCATTCTTCTCTACACTTTCTTATAAGCATGCATGTACATATGTATGCATGTATGTATGTATCATTGTCTATCTGGAAGGCTTTTTCCTCTTCAAATTATTCTCAGTTCTCAGGTCATATTTCTCAAAATTTGCATAGTAGATATTATAACCTGAAATACTTTTTTTTTTAAGCTCATATTATCCTACTTACTTGTCATATTACCCTACTTAATTATCTGGCTTTCGAAGAAATTTTACACTAGTCCCTCAACTGGTCTAGATATTTAAATTTTGTTTCCTTCAATGTAATCTAGTAACAAAGTCATTTTCCTTAAGGTGAAAGCTTTCCCTATCCACAACCCAAACCTAGCTAAGAAGGAAGAAGCTTAGACAGGGTGGGTCTTGCCTCATTCTCCTCATGATCTGCACACCAAGCTCTGCATCCTATGAGTCCTCTTGTTCATCCTCTGTTAAAATGGTGCAGAATGATTTTGTATTTGCAGTTGTAATATGATCTGCAGTAAGCATGCTCTCAAGTACAAGACAGCCTAAGGACTCACTACTTGTCACCAATGCCATGTTCATCTGTGACTCCATGATAGATTGCTCTCTCCTGTACCAGCTGCTACACTTCCTATGATCCTGGCATCTTCGGTGCATCTCTTAAGGGCCAGGTTAATATAGCACAGTTCTATGGGCAAAGCTCCTCTTAACTAATCTGAGTTTCCCCTCTTTGGCTGAGCTCATATCTGGCCTAGGGGAAGCATAAACTTTCCTTTATTGGTTATTGCTAGCACAGTGCTATCTTTAAGGTCTGCAACCATAAGATTTTTCAGCAAGCTACTCAAAGAGAAGTACCAATAAACACCAGTACTTGGGAGACAGAGAAGATGTGGCCTTCGTTGGCAGTATCCTTTCAACAAGCATGTTGCTTCTCCAACCAGAGAGGAAGAAGTGGTATATACTGGACTGGATTGGCCATCACTCTTTAGTGAAATGTGGCTAGACCCTTAGGCCTTTACACACACACACACACACACACACACACACACACACACACACACAATACATGAGTGAAACACAACTGCCTTAACTTTAGAGACTCACTCACAACTGTGATACAGCATTGCCCTTACATTATCATCTGCATGTAGAAACTCAATAGAACTCTCAGCAAAACTTAGGATCACAGGTGCCAATTTTATGTTTTATAAATATAATAACTAAGCACATTGCATTTTATTAAAGAATGGTTATTATGTTATTTTTGAGTGCGTGGTGGCTTTTACACTTAATGTGAGCACTTGGGAGGCTAAGGCAAGAGAATTAAAGTCTGAAATTTGCTTGGTTTACAAAGTCCACATTCCAACAAACAACAATGATAAAACAACAAAAAGATGGGCTAAGGTTCATACAATAGAAGAGCTGAAAAAGATCACTCAAGTATAAAGAAAGGCTCCCTGTAGAAAGCAAAACCTTTCCCAATGCTGGCAAAGTGGTTGAGAAATCATTTCTCTCCTGTTTACAATTTCCCTTATCCCTATTGTTTTTTTCTGATATCTAGAAGCATGGACAATATTCCTAGTTATACATAATATCTTTTAAAAATTGATGTTTTAAAAGATTCACATTTAAAACGCCAGTAGGAATAGACCTCATGGGCTTCCTCTAAGAATAAAAACCTCAAAGTTGAATTGCTAATGTTCAAAAACAAGCCTCCATCTCTTCATTTGCATTATAAATCTTGAACCTAATGAACCACCAGTGGTATAAATGCCTTAGAAGCTAGGTTGCCAATTAACATCTTTTTGGGTGTGCAGAGATAACCAAGCATGGAGAAAGTTAAACAAATTTGATTTTAGTGTAATTATGTTAGAGACTAATTTAATCAGATATTTATCAGCATTCCCCATGGATTCACTGTGGCAGCAGCATTCATATTGTTTTCCTAAACATTCACCACAGCAAGTCTTTCAATGGAAATGAGCAAATAAGGCTTTTGCAGAGCTCTGGAACCTCATGTCTCTTGCATAGTCTCATTCTTTGCAAGCATAAAAGCCCTTGGCTGGTCATGATATTATCTGAGTTAAATGCTCTTGCTGCTGATGCCATGTTGACTGGCTCTTTTGAGATCACATCACAGTAATTGCCCATGTGCTGGTTCAGAGAATTCCCCCTAAAAATCCTAGAGATATCAGGGGGATAGAAATGTAGAGGCAGGTGTGCAAAGAGCTTCAGAGAAACAAGCTGAGCAGTGCCTATGGTGTGACCAGTGGAAAGCTATGCTTCCAGTTGCTCTCACTTACTCTTCCAACATTCTGGAATGGTTTGCTTCCTCACTTAGAAATGTGAGCAAGTTTGCATCATAAAAATTTCTGACTGTTTTGTTACTCAGCATTTCTTGTTTGTTATCATCCTTAGAGAGTAAACATACCTTTAATGACATGGAAGAAAATCTTCACACTTTGGTCAATTTATTTGACAGTGCAATTTTTCAGCTACTATGAAGACCATCCAAATCTCAGAAAGTAGCTATAAATCATCATTTGAATATCTTCATACAGGCACCCACCTGCAGTGGTTCTACAGTATTGTAAGACACATTTGTCCCTTGAGTAATAATTTTATTCACTTTCTGCAATGTTTCCTATGTCTGTTACTGCCATCTACCATCCTTTTATACAGCATCAAGGTTTCAAATGGAAATGCAATAAATGATGTTATTGACTTCTGTGTTACAATCCACAGGCATCTTGTACTGGATTGTCAAGGTTGTGGAGAAGGATGGCTTTGGCTTCTCACTCATTTATCATGCTCTAGGCAGACGCAGTCTTGGCTTCACTCTTCTGAAAATATGCTCAGAGAAGAAAAGTGAGGAGAAAGATGCTCAATCCAGTCGTTCTTAGTGATAATATTTTGGAAGGTGGGAACTGTGATTTCTTCTTGCTGATTAGTGCAATGTGGTTGTTCAGTAAACAAAGAGTCCTTTTAAAAGGTTTTTGAGATCTGAAACATATCGGTGGGTACTCCCGAGTATGTGTGTGTGCGTGTGTGTGTGTGTGTGTGTGAGAGAGACACACACACAGAGAGAGAGAGAGACAGAGAGAGAGGAGAGATAGGAGAGAGAGAGAGAGAGAGAGAGAGAGAGAGAGAGAGAGAAGGAGGGAGGGAGGGAGGGAGGGTGACAGACAGATGGAGACAGACATAGACAAAAAGTTTTAGGAAATGGTATGCTATCTGACCAGTATTCATGCCATCTATAGGGTAAGAGAAGAGTGGAAGTATTATACAAACAAAGTTTTTTTGGTTTTGTTTTTGTTTTAAATAATAGGTCATGATATAGTTTTCCCTAGCTTAAAAGATACCTGAAAAGTATTTAGTTTTCTAAATGAGGCTTTTATTAATACTTTTGGAGTTGCTGTCTGTCTGATACACTATACGTCCCTGAAAGCCCAAGACTAATCAACTTGAACAACAGTCAAAATCTATTTTCTCTTTCTTCCAAGTGCCACCTTTCCTGGGAAAATGTCTTTTTCTACTCCCTCTATTCCTTATCCTCACTTTCCTGTTAAACCAGCTGTGTTTAACTTGATGGATTTAAATATGATGCAACAGATGTTGGAGAGATCTATGTTCATAATAATAACATAGCAAGCAATCCAGGATTTCTGTTCCCTAGACATAGTGCCAATTTTTAACCATTTACAATTCAAAGATTCCCAAGTATATACATAATATAAATTCTCCCAAAGAGTGTCTGCATATTTCCTGCCAGAGATATATAAATACTTTAGGTCTCATCAATGCTCAGAAAGGGGCCCTCTTCTCTTCCAGAAGTGACAATGTGTTGGTTATGAAAGTTTAATGGAAATGAATACCCTGTCCTTTCATAAAGCAAACATCTGAGTCAGCAAATATGGAAAGGGTTGGATAAATGGAAGTTGTTTGTATTTAATGAGTGCTGGGGTATGGTGTAGAGGTTGGAATCTGGCTTGAGAGCAACTCTTCTTTTTGTTAATGAGCTATAATTATGTTCCTGGCTAATTCCCTGTGCATTGACATAATGCAGTGTCAAATATTCGTTCAGAATCACCTCAATCCTCCATATTTGTTGACATAGGAGAGAGAAAGGAGATTTTAAAGAACCCCTACTATTTATTAAGCATGAAATTAGCACAATGAGCTCACACTGGCATATATTTCAGTAAACACTAAATCATGTAGCATAAGCAGTGTGCTAATCCAGTGTTTGGTATCTTAGTTTGTCAGAAGTGTTATAACAAAACACTTTAGGCTAGGTAGTTTATAATTCAAAGAGATCCATTTCTCATAGGTCTGGAGTCTGAGAAGACCAACATGAAGTAAGTGACAGGTTTACTGTGATGAGGTCTTGGCCTCTACTTCACAGATGTCCTCTACACGGAAGAAGTGAGGTAAAAGCTCTCTTGCATCTCTTTTGTTAACAAGGCTATAAATTCTATTTACAAAGCTCAGCCACTGATTCAATTCTCTTCAGAAAGCACCTGCCTTTGAATACTTCCACACTGGTGATAAACCCAAAGGTATGACTGGGGGAGGAAAGAACACATTCAGAAACTAGCCTAGGGTTTCAGAAATATTTCCACTTCCCTTGCAGAAAACCAAGATATATAATTTCTAATCTGCCCTCCTCTGTTCACTGGAAGGGTGGTTGTACCTGTGACTTTCAAAGAATAAAGCAAGAGAGTTGTTGCAGAATATTACTTACAAGCTGTGTCTGGTAATATTTGAATTTACCCTAATATTGTCTTGAGAAGCACAGTTTTGTGAAAATATTCCAATGTTTTATGTTACTATGCTTCTTTCATTCTTAAAAAGAAAAACAATGACCATATCCATGCATTTTGCTATTTTAATTCACTACTGAGATAATTATCTGGAAATGTTGAATTATACCAATTCCTTCGAAAAATTAAAGGATTTGGCATGCTTGGTAATTGCAAGATGTGGTCATCTATATAATTATATTTAGGTTGGACAATTATATTTGAAGCAACATAATATGTATTCAGCTGATCTCCTAACATGTATTTCTTCAGATTTTGCATCTTCCAATTGCATAAAATATGCTGGTATTTAACTATAGAAATTTACAGCAGCTTTATACAGTAATGATTGTGAGAGCTATGCTGAGGAAATTCTCATCTTGCATACAAATCAGAAAATGAAGAGCCAGATCGATGCAACATGCTCACATCTGGAAAGTACACATGCCAAACATTCCCTATCAAACGTTTTTCAGTCCAGATGTTCAGTGACTACAACATTCTTCTCTTCCTGTATCCATTTTCTACTAGGAATAAAGAGGTCCCAGGCTCTCTCAGGATCCAAGAGAGTATAAGGTACTGCTGTGATTTTTGTTAGGGTCGAACATGGTACCATCTAGTATCTCTTCATTGAGATTTCTTACACTCCAAAACAAAAACATTCCAGCATACTTTATAAATTATTAAGCAATCTTAATGTAATTTGCAAGTGTGCATATCAGCATAGACTTCATATACACAGAATCACAAAATAAGGAATTGCTTCTGAAAAGTAAAGAGAAGAGACCTGTGAAGTGTATCCCCACTTTTTAAGGACTATGACAAGTTAGGGAATCTTATGTTTTACTTTTTTAGTCTTTCTCATTTATTCCCCTTACTTAGAATACTCCTAAGTTTTCAACTCAGGTACTTCATTTTTTGAAAATTTACTGATCATTTAGAAGCCAGTTTAAATGCCAGCTCCTTGGAATTCTGTCCCCTAATTCTAGTTTTCTAAAAAAAAGGCATGACTCCCATCCTCTACAGTCTTAGCTCCCTTTACATTTTATTGCAGTTTACTCTTTTCTGTTCATACCTATTTGCTTAGTTAGAACTCATTTTCTTGCAGGTGAGGTTTTAAATTGTCAATCCCTCAGTTCCCATGTACAGAAAATTTCATGAAGTGTTTCCCATAGAGCATATGAGTTTCAAATTGTTATAATTTTTAATTTGGGGATTAAACCAATTTAAAATATAGATAACCTGAAAGAAATTTACACAATTGTCATCCAGACTTATCATAGTCATGAAATCTATGCCTTCTTCTTCCCAGAAGCAACCATAACTTCTCATTTCATTTTCTAATGCTCCAGCTACTATGAGAACAGTGGTAACTATGGGTTCTGACATCCTCAGACCACAGGAATCTTTACTAGATCTATGATATAAGAGGTTAGTATGCAATCATGTCCAAAGCTAGGCTGCTCATAATTTTCTCTGAGATGAGATTTAAAAAAATGAGGCAATCAGAGCGCAGATATTAGTGGCAACTCACTATACTGTTCTGTTTCTCTCAAAAACTTGTGTAAGACCTGAAAAGGAAAACCTTCAGTAATATGTTAGCTTCAGCCATTAAATGTTTGACTCCCACTCTTGAGTGTTTTGAGCTACAGATTGAATCTCATGAATGGGCTGAACTATATTTTCCTTCTGATTTGTACACATTTCAAGTACAGTTCACGCATTTCTCCATGCAGGAGGTCAGATTTCCACTGCCTGTAGAATGTCTAGTCTCCTTCTACCTGACCACCATGTCACTATATATTCTACTAGCTTTCTCAAATACGTCTTATCTCTAGAATACACACACTGATCCCTGAACAGAAGACGTACTAACTGGTGGCAACTGAGGCCCTAAGAATTAACTTTTAAAGCAGCATTTGTAGCCAACTACACTTTTCAGTAAATTTGTCCAGGCTGAAGCTTTCCAAGCATGACATAATGCATATAAGTAAATATTACATAATCAATGTTTTCCCAAAAATTTCCTGAAGAATTTTATTTAACTAATATCTACTATAATCATTACTAATAAAATATTAACTAAAATCAAAGATGAGAGAAGGTGAATAAATGTTGAAAGGTTTTTCACAGACTAGAACTTTCAATTGAATGTACTTTAAAATGAGCATATATAAGGGCTTGAGAGATGGCTCAGTGATTTAGAGTTTACACTGTTCTTACAAAGGATTCAAGTTCCATTGCCAGCATCCAGAATATGCAACTCACAACCTCCGTAAAGACAAGCCCCAGAAGGTTCAATGCCTTCTTCTGGCCTCTGCAGGCACAACACTCACAAGTACATAAACACAGACTCACATGTATACACATAATTAAAAATTAAAATGAAAAGAAGACATACATGGTCTGGGGAAATCATTCAGCTGGTAAAGCATTTGCCTTGCAATTATGAGAACCTGAGTTCAGATCTCCAAACTGAGACAAAACTGGCCATGTGAGCATGTGGCTATAAACCAAAGTGTTTTTATGATACAACAGAAGAATTCTGTATATGTATTGCTGCTCTGAAAACAGCTGACCATTAACTCCCTGCTTTACAATATTCAAAGTTGTGTTGTCAGTTTTGTCCATTTTCATCTCTTCTCATGGTCACTGCCCTCAGTTTAAAGTTTTGAATATGTTTTAGTATTTTCTGTTTCATTCCTTGTATAAGTGGTGAGGTTTCAGTGTAGACCCTAGGAAAATGAATATGTCATATCTGTCCAACTGAATCCCTTCCCTGGCATTTTCTAAGTTATTTATATGTGTTTACTATATTGACATATGGATCCTGGCTTTATTTTTAATAGATACAATATAATATAATCCTCATATTTACATATGTCATAGTTTAATTCAAAGATGAGAAAACAGAAATAAAGATGTGTATTAGAGGTTCTACAGACCTATATAGTAAGAGCTATATTAAATCCCAACTTGCTTGACAGCTAAATTAGAAACATTAATATCTACACTGAGGATACATATTTGGAGAATAGAGTCCAGCACAAATAAAGATTTGTTTTGTGTTCTCTTTCCTTCAACACTTTGACTATGTTTATTTGATTAATATTCAAGATCACTGTATCAGCCATTAAGCCTGAACAACTAAATCATGGAGCACCAAAAAAGGCCCTCCAGCATCATATAAGCTTCCCTCTACCCATGACTTAGTAGAAATGTTTTGTACTATGAGGGACACTATAGTCCCCCTTCATATGCATTATACTTTTGCTGATCTAATTATTCATACTCAGCTGGGGTGAGAAGATACTATATCAAGATTTTCCAAAAAGACAGTTCCTAAGTTTTAAATCATGTGCCATGATGAGTAGCATGACAAAATTTCACACTGTCTAGCTTTGACTTACTCCAGATATAAATCACCCTCTGTCCAGTATTTCTACAATGGATACACTACCTGCACTTAACCACTTAGCACTCTTCTCCATTATCAGGAATGCTGTGCATGGCACATTCTACCCCATTAACAAATATTATTATAGATACACATCTAGTGAAAAACATGTATAAGCTTTGTAAGTATCTGCAGTCCCAGATACTCACTGAGGGTGAAAATGGAAACATGTTCCCTTCAGGTAAGGAGGTGCTATTGTGTTTTGAATGAAGCAAAGGACCATAGAATCTAAGGATCTGGTTATTTTCTTGTGAATTGAAAGCATCATGCTAAATGACAGAATTGAAAGCATCATGCTAAATGACAGCAATGAGAAACAAGGATGACTTGGTTTAGTTAAATGCTAAGAATTTATTTTGTGTTTCAGCTTAGGGTTAAGTAAATGACTAGGAATTTGTGTAGTTTTTTTGCTTTCAGGAAAAGGACATAGGTCTGATTTCCAGAGTTTAAATTTATTTCTGTACCTTTAAGGATCTGAACATCTCTACATATTTCAAGTTATCCAGGTTTATTTTACTTCAGTTCTCTCCTTCAGTAAGTCCTTATTCATCTATCATTCCTGGTGCCTGTCCTTTATTGGTAAATCATACATGGTAGAAATGATACTTGGGTGACTAAATGATCTTCTTGTACATTTGCTCTATTTCTACAAGAAATTATGTGTTTCAAGGGTAAGTATTGCATGTTGTTCTGTGTAAAGAACATGCTCTGTGTAGTGAATATTAAGTTTCAAATTAACATGGCTAAATAATACCTAGAGTAAACTATTTTTATTTTATTTTTTTGAGACAGGGTCGGTCTCTTTATGTAGTCCTGTCTGTTCTGGAGCTTGCTCTGTAGAACAGGCTGGTAAACCTCACAGAGATCCCCCTGCCTTTGCCCTCTAAGTGCTGGTATATGTGAACATTGTTTTGTGTATGTTTGAGAGGGTATTTCAAGGAGATTTGATTTAGGTTTGGTGGAACACTAACCATATAGTGAGACATCATCTGCTCCACTGAGAGTCTGACTAGGATAAATGGTGAAGGAAAGCACATTTGTCTCCAGATCCGTTTGCCCACACATCACAGCTTGATGGAGACATCTCATCTTGTGTCATCTCATCCCATAGACTTCCATTGGATAGAGATTGATGCCATTACCAGTGGTGGGCTCCTAGTTTTCAGTCTTAGACTGGATCAATCCATCTGCTTTCTCTATCCTCTTAGCTGGTCCAATGCAGATCATAAAATTTTCAGCACATAAAATCTCAAGTTAGTTCTTCATATAAAGTCTCTAATAGATATCTTTCACAATAAATATGGAGAATAACTGTATATACAGTGGTTGGCAAAGGATGTGATACAAGAAACATTAATGAAATCAAAAAAATCAAAGCAACTCCTACATTTAGAGAAAGGGAGAAGATTCCTAATAAGAAAACCTCCTGAGAAGACTTCGCAAACCAGAATGGGCCTTACAGACTCAAGTGTCAGCTTCCCTGTAAACATGAATATTGAATTAGTAGATATTTATTAAGTATCTATGAGGTTAGTTTGAGATTTAGAGGCTTCAATGAAAGAGATTGTGAGCACAGGATTTTAAGCTTTTTATAGAAAGTCAAATCTTTCACTTGTCCTTACATTCTCTGGGAGTATTTTTATATTTATGTATTGATGCTTAAACACCCAAACCTATAGCAGTTTAGAATGTTTTTGACATAATTTTAAGATCATATAGTTCAATTAAAATGTTAAATTTGTTGAATGAAGAAAAACTAAATGACTGTATAGAAAAACACCAGGACGTTTTTTTTCCTTTCTGTTTATAGCTCATAAAAATTTATCTCACTGAACAGTATGTTTGAATAATTACATATGATCATAAGAAAATACCTAGGCCTGGGGATTAAATGCATCATTTTGGAGAAATTTTCCAATTGTCTCTTGACAACATTTCAACTCAGTAAGAAATCACAGGAAACTTCAAAAGAATGAAGGTGAGTAGTATGTTTCAAAACTGAGTTCAAGGCAAAGAAATGATCGCTTGTAAAACTGTGGAAGCAAAGTAACTACTTATGTATCGGGGAATGGAAAATTATGCCAGCTGGGCCAATGTAGCTATTGCTTCAAACTGTCAATGAGGTTTTGTTTTAATACAGTTATTCTCATTTGTTTACATGTTATCTATGCTTCTTCTGTGGCAAATAGAAGAGCGGAGACTAAAGAACCTATTCCATAAGTTCACATCCATCCATATTGGTTCTGCATCATTTCAATCAATGGCAACCACAAAAATTGGAAACACAAGCCAGAAAGATTTCTCAGCAGGTACAAGTGTTTGCTACTATGCCCAATGAGTTCAGTTCCTGGGACATATAAGATGGAGGGGTAAAATTGACTTGCATGAACAAGAGCACGTGCATAGGCTTCCAATACCACCACTACACACACCTACAACACATTTTTTTTTTTTAAAAAAAAAATGGTTTTTAAAGTTGAAACACAAATCAAATCTTGCATGAAGTCTGTTTCTACTTTTTCCCTCCCCAGGTGCCAAATGATCAGGAATTTAATTTGCTCTTACAGAAACAAAACCATGAATTCGCAATTTCTAGTCTATTCATGAAAACTGTGATTGTGAGGTAAAGGTAATCTCTCCCATTAGCAAGACAGCTAGCACTTGACTCTAAGAATAACAGCCAAGACATGCAGTTGTACATATATATCCAAAATCAGTGGCCAGTTTAGGAAATAGTGTTTGTATAATTAAGTTTTATCACATCTGCTGACAAGTGCAAACATATTTGTCAATTCTAACATGGAAAAAATGGTCTGGGTACCATAATGTAGAAACATTACTTTCTTTCTGCTTCCAAATGGAGTTCAATGGTCAAATGGAATAGTTATTAAGTCTGGATTTATAACTATCACTTCCAATCATGAGTTGATTGCTAGGCCTTGTGCAAAGGATTCTTCTCCTACTTTTTAATACATTTATCCTAAATTTTATTTGGAGAATTGTTTTTTGAGACACATATTTGAGAAACTAAGAATATATAATTGAGTTGTCATGGAGGGCCCTACATGGACCCCCAAGACACCTTGAGCAAGCCTGAAGCTGTTGGTTGGAGCATCTTGCCCTGGAACTGTTATTGGTACTCTTCCTGATTTGCTAACACACATCTGCTCGGGAGGAGCTAAGCCTGAAAATTTGTACTCTTGACCCTGTTGCCCTCCACTGTGCTGTGAGTCAGTATATAAGCCTACCCCATTACCCCAATAAACGGCATTTGGCATTTGGCATTCGGCATCCAGAATTCCGGCATTGCTGTTGAATGAATGACCCACTGTCTTGTCTTATTTCAATCTCTAGGCTTTTGCCTGATCTGATCAGTGGAACAGATTGTAGCACGGGTGGTACGTTGTCATATCCAGCCCATGTCTAAACCTATGACAAGGCATGTGAAACAGTTCCTAGATTTGGCATCTGTTGTTGAAAATCAAAAAAATTGTGCCTCTGATTATTTATGAACCAGAGGGAATCATGAGGCTACTCCAGTCATGGTAGAGATGATAGCTGGTTTTGTCCTATAATTAGATCTTTTAGAAGTAGCATAATTATATGTTACATTACCTCTGCAGGCTGTTGCACACAGAGGAATGTCTATGAATTTAGAAATAACTGTAATAACATAACTTTTAATGATTGACAGATATGAGCCAAAATGTAATCATGAGATCATGGCTTCGATTTCATATAAACTTTTTATTGACTTGAAAATGTATTTCTTGAATTAAATACTTCTATGCTAAATGAATATAAAAAATTGAAAATAAACAAAAACAAAAAGTAAAGGGAAAATGCAAGCTTTCTTCCAGATAAGTAGTCCTACTTTAATAATCACTTAATTTCAAACTTTTTTTTCGTTAATTTTGTTATATTATATCCACAGCTTGCATTAAAGATTAGTTATTTTCCTTTCCCTCATTTTCAGGTTGTCTAGAGGTAGTAATTTGAAGACTACACTATAAAGAACATAAATTGAAATAAGTTAGAACTATTCAGAGGACTTCGGTCAGCTTTTCTAAATGTAATGATTTGTCTTGTGACATAAAAGCCACATATTCATATGGTCTGTAATTGATAGTCATTTTTAGTAATCTAGATGCAACAGTCTGTAATGAAACACAGGAATTTTAAGTCAATACTGACTAGTTTGCTTAATTAATTCTAAAAGGTCAATGGCAGTTAGGCTAAAGCAAGGCTATCATGACTGCAATGTAAAATCTTTTGCAAGATCAGAAAGACTACCTTAAAAGTTTGATTCATGATATAGTTTGTTGTAATGTTTATCAAATGCCTAATGTGGGCCACAAAACAGCAGCCACTAGCATTCTTCACTGGAACCTTCTCCTCAATTCTTGTCTTTCCCTGTCCACATTGGTGAGACAACTTCTACTCTTTTCAAAATCACACGAAATTTTCTGTATCTCTCCCTTGTTCTTCTCTTCCATCTTTTCTACATGCCCTCCTGCCTTAGATGAGGGCCCCGTTGTTACATACTCAGCTAGAACTTTTGAACCCAAGGGATCCCCTTGCCTAACCCCTTTAGTAGTTGAAATTAGAGGTTTATAATATTGTGCCTAGCTCACATAAAACACTGGAATCCAGTTGCAGAGAGGAAGGAGTGATGAGCAAACGAGTCAAAACCAGGCTGCAGAAACCCACAGGACAGCTGACCTGAAAGAGGGGGAGCTCATGGACCCCAGACTGATAGCTGGGAAAGTAGCAAAGGATTGACTCAGACCCCCTGAACATGGGTCTCAGTTAGAAGGCCTGAACAGTCTATGGGACCTCTGACAGCGGATCCAGGATGTATCCCTGATGCAAGAAAGGACTTCAGGAGCACATTCCCCATGGAGGGATAATCCCTTAAACTAAAGACAAAAGGAAGGGCCTAGGCCCTACCCCAAATGGCTTGACAGATTTTGATGATCCCTCCAGGAAGGCCTCACCCTCCCTGGGGAGTGGATGGGGAATGGGATTGGGAGTTTGAGTGGGATGGGAAGGGGAGGAGGGAACTGGGATTGATATTTAAATAAGAAAAATATATAAAAATTAAAAATTACACTATTAAAAAAATAAAAGAAAGTTCACTACTGCAGAGTGTTATAATTACCCAAGTTGCTTCAAACCTGACCTTGAATCAGAAAGAAACACCTGGGAACTTGGAAAAAAATCTCATGTAATTGTTTTATTTGTGGATTTGGGCATCACTCTAGAGCTGGTAATTATTTGATAATCATGAAATCTTGATATTAAACAACACTCATAAAAACAAAAGAACTTTAGTTGGAGAGATACTTTTCTATGTTAGGCATCTCTCAGTTGGACTCTCTTAAGCCTTATTTTCTTTGATTTGCACTGGTATTTTTCATAAGCAAGAATTGCAAAATTAAGTAGTTATAATGCTGTTACAAACTATGTGCTTAGGTCATTTTATTTCCCCTATTTTGAACCTTCATTTGAAGCAGACAATGTCAACATTTGTATTTTAGTCAATTTGTATCATTATATGAGAGTTTGAAGTATATATTCTATATGAGTATATAAAATATAATTTATCAATAGATGTATATCTTAATATTAAATTGAAAGAGTGAAAGTCTTTTTCATAGCATAAGTAAGAAAAATTCACATATTTAAGATAAAAGGAGTGATTGTACTAAAATAATGATAGCAAATTTCTAGTGCGTGATTGGGATATTTATTAGCCATTAGGGTAAATAAGTTTGTATTGGCTTCTTCACATTGGATAAAGTAAAAATAGTGGGCGTTTGTTGTTGCTGTCAAAGTTCTAGCGAAGTCCAATCTAAAGCATTCAACTTCGAGTTTCAGTAGGATTGGCTGCAGTAATGATGAAAATAAATACAAGGGGAAGCTGTACAAGGAAACTGTCCCAGAAAAAAACTCATTTAGTTTTTGCACAGAGATGGTGGCTTTTGAGGGGGCAAGTTGGGTGTATTGGAAATTGTTGGTATAAGCTCTTCTAAGTGCTTTTATGCCTGTCAGTAACAATAGTGTGACTCGAATAAGGGCAAGTGCACATAGATGTATGCAGCTCTTATATGAAATTCACTTACAAGAAGTGTTTTCTCAGTGTTTTCAAGCTGACATCTTCTTACCTGTGCTCTGCTCTTCATTTCTCAACAAATCATGTTGCTCCCCACCACGTGACTGAAAATAATGAGCAGCAGCAGATATTGAACTTTATATAACATTTATTAATATAAACCAGGACCCTGAATGAAAGCAATAATTACAGCAGTGCCACTAATGAGGAAATATTTTAAGCGTTACAGATTTAATAGAACACAGACCTTGGCTGACACAATTTAAAATGACAGATAAAATTTAAAGAGTAATATTTTACATTTATGATCAATAAATTATCAGTCGTTGTGTCATGTAGAACCTAATCACTAATGTTGTTTCAAAACCTTGGTCCTAACATAGCACACTTAATACTTTATACCTAAAACTGATTTTTCTTGAAATGTGCTGATCTTTGTTTTATCCCAGGACCCAACTCCAGCAGGCTCTCCCAGGGAACCCCACGGGCCACTCAGACCAGGGAATCAGGTAGAATAACTGGAGACCTTTACTTCTCTTTCAGTTCCCCTAAGTTGACTCCCCAAGAGTCATTCCCAGCTCTGCAGTAGACCTTCTGCTGTGGTCTCTCCTCACCCTCTGTCCCCATTTCTAGGGGACTAGGCAGATTCCGGTAGAACACCATGCTTTCTGCCCTCCACTGGATCCTCTCAGCCCTACCTATATCAGATTCCCATTCCTACTTAGAAGCTCCTAATTCTTAGAGTCTTTTTTTACCAAGAACCCTCAGTGGTCACACCTGTCTGGATCACAGAAGGATTTTCCACCAGACAACACGGAGTTACCACACTACTAAAAACCAAAGAAGGCAATAGAAACCAAGGAACAAACACCCATCCCCCAAAGATAGGACCAGATATCAGAGCCTAGAATTACAATCTCCTAGTCCCTGATGCTACAATTTATGGAATCACAGAGGTTAGGTATATAGTAAGTTACTAGGAGTTGTACATAGTGCTAGTTAGGACATGTAAACAGAATATTTAGTTATGGATGGATGGGGTTGCCTGCAATAGGAGGATCAAATGGAGAGATAAAGAGAAAAGGATGGGAAGGGAAAGAATATGAGGACAGATAGCTAAAGTCAAAGGCTATGGATACTTAATACAGTAGACGTTTACTACAATATATATGTATATGAAGGCGATCTAAATAAATTTGCCAAGTAATGGGTAAAACGGAGCCTCAACTGCCTATTTTTGTCTCTAAATGAATATTCTGAAACTGAGATTGGGTTACATCTAATTGAGTTATTGGCAAAAGGGTTCCCATGGGAATCCCCAGCCAACCCACACTGCCACCAAGACTATAGATTGTTCTTAATAAACTGAGAACAAGTCTTCAATACTGAAGACAACACCTTCAGAACTCATTGAGTGGGGGTGTAATGCAGCTGGCACCAAATGGAGCCTTCTCCTCTACTTGTTTGCATCTTTGGTACAGTAAGGTACTCTGAAGGCTACAAAGAAATAAATGACAACCTGTATGCAAAACCTTTGATTGTAATGGTATCCTAGATATGCTAGGGCATTGGTGAACAAAGCTTTATTTGACTGAAGGCCCATGCTATAAGATGGAAACCATAAACAACACTGCTTGTGTGACCAAGAACCTGTGACTGTATGTATACCCTAGGGGCCTCATATAAAAGCAAATGCTACTAGTACAAAATATGTAGCAATAAAATGATTCCTTATGACATTCTTCTATATTCATAGATTGGTGCCTTTTTCAGCCATCATCAGAGAAGCTTCAGCCTGAAACAAATGGAAACATATACAGAGACCCGTAGCCAGACATGCAGAGAGTTAGAGACCTGTGAACACTGAGCCCTAAATGAGATAGCTCCACAAAATCCTCTTCCCCCGGGCAGGGATCAAAGACACCTCCAGAAGAGGAGAGTGTAAGGAGGGACTGGAAGACACTAAGGAAACAAGTCCCTCTAAACAAATATAATAAATGCTCATATGAATTCACAGAGCCTAAGATGGTATACATAGGACCTGAAAGGGTCTGCACCAGGTACATAGCATGTACACTCAGTTTAGTGTATTTATAGGATTTCTAAGTGTGGGGTGAATGGGTCTATATTTTGTGCCTTCTATTGAGTTCTTTACCTCCTGCTTATTTGTTTTGCTCAATGCTGGTGAGTTGGTTTTTGTTTTACCTTATTATATTTTATTTTAGCCTTAAAAAATAGAGATGTCAGGTCATGGGGTCTATAGGTAAGGCTGTGGCTTTTTATGCAAACCAATGACTGAATCAGAAAATTATAAAAGATACTTGAGCATGAGAATGAAAAGAGCTTCCATAATTAAACAAAATTATTCCAGATCCTAAGCTGAGTTTAAATGAAGAGACGCTTGCAAAAACCCAGGTGAGGGAATAAGTTGGCAGAGACAAAGATGACATAAGAAGGACTAGAAGTAGTTAGATTTTGGATCATTTGAAAAGCTGAGCCAGCACAATCTGCTGATGAATTCGGTTGATATGAAGGAATCTAGATACTAAAACTAAATAAAAAATAGATCTACTGTATGGATCTTTGTCTGGAAAACTCCCAGTCAACATACCACAAAGACATTTTTATATAAATGTTTGCTACAATACTGTTCATGACAGTTAAGTGACAGAACCCACCCAAGTCTCTCAAAACAGACAAGTGCATAAGAAAAGGATTATATATAGACCAGGGACTTTTTTCAAACATAAAGAATAATGAAGTATGTCATTTACAAGGAAATAGATGCAACTGGAGATAGTCATATTCAGTGAGTATGGCCAGTCTCAGAAAGAAAAATATCATGTTTTCTCACATTAGTGGTTCCTAAAATCATGGCTGTGTCTATAGCATCATATTAGAAGTAAACAAAGGGTAATCCATAGAAAGAGAGAAATAAGAGTGTAGGCAAGGGAAAGCAACAGGGCTGTGGTGAGGAGATATTATTACCATACAAACTATACCTGTAAAAATTAATAAATAAGTAAAAAAAGTAAACTTCTGAAAAGATGATATATGCTGATCTTTTATTTTATGTAAATAAATAAAATCAAATTAAATTTAAAAAATGAAGACGTGCCAATCTTGCAATCAAATCATGGGACTTTATAGCTAGGGTTTTGTTCTTAGAAGTCTTGTGTATGTATTTGTGTTACACAACCCATCAGGATAAAAAAGACATGAGTATAACCACACATGTTCACACTCTATTTCTATAGTTAGAAAACAATGGTTATCATATATAAAGTGCTTGTTATGTAAAGGACTTAATGCAATTGCAGCATGAGAGAAAGAATAAAAATATTTCTATTTTTACACTTTCAAATTTTAGCCTCTATTCATGGAAGACTTGTAGAACTTCTTCACATCAGGAAACATTCCAGAATAAGGCCTGAAATTGTTCACTATAGAGCATTAGTTTGTGGGACAACTATAAAAATCACCATACATACATCTGGATGTAAATGTAAATAGTGTACTTTGAAAAAGAGCACTACCCCAAGTATGACTGTGTAAGACATCTCAAAAGTATTTATTGTTTCCTTGTAGAATTGCAATGAAGAGTGGGGGAAATGCTAGAGGTTGGCTTGAAGAAAAGTCTTTGTTGCAGTTACAAAGGGTTGCTTGCTTTTGTCTATCTCTGTGTCTGTGAAGTAACAAGATCACACAAGGATGCAAACAAAGAGAAATCAACATTTCATGAGCAAGAAAGGTAGTGTGGGTGTCAACTTGTCATGTTTCATAGGAAAAAGCATCAATTGCATAAAATCTCTGGATATATTAAATAATCTTTGCAGAGACCCAGAGTCACATAGGACAGGTATACACAACTTTCAGGACATAGATGCTGCTTGTGTAATGAAACATTGTGATTCTCAGAATCGTTCCATGGTTTTGAACCGAAGCAATAGATGCATGGATAACAAAACACAGTATGTTTTCACCATGGCATACTACTTAGCCTTAAAAACAGACTTTTTCATTTGCAACAATACACAAATTCCTGCAGGTCATTTCATAATGATAATAAAATCAGACTCAGAAAGATAAATACCACGTGTTCTCATTTCTATAAGGAAGCTAACACAATTATTCCCAAAGAAACCAAAAAGAGAATACCGGTTGTAAATTGCTGCCAGGGTGGGACCTGTGGAAGATGATTCAATGGTAGAAAGATTTTAACTGCTTGATGCAGACACCTTGAGGACAAAATTCATATTAACGCACCTTAAAGGTGTCCAGAAGTGCTTTGGTCCACTTTTTTTTTTTTAATGCAACTGAGCATGTTCAAAGTTATTCGTCTGCTATACTATTGTTGTAACATGGGTTACATGGCCTTATCCATACTCCTAAATATTTCCACAGTCTCTAGCACTAAAACTGAGTATGCTCAGTGAAGTACTCTTTAATCGACTGTTTGTCCCACCCCCAAAGTGCTTTCCTATATGGGTGCATATTAATTTCCTGAATAAAATATCCAGGATACCTTTGATTAAGGATGAACATTGTTTTGAAAAGGATTCCTGCACTCTCCTCTGGTGCAGGTAACAGATCTTTCTCAACTCTTAATTTTGACCATGCTTATTTGGGGCTTAGCAAGCACTGAGAGGCGAATGAATTGAGTTAGTTTGGTTACGAAACTTCTATTACACAAGATGAAGAAGGATTTAGGTTTGTGATCTACTGAACAGCATGGCAAACACAGTAAATCATAGGTACATTTCAAAACTTTGAAGGTAACATTTCTAGTGTCTGTACTTCAAAAGCAAATAATTAAGACCATGGGAATATTTTTGGCTTTATTTAGTTATTGCATATAATATTTATGAATCAACTTCACATTGAAACCATAATGTGTCAGTATCGTAAAAATGAAGCTGCATGTTTTAATTTAAAAATTGTTTTAAAAGAGCCTTTATGAAATAGAAGATAGATATTTGTAAATGCCTATTAAAATCAGCTCTGGTAATTGTTATTAGAAGTCATACAAATAACTATGGGAACAAAACGAGTGTCTCTGCATAGCTTTCATTTTAGGATTCTACAATTTAGGTATATTCTCTTTCATGAGCACAGTTGTGGCTCCATGTGCCCTGTGTCACTGTTCTTCTGCCTCTAATCCCTAATGACTACTTCTAAATTAACCTCATTTTTTTGAGATATATATATATATATATATGTACATATATATATATATATCGTAGAAAATCAAAACTCTATCTTCCTATAATGGCTATCACTGCTTCTAAATTAACCTCATTTTTCTTTGATATTTTAAAATAAATCGCTTTCATAGAAGGATTTCATAGTGGCTGTCATATGGCTTACAAAATTTTTACATATTTGCTAGTACATTGTGTTTATTATACAGTAATAACCCGATTCTATCTAGTTCCATTGCCTAGAGGATAGACATTTGTGTTCGTCTCATCCAGCAAAAAGTGAGAATTCCCATGAGCTCCATACAGTACATAGACTCTTATACTGAAACAAACAAATAAGAAGAGATGTATTATTCAGAATCTAATAATGTGTCAGTGTGCAAAAGAGGAAACTTGAATCAACAGAATGAGATTTAAAACAGAGCCTGTCAACTGACAATTCAAGCAGAAGCTGAGGGAAATGCTGAGTGGGATATTGTCTGATCTTCAGAACTTCTGTAGACTCTGCCTACTCAGACATAAAGACTTGCTGTAGCATATAATTCATGCATATATAATATAGCTATAAAAGATATTCTGTTTTGAGTGCTGCTACATTAAAACAAACATGTTACTATCTCATTAACTCATTTTATATTAATTATAACACATGAATAATGTCAATATATCATACTAACTGTATGTTTTATGTACATATAAGTGACACTGATTAATAAAAGGATACTAACATTTTCAAGCAATGCAAAATTATGCACAGAAAGCCTTTAGATGACATTAATAGTTTCAATAATAGTTTTGTTTTTTAAGTGAAATTCTAAATAATGGCTTCTTTACAAACAAACATAAATGAATATATATATATTTGTATGTATATAAATATATATATATATATATAAGTTTTGAGTGTATTATCTCCCAATTGTGTTGTTTTTAGGAGATATAGCCATCTAAAGCCAATGTACTAACAGAATAAAGCAAATCATCCCAGGTAATGGTATGTAATCACTCCCTCTGTAAAGATCATCACTTGAGGTTAGTTATAACAATTTTTAAATGGAACATGATATTACATGGGGCTAATGTGACTACCTTTTCAACGTACTGCTGCTCACTTTTACAACTAGGTTTGTCTGACCTAGCTATTCTTGGAGCTCAGGTTAACTGTTTAGGCTTTATCAGGAGTTGGATTCTATTGGCTCATAGCACCAGATGGAAATCATCTTTGGAGACAGAGCTGCAAGCTGTAAGTTGGTCATGTATCAGTCCACACAGTTAGATGTGCTCTGAGGCACAGACATACATACGTGAACTGTTTGGCTTGGCTGCCCAGACATTGGAACAAGTCATATTGTACTGGAGAAATGGAAGTCTGAAGAAATAACATGATAGCGCACAATTGGGAGTGGACCCAAAGTATCAGAATGTTCAGATCAGAGACTATCTTCCAGAGAAGAATGTTACTACGCAGACAGGCGTGTTCAGTCATCCCAGCAGTTAAGAGTGACTGCTTGCTGTTCAATCACAGGGACTGGAATTCATATCCCAGAACTCAAGGCTAATGGCACATGATCCCCTGTAACTATTTCTATCTCCAAGGATTCTGATACCCATTCTTTTTTTTTTTTTTTGTCTAGTTAACCACAAACATACACCCAAGAACACACACTAGTGCAGTAAAAGTACATGCTGATGAACACATATACACATGTAAATAAACTATTTTAATAAAAATAAAACAGAAGAAGGGTGAAAAGCTTATAAGGGCCAAAGACTTAGAGAGTTTGCGGTCAGATTTTGTCTTGTAATAATGTCAGAATCTGCACTCATGAAGTCTCACGTAAATAACTGTCCAGATGTGAGCTGCACAAGGAGGGTACCAATGGACATACCAAAGAGAACGGGGTGAGGGGTGAATCCCATGAGGCATTGATCCTACAAAAGGAACTATAGACAACCAAGGAATGCTGGCAGCAAAGGAGGTGGTCTTCCCCACAGAAGAGTACACGAATTGTTTGTCCACTGACAAATATATATATATATATATATTGAATATATATATATATATATTCAATAACAATTAATGGAAAAAAGGCCATGAGTTTGAAAGAGAGAGGGGAAGGGCATATGGATAGGTTTGTAAGGAGAAAAGGGAAGGGAAAAAGAAATATATTTTTTAAAAGACATCAGACATAGATATCTTTGCAATTATTGGAAGACTCCTATGAACTAAGACTAAAGCTTTACAAAATAAAAATAAATCCAACTAAGTGTTTACAGGGAGATATTTCCTAAAACAATATATGCTTGATTCTCTCCTTTGGTGTCACTGTAGATGGTAAATAAGGAGTGTAGCCATGCATCCTTGCTATTTTCTCTGAGTTCCAAAGTAAACAACTTTTCGTCCTTGTGGAAACAGGTATGATGTCTTTCAGTTTTCCCCTTCGCCAGTTAGCACCACCTGTGGAACAGGAAGGAGAAGCGAAGCAGGAGGAAGAAGACTTCAGTTCCTCCTTGTTCCCAATGTACTTGCTCAGCAGGCTCCTGCAACTTAGTAGCTTTTCCACCTTGGGTCTTGGAAATGGTTCTATAGCCACCAGTGCCCTCTTGATGGACTTTTCCATGCTTTCCAGAGGCAGACCGTAAGCAGTTCTGCCAACTTGATAGTTTGCTATCACTCAGTGAGCAGCAAGATCACTAGCAAGATCATGATCTCAAGTCTGGAGTTAAAAGACATCTTGCCAATTCTATCTCATCCTAAAGGTAGCATCTATTCCTTATACCTGTGGTGATTGAATTTCATGGCTTCAGATTTATCAATACTCAAATACCCACTTATAGTTAATAATTCTTATAGTTTACTTTTCCTGTTAGAAGCACATTTGGAGCCAGAGCAGGGACCCCTTTGTGAACCCAGAGTGGTCTCCCTTCTCCTGATGGTACTTTTTGCAATAATGTAGGGAGAGCCACTCTTTGCCTTCTTATTTAAAAAATAATTGTATTAGAAATTATTACAGAAAATAAGTAATTTAGAGTAACAGTTTTAATAAAAATAATGACTTTCTGTTAAGAGGACCATAGTTCACATATAATTAGTTAACTTAGTAACATGGAAATTATAGTTAGACAGCTGCTGAATTATTCCCAGATAATGCGGGCTGGCATTGAAATTATCCATTCTTCAATTGTGAAAGTACCTTTCTACAACTCTTTATTGCTTTATAGGTCCGTTTCTTTCATTGCAATTGTCATTGTCATCTTTATTGACAAAAAGAAAGATGAATTCTGAATACCATCAGGAGGTTTTCAGAAAGAATGACAGGACTTAAATAATGGGGTGTAATTATTACTAAAATATTGACTATATTTTTTGGTCATGATGGTTCAAAACACAACTCTGAAAAATCTTATTATTTATATGAAACTTTCTGAATCAACTGGAATATAGTTATTGGGACTAAAAATATCATGCTCTTTATTTCTACTATGGAAAGAAGCCAAACAATGGTAATTGCTCCTATGTCTTGCCTACAAGCAGGTGACTTGCCATCTGGACATGTGTCCTCCACTTCAATGAGCAGAGATGCTGATGAAAAACTGTACTCCCGGCCTTCACGCAAAGAATAGTAGGGGAGAATACAGTCTTGTAGATCCTGATAATAACTCCATTTTCCCTTAGGAATCTACAGTCCTATCATATTTGGTGACAATTTTAAGAAAAGATCTTGGTTAGGATATTAAAAGGTGACTTTTGTCCCAGAAATTCAAGCTTTAATTGTTGTTTAATGTTTCTTGATTTTCTGATTGAAATTCAAAGCGTTACCACAGCTATAGTCTCATTAAAATTTGTTGGAGAAAAAAAAAGAGGAAAAAAGAAGCGGGAAGGAAAAAAGGGAATAGGAAGACTGAGTTGGGGAAAAAATAGAGGAGAGCAAGAAAAGAGATACCCTAATAGAGAGAGCCATCATAGGTTTAAAGAGAAATCTTGCACTAGGGAAATGTCGAAAGATTCACAAGGATAAATAACCCCAGCTAAAAATCTAAGCAATAGGGGAAAGGCTACCTTAAATGCCCTTCCCCTACAATGAAATTAATGACTACCCTAAATGCCATCCTAGAGTCTTCATCCAGTAGCTGATGGAAGCAGCTAAACACTGACCCGAACTCCTGGAATCCAATTGTAGAGAGGAAGGAGGGACGAGCAAAGGGGTCAAGACCATGCTGGAGAAACCCACAGAAACAGCTGACCTGACCAAGTGGGAGCACAGGGACCCCAACTATAAAATTGGGTAACCAGCATTGGATCGAACCAACCTTCTGAATGTGGGTGTCAGTAGGAGGCCTGGGCAGTCTATGGGACCTCTGTCAGTAGAATCAGAGTTTATCCCTAGTGCACAAATGGACTTTAGGAGCCCATTCCCCATTGGGGTTACTCTCTCAGCCTAGACACACAGGAGAAGGGCCTAGGTCATTTCCCAAATGATCTGACACACTTTGATGATCCCCCATGGAAGGCCTCACCCTCCCTGGGGAGTGGATGGGGAGTAGGAAGGAGGTTAGGTGGGGGGTAAGGGAAAATGAGAAGGAGAGGGAACTGGGATTGATTGGTAAAGTAAGATTGTTTCTAAATAAAAAAAAAGAGCCCCCAAAAATTGTTGGGTAGCAAGCTTAACCTGCCAATGTGGATCCTGAAGCAAAGAGCTGTGTTCGACAATGAGAGAGCCTTTTTCCATCCAGTATAATTTTGTAGGCACAGCCAGCAAACTAAAAGTTGCACTTCAACAAGCCATCCATCTTTTTCTATGTTTCTTGTAACAAGCCATTTCCTGAAATCTTTACCTTTTCTCTTCTCAAATCAAGAAACATTACACTTTTGGTTGTCTCTCTGTGACATATGCTTTCCTCTTACATGTAATTTCTTAATCCAATTGTTTGGACTCACCTGAAATTCACTATCAGGACAGTCACTGCTTGCCTTGTAGCCATTACTTGACAAGGCTGTAATTAGTGAGGCCATTTTACACCTGCTTTCACAGCTGGGGACTGTTCTCTACTATACAGTGATTTATATCAGAACTGAAAGGGCCTTATTTCAAAAGTTAGTCCACTGTGTCCAGAAATAATGTAAAATTGTGCACATTCTCCATGGTAGAGATCTGACAGCAAGAAAGATTCATTTATTCTTCCTTTTAGTCATTGTTTTTCTTACAAATGTATCTTTCCTCTACCATTTGATTCTCTTGATAGACTTAGTGAATAGTATCTAATGGAGGAAGCCAAATTGAATCTTCCTGTGTTGATAGCTTCTTGTTTAATAAATAAGCTTATTATTGCAGAGATGCTTCAGGTAATGTGCGTATTCATAATACTTATCATGTCAAGTGGAACTAACCAATAAGAATATGCCTTTCAAATAAGTCAGCAGGTAACTTTAATAATCCTACTTGCATAAATTAACATGCCGAATCAATCCCCTTCAAGTATGGAAGATGCAGATTTTTTTGTTTGCTTGTTTCATGCCTGATGTTTCTAGTATTTTTCACAAAATTTTGGCTGCTATAAAGGGATGTGGTCCAGAAAAAGGAGGTAAGTTCTTCCCAGTGAATTATTGTTGCCAAATCAGAGTGTATCACAACACTCCTGATCAGCAATATGCTCCATTACAAATAATAAATCTTTAATTAGAAGCATAGGTAGTGTGTGTGTGTGTGTGTGTGTGTGTGTGTGTGTGTGTGTGTGTGTGTGTGAATGTTTTTCCTGCTTATATGTCTGTGAACCATCTGTGTGCAAGACCTGAGGAGGCCAGAAGAGGACAGTGAATCTCTAGGAACTGGAGTTATAGACAGTTATGAACCATAGTGTGGGTATGGTGTGGGTGTTGAGAATCAAACCTGAATTCTCTGTAAAGGTAGTTATTAACAATTTTTTTATTATAGATTTAAAAACAGGGGTAGAGAGAAGAAAGACACATGAAAAGAGCACATGAATGTGGGTTTCTCTAAGAGTCTTCTATTTTTCTAATGGTTTATTGTAGGCTGGTTTACTGAGATTAGTTCATGTTAAACTGACATTTGTTCATAAGGGATATAGAAAGATCAAAACTAACAGTAAGTTCTAGCAAATCAATGATCATTTAGTTTCTGATCAGACTACCTAAGTAGGCAATCCTCAGAATCAGTATTGGGGCAGTTTTTTAGGTAAACAACAACACTATTTATAGGGCTAGGTATTGATTCAGAACTCTTAACTACAGATTTAGTATGCCTAAAAAGCCCTTCTAAGTTAGTTTTTATTTAAAAGATAAGATCACATTTATCACAGGAAATTAATAGGCAGAAATATCATTCATAATTTTTAATATTCACCCCCTTGTGAACTTGATCTGTAAAGATGTCAAAATTCTGCCTCTGTCTTCTTGTCTCTTTCTCCATATCTATTTTCTTTTTCACCAGTAATGAAAAGTTTCTCATCACCCTTGCAGTGGTATCATTTATTTGCTCCTAAAGAACCTCACTCACTAGCTTCTCCCTTAGTCTGTCCTTACAGCTGTCAGTCTAGTTAGTTCAGACTTGCAGTACATCAAGCCCAGCTTCCTATAAAATTCTCATCAATCCAGCTTGTCTCCTTTACTCCAGATTGTTCTAGCCATGCCGCCAGAATCCTTTCAGCATTTGACTGTCCTGATCCGATGACACTCCTTTACCCCAACTGTTTATCTGTCATTCAACAATATCTACAATCTGTTACCAAATTGCCCTTTCTATTTCTGTCGGTCCACTCTGAATATTTTCTACTTATATCTAAAGATGTTTTAGGATATATTTGATCATTGGTTTTCTATATCCTGAATATCACAACTATTTCTCTATACCAACTCTATTCAACTCCTGACATATTTCTACACTTTAATTAATTTTTATTTATCTACGCTAAACAATCTCATGTCTGTAAGTAGTAAGCTACAACCTACAAAATCATATGTATAAATAAATATTACTCATACATGATCTCACAATGTATCTTTAGTTTTTGTTTTATTTCTTTTCATGTTAACTATTCACTTGATATTCTATGTATAATTTGCCTTGACAATTAAACTAAAATCTTCTAAGCATGTGTCTCATCCTAAACTGTATCCTTACAGCACCTGGACAATGGCTATTGTGGAATTAAAGCTCAATAAATCTATGCTGAGTGTACTGTTTCTTTAGAATTTTAAGAACTGCAAGGTTTTTGCAATTCTGGATAATGGAACTTCTATTATACTATTAAATAATCATAAAGAGTGTTCCCTTCTGAGAAGCACTTGGTTATATCAAAAGAATGATGTTCTTTCATTTCAATGCTCTTTGGAAAGGATGTCTTACATATTCCCTTTTGAAAATCTTTGATAATAATGACTTGTTAAAATGTAACACTTTCAGAGAAATATGAATTGCACATAAATTGAACTCCATCTTGCCAAATTCAGGTTGCCATAGATATGCATGCTGAATGTACACAAGGATACATTTTCTATGACCACTTTTAGGCAGCTTACTTGAATTTCACGTTGGGGAGCTAGTTTTTATTTTTTTTAATGTGTTTTTGTTTTGTAATGTTTGCTCAAGTCCTTCTCTGTCATATAGATGTTAAATAAAAGCAAGTGAATGAATGTCAAATTATTAACAAAATTTACATTGAAACCAAACCTAAGAATTTTGATTTATTTTATGTTATGGCTTGCCATGATTTCTGTTTCAAAGAGGGACTTTGTTTGGATATATGCAACTGTATTGCATTTACTTTGTTCATGATGCTTTCTAGGTAGCCTTTCTTCTACCATGATAATTAAGCTGGTCAGATTTTAATAATCTTGGGTTGTTATAAATTCCTACTGCCACCCTGTTCAACTTTCTAAGACATTAGGAAAGAATTAGAATTCTGAATTGAGTGAAGAACAATATGATTTAGATTAAAGTTCTATATCATTTACATTGAATTGTATGTGTTTATATGCTGCTGAGCTAAGAAAAGTACAATTATACTTCTCAGAATCCTTTACAAATATACCTCTAGATCTGAGTTAGAGTACACAAGTTACATGTATTTTTGTGAAATTTGATTATAGAACTGAGTTTCTCTGGGAAAGAGGCAGAGCTCTAGATACTGACTTTGTGTTTGCTGATTATAGCATCAGAAGTGATGAATTTCCCAAGACCTTTGCCACCTTTCTGATCCTATAGCTTCCTAATCAGAGCAATGTTTGCACAGCAGTCTACTTTGTCTCTGTTTTTCTTGGGAGTGGTAAATTCTCCTTCTTTGACACTCTTAACAATTGTTTTCCTATTTAATACACACTTACACGTTACTTCTGTTAGGTTGGTAATGTGGTTATTTTCTTTGCAAGTGAATCCAGTCTGCTGTATCCTCTAAGTTCAGAGTTATTAACTGTAGTAATAACATCAAAATCTGTAGGCATGTATTGGATGTTTATAATAAAACATTTTGACCAACAGATATTTATTAAGAAAGTAATTCTTTTCTCACAATCATAAAATTACCAAAACTCATCCCTCTTAACTAATTAATACTTTGTTAGTGAAATTTGTCATCTAAATGAATTAATAACATCTGGCCATTTCTTCACTGTGGTTCTAACTGTTGTAGATATCATTCTGATTTCTTCTTTTCATGCCATCTACTATATACATTTTAATTAGGAACAATGTGATACTCTGTATTGGATAATGATTAAATCAGAGTAACTCATATATTCACCATCTTAAACTTTTATAATTTATTCGAATGAATAAATACAAATTTCACATTGAGATTCTCTAAATTGATTTAAATAATTTAGCAATAGTTATTTAAGATAATGTTTGTATTTATTCTTTAAGAATTTGATCACATATTTCGATCATATCCACTGCCTTACTGCTGCTCCTCCCAGTTCTTCCTCCAGCTTCTTACCCATTCAACTTAGCTGTTCAGCAGTCTGTTTCTATCTCTATCTCTATTACTAAACCAGCCTACCTCCGTCTTAGACTTCAAGGCCATCTTAAAATAAAAATAAACTAGATTCATTCCTGTTAATGATTAAATCTGTTTCTCAGGGATTTGACTATTCCCCACCTGTAGCCTTAACCACAGATGATTCTGTACTGTTTGCTCCAGTAAACAGCAGACATGCCTCTGTTTCAAAAATGATTACAACCATGTCGTTACAACTACACTGTTATGTGCCAATCACTTTGTTACAACTACATTGTGATGACCAACTTACAACCATGTCTTTGCTCCAGGACGTTGTTAATGATCAACTTCTGCCCTTGTGACCCTTCTTATTTGCCTGCTAAATCCCCCATTTGAAACCTTCTACTTCTGAACTATAAAATCCCTTATCTTACCTATGTCCAATACTGATCTCTTGTACCCATTTACAGAGTAACAGTCCATGTCCATTCATTAAACAAACAAACAAACAAAAACCCACAACTTTAATTTGGCTATAATGATTTGGGTCAGTGTCTCCTCATGTTTGTGGGATTAATAATAAAACAAACCACAGAATTCAATTTGTATTGTCCAGCTACTACTGGTTTGGGGGTCTGTCCTGGAGTATGATGAGTAAACCAATATCATTTCATGGAAGAAACTGACTCCCCTGCCCAGCAGCTATCAAATTCCAAGAATTCATTTGCTAGAGAAGTAACTTTTTCCCACTTCCCATTCTTTGTGTTGCGATCTTGCCTGGCTTGAGCTTGTCTGGGTCTTATGTAGTCTTTCACAATATCTGTATATTCATGTGTGCATTTGCCCCACTGTGCCTAGAAATAGTTTCCTTAAAATTATCCATTACCTCTGATTTGGTTACATTCTTTCTCTACCCTCTTCTTTTTTTTCATTTATAAGGTTTTTAATTTAAATTTGAAACAAGCTTGTTTTATGTATCAATCCCAGTTCCAGCACCCTTCCATCCTTCCCTGCTCAGCCCCAGAACCCCCAGTCCATCCCCTTTCTGCTCCCTAGGGAGGGTAAGGCCTTCCATGGAGGGTCTTCAAAGTCTGTCACATCATTTGGAGCAGGGCTACCTTTAATACCTTTCCACAATAATGAGATTGATTGACCTTATATGACATCCTAGATCCTTCATCTAGTAGCTGATGGAAGCAGAGGCAGACACCCACAACTAAATACTAGCCGAACTCTTGGAATATAGTTACAGACAGGAAGGAGTGATGAGCAAAGGGGTTAAGACCAGGCTGGAGAAACCCACAGAAGCAGCTGACCTGAACAAGGGGGAGCTCATGCACACCAGTCTGATAGCTGGGAAACCAGCATATTACTGACCCAGACACCCTGAATGTGGGTGTTAATTAGGAAGACTGGGTAGTCTTTGGGGCCTCTAGTAATGTATCAGTAGTTATTCCTAGTATGTGAATGGGGGACCATCCCACATAGAGGGATACTCTCTCAGCCTAGACACATGGGGGAGGGCCTAGACCCTGCCTGCCCCAAATGACATGACAGACTTCGAAGACTCCCTATGGAAGGCTTCACCCTCCCTAAAGATCAGTAAGGGGATGGGCTGGGGTTTGGTGGGGGTTGTAGGGGAGGATGGGAGGGTGAGGGAACTGGGATTGACATATAAAACAACCTTGTTTCAAATTTAAATTAAAAAAATGGGAAAAAAAGGAGATGTGTTTCTTACATTCATCTTATCTGAGGTTTGTAACTTCTGTTACATATCTAATACATTTAATTCTGTACATATTTAATTTCTGTTACATCAACAGAAGATTGATAGTATCACTTTGGTCTCTGTTAACCAAAAGAAAAGCTTGATGAACCAAGAACCTGTCCATCTCTGTGGTGACCCTATCATTTTTATAAAACTGGATTTGCTTTAAAACCGGTACCAAGCAGAAATAAAGAAATGCAATGTGATATGTAAAAAAGAAATCATATTTTATTAGAGTAAGTTTGATAAATTATTAAAATTAGCTAATAGTTTGATTTCTCATTTATAGTATATAATATATACATAAAGTTCTAATCACATTTATTAATCATATGTTATGTTGTATAAGTTTAGTGTAATATCCTTGAGCAAAGACCTTAGACCTACCAACCAGTTTATATATACTAAAGATCATCAGATTATTAGATTGTTCTTATTCCCTTTCTTAGTGGCTCTCTAATTATTTTTCTGTATTCTAAAATTTGTTTTCAACATAAAATTAGTGTGTACTTCTGGCAGAATATGTTCACTAAGAATAAAGATAGATAAACATCTTTATTTTGGTGCCAAGCAATAGCCAGTGTGAACAAGCAGTATGAGTGATGTCATGGAACTAAAAAATTCTATTTGAATGTCATCAAGAATAGATTGTATGTTGACTTTCATTTCTCCTAAGTCTTATTGATTTTTCTCTTAAGCTTACCTCTGAATGGTAATTGTTTCTAATGAGACTACCAAACACCAGTAAAATAAACCACTTATCTATATGAGTTAATTTATTTTCAACCTGATACCTTATAAGGTAACAATGAACTGTGATGAAACTGACATGTAATATAATAAGTGTACATATACGGTATTACAAAGATTTCTCAAAAGATAAAAACCTACAAAATCACTCATATTCTACTTTGCCTTCATTCTATTTTGTCTACTATCCAATGTATTACATCATTTATCTTCCCAACTTTGTCCTAATTTGTATGTTTTAAATACCTGTTGATCAATTTATAGCTCTAGGCTCACCTCATCACTTCACAGGAGAAGAAATTAAGGTGTTGTAAAGTTAAGTAGTTTCTGAATGGGTGGAGGGCAATAAGAAACAAACTTTATTCATGATCTCTTGGCCACAGTATCCAATGGAAAACTAAGTACACTTTATTTCATTTATAACTCTGTATACTGAAAGGAACGTTCCCTTCCTATGGATTTGAAAGGAGGATTCTGTATATAATTTTGTAAGCTGATACTTATACATGTTTGCATTCTTCATAAATGAATTAGGTGGATGAACATGAGGGTAAGTAAAGTTAGACAGGATTCTTGTTTGAAAACCCACAGAGGTTTCAGGGAAAGGACATCAATATGAGTTGCCACTTTTGCTTGTAGTGGTTAATCTTGATTGTCAACATGGAGCTAACATGTCGGTTCCTTGAAAATGAGATCTCATCCCCAAGTACAGATTTTTTAATAGGAACTAAAACCTTTCTGGTAGGCCTGATTCCAGCACTGTCCTATTGACTAGTTAGGTCTCAGCATAAAGTTTGACAAAGACAGACAGATTCAACCACAGTAGATGCAAAGGGTGAATATTGTCTACCAGAAATAGAGAAGCAAGACACGGGTTAATGGTATGCTATAGAGACTTGGTATGTTTGTGAGCAACAGCAGGCATTTAAGAACTTACTTTCAGGCTAGCATGTGACTAAATGTGATGGCTTTCTCATGCCTTTTTATAGAACTGTATACCACTTAAGGCACAGGGAGATTAGAAAGTAAGGAATCATGAACATTCATGCACTAAATAATGGTAGTTGATCACTGTACTATTTTAATATTAGTATTCCCAGGAAAAGCTTAACCTTATTCCTCTCCCTGCCCCAAGCCATCAAAAGCCTGGGGAGATGTGGGGAGATGGCTTGGCCACTAACATGCTTGGTGTATAAGGATGAAGAGTGTAGAACAGACCACAGAACATATATAAAACCTTGGTGGGGAAGACAGCCCTCCTATAAGCTCAGCACATGAGAAGGCTGGAGCCAACTAGCTAGTCTAATCAAATGGTAATATCTCAATTTGCTCAGAGACCCTGCATAATACACAAGGTAGAGAGTGGCATACCCCAACAAACTTTTCCCCACACATGTGAACACTTATACATAATACACACACACATACCTAATACATTATCGACCAACAAAAGGAAAGAAAATTAATGTTGCCTATTGTATGCTTACTGTGATTATGAGCATGAAGCAATATGCTTTACACACATCACTGAGACATAGATATTATGATGATCCCCAGTGATACATTAAGGATACTAGGTCCCAGGAAGTCAATGTGTCTTACCAAGAATATATCAGAAATAAAATGTGAGGGTCAGCCTTTGAGCTCAGCTTGGCTGGGGGATGGATCAATGGGTGAACAATGCTGTACAATCCTGGCAACACAAATTGATCCCTGGAACCCGCATAAAAATGCAAGGGAATAATCAATTCCACAGGTTGTTTTCTAAACCCAACACACATGCTGTGGTGCTGGTAGCCATGTCAATAGCAGCAGATAACAATTGAAATTCAGGAGTTTGGCTCACCAAACTCAGTGACTCAGTAACCTGTTTTCCAGCAATGGTCAAACTTCTGCATATTTAAATAGCTATGCTGCAAGGACTCTGACCTATGGGAAGTCTAAAAGATAAATGTTTAACTATTTGTGGTTCTTGGGGATAATTTGTTTTCACCTGTAATACATAAAATGTTTAATCATGTAAAGGAAATAAGAAACAAGTTGCTTTTTACTTGTGTTCACTTAAAAATGGAATTTCACATTGTAATTTTCATACTACTTGAAAAACTCTGCTGGGGTATATAACCTATAAGGGAAAGATACAGAATTAGAAGAAAGACAATAGGAAATAGTGAAGAAGAAAGTCATCAAGAAAGAAGAAAAAGGAAAACATCAGGTAGAACAGAAAGAATAGAGAAGAACAAGCAACATAAAAAAATAATAAAATGAAGAACTAAGCTTAGGCCCTCAGGAAAGTCCTCATGTGTCTGTTTTCTGTCCAGTAATTCACTTATTCTGTATCTCCTCTTCAGTCTCTGTGGTCTGCTGAAGGCTTGCCATTCATCAGCACCCTAGGAGAGACCCTTATATGTTGGAAGGGTGTGTGTGTGTGTGTGTGTATGTGTGTGTGTGTGTGTGTGTGTGTGTGTGTGTGTGTGTGTGTGTGTATGTATGTGTGTGTGCGTGCATGTATGCACACATGTGTACTTCCCTTTTGCCAGCCCCAGAGAATTAAATTTCACTCCCTTAGGTAGAAATGTCAACCGAATGATTAGGTTGCTAACCCTATGACTCCCCTTCAATTCCTGAGCTGCTGAAGACTGATCCTGTACAGCAGCACTGTGGTGTTGTGTGTGTGTGTGTGTGTGTGTGTGTGTGTGTGTGTGTGTGTGTGTGTGTGTGTGTGTGTGCTCTGTCCTACCACATGAGTGACAAATATTTTCAAACAAAAATTTGAGTTCAAGGTGAGAATTTTCCCAAAACTATACTTTATGCTTCTCTGTGGCACATATATAATACCTGAACAGACTATATTCACTTCATCTATGAATTAGACCAATTCCATCTATGGTCATTCCTTGTCATAATAATAGGATCAAATATTTGCTGCAGATAGATTTTTCTTAGTGACACCACAGAATACCAACTGGTGAAGCACCTCTACTGAAACTGCATTAAGATTGGTTTTCTCGTCACTTTAGACTTAGTGACATGACTCCAAGCTGAATAAACTACTCATTAGTTTCTCAGAATAGCCAGTCCAATAATGCAGTAAGCCTGTGGGGATAACTCTGCTCTGAGGCTTTAAAGGGTTACTTTACATTCAGACTCTAGTTGGTAGCATCACAGCCATCATCTACCATTCAGAGTCACAAAGTTATTCTGTGGTAAGGTTTACATGGGCAACCTCCCTAGATAAGAGCATTCTTATGTCAAATTAAAATTTATCTTCTTATACCTTCCACTTGCTGGTCCTATTTCACTCCTTGGGTTCTTTCACAGAAAGCCTAATTTTTTTCCATGTCACAATTCCCCAGATGATGAAAGATCTCACTGACTCATCTCACATGAGTAGATACTATTAATATTTCTAGTTATATCATGAATAGCACAGTTTCCACAGTCATATTCATCTTGTAAGTAGACTTTGATTTTCTTTAAAATGCTTCTTACAACATAGTACCCATGTCACATAAAGTTGTCAGTGTAAAAAAAGAAACCACTAGCTTTTACATTCTAGTCACTGGGTACAGTTTACAATTACATAGATACTGTCGTTATTTAGTAGCATGGTACCATGTCACCACATAGTACCAAATATCACAGCAGCATGCTCAAACTCAGGAGAGAGGGAACCAGGAGAGAGTAGGGGATGGGGTCTCAGAGTCTTGGGGAGATGTCTGTAAAACAAGCAGTATCCTGTTTATTGCTTTGGGAGTTTGCTACCTGACTGTAAGTATTAAATTAATTAAATTTGTAATAATTAAATGAATTGAATACTTATCATTTGACTTGTTATCTATTTATGATTTCAATAGAAGTTATACTTTATTAGCAGGATCCATTTCTTTAACTTTGCCAAACTTATCCCCCTTCATTTTCCGCTAACTGGGAATGAATGAATGGTGAATAAAGAAAGGGATTTTCCTGGGCATCCCTTTTGGTATACATGCCTGAGGGTATTTTTTTTTTGGTGCAACTTAGTCATGTCCTGCCTGGGGTTATGTCTAAGTGGTCCTCTGTGACAGCTTTAGGTTGGTACCCTCTTATGCTGCTATGAACATCATGTCCAAAGTCTGCAACGTTTTTACAATATCTCAAGGTTTAACTTTTCCAAAAGCAGTTTCTCAATTTTGTGTTTTCGTCAGTATATCTTTCCAGATTCTAAAACACATTCACTTTGCCACGGTATTGCAGCTTGGTGAAATCATGACTTGCAAGTAGGCATGTGAAACATTCGTCAAGAACCACCTGTTAGTGTTCAGATCTGGAATTTCTTCTTGTAAATGATGGACTTGCCTGTGAAATGTGTTTGCCATCAGAACTCTGATGTCTTGAAAGGCTCTGTCAAAAATCTACATAGGCTAGTATCAAGCAAGCTCTCTGGCAGGTCTGCACAGGGCTGATGTTTCCATGGCCACTTGCATTTGCTCTTGAATGAAGTTCTTGTTCTCTCTTACAGCCTGGGTTCCAGGCTTTTCCCTGTTTATGCACTGAGGGTAGAGTTTTAAATAACTGTTGCCCTTGACCTACAATCATGATTAAATTTTACATGATAAAAAAATATGCTGCCAAGGCAATTGAGGTTATTAGTCCGTTGACCTGGAAATGATCAAAATGGGATAGCTGAGCACGTGGGCCCTGTAAGAGAATTTCCTCCAAAAGACTGAAGGGTAGAATCTAAGCATAAGAAGCCAGTGAACCATTGATGGCTATCAGAGACATGTGTACAGGACGAGAAAACGGCCAGTGGTTGCTGATAGCAACACCTGGCTGAGACCCTGTGTGCCAGGAAACCCTTATCCTACAGCTGCAATAAACTGTTCTCTGCTGCCAGTTTGAAAGAACTTCAAGGTGCTTCTGTAGCATCTTCAGTCAAGAACCCAGTCCTAACGATATCCTGCTTCTGGCCTTGGGGGCCCTTGTGGTTGTTTCAATGCCCTGTAAAGTTCACATGTTGTAATTCACCTCCAAGGCCACAGTACTAAGAGGTATAACTCTTATGAGGTGCTGAGGTCTTCAAGACTCTGCTCTCATGGGTGGATTACTTCCATTCAATAGACAGGGTTTGAATCTTGGAAATTGGCTGTAATCAAAGGATGAACTCACATCCCTTTCCGCTCTAACACTGAAAGATAACACTTATCTTTCAACCTCTTTTTATAGGACGATGAAGCCAGATGTGGGGTCCCGAACATGCACTTTGTAGCTTTCAGAACTGTCAGAAATGAATTTCTATTATGTGTAAATTTCCCAGTCTCTTATCCCACTGCTGTGGCAGAAATGGAGTAAAACCGTAGGCAGAGGACTGGGCCAAACGTACCAAGACTTCCAGTGTGCAAAACTATGGAATAATAAAGTGATATTTACTGTCTAACGTGGTCATGATAAATAGGAAGTACTTGTGCTTCAAACTTAATGTACTAAGTTTTCCATAATCTTTCACACAGCAATGGATATACTCTCGCAGAAGTGGAATCCAAGTTTTAGTTGATTTCCATAATACAGCAAACAAATGGGTTGAAGCTTCCTACACTGTTTTAATGAAAATTTAAAAGTTAGCAATTGGGGGCATGTTTTAGATTTCTTTTAAAACTCTAAACAAAACTTATAAGTAAAGACTGTTCTTTCAAAGCCACGGAGCCTGTTATTATCCTAAGTTCAAAGTACCTTTTAAGATATTTGTTTGAGATTGTATTCATTAGCCAAGAATAGGTGTCATTTAAAAATGCTAACTGAAGAGCACTCTCCTTCCTGTATAATCAATTTTCATGCAGTCTCTGATGTATCTTTATGACAACCCTGTGAGGTACTGATTGCAATGCTTAATGTAAAGATGAAGAACCCTGAGATCCAAGACATCTATAATTTATGTTCAAGGTCACCTAGCTAATAAAAACCAGAAATGGGATTGGAAACCAGTCACTTCAACACTGTTTCACTCTTAATTGCATCACTTTGCTCTTTCTTGGTTCAGCGATGATAACTACCTAGTGGGTCTTATATCTTCTCTCACAAATCTTTAAATAAAATTGCCATTGACAGAGTGATTGCTCTGGAACACCGTGTCATACTGAATAATGTTATTCTAAAAACCCCTTGAGAACATCTCCACACAGTGTCTATTACTAGAGTGTTGAGGGTTATTTATTTAGCAAAGGAATTTTATTTGTGGTGGTACGGAAGATGCAGCACTAGTTGGATTCAGTTGCTCACCGTGAAGAATCCCACCCCTTTAGCTGCAGATCCATAGGCTGTATTTTGAAAATTACACGCCTTTATATCTGTGTTCAGTAGATAATCACTGCCATCAAATACCTACCCCCACCCAGAAAAAAGAAAAAAACTGAAAGAGGATGGTGGTTTGGGCTTTGACTCTGGAAGCAGGAGATTGTGACACAATTTGCTCCATGTTCATAGTTCAAATAGTGATAAGCAAGCTGAGACAAGGCCAGTTTCTAATGCATAAACTTCCAGCAGTGACTTGCCCCATCCATATTCTTACCTCTTAAACTTCCCCCAAACACCTCCAAACAACAGCTGGGAACCAAGTGATCCAATATCTGTGCCTATGTAGATAATTTAAGTTCAGCCCCTGCCCTCCACAGATCTCAACTGTCTCAATTGCAACAAAGACTTTTTTGGTACAGCTTCAAAAGTCTCTGCATTCTTCCGATCCCAGCATTCTTACAAAGTTCGAAGTCAAACATTTAAGATGAAAGATAATCTCTTTGCTGTGAGGTCCTATTCCAACATAATGCACCACAGTGTTAACAACCTCATCCAAAAGCAGAGGAATGAGATCCAATAGCAGAAGATCTGAATAAAGCAAGACTGGAATCCATCAGGACAAATCCCCAACCCTGGTGCTCTAAGTATAGCTTCCGGAATCCATGATATCATCATTAAAGCTCTAGTAGACTTAGCTATCCTTACAATCCAGCTGTTACCTCTGCTATTCATGACCACTTCAACTCAGTGCCTTCATCAAGTCTGCCACATTTCTACAAATTCTAATTTTCTTGAGTCTCTACTGAAACATTGGCTTTACTTTCCCAGCTTGACATATAGCCCACTCGGGAAATCCATGCAAGGGACTCCAACTCTGCTCCAATGCCTACCCCATCTGGATTGCTTGCCACAAGCCTCCATCTTGCTTTGCTTCTTATTGAACTGTAAAACCCACACTATGTGGCTAACAGCCATTAAAATCTGCTGCCAGCTAGAGATGCAGTGTATCTAGTTTGGACCACAGATGCAGCCACCTCTGAGTACCTGCCTGTCTGGATCTGGGAAGGCAGGCTGCCAGGCAAGTCTGTCATTTGAAATTTTCAAGTAAGCTTTAACTGTGATGCCCTGAAGCTGTCGCTAGCAGAGCGCTTGCCCTAAGGGCACCTCTCCTGATCTCCCTGTGCCAAGGCACTGATCACTTTAACATTTGCAGCCATTTTACCAGCAACGACTCTGGCCACAACATTTCTCCTCACTCATGCTCCTTTCCTTGCCAAACTACATTTCTCATCTCTTTTCCATTGTAAATCAAAAGCAGTGAGCAGGAATCTTGCTGCTGCTCAAATGCTATGCTGTCTTGAATTTCTTCCATCAACAAATCAGTCCATTTGATTTAGCATCACTCAAAATTTAAAGATGGAGACAAAGCAGGATCATATTCTTTGCCAGAACATGATATGAATGGCCAAATTCCAGGTACAGTGCTATTCCCCTTTGAAACTTTATGAGCCCAGCCTTTGCTACCCACATTTACTTCCATGGTGCTCTTATGACGTCTTGTCAGAGTGGCCGATGACACACTGTTTACAATGTTCTTGGCTTTCCTATCTCATAGCCCCAACCTCTTCTGTATTCTTCCCTCAAACTTGCTCCAAATGCTTAAAACCAATTTGGTAAAATGTATCACAACCCCACTGTAGGCATCAATGCATCAATATTCTGCATTTTCCTTATTACAGCAGCCATATATAACATGACCAGAAATGGAGTTTAACTAACAGTTTCATGGCAGGGGAGGCAAGGTGGTTGGGGCTCCAACTGTGGCAACAGAAGATTGCTTCTCAACTTCTTATACTTCTGCAGATAAAGAAGCAAGCAAGAATGAATTCAGCAAGACATATCTGGTTCTACCCCATGAGCTCACCCTCAATGACCTACTATTCCAACCTGGCCTCACTACTTAAATATTCTACAAAGTCCTAAAACAGTCCCACTTGTGGGAAACTGAGGACTTAACACGTGGGTCTCTGTGGACAATTCACAACCAAGCCCTGAAACCTCCCCAAATACAAAAGGGTACAGGTTAAATCGAGGTGCTGCAAGTATCTTTAGTGAGTACTGCCCTTTTAAAATGTTCTCTGCCATAAAAAAATAAGACCGCAATACTGTTCCTGGACATTTACCCAAAGGATGCACAAGCATACCACATGGGCATTTGCTCAACTATGTTTGGAGCAGCCTTATGTGCAATAGCCAGAATCTGGAAACAACCTAGATTCCCATCAACTGAAGAAGGAATTAAGAAAATGTGGTACATTCACACAATGGAGTATTACTCAGCTGGAAAAAAAATGACACCTTGAAATTACAGACAAATGGATGAAACTAGAAAAAAAATACCCCGAGTGAGGTAATCCAGACTCAGAAAGACAAACATGGTAGGTATTCACTCATAAGTAGATATTAAATGTAAAGCAATAGATAACCAGGCTACCATTTGCAACTTCAGAGAAGCTAGGTAAAAGGGGGAACCATAAGAAGGACACACATGGAGGGCCCCAGGAAGAGAAAATAGTTAAGATCTGGGTAAACTGGGAGCGGGTAAATGGGAGAGGATGGGGGACATGAGCGATCAAGAAGACCAAGTTGGGGGAGGGACAGAGTAGGAGAGCAATAAAAGAGATACTTTGACAGAGGGAGTCATTATGAGGTTAGGGAGAAACCAAGTGCTAGAGAAATTTTCAGGAATCACAAGGATGACCCCTGATAAGACATAAAGCAGTTGTGGAGAGGGTGCCTGAACTGGCCTTCCACTTTAATGGAATTGGTGACTAATTAGTGACTACCCTAATTGTCATCATAGAACCTACATCCAGTAACTGATGGAAGTGGATGCAGTGTTCCACAGCCAAGCACAGCGTTGAGCTCCTGGAGTTCTGTTGAAGAGAGGAAGGGGGATCCTATGAACATGGTAGGGTCACGACCGTGATGGGGAAACCACAGAGGCCCAAGGTAGAGGGAGCTCATAGACTAAGGAGTGACAGCTGGGGAACCTGCACAGGACAAAACTAGACTCTCTGAATGTGAGTGACAGTTATGTGACTTTGTCTGTTTGGGGGGGGGGCTGTCAGTGGCACCAGGACCTATCCCAGGTGTATAAACTGGCTTTATGGAGCCCATTTCCTATGGTGGGATACCTTATTCAGCCTTAATGTGGAGGGGGGCTTGGTCCGGACTCAACTTGGTTGACTTTGTTGCCAGATTTTGTTTACTCTCCAAGGAAGGCCTTACCCTCTCTGAGCAGTGGATGGGGGTTGAGAAGGGTGGGAGGTGAGAGCGGGAGAAGGGGAGGGGGATAACTGGGTTTGGTCTGTAAAATAATTTTTTAATTAAAAAATGTAGATGTTCCCTGAGAGTGTCTTTATGAGATTTTCTTTAACTGAGTTGAATGTTCTAGTCAAGATTCAAATTTGAAATGAACTGGACTGCCTTATGGTGGTGAAGCAGGTAAGGATTCATAGTGATAATGGCCTTAGTTTAATATGGTCATAGTGAGAATGACCGTATTAAATCTTCCCAAGTGTTTATCACATTTACCTTCTGAGATATTGAACAACCATTAATGGGGACATTAAACATGTATGAGTGTATGTGTGTGTGTGTATATGTGTGTGTACCTAAAAACACTCACAATATCATTTACAGCTAAAAATACTGTAGAGTTTCTTTTGTTAAGTAAAAGGTATAGAAGAATTAGAAGTAAATATTATGAAATGAGGTAATTAAGTGAAAATTTCTCCTTCTGGTCTATTTCATTGTTAGGGAAGTTAACATTGTAAGAATCTATAGCAAACTGTTAAAAGTGGATGTTAATGATTTTTAAAAATCATTTTAAAATGATTTATTTATTTTCATTTTAGATGCATTGGTGTTATGTTTGCATGCATGTCTTCCTGGGGTGTTGGATAGCCCTGTATTGGAATGTCAGACAATTGTAAGCTGCTGTGGGAGTGTCAGGAATTGTCCCTGTGAACTATGGAAGAACCGCCAGTGTTCTCATCTGCTGAGCTGTCTCTCCAGCCCCCAGTGTGAATGATTTTTAACTTACAATTTAACACTATTATTATTTCTCTGACTAGTATAAAATGTCAGTTAGAGTTCTGGTATTGCAGCACATTTCTAGACTTGTGAAATACATTATGAAATACATCAATTTGTATCAATTGGTATTGCAATAACTATGTTGACTTGGTATTAATGAACACTTAAGGAGATATTGGAGTCAGAGTTTAAATATGTTAGTTAAATATTAAAAGAAAATCTCTTTATTTTACCAAATTCTTTTCTGTACTTCTACTATCTTTTTTAAATAAAACCATAAAATACTAACAATGAACACACAAATATCAATTGTTCTTAAGTTCCAACAAATTGAAGATGAGTTAAATAATTTTTATAATTATTTAGTTTGATTCTTAAGAGATTGCTATAACATTTCCCCAGTAACCTCATTCATTTTCCAGAACATTCAGTGCTCTAGAGAGAGTATATGCCACTGAGCAGTTCATGTCCCATTAAGAAATGTCCTTTTTTATAAAATGAGCTGTTTCTCATAAGAATCCACTTGCTATTGCTTCTATACTGGACCACCCTTTATTGACCTTCCTGATAATAAAAGGGATAGTTTAGCTTCAGAAGTTTAAACTCTTATATCCACCAAGTAGTAATTTAGGATAGTTTTTCTTTACTTACAAGACAACTTGTTTATGGAAAAGAAGAGTTGACATTTGAACTTCTTCATTGCCCAGTCCTACTAAACACCAGTTTTAGTAGAAAAAGAAGGGTTACAGTACTCAGATCCCAGAATGGTGCTCACTGTTGCTTGCACAGCACTAGTTCCTACTGAAATAGAAAACTACTCTTGAACAGTTAACATGAGTTACAAAAAGGAAATCTAATACTACAGTCATTCTTCACTACTCGTACTTACTGAACTAATTTGATATAGATGAGTATCTGCTCGATCTCACTGTGCAATTTAAGCAATATATGTAGTACTATATAGACAGATATTTTAGATATATAGAGAGATATAACATTGCCCAAATAAGATAGTAAGGATTTAAATGGCTTAATAAACAATTACATCGTGTTAACACATTAGCATTTGATAAAAGTCTTTCATTACTATAAATTAGCGAAACACTGAGAACTGAGAACTCACACATTAGCATTTGATAAAAGTCTTTCATTACTATAAATTAGCGAAGCACCCGAGAACTGAGAACCCCAAAGAAGTTGGCTTCTTTCAAGGAATGTAATCCGAGTTCTAGTTTTTAGCTATACATGTGAAGTTCTAATGCCCTTTAACCCAGAGTCCTGGGTTCTATATCCAACTTCATAAATAACACAGTGCTTCATTTCTATTTACAATCACTCTGCAGCCATCTATTCTCTGTGAATACCATTTAAATAAATGACTTCAAATAAACATGTCTTATTGGTAATATTTGTTTTCATTTCTCAGTTGTAACCACAGTACCTAATTTAAGAGGTCAGAGGGAAAGTCATATTTGCATGCACACATTTCAGTTAAATTACATTCATTCTCCCACCCCCTTCTCCATCTGCCATACTCTCTTTCAAGACAAACAGGAAAAATGGGGGGAGAGTGATCTCTTGGTTCCTTTTATACATCTTTTCCATGCTCCAGCCATGCCTGTAAGATTTTTCTCTATCCCATCAAACATTTCACTATTGTGATAAAGTGATTCTTTCTCTACAAAGCTTTTGCATGGAATCTGGTAGTCTTCTATTTGAAACCATCTTTTGGAAATATTTGTATACTTTGTCCCCCCAGAGTGTAACTCTTCTAGATTTCCTTTTGCCACAATCTGAATTTTCATAGCGACCTTGTTTTTGACATCTTCTTCTTAATTCAAATGTATGTGTATGGACAAAGTATAGACATAGTTTCCTCCTGATGACATCGAATCCTCAAATGTACATGCCTTACAAACATTGTCCATCTTTCTCTATCACTGTGCCACACCAACATATGCTAACATACCATCTATCCCTGTGGGGTAGTCAAACTCACTGTGTGTAGTGGTTAACTTTATATGCCAACTTGACTAGAAAGGTGTAACCATCCTGGTTGAAATCTGCTTTAATAGGATTTAGAGTTGTTTGGAATTTTTCAGCCCTTCTAATTTCTTTGTTTAGAATAGAAATACAAATCCAATTTCTGTCCTGCCATTTGCACATGGCAGGCACAAAACTTTGTTGTTCACAGCAAGAAGAAAATTGTACATTTATTTAAGCAGTACATATCTGCTTTACTATATATTGTGTGAGATGTTGGGCATTAGACTTTAGGGATAATGACTTAATTTGGGAGTGGGATTAGTAGTTAAATGAGCCCATAAGGGTAGCCATAATCAGATAGCCTTATAAGAATAATCTCTCTTTATTTCTCTCTCTTCTTTTCCCCTTGCCTTCCTTCTTTCCTTTTTCCAATGAATGAAGAAATGTGTCAACACAGGAACTTGACCATGTTGGCAAGTTAAATCTGAGAAAATGAGTCCCACTGTTTACAAAACTCAGTCCATAGCAGTGTGTTATGGCAGCCTGAGCTGAGTAGCATAAGCATAAAAATGGGAATAAATATTGCTTTCATTGCATGGAAAAATAATGCAATGTAGTAATATAAGCTCCATAATTTTGAACCTCTAAATTTGGTTGTGAATTCAGAATTCATAAATTAATGCAACATAACTGATAAGCTATCATATGACAAATATTACTAAGTAAGGTACTCAAGATGCCCTTAAAAGGATGTACTTATAAATATATTGAGATTGAAATCATTATGTAGTTTACTGTAAAATTAATTAGAATGTCAAATATATGATGGTACTTTGCCAAGTCACATGAAAATATTAATAATTTCAAACCTTTCATCAATAAGATAAAACTTTAATGATCATCAGCAAAACTGAAACAAGAAACATTGTATGTAAACCAATGTAATACTTACATTATTAGTTATGGCTCTAGTTAAAACACTGACTAAGGTTCTTGACTTTCCAGTAACGTGGCCAGTACATTAAGTCACCATTATACTCCAGGAATATGTGGTTATGGGATAAAGTATAAAATAATAACTAGATGGTGAAAATGCCAAGGAAAATCTCTTTCTTTTTTCCTTTGTTCGCTCAGTCCATGTTTACGACTGTCTCCACTGTGCACTAATGAATCTGGATTCTGGGAACTCAGTACCTTTAGGAAGACAAGGTTATTTCTCATGTAACACTTCCATTCAGTATGATGGAGGCTTAAAATGAGGCAAATAGACTCATTTAATAAATCAAAAAATAATTCCACCAAGTGATAAGGACTACATGCATGAGGAGAATGTGGTGTGATGGGTTGTTACTAGGAGCAATAGGCTGTTTTAGATGGAATTGCAGGTGACTTCTCTGAGAAAATGTCATTGAGCTGACACTGTGACAACAGGAGGACATCCATCCCAAGAGCAGCAGTCACTTCTTATTGGAAAAGATTGTGCATGAAATATAGACTAACCAGTTCATTTCTAAAACGCTTCAAAAGCCATGAGAGGGTTGTCATCAACAAGGATGAGTGACATCTTTAATGTGTACAAAATGCTTTAAACTTACTTAAATTGTCTATCTAGATTATGATGATGATGATGATGATTCTTAGAATACTATTACTTGCTTTCGTTCAGTTACTTGGTGAAGACAAATGTGCTTGCCTGATTTACTCACTATGCACCTTGTAAACATAAGTCAACTTTGGGTATTTAATATGCTAATGCATGCAACTGGTAGTATCATAGCTCATAAGACTGCAGTAGAAATCATCATATTTTTAAGTCTGATAAATTAGAAAACTCATCCTCTTCATCAACGTTATTCTGATATATTTAGACTGCTCAAGTAATGAGATTCTGAAATGAAAATACAGTCCGACCTCATTTAGTTTAGCCTATATACTTAACATGATAGTTTTGGTACACATTTTCCTTACACTACTGGACACATTAAATTAATAAGTGTATTCTGACATGGATTTTTGTCAAAATGAGCCAAAACCAAAATTTCAGATTCCTGAATATACACTAAGGTTTACATATATTTATTTATATGTGCTTGTATTTTCTGAGTCAAAAAAATGGATTATTTGGATAGATTAGATTATGAATACGTTGAACTTTATTACTCTAAGGTATTTGTTCTTTATTTTAATCTTTACACAATTCTATATGAGACATTGATGGTTAACTTTCACTACTAAATTGACTCAAAGACACATTAGGATATTCATATCTTAGCGTTTGAGAGTTTTTCTAAGGCAGAAAACTCTACCTGAATGTGCAAAGAACTATCTCCTAGATTATTAACTTGAGCTAAATTAAAAAGGGAAAGAGCTGCAGACCACCTATGTTGATATGCCTTTACCTCCTTTCTGCAAACATACTGTGACTAGCCACTTCAAAATCCCATCATACCTAAACTATGAGCCCAAATCATTTATTCCTTAAATTGTTTTGGTCAGGTGTTTGGTTCAAGTGATAAGAAAGGAAACTAACATATATATTGGTTCTAATAGGTGGGACTGTTCCTGGTAGAAAACTGGCCAGCTTTTCTGAAGCCTTTCTGAAGTTGTTAACAGAAAGTTGAGAAATTGGAGCTTTAGTCTAGAAGACCCCTTCATGTTCTATAAATAAAGTTCAATAGGCCATTCTGATGGGAACTCAAATTGTAATGTCAGTGATATATAGAGAATGGAGAGAAGGCTGATGTGGGTTTAGAAGGAAGCAAAGACACTATTAGGACCTGAATTATTCACTTTACATTATGGAACAGAAAACAACTATTGCCTCATGTGAGGGTGAATTCAAAAACAATGAACTACTTTTTTAGTCGAGAGAATTTTAAAACAGCATGGCATCCAGACTATTCCATTGTTATCCCCTGTTATTTAAAGAAAAATCCTAGAATACTCTTAAATCCTCTTAAATCAGTAATACTCTGTGTCACAATCAGAGGGAACAGAAAGATTTGGAAAATGTACAGTTTGGAAAGAAACTCAAGTTTAAGGTTGTGAACAAAGGTACAGATTTCAAGGTTGTGGTTAGAGATTAGCACAACTAAGGAGAACCTCTTATTCTTGCACTGATACAGTAAAAAAAATGCTTAGAGTTAAGACCCTGCACATTACAGGTATATCATAGAAGTACATATATTTAGGAGACTGTACTGAAAGGTTCATGGCCCCAACAACCACCTGTGGGAAAATGGTCTCAGATTTAGTTGCCAGATTGTACTGAGGCCACAATAGCTGTTGGAGGAGGACAGACTACATCTTAAGGTGGTAGCAGAGCCTGATAGTATTTTCCACATAGTACTAGATTTGCTGGCATAAAAAAAAATTCCAGAGTCAAGGCATCACAAAGGCCTTCACCAAAATTCCAGAAAGCTGCTGAAGTCAAGGCATGTGTGACAAGGTCAGGTTCTGTGCAAGGAGGCCATGAAAGGCCACCCCGCAGAAATTCTAAAAGTATATTTACATTCTGAATCACTTCTTTTGAATTCATGTGTAAGAAGATCGAGTCTTCCAGGCCAGGTTTTCTTAAACCACATCCATTGCATTACACTCCTTGGTCACAGATGCTGTTGTATTTGTATTTCATAAATACCTCAAGTCTTAGGTATGGGTTCTATAATCATGCAGTCTATTTTACAAATCAACAAGGATGATGGAAAACAGGCTCCATCTGTGTTACTTTCAAAATAATGCCCACAATATTACTCCCTGGCCTCTGGCCCTTTCAAATTGATTTTGTATCTGGAGAACTTCAGTGGTGCATGAGGAGACAGACCCACTAAGTCATGTTTGTAATTATTTAGATGCTTTTGAAATTGGACTTTAAAGTGTCCTTTGAAAAAATCATCTTTTCATCCCATTTTTGGTATTGCACTTCTATTTGACATAAAGCAGACAGTTTGCATAATTGTAACACAAATATGGATTTTAGATGCAAAAAAATGTCTGTGTCTTAAATATTTCTGTTCCTTGTGTGGTCTTCAGTAGCATAATTTTTCTGCAATTCCTTCATGTGAAAGTCAGACAACAACAACTCATGGAAAGCTAGTATTGATTAAAGGAATTCCATGGTAAATATTAATGACTTATGCAAATGGTTTTATTTCATGGGAATTTCAAAATGTTTACTTATAAATTTCAGTATATTCTTCTAATAGTGTTGTTCCTTTTAAAGCCTAATAAGTCAGGGTGGGAATACAACTGAGGAGGAAAGGGATTGCATAGTATTCATAAAGCCCCAAGTTCAATAACCAGTATCTTTTCTTTCTTTCTTTCTTATACACACACACACAAACACACACACACTCAAACACACACACACACACACACACACAGACACATACTCACACACATACACATACTCATACACACACACTAAAATAAGTAAAAGCTCCCAATAATTTTAATGATCTTCAAAACTGAATACAATCTAATATAGATGTAGTCTATGTAGGAAATTGCTAGTATTAATAATACAACTTTGTCAATGAAAACTGCAGTTATAGATATTATAAAATCATGGTATGAATGAAACACAGTGGTTTCATCTTGATCAATTTTATAAAAGCTTGTTATTGTATAACTTTTTGTGTACAATATATATAATAAAACCCAAATACAGCAAGATTTTAAAAATGTATATAGATACCAAAGCTATTGCATTAATAATTGTGGAACTTTCTTTATTGAAATTATTTATAGTGTTACGAAAAGACTGTGGCTTATAAGGAAATTTGTAAAAAAAATTTAAGTGAAGTACTTCTATCATTAAACAAAACTAACTGGCACAAAGCAGTAGATATAATAAAGATATCCTTCTTTAAATTCAATAATGGAAACCACAACTATCATTTTCCTACCAACAGTTTTCCTCAACGACAGTAATACTCTTTTATTCTGACCTTTCAATTTTATTTTACTATTTTAATAGTTTAATTATAAGTGAAATTCAAGAAAAAAATCTACCTGTCCTTATTGCACTGTTCCTTTTCTCTTCATGGTATTCATTGACAGCAATCAAGGAATGGAGTGGGATTAAAATTGTCCATTGCAGTTATCAAACATGTGAATAAAACACTAAGCATCCGGAGACACTGCTAAGAGCTGCTTTATAAAGAGCTCTTATTTCTATAGAAAAAAAATGTGTAGAACGGCATAAGATGTTTGTAACAAATGTACTGGTATGTGCCTACAGCTTTTATAGAGTAATAGAAGTACATTGACACTCTTAAACACGAGATAACATTAATACACTAAATAGACTTCACAGGCACTCACTGAGTGTCCTAATAATCCATTTTTATAGTTGAGTGAGTGCAAATGACACTCACATTGTGCATTTAGGGAATTTTGCCGAAATTAAAAGAAGCCACTTCTGAGGAACCGTGCATGGAGGACTGATACAGCCACTTGGAAAAATGTCTAAACTTGACGTTGTGCGTTTTCTACAAACAACACTCAGGCATCTTGCAATCAAAGCAACTGGCAAAAGAATTCAGAAACTAAACATATGTTAAATGTTCTTTTCATTAATGCATATTAAATTAAGCTCGACTCCAAGAGATTGCCTATGTAAGTAGTGTTTTCAGTGTGGAAAGCAAGGCAAGCTGACTGATAAAAATACATTTCTCTGAAACAGGGGAAGGGACATGGGGACCATGGGACTCTGTAGGTCAATTTGTTATAACGTGTGTTAGAGAAAATTAATGAAGATCCTTTTTTTTTCCTCCAGATGTTTTCTATATTTGATTTCACATTTTACTATAATGAACAAACTTTGTATTTTTCTTAGTAAATGGCTGATATTTTGGGCTTTCAAATCTTGGTATTTTTCTTTGTAATGCTGACTAAAAGGATGCCATGTCTGGGAGCAAAGGCAATGATGATGTTTAAAAAGAACTGAATCATCAGTCTAGAAAACCCTAAAACCACAGCATCTGTAAGGACATATCACCTCCCTAGCTTCTGCCTCTTGATGGCTAAGGTATTGAGGTATTTGATGATGAGATCACAAAAGGTTTCTCCTCCAAGATTCCTACCACCCAGCTAAAACAGTGTGATGGAATGATGTGTGGTGAGGACCTTTGCCTGAGTTGCAGTGCTAGGCCACAGAACTGTGTGTCACTGCAGGATTCAGTGGTTTAGTGGGAAGATGTCTGTTCATCAAACACTGTTTACCAGAAGTCCAAGTTTCTGTACAGGCCTGTGAGTAAACTAGGAAAGCATCATGGCTTCGGGCACTCATTTGCAAAGAGCCTACCATCACTATGAATGCACAAAGTCATATGCTTGACAATAGGCTTTGTGTTCTTATTCTAGACCCCAATAGCCTTGTTAGTAGACAATGAAGTTTTGCTGTTATTTAAAGAAAAATCCTAGAATACTCTTAAATCCTTTCATAATGAAAACAAATTCTAAAATTTGACAAGATGTTATGGCTATTTGTGCTGAAAATTTAAAACTCAGTTCTGGTTAGGACATTAAAAGTTTCGTTGAAAGGTGAGATGAAGGTCTCATGTTGTAGTTCAGGCTCAAGCTTGCCTAGAATTCATGGCAACCTTCTACCTCACTCTCACAATGCTTTAAGTTTTAAATAACACCTAATTCACTAACAATAAAATGATTAAATATAAAATGGGGCTACATAATTAAATAATGTCAATCTTCCATAAATATTAACAAAATAGATTATGTTTGACAAACTTTTCTATTTTCTCCTCGATAACAGTCCAACACTGTAAGAAACAGTGTATAAATTAAGACTAAAAATGAAATATAATTTTGGAGCACAGAAAATTTTGTGCTCACAACAACAAAACAAAGAAAGCCATTTGCTTACAGATTGAAGACTACATATCTCCTAGAAATCATGACAGAGCTTAATCATGTAATAATGCTTAAAAATTTAAATTTTAGTTCTACTGTGTAAAAGAAAACATCATTTGCTAAGCATCAGCTTTGTCAGTAGAGCTGAGCCAATAAGGCTCAATATCTTGTCTCAGGTGTGGTAGAAGAAGATGGAGAGTTTTGCTAGGGTCTACCTCCTACTGAGTGCTGAATCTTTGCCCCACCTCACTCCTTTGTGCTTCTGCAGCATGCTTGTGGATTCCAAATTGAAAAGTGGATTGCAAGAAAGGGGAAGATTCTATTTTCTTTTACCTTTGTTCAGTGTAAAAGGCACATTAAATATTTATGTTCTTTTCATTATAAATGATCTCACTCATAAAAATCAACATGGTTATATTATTCTTTCTGCCTGGAAGGCCCTGACCAATATTTCTAGCACGATAGTTTCCCCATTTTCAGCTTCGGTAATGTGCTATCATTCAACCTAAGAGTATTACTAACCCAGTCATCTTTTAGTTTCACATTTAAGTGACTATTAGGATGTACTTCATGAAGTTTGAAGTGACCCTCAATTCCTTTTCATATAAAATATCTAAAAGATATCATTGACAGACAGATACCACTTCTTGGGAGAAAGCTACTATATTTTCTCCAAGGTCATAACTGTGCTAAAGTATCCAAGGGCAATGCTTTCAGACTGAATTCTATTTTTTCCCAGAGACATATAAAAGATGATTGATAAACCTAAAATTCAGGACCCACTTACAGACTCAGAGGGAAATTACATCTTTATAATGCTCCTGATGAAAGAACACAGGTCAAAAGCAAAGGGAATCACGGTCAATGAAAGTTTAACGTATAAAAAAAAAATCTGTAATCTTTTTTGAGAATTGGATAATTTTCTTGGAATGCAAAAGTGTACTTTTAAGGATATAGATTACCTTGGTTCACCTGTGCATGTGTGAATGTGTGCTATGTGTTTGTTAGTATCTGCAGAGGCCAGCAGAGGGCAACAAATCCCCTGAAACTGGAGTTACAGGGAGTGATGTGGTGCTGGAAACGGAACCCAATTCATTTGGAGGAGGAAGGCTCTGTGAAGGCTGTGTCATTGGGTTGAGAGACATTTTCTGAACCTAGTAGGTTTGGGCACCTGGATGTTGCATTTGTTCATTCACATGCTATGTGTATTCCTTGATGTGGTCAGCTTGTCTTGTAGACCTCACATTCCAAATAATTAAAAATTTAGGTATTTGAATGTTCTCTGTTGCTTAAGGGAAACGATTTCTGGCAAACATTTATCAAATTCACCTTGCACAGGGTACGTTTAAGCTTGTTTACTATCTCCCATTCTCAATTGTTGTTAGGTATTTAAGAATGACGGTTTTTAAGATATGGAGATGAATCCTCTATGCTTGTTTTACCCAAGTAAAGCCCACCACCAGAGATATTCACTACAATTACCAACTTTATGTAGTCTTTGTTGCTTTGAATTATATCACTTGCATTTTTTATATATTTTTAGTTTATGCCTATGGTGTTTTGCCTTTATATATGTTGGTGTGCCACTTGCATGCCTGCTGCCCAAGGATGCTAGAACAGGGAGGCAAATTACCAGGAACTGGATTTAAAGATGGTTATGACCTGGGTACTTTGGAAGAGCAACCAGTGGTTTTAACCATTGGGCTGTATAGCCTTAATTGTTAAATATTTTAAAGTATCATGTATTTTAAACTTCCATTTTTTCTCCATTAAAGTTTGAAATGAATCATATTTCCTAGTAACAAATTTGGAAAAAATATTTGAATTGCTTTTGAGAATGCTAATAGGATGGGTGAACAAAATTTCTTGTTTACAGTAAAAGAGTTGTGTTTATCAACTGAGATTATAGCAGAACCTATATTTGGTTCCTTAAGTCATTGCCTCAGTGAGCACAGTAGCTCCATCTCTTGGATCTACTACTAACGGAAGTGAGAAACAGTATCATTATTGTACTTTAATGCTAGTCATTCTTTGACCTGCTCTAGAAATTACTCATTGCATATGTTCAAAAACTGGCAGTGGTCAGAGAGCCACACATGATATGGCTGTTCGTTCATGACACCTTTTATCAATTTTGCTGGCTTCAGACTCTGCCATTGTTGTGCTCCCTGCTGGCGTTCCAGCTGGCTCGCTTGAGAATGAGGCAGACTATACCTCAATTCATGAAAACCAAGGAAAGTGCCAACTTCAAGTTTCAAACTTTGCAAATGTTGTTTCCTGCTAATGGTCTCCATATACACAAAACAAAATGTCACATAAATCTTGCCAGCCACATCCAAGCCATGACATGTAACTAGAGACAGATCTGATTATATGATGGTGGCCCCCAGTAAACTAATTTTCCTGAATCAGTCAGTAAGTGATTATGTGCTAATAAAATATTGTATTCAATGTTTAACAAAGTAAATTTTATACATATAAATATGTTTAAATACATGCTAAATATATTTAATACGTATTTATGTGCATGTTTATATTAAAGTATTTTGATAAATATACATTATTAAGGTAGAAAAAAAACCTAGATATTTCCCTATTTTTCTTGAAATACAGTTTCCAAGAAATTTATGTTTCAACAACCCTTGCAATCATAAATAAAAATCCAAGGACTACAATGTGATTCAGAGATACACAGAGACTACAATTATTCCTGAACAGAAGGAGTCAATGTAAATCCTATGAATTACATAGATGGCTGCCAGAAAACATACTTAATTATGAATGAAAAACACTTGGAGACATTTTTTTCTTTGACACACAGAAATTGCAAATCCTCTCAAAACTACTGTTCATGAGGGCTGCAGTCTCATCTTGGTTGTCACCAGGGCCCTCTGCTCAAGAATAACACCAATGAGTTATGCTCTCCAAAGAGGACATGACAACATTTAGTGCTGTCTTTGCACTTCAAAAGTTTTAGTGACTTTAGCCACTCTTACTTTCGTAGTTTTTTTCTTTAGTCAGTGTGGCTTGATTTCAATATTATGAAGCTGTTCAAATAGTAACTTAGATGTACACCTCAACAGGTTTTTACTGTAAAGTTGTGGCCTCCAAACACGTTGGCTTACCAGAACATGCCAGAGACATGAGTTTATACACATTAACCTTTTTGAGCTCAACTCTCACAGATACATTTCAGAAGAACCAATACATTGTAAGTCCTGCCCAAGCTGGGTCATCAGATAAGTAGTTCATTGCAAGGCTTTGTTAAACCAGAATCCATGTTGGCAGGACAGCCCAGTAACACAAATTATTAAATGACCCAGTTACTGATATTTGGGTTCAAACTTCAAGCTGAATATCAGAAAAGTAAAGTAGCCAGCCACTAGCTCTCCCCTCTTGTTCATTCTGTAAGGACTGACCCATGCATGAGCTCTTCACTAAGTGTCAGACTGCTGTCTCTCCTAGGGGTGGCTAGAGACTGAATGCCTTTCTGAGACCATGCTTCTGTCTTATATATTTCCCTAATAGTTCTATTAAAGGTGTGAGAAATCATTCACTCTTTTGTAGCTCTGGGTGGCCTTGGACTCACAGAGATTCTTCTATCTTTTAATCCTGAGTCCTGTGATTGAAGGTGTGTACTACCACCTCCTAGCTTCTGGCTGCTGGGATTAAAGGTGTGTATCACCACTGCCTGATCTGCTTGAGGCTGACTGAATCCCCAGGCAAACTTTAATAAATCATAAGCAATATATCAACACACAGCTTGCTCATCTTGCCCATCTTTATAAGAAAAAATACTCAGCATGGGGTGAGACCTATATTTGGAGAAATACTCCCCTAAGATGTGTTTAAGAGACAGGAGTTCTCTGCTGGCTGCAATATACTATGAGGTACTACAGGTAAAAAGTGGCTAATATTTTACCCCCTTTATTGTGACAGAAGGCTGAGAAAATTAAAGTCCCCTACCAATTTGCTTCTGTATGAACTCTTGCTTATTTATTCCAGTGTACCACGCTAACACAATTCATATACACTTGGTGTGTAAGGATCAAAAAGCATGGCCTTGATAGGAAGCCATTTTCCTTAAATTAAGGTGAGGATTCCAGAGTTGGGATCCTGTGTGTTACCTATCCCAGGGAGAGGCACTAAGATGCCTACTTGCATCTGATAGGACACCAAGAGACCAAAGAAATACTTCCAAATCTATACAGCTGGATGTACCACTGGGCACTGGAATTTACTTACAGGAGACTTGGTGGCTTGGGCAGCTACATCACTGGAAAGCTCAGCACAGGACGGATGCTCACTCCTGAACCCCACAGAATTAAACGTCTCTGCGCAGTGCCAGGCACTTAAGCCACTGAAGAAGAACTGAAGGCAATTGTGTGTTGCTTATATAACCTTAATGGGGGTCCTTGAAAGTCCTAGAAGTTTGCAGATTCTTGTGAGGTTTTGTGAGCTTCACCCATTCCTCCATCAGGAATCTTGAACCTTATCACCTATGGGAGAAGGCAATTTGTCAGGCACATCATTACTCTCATCGAACCTCAAAGAGTCTACATATTAGCATAGTTCCAAAACCTTGCACTCCAACAGCAGCCCTCCAGTCGCCCCGAGTGGTCCTCTCCTGCAAGCAAACTTGGCTACCTCTTGTTCTGCATTGGGCAGGGGAGTTCTTTCTATTGTCTACCCCTTCAGTGAGCTATCATTCAGATTTTGAAGACTTTTTAGGCCTATAAGCACAACGGTTACTATTTTTTTTTTCTGGTAACTTCCCCTGGAAGCCTTGCATTTACTTTTGAATGGCACAGACCATCTCTATTTTGTGTTTTTTGTTTGTTTGTGTTTGTTTGTTTTGTTACCCCCTTTTGGGTGCATTAGTGCCATATAAACCCAACATGCATCCTGGTCTAAATCATTCCCATACTTCATAAGTACCATGCCCCAACATGGGGATCAGCAGAGCCATTGAAAGGACTGAATCCCTGCTAACTAAACTTCTTTTTAAACTCTCTTATACAGTTCTATGTGGCTTGGTGAACTGTACATTAAACATTGCCTTCTAATATCCAGAATACTCCTAAATGCCTGTTCTTTCTCTCATGGTTTGTGGTGCTCATAGATACCGAAACCAGCAATAACCAAGAGTTCTCAATTGTTCATATTGGCCATTTTATAACTGACATTGCATTTTTATTATCTTTTAAAATTAGTAACAATATTATTTTATATATCAATCCCAGTTCTCACTCCCTCCCATCCTCCCTTGGCCCCTACAGACCCCCATTGTATCCCTCTTTTGCTCCATAGAAAGTATGAAGCCTTCCATGGGGTAATCATCAAAGTTGGTCACATCAATGCATACCTCCAGAGAAACTAGGTAACAAGGAGGATCCTAAGAGAGATAAAAGAAAGACATATATAGTCCTCTGAGACTGGGAAAGGGACAAGATCTCCTGAGCAAATTGGGAGCACAGAGGGAGAGGACAGGGAGTTAGGGAAAAGCATAGGGGAGAAGAGGACAGGGGAAGCAGAAATGAGGGAGCAGGAAGATTGAGTCTTTCAGGGGACAGATAGAAGAGAGTGTCAGCTATAAGGTTTTCCCTGCCGGTCTGGTCTCACAGTCGTGCCAGCCTCAAATAACACAGAGAGACACTGTATTAGATATAAATGCCGTTGGACAGTTACTAGTTTCTTATTTACATTTACATTCCTAAATAAGCTATATAAACACAATACCTAAACAAGAGGAGAAATATACATATCACAAAACTGAACTTAAATTGTATCAATAAATAAAAACCCATTCCAAAGCAAAGTATTCATATCTATAACATATTCTCCTTTTTTCTTTAAAAAGAGATGGGTTGTGATCATTAACCATTTAAAACCAACCTCATTTAAATGAAAATAAACATATATAGACAATATTTGGGAATTTGGGTGTCGTTCTTTCCAAACTGCTTCCTGCTGGTAGGAGGCACTGTCTTGGGGATCCTAAAAAGACACAGAAATCCTGGCTGTAGTTTGCATGGCTGCCTTGTCCCAACTGTTTTGAATGTTGGATCACCTGGGACTCTATTTCAGGGGGTCTGGTTTGATCAAACCACATTACTCTGGAAGGAATCCACAGCTTTTCATTTTCTTTGGAAACAAAAATAGAAATCATTTTCCCCAGTAACCTGTCCTTGAACTTAAATTTTGGAGTCAAAGTATTTTAAAAATATATAAATTAAATTAATCCTGCAGCATTTCCTTTAACAGTTGTTGTTTCCTCAGCAGTCAAACGATACAAAGACAATATAGTATCCAGATTTTCTCGGTATTTTTCATCTTTACGTGGTGTTTTGTTTTGTTTTGTTTTGTTTTGAGACAGGGTTTCTCTGTGCAACTCTGGCTGCCCGGAATTCACTCTGTAGACCAGGTTTACTTTGAAATCACAGAGATCTGTTTGCCTCTGTCTCCCAAGTGCTGGAATTTAAGGCGTGTGCCACCACACCCAGCTCTTCTCTGTCTTTTAAAAACCATTTTATTCTTTTTCTATCCCAAGTATTTTAAAATACACTGTAAACTTTTAGCGATTTTTCTTAATCTGAATCTGTCTTTACTGTAAATCTTTATCTTTTTCTATCCAGGAGTCTTTATCTGGTAAGCAACGACATTGCTAAAATGAAAGTCATAGTTGTATTAGCCTTGATCTATCCAAGATGGCGGCAGCTACTTTTACCACCATCACGGAGAGCTGTGCTCACTGCCTTGGTCTACGCTGCATCCAGCAGCATGCTGCTGGCTTGGAGATGTGGTGACTGCCATTGCCAGCTCTGATACACACCAATAAATTGTTAGCAGTACTTCTTAAAAGCCGTGAGGAATTTGCAGCTTATGCTGAGTCAGGAAACCTCCCTTAAAGGGGCCATGCAAATCTCTGTCTCTAGCAAAACAGAGTCCAACTAAGAAAAATGCTGCTACCAAGAAATCTTACTTGTCTCTGTTCTTTTGTTTCTAAAATCCCTTTTAAATCTTTTATCAAGTTTTAAGTGAAAGTTCTCAGCCCCACGTTGAACACCATTTTGTTAGGAGTAGTTTTTCCTGCCTGGACCCAGAGCAGCTCCATATGTTAGGAGTAGGTTTTTCCTGCCGGTCTGGTCCCACAGCTGTGCCATCCTCAAATAATACAGAGACACTGTATTAGATACAAATGCTGTTGGCCAGTTATTAGTTTCTTATCGGTTAGCTCTGTCTTAAATATTAACCCATTTCTATTAATCTAAGTACTTCCATATGGTCTCATCTTCCTGGAGAGATGGGTCAGCATCCTTTTTTCTCCTATCTCTCCATGCTGGCTCCTCCTTACTACTTCCTCTCTCCTCCTTGTCTCCTAGTCCTGATGGGAGATGTTATTCTGTATATATGTTTCTCATACTGGTTAATAAAGCCCTGTGGCCAATGAGATAGCAAGATAGGCGGGGCTAGGAGACAAGGAGGAAGAGGAAGTGAGTAGGGAGGGTCAAGATGTAGCCCAGGGAAGACGCAGGACACCTGCCGCGCGGCTCCCGGATAAGACGACCACGTGGAAATACTTAGATAAGTAGAAATGGGTTAATGATTAAGGCAGAGCTAGCCCATAAACAGTAATGGTAACTGGCCAACAGGATTGTACCAAATACAGAGTCTCTGAGTGTTATTTGGGGCACACGTGGTTGCGGGACCATGGCGGCAGGTCCGGGAGGCCGGCGGGGAGGAACCTGCCGTAACATAGTCCCACCTATCTTTCTTTCCTATTGGCCAACAGTCTTTATTCATTAACCAATAAGAGAAACATATTTACAGAATGACATCTCCCATCAGGAGAACAAGACAAGAGACACCTTAACAGAGGGTGTCATTATAAGTTTAAAGAGAAATCTGGCACTAGGAAAATGTCCAGAGATATATAAGGATGACCCCAACTAAGAATCTAAACAATAGTGGGGAAGGTTATCTTAAATGTCCTACCCCTAAAAGGAGATTGTTAGCTACCTAACATGTCATCCTAGAGACTTCATCCAGTAGTTGATGGAAGCAGAAGCAGAGACCCATAGCTAAACACTGAGCCGAATTCCTGCCATTTCTTTTACCCTGGTTCAATCTTATTTTCTGCTTGACAAAACCTGGAGTCACTTAGGAAGAGGAAACCCCAACTCAAAATTTGCATCAAGGCCTGGAGAGATTGCTCAACATTTAAGAACACCTGGCTACTCTTCCAGAGGACCAAGCTTCCATACCCAGCACCTATGTGGCACCTACATCACAACTGTCTGTATTTCCCGTTTCATGGGATCCAGTGCCCTCTTCTGGCCTCAACAAGCATCACATACATGTGTGGCACAGGCACAAATAAAGGCAAAACAAAAGCAGAAACAAACTCATACACCCAAAAACAATAAATTTAAAAATGTAGAGAAATGCAATAATCAATTTGGCCTGTATCTAAACTACTCATTCTTGATTGATGATTGATAAGGGAAAGCCCAGCCCACTATGGGCAGCACCATCCCTACGAATGTAGATCTATTTTCTGTAAGAAAGCTGTCAGTATTTCTAGAACGCATACCACAGCACAAAGAGGGTCTCATGAAAGCTACATAGGGTTCCTTGTGCAACCTGTAGGCAGCTGTAATGTGAGTCTCCTGCCCCTGCCCCTCCCCGATTTATTTCATGCTGTTTAGATAACTTTCAGAAAGGGTCTAATGATTCTAGCCTAACTTTGTAGTGACTTTAGTAAGAGCCCTATCATCTTTAAAATCTTTAAATCTGTTCTTGCCTTGAATACCTACAGAACAGGGGCATAATGAGTGTATCGTATTCCTATCGCGTTGTTTGTGCATTTGAAAATGATACCACATTTAAAATAATTTCACTTCTGTAAATTAAAAGACCAGGTCTGTCATCTTTCATAAAGGACCCCACCCCTTTGCATTTGAAAACCTATGCTCCCTGTAGATTGCAAAACCACTGTTGAAGTTGATGTGGAAAGGGGAAGACAAGGCAGACAACAGCTGGAATGAATACGTTCAGCTCCTAATCCTATTCTTTTCAAAACATAACTAGTAGTTTCACCTTCGGCATGCATTATTCATCCCACTTTTTGCTCAGGAAAAAAAAAAATGGAGTGTTGGATAAGAAGATGTATTAAAGTAATGGAGGTCAAAACCACTGTGTTCTTCGCCCTTCTGTGAACAGCAAACACTGGGGTCAGGCATTGTGCATTCTGGCCGGGTGAGCTGGTCCCTGACCTCTACACTAAACAGCTTGCCTTGTGTAGACATTTGGAGAGGCCACGGCCTGCACAGGGAGAAGCGGAAATAGTCCAAGGGCAATTGTTTCCATATGCATTTCCAGAACTGAGACACTGAGCACTTTGGAGCCAGCAGGAAAGGGAAGCAATTTATCCTCTCACACCCTTCAGAAGCTTTGTGGGGAGTTCATGACCTGAGTCTCCCAAACACCTTTGAATATTGATTCTCAAAAGGAGTTAGAGGCAACTGTAAGAGTTAAGGATATTTATAAAATATACCTATAGGCTTAACAAGTTCTGTGAAACAGGGTTTGAAATTCTCCAATGATATTATTAAGCAATGCATATTAGACAATATAGAGTATGATTGCTGAATTTTGTTTTGAAACAAGTCATATTAAAACTGGCACTAAATTTTGAGATTTTTCCAATTATATCACTTGGTCCAGTTGCAAAACAGCAAGTAAAAGATTATTAATGTCTTTCAAGATTATATTTCATAGAGATGGGGAACATTTGTTTTTTAAAATTTCTATTTATTTGTCTTCTAGACAGATGTTTGTATCAGTGCAGTATCCATCAAGGCAAAGGGAGAAAATTGAATTTCCACAAATGATATTTGTAATAAAGTCCTTCACAATATGGTCATAAATGCATACTGAAAAAGAATAAGGCACCGATGGTCATGGATATCCCATGACTCACAAATATGTTCCTCCTTGTAACCATACTGACTTTTGATTGCCATTTGGGAAATTCACTTTCAGTGATGCCTGAAGCCAGCAATTATGTGTTTTAAATTATGTACATTAAGTTCATACTTCACGCCTCTGGCTGTCACCAAGAATTCTGTGCATTGCCCTCACTAGGTTGGTCTCCTGGGCAAAACCAAAAGCAAAGGACAAACACTACCACATTCACTTCTGGGGAACATGCAAATATCCCACCTTGTAGTTATTATTAAGATGTCCATTTTTACAGCTCAATGAATCAATGAATAAACAATATGTTGGTGTGCCAGTAGCTCCTAATGTTAAAAACAATAAACTGTGACTGTATGTGCATAACTACCACTGTGGCTTGACCAATTTCAAACTAAATGTCAGTAGAGAACATGGACACCTGCATGAGCAGTGGCTTCATTTCATTGACAGAAGACTGTCATAATAAAGGAAAACACCTTTCATCATCTTTAGATTGGATATTTCAATGTTATCACTCTGATATCATAGAACACCTTTAAGCATAGTTCATGAATTACTTAACTACTGTAAAATCAGTCTGTAGAACTAACTGGGAAGGTCTTATAAGGCCTTGAGCAAGTGTCATTAGGAATGGAATATCACAGAAAGTAGAAAAACTTGGGTGGCAGAGACCTTACTGAGCATGAGTGAATGAGTGAGGAACTAGGCTCAGTTTAAAGCACCACCACCACAACCAAAAAAAAAAAAAAAAAAAAGATACAATGACATTAAGCTACAATGACATTAGGCTGTAATACCTAATGCTTGCTGTACAAAAATATCTTCGTGCTTTTTTTACCTAGGAAATCTCATGTTTTGACAGGGTTTCTGGGCTAAATCCCAAGAAGCATGGCATCACTGAGAAGGATCTAAGGTTGCACTAGTTCCTGCCAATCGCAGATTCCTTGAGGAGCTTTGCCTCTGAGTTCCCATCAACCCACGGGATTAAGACAGGAGATATAGCCAGGAGTAGCATTCGACAGGAAAACCCAAGTCTCTTGATACATTTAAATAGCATGTTACTTCTCTACATTGAGCATGTCATGTAGTTCACAAGCTGCCCTGTTCTCTGCTGAAGGCTGACTTTGCAAATGAGAGCTGCTAAGAAAAGAGATAATGGGTGCTGACATCTAGAGAATTGGAAGCTCTTAGTTACCAGATGTCTCCCTTACTTCCTTTTTTTAATACTTTGATTTTTCACACGATCAGAATCATGTCTACAAACTGGACCGGAATTATGTGAATAACAACCACCTGCTCATGTGGGAATTGTTCTCACAACCATTGGAGTTGGGGATGTTAATAACAAGGAAATATAATTGTGCAAAGTAGCATTGCTTCCCAGAGGATCTTGTGATTTATCTCAGAAATATTCTTTTTTCACCTCCCTTCAAAATACACTTGAGTATGATGGTGCCACTTGAGTATCATTTTACTAAATATCTCACCCTTCTTCCCTTCCTTATCCTTTTCCCTTTTCCTTGCCTCCCTCTCTCTGTCACTATCTTCTTCACACTTCTGCACATGTATGCACCAAACATATGTACACACAGACTCACACATGCCTGACAAGTGCATTTTAAAACAAAGTAATTTGAAAGCTAAACTCAGTTCCTATTTTCCTAAAGGAATCCAGAAAATTAGGACACTGTGTGTGTATGTTGTATGGATAGAGACCCTCTAAATCAAAACAGCATTGAGTATGTCATAATTATCTTTATTTTCTTGAGACAGAAAATAATCTGGTGCATTCATTAATGAACCAGCTTATAAATACCTATATCCAACCTTTATATGAAACTATTTCCGTTATTTTAAAAGTAAAGTTGATACGCAAGTGAAAGTTGTTTCTGGATTTCATTTACAATAAAATGTAATGACTTAATGATAAGTATCTGGAGAATGTCATGGACAAACTATTCTCTAAAGGGGAAAGTCCACAGAAATTAATTCTTTTCTTTCTATTTGTCATTTGAAAATTGTTTTCTTCTATTTTAACAATACATTACTTCTTTATATGTGAGTGTATCACTTATATAGAAGTCACTATTCATTAATGGCTATATCACGACACTCCACTAGCCCATCTCAATAGTAAGCAAAAAATGATATAATTATTCAAAACAAGAGCAATTAGAGCTATATTCAGACATTTAACGTGATGCCATAATGTTTCTGATTTCTCTCCCTGTGTTTGTGAGAGAGACATCTATTTTTCTTTAATTGGCATCACTTTAGAAAAATTTTCCAGGGTGCCAGGCTAGGTTAGCCAACTAGATCCTTAGCCAACAAGTTGCAGATATTACTAACAGGCTGAGGGTATGATTAAGATAGTGAAATTAATGTGATGCTTGTTGGGTTAGTGAGTTTGGTCTCCTACGGGTTTCCTAGCACTTTTAATATAGCAAATTGCTTATGAAGCTCCAAGAGCAGTAGAAATTGTATTGTGGAGCCAATGTCAACCTTAATTTCCTGCAGAATTGCTTCCCTTTGCCTTTATTGATGCAGATCTCCCGGTGCACTCTAGAGTGAAGAGGAAATAAGGACTGGAGTGCAGGATGAATGGCCAAGCTGGGTTACCTGACTTTTAGTCCTGGGCTCCATTTCTTAGCAGTTTACTTATTCTTGGAAGGCAGGTTAGCTTGAAGTGGCCTCTGAGTCACAGGGAAGCAAGTAAGAAGATGGGAAAATTAGAGACCACAGAAAGGAGAGGAGCCATTATCTGTGAGTCTGTTTGAAGTCACTTAGCTGAGAGCCAAGAATTCCAGCACTGTTAGGAAACTTACTGTAAAGGTTGGTTACATAGAGACAGTGTTTCCTTTACATGGAGACAGCTGGAATATGAATGCTTAAACAGCAGCAAGCCCTTCTTATGACGTAAGAGTCAACGACCAAGTCCCTGGCAGCACTTGTCCCTTCCCATTTGTAAACCAACATTTTCTAGGAATCTCACAGGAAATTTTCATGTCACAAGACTCATAACAACATTTTGCAGACAAAATCCCAGTATAAACAAATATGAGGTTTATTTCCTCATTAACCTGATTTGATAATTATGTAAGTAATCCATTAAATAATTCCATATACATAAAGGTCCAAAGTACATCATTGATATAAGAGAAGCTAAGGACTGATTTATCTGTGTTTTTTTTTCCCATAGTATCTTTCAGTCGGATCAATGGTACTTATCCAGTTATTTCATAAAAATTCTTTTAGCCATTGTAGTTCATTTGCAGAACTTGTATTATGATCTATGGCAAGTTCAAGCTATTGTAGTTTTGTATATTTGCAGATAATCTTCACCAAAGAGAATGTATATGCTTTGAAACATGGGTAACATATACTAAGTCAGGGACAGAAGGGAGCATTGAATTTACCACTAGGGTGGTGACTGATTCTGCTGAACAAGGTCTAGGGCCATGGCCCATTCGTACAGTGATTGCCTTGCAAGAATTAGGAACAGATTTTGATCCCTAGAACCAATATCATAATTCTGAGTGCAGTGAGTTTCACTTTTAAACCCAGTGTTTAGGAAGGCAGAGGTACAATTTCTGGGACTCCCTTAAGAGCCAGACTGGCCTAATTGTTGTTGAGGTCCAGGTCAATGAGATACTCTGCCTTAAAGAAGGTAGCAAATGCCTGAGGAATGACTCTCAAGGTTGGCCTTTGGCTTCTACACACATGCATTCTTGCCTACATATACATCCCCCTCTGCACAACTGCTTCTGTATGAACAGGCACACAAGCACACACACACACACACACACACACACACACACACACACACATTAAAATGAAAAAAACTTAATATTAAAGTTAGAGCATGCTTCCAGTTTGGTCAATGTGACTCAGACTCTAATCATGAGTTCTTTTCTATTTATTTATTTTCTGATTTCTGTGTTACCCAGTCTGATTTTAACTCATTTTGTAACTCCTGGCTGGCCTCAAATTTGGAGTCTTCCTGGCTCGGTTTCTTGGATGCCATTATAGCAGGTATGTGCCCATGTGCTTAGATTCACATGAACTGTTTCCTCTCCTTATTTTGTGTTATGTGTCATACTTCACTTAAATGAATGTGTCGCCATTTGTTTATATATGTTTCCAGACATTCCTGGAAAACAAAAGATAAGGTCACACAATTAAGAAGTATGAGCTCTTAAAGAAATATTATGATGTGGAGAGAGAGAGAGAGAGAGAGAGAGAGAGAGAGAGAGAGAGAGAGAGAGAGAGAATGAGAGAATGGACTCACAGGCTCTATAGTCAGCTGCACAATGACTATAGTTATAATGCATTTTCTAACAAATAAGTGAAGCATTAAATCTATGCTTATCCACTGACATTTTGTCATGTGCTTAATTCAGAGTTCAATGCACATTTTTATCTGTGTATTTACTACAGAAAACTGCTGATCAAAAAAGGAATTTTAGCTATGGCCTGACCTCACATTCTGAACTTATCCACCAACCCTTACTGGAAACCTTTTGTAATAAACATCCTGATATATGCTTATTTATGGAAAAATCATTAATATTCTCTTTTCCATGAATTTCTTTTTCTACGTAAAATTTATATTTATTTTTGTTGTTTCCTATTCTGTTAAATCACTCCTGAGTTTCACCATTTACCTGTATGCTTCTGCTTCTGTATAGCACTCAACTTTGACCTGTCACTTGGTACAGCATTAGCAGAATGTGCTTCTGTATGCTCCATATTGCCATTGGGAAATGCCATTATGCTCCCTTGTAGATAGAATGCAGTCCTGGGACCAGCAGCCTATACATCACCTGAATGTTTGTTAGTATTAGGAGGTGTGGCCTTGTTGTAGCAGGTGTGATCTTGTTAGAAAAAGTGTGCCAGTGTGGAGGTGGGCTTTGAGGTCTCATATATGCTCAAGATACTGCCTAGCATCTCAGACCACTTCCTGTTGCCCTCAAGATGTAGGACTCTCAACTCCTCCAGCACCACATCTTCCTGCACCATGAACCATCATGAAGAAAATGGTAAGTGAGCCAGCCCAATATAATGTTTTCTTTTATAAGAGTTGGCATGGTCATGGAGTCTCTTCACAGCAATAATAATCCTAACTAGGACACATCGACCCTGTAGTTCAGAAACGCATTTCATTCCCATAGTTAAATGCTGTTGATATTCCACTGTTTGTGTCCCCTTCATAAGAGCAAGAACAGAGTAGAACCGACCAGCAAATTCATCCTGTCTCTATCTGCCTCTGTCATATGAGGCTACATGATGCTCAGGTGTCACTGTCTATTTTGAGCCTTGTCCAAGTGACTAAAGAGAACCTATTCTGTAAACAATCTCCAGCCTGCTTTCCCTTTCCTTTTTAATTGAGTATTATTCTACTTGCAAATCTTCAGCCTATATGCAGCTCAACAACATTTTATTTATGGTTCTTAGAACTATTTTTTCCTATTTCCTGTAGTCTGCTGGTATGCAATATGCAGGCATTGATGGGGGAGCATCATTCCCTTGCCTATGTGGCCACAAGCTGCTGGTCTTAATCCAGGTTATCGTGCTTGTGGAGCAACTGCCCCAATCCACTGTGCCATCTCCCCAGCTTACTTCTCTTCTCTCTTAAATGGCCAAGATTACAGATTGTTATTTACTCTCTCTCTCTCTTTCTCTCTCTCTCTCTCTCTCTCTCTCTCTCTCTCTCTCTTTTCTCTCACTCTCTCTCTCTCTTTCTCTCTCTAATTAAAGTCTCTGTGAGTTAAAGAATCTCATCTACAGCAGCAGCACAGTGTTTGGTACATGGTAAACACTCAGAAAGTATGCTAAAGGGTATTATCTCCTTTATGCTAAACCACAAAGGATTAAGCCATGTAAAGTACAACAAAGATAATAGTTATTGTGAAGTTTACCACACCTGGGACCACAACAAACCCAGAGATCATTTGATGACATTATGATTTTATACAAGAAACAGTATCTGAGGGCAAAAATAAATGTGAAAATAAGGAGCGTGGAAACAGTGTGTTCCTAATTGCTTTCCTTGGCATTTGCACACTGATAAGTTACAGCCAGGTAGTGAGCTAAATTAAGCTTCTGGAAATACCAGTTCCCTCTCCTTCTGGAAATTCATATTGGGGATTTGACAGAATGTACCTGGAAACACAAGTGAGTCAGCAGACATCAAATAAAAACACCTACCAGCACACAGAGCTCACAATCCCCAGTTAATAAACAAGGTTTCAAGGCCTTGGTGGCCTCCAGCAGCTGGAAGATCAGAAACGGTGGGAGAAAGATGCTGCTGTCTTCCCCATAGTTCTGTTCTCCTGTCCTCTCCAACGCTGCCCACCCACTCAGTTAATTTACTAAGGGCTGACTTGCTGGAGGATGAGAACAAGAGCTCCCTGGTGCAAAGCAACTCAGGCAGTGGTGCAATTAGAAGAATATGCAGACCTTCATCTAGAGGTAGTGGCCATTTCACACTCTGGCAAATGTTCCACCTGGTACAGGTACCACACGGCCTCTTACATTAGCCTTGATAGCAAGCAGCTGGAGCTTAGCTCAGGTCACACATCACTGAGTGACAGTGCTGGCTTTGGGCTGACTAGCCTGAGCCTTTCACAGCTGGAAAGAGTACAAAGCAAGGATAAAATATATCTACCTTCCCTAAAAAACCCTCTTGCTTTTATTCATTTTATCTCCCAAGCATGCCCTGTCTCCATAACAGATTATTAGAGTTGCCCAGCTAATCACCTTCAAGCATCCATGAAAATCCCAAAGATGTCAGTATGTGTTTTATTATCCACATTTCTACTGGAAATCCTGCCTAGGTAGCAGTATATAAAAATGTTCAAAAACACTGTTGCTTTATTTTTTTTTTCCTGAAGAGTAATTCTGACAAGCACTTCTTTGTGGTGGAATTCCAGAAGGACTGTTGTGCATATTCTGTTCATTAAAGTCAATTAGCTTAATGGTCAACATCCTTAGCCTCTGTGTGTGTGTGTGTGTGTGTGTGTGTGTGTGTGTGTGTGTGTGTGTGTGTGTGTGTGTTTCAGCTAACTATGGAAAAGATGGGACAGGAGGAATAGCTTGTATCCACATAGCCCTTACTTCTCTGTTGATAGCTAAGTGATTAAACAAAATAATCTAACTCCATAGTATAGAGTCCCTGGGAAATCAAATAAGTGGGCTGTCTGGGTGTTATCTTTCCCCATGTGAATTGTCCATTACCCCAGTATTTCAGTATTTCACTATTAAGACTCTCCCAAATCCTTCTTACCCTTTGTTTTGACAACTTGAACGTTGATATCCTAGTTTGCGAACTCCTCTTTTTGCTGTTCATCTATGTCCACCACCCATGCTGCTCCCCCATTCTGATTTGGATTTTTATGAGTGTCTGAGAACTTCCAGACTTCGGCACCTTTGCCCTTTGACTTAATGCTGCTTATCTAAGTTCACTGAAATCAGACATGAAAATGCAACACATGTGGCTAATTAGAAAAACCTGTTGCATAAACAGGATGAAGAGATTAAAGAACTTCCTAAAATGAGTTGTGCAACAGAGTCTCTGCTCTTGTAAGAGCAAGACACGCTGCCCTGGTATCCACTCTCAAGAATAAGATTGCTATTAGTCTTGCAAGGGAATTATTGCTGCTAAGAGAAGCCGTAATAGGATAAAAGCTTTTCATTTTAACTAGAGATAAGATCAACTAAACTTTTACCCTCTTAGTCTCTATTTAGTTTTAGAAAATACCATCCACAATGCTAAGCATAACTTATGCCTTGCAATATTAGTTTTCTAGGTGTATAACTTATCAATTCACTATGCTGAATCAACTCACGTAAACATCACATCAATGTCTATTTCAGCTTAGTTAAGAGCACTGATTATCAACAATATACAAAGACCTCACACTGAAGCATCAGCTAGACATGATTACAAACATTTCCAGGTCCACTAGGATGACAAAGGAGCCCACAGAAGTGTGGTGAATATGAGTCAGAGTTTCTATCCAGAGTATGGCTCTGTACTAATAGCCTTGGAATTTAAAATTAATAATAATTAAGCTTTTATTTATACTCAGTGTGCCAGAGACTGAGAAGATACAATTAAAAATATGTTACTGATAGTAATCTTGGTTTGGAAACTTAGGTGTCTCAAGTGAGATATGGAAAAGTAAATCATAGCATATTTTAAGTATTATTTTGAAGCAGTCATTGGGTTCTCATTAATTGAGAAGATAGAAAGTTGAAGTGACTTTTAATCAATCTGGAAAGTTCTGAAGAATAGAAAAGACAAACAATGTTATGGAAGGATCTAGAAAAAATACATAAATTGCATTCATTCATAAGTTAGAACATAGCCTTCACTTTTTAAGAATAAAATGACCAGCCACATACCCATTATGATTATTAATGGTTTTATAAAGAATTTGAGATTAGTCAAATCTGGATTTGATTTCTGGTTCTACTATGTAATTATGTTGTTGCATACTTTTGTATGCCTCAAATTCCTTACCCATGAAGTATAACTAGTAATATGTATACCATGTGGCAATTTATCAGATTATATGGGCTACTTGGCCTGTGATATTGTTATTCTCCTAATAAAGCCATTCTAAATTAAAGGTATCAACAGTTATAAAAGCAGAGATGACTAACCTGCAAGCAAATATGCCTCATCCTGGTCTACTTTACATGAGCTCAGATCATTTTTGTGCAGCTACAGATGGACAAAAGACCTCAGAAAGCCTGATATGATGAAGCATCGAGAGTGAAGGGCATAGCACAGTTGGCGAAGAGTTTGCTTTACAAGCATGTGTGTCTGAGTTCGGCCCTCACAAATGACTTAAGAGCGCATGGCATGGTGACACACACTTGTGGTCCTAGTGCTTGTGAGTCAAGGGAGGTGGCTCTTGGGGCCTTGGTGGCTAGCCTAGCACACCTGATAAACTGCAGGTTTACTGGAAGACCTTGCCTCAAAAAGTAAAAGATGGATGATGCCTAAGGAATGACATCTGAGGTTGTCCTCTGGATTCCACATATAAGCTAAGTTCACACATGTGCACATGCTCTCACAGAGAGATGAAAATATATACATACAATAAAAATAAACTATCCTGAGTGTCCTCCTGTGCCCTGATTGGAGCCTCCTGAGGACTGGAAACTGAACAAACACAGGGCAAACCCATTCCAGAAGATCAGCCTATCCACAGTCTGCCAACACCCTACTCCCAACTCCACCCACTGGAAGAGGAGAGCCATCTGAGTATTGGAACTGCTTGCACCCACCAGAAGAGAACCTTGGTCCGGTACCCACCAGGAGAGGGAGAGACCCCACTGGTAAGCACTGGAAGAAGAGATGGTAGATGTCAGTATAAGAACACAGCCAACAACAGAAAGATCAATGTGATGCCCCCGGGATCTAGGGACTCCACACCAACAAGACCTGAACAACCCAAAACAGATGAAGCAGAAGAGAACAACATTAGAAACAACTTCATGAAGATGATAGAGAACCTAAAAGAGGAAATGAGAAAATTCCTTTAATGAAATGAAAGAAAAGACAAACCAATAATTGGAAGAAACAAATCAAGCAGTGCAAGGTTTGAAAGCCAAAATACACACACACACACACACACACACACAGAGAGAGAGAGAGAGAGAGAGAGAGAGAGAGAGAGAGAGAGAGAGGGAGAGAGAGAGAGAGAGAGGGAGGGAGGAAGGGAGAGAGAGAGAGGGAAGTAGAGAGAGAGAGGGAGGTAGAGAGAGAGAGAGAGAGAGAGAGAGAGAGAGAGAGAGAGAGAGAGAGAGAGGGAGGGAGGGAGAGAGAGAGAGAGAGAGTCTGAAAGAATTCTGGAAATAGAAAAGCTGGTTAAATGATCAAGAACTACAGGTGCAAGGGAAACCAACAGAATGCAAGAGGTGGAAGAGAGAATCTCAGGCATTGAAGATAAACTAAAGGAAATAGATTCATTGGCCAAAGAATATCTTAAGCCCCACAAGATTTCTGGAGCAAACTGGGAGCATGGGGGAGGGGAGAGGGAGTTAGGAGAAAGAGAAGGGGAGAAGAGGAGGGGAGAGGTGGGCATAAGGGAGCAGGAAGATTGAATCAGTGAAAGAATGGAGGAGAGCAAGAAAAAAGATACCATAATAGAGGGAATGATTGTAGGTTTAAAGAAAAATCTGGCACTTGTGAAATGTCCAGAGATCTACAAGGATGACCCCAACTAACAATGTAAGCAATAGCGGAGAGGCTACCTTAATGCCCTTCCCTGATAATGAGACTGATGATTACCTTATATGCCATCCTAGAGGCCACATCCGGTAGCTGATAGAAGCAGAAGCAGACAACCACAGCCAAACACTCAGCCAAACTCCTGGAATCCAGCTGCAGAGGAGGAGGGATGAGCAAAGGGGTCAAGACCAGGCTGGAGAAACCCGCAGAAACAGCTGACCTGAACAAGGGGGAGCTCATGCACCCCAGTCTGATAGCTGGGAAACCAGCATAGGACTGACCAAGACCCCATGAATATGGGTGTTAGTTAGGATGACTAGGCTGCCATCCTCTCGTAGTGAATCAGTATTTATCCCTACTGTCATATCATATATCATGACAGACTTTGAAGATCCCCCAGGGAAGGCCTCACCCTCCCTGGGGAGCAGAAAGGGGATGGGATGGCAGTTAGGAGGGGGGCAGTGGAGGAAGGGAGGATGAGTGAAGTGGGATTGACGTGTAAAACAAGCTTGTTTCAAATTTAAATAAAATTTTTCATAATAAAAAATAAAGTATTGAATAACTTCTGAAATTAATTTTAAAACAAGACTGGAAGAATGGAATTACTCTGCTTTTTAGACAATTGTAACTTTTCCCTCTTATTAACAATGCCTTTCCATGATAATGAGATTGATGACTACCTTATATATCATCCTAAAGCCCTCATCTAGTAGAAGCAGACACCCACAGTAAAACACTGAGCTGAACTCTTGGAATCTGGTTGCAGACAGGGAGGAGTGATGAGCAAAGGGGTCAAGACCAGGCTGGAGAAACCCACAGAAACTGCCGATCTGAACAAGGAGGAGCTCATGGACACCAGACTGATAGCAAGAAAACTGACATAGGACTAATCCATATTCCCTGAATGTGGAGTTAGTTGGAAGACTGGAGAGTCTTTGGGGGCCTCTGGTACTGGGTCAGTATATTATATGCATAGACTTTGGGAGCCCACCCCACATAGATACTTTCCAAACCTAAACACATAGGGGAGGGCCTAGGCCCGGCCCCAAATGATATGACAGACTTTGAAGATTGTCCATGGAAGGCCTCACCCTCCCTGGGGAGCAAAAAGGGGATGGGATGGGGTTTGGTGGGGGGTGATAGGGGAGCATGTGAGGGTAAGGGAACTGGGATTGACATGTAAAACAACCTGGTTTCACATTAAAAAAAAAGAAAAGAAAAAACAAACAAACAAACAGTAAGTTTTCTTCTCACATAATGTACTCTTATTAGGGTTTGTTCTCCCTCTACTACCCTCATCCTTTCCACCACCAATCCTACCCAAATCGACTTCTTGTTTATCTCTCATTAGAAAACAAACAGGCTTCTAGGGCATAGCAATAGAACAACAACAACAAAAAAAAAAAATCTAACATACTGGAATTGGACAAACAACAACAAAAGAGGCAAAAGAGAAGGCACAAGAAACAGACCTACTCATTTGCACACTCAGAATTCCCATTAAAAGCAAAACAAACTGAACCTGGAAGCCATAATTGATACACAAAGGATGATAGAGTTCAAAGAAAGGAAAAATATAATTAGAATAAAACAGAAGACAAAAAGGAGGAAGAGCTCTGAGAGGAAATTGTGATACAAGAAACCTCCAAAGACGCCGCTGAGTCTACCTGTGGTCATGCAACTTACCTGTAAGAGTAATATATTTCCCCAGTGAGACTCCTTTGGAGAAAACTAGATTTTTATTTGCAAGTGGTTGTCAATTGGCAATTGTTTCTGGGGTAGGGATGGTGCCATGTGTCCACTTTTCTTCTCAGTTCTAGGATCCCATCTGAGTCAGATCCACGCAGGACCTATGTGTTCTCCCTCAGTCTCTGTGAGTTTATACTTGCAACGATAGTGCTGATTTAGAGGGTCATATTTTCTTGGTGTCCTTTCTCCTTTCTGTCTTTTACACTCTTTCCTTCTCTTCTTTGGGATTTCCAGAGCCCTGAGGAAAGGGATCTGTGAAAAAAAAAAAAAAAAAAAAAACATCCCCTTTGGAGATGGATGTTCCAAGGTCTCTCTCACTCTTTGCATAATATCTGGCTTTGAGTCTCTGTGTTTGTTCCCACCTGCAGAAGAAAACTTCTATGATGAAGGCTAAGCAAGGCACTGATCTGGGTACAGCCAACTCTTTAGGAATCAAATTATTCCTACCACATATAAAACTTAAGAACAGTTTGGTTTTTACAAAAGTACCCAGGCTATCTAGTCTCTTAGAAGACATGTGGTGTGATATACATATATGTATATATGTTCATGGTATGTGTGTGTGTGGGGGGGGGTGATGTGAACATGTGCGGATGTGGAGATTGATGATGGACTTTTTCTCAGTTGTTCTTAACCCTATTTTTTGATACAGAGTCTTTCACTGATTTGGTTAGACTGCCAGACCAATGAGCTCCAGGTTTGAACTCACCTCTGCACCCCTGATGCTGTGATTGTAGACATATACCACTCCACTGGGCTTTTATGTGCATGCTGGAGATCTAAGCTCAGATCTCTTTGCTTTTGAAGCAAAAACTTTACCAATCAATTCCATTAAACCACACTTTAGCAAAATTACATTTCACAAAGAAAATATTTTGTGTATATGCATGAATTTTAGATCAATAAATGAATGCATTACTTTTTGTAAGGATCAAAGTGAAATCCAACTTTAATCAATTGCTAACAGAAGATATCAGGTGCCTAATTCCTGGTTAATATCTATATACTATCAAAGAAGAGACGTAAATATAGCCACCCTAAATGTGTGTATTTGTAACATGAAGATTAGAAGAGAGAATCTTAACTCTTTCTTTTCAACAGACTTTTTACTTGCATCAAATTATTATGAAGAGGAAAAACAGCTGTCAGTTAACTTCTTAAAAGCTTAGTGATCACCAAGTAAAAACATTCAGCCACAAATAAGATAAAGAAAATTAAGGTCTTGTATTGTAATAACCCAAAAACCCATCCAAGCAAATTAAATGTAAAGTTAAATATTGCTATAGACAAGTAGTTTTCTAAGTCAGTAGAAAAGGTATTACTATTTCTTTTAAAATATGTGTTAAAGTCACTTTCAAATATATGTTCTTTTTTTTTAACCTTTCTTCCTTTACACACACACACACACACACACACACACACACACACACCTTTTATTTTTATTTCAAAGTCTCTAGAAAATCTACTTAAATAGCTCTTATGTTATGGAGAATTTATAAATGATTTATTTCTTGATACAAGAATTTTCTTTTATCATTCAGAGATGCAACCTGTGAGATGACACATTGTTGCAGATAGAGAGGTAACATCTCTCAATTGGTATTGGCAGCAGCCCTGTTTTTATTGACCCTCTCTCTGGTAAATCTGAACAGGAGCTCTATGGAATCAGATGGGAAATAATAACTTTCTTTAGTGCCATTCAGGCAATGGAGAATGATTTTCCATTTGTGGAAATATCATCTAGGAAATAACCTGCAATGGCAATTTGTCAACAAAAGAAATCCATCACTAAACTTGATAAGATGGGTGGAGAGAGAAGCATGTATGTGCAGATCCACACTTGCCGTTTGACCCTAGGAGTCCTAGGAACTATCAATCATTCTGTGCTTCTCCCCCTGCATTCTTTTAGCCTCATCTCATTCTTTGCAAAGAGACTAGCAAGTGTATTGCTCCATTCAGGGTTATGCATGCAATAGCTTCAAAAACACTTTCCCAAGCATTATCTACAATCTAATCATCCTGGAGGAGTGACAATGTAGTATCAATAATCAGTAATATCTCTGTTCCCTGAAAGAGGAAACTCAAAATGCAATTGAGTGACTTGCTAAGACCATACATCTAGGAAGTGGCAAATGTATCAACGAAGGTGTTTTCTGAATCACTGCCTTTTAGAATATGTTGGTGGGGTGATGTAAAAATGGTCAGAAAAAAGAAAACAAGACGTGCTGAGCCTTTGAAGAGTAAATGTTTCTACTTCCCTACTTAAATAAGTTTTTAGTTACTTAATTTATTTGGATCAATGGAAAAGATGAGTTCAGAGTTTGTATGAGATACACATTTGCACAGTAATGTCATTTATGTTGAAAGAGTGTTGCTGGGTTCTTAGAGTGTGAGCAGAAATGAAGAAGACTTTTTGGTTAAGGCTCCTTAACTAAGGATTAAATGTTGTGGAGTTCATTGCACTGTATGGACAAAATGGCTCAAAAGACGATTCCAGATTCAAGAGGTCAGATGGGGAATGAGCAGATTCCATTTGTCCCTAGTAAGAGCTATAAAGCCACACAGCAAGAACTATGGGTACAGAGGGAAGAGTCATGGGAAATAGTTTTGCCACCTTGGAGCACAGACCCAACAACTCCTCATCCCCAGTGTGCTAAGAGATTTGGAAGTACACAGATGTCTAGACTATATTTGAACTCAGCTATGCAGGAGTTTATAGACTGCTGAGAGAAATAGAAAGAAAAAAGGATCACTGCAAGGCAGAGAAATTCAAGAAGAATCCACGTGGGGACAAGCACCTAGATCTACAAAGCTTAACAGTATAAGGCAAACAATAGCTTTTCAGTATCTTGTGTCCTAAATTTCATATTAACCCATGGCAACATTTAATCAAACCTAGATCACAAATTCTGAGTTTCTAAAGTTAATTCATTCAGTCAGCTTATGAGTTACTTTTCTATTGATGTGATAGAGTTTCATGACCACGGTAACTTACATAAGGAAGAGTTTATCTGTGCTTACAGTTCCAGAGAGAGCATGTCCATATGGCAGAGGAGGGATGACATGAAGCAACCATAGCTGAGAGTTTATATTATCAAGCACTAATATGAAGCAAGGAAACAGAAGAGAAAGTGGGATGAGGTCATGAATTATCAAAGTCCACCCACTGCCATGAACTTCCTCCAACATGGCTATACCACTTTCACCAACATCGTCACCAACTGGGGACCAAATGGTCAAATACGTGAGCCTATGGGGAACATTTCCTTTTCAAATAACCATGATCAGTAAGACCAAGCATGCCCTTGCTCTACCTTGTCATGTAATCAGAGATCTAGAGCTTGTGTTAAGCTGACACATAGGCATTTGTGGAGACACAGTATTCTGAGTATTCTTTATTCTGAACACATAATCCTTTCCTTTCTTTGCTAATGCACTAGTTCCTAATTCAGCCAAATACATGTGATTATATCATGTGTTAGAACACACAATCTAGTAACCTTGACATCAAAGAAGAAATAGTAATGAAGGCCAGAATAAACTTAATTTTGCTCAAGGAATCAACAAATAAATATGTATGGAGATAACTCACAGTATCACACACTACCAATCATCATTTCATATTGGAACTATTAAAGTAGAAACTGGAAGACCCTGAATGTTAGATCATATGTCATCACTTGTGATATTAACACAAGTCATTTCTCTTGTCTAGATGTGATTTCTCCATTTATAGAGTGTTAAATTAGTGAAATATTCCAGCTTATCTAAGAGTTCAGATCCCATGGATCTTAGGAATTGGGAATAGCTATCAATGGCATGAAGGAATGACAGAAAAGGAAATGCAGAGAGAAAGAGAATAAGAGGGTGAGAAAGGGGGGGGATGTCAACCAAAGGTAAGGTCATAAACTCACAGAAGAAATAAGAAAGATTTACAAACCCAGTTACACTGGTAAACATGATTTAGCAATAATATTTGATAATATATATATATATATATGTGATATTATATATGAAGTCTTCTTTGTGTAAAGGCATTTAATAGTTAAAATAGGAGCTGCCTCATTATACTAGTCTCTATTAATATGTTTGTGTTCTGCTTATCAATATCAGCAGCTAAATTACAGAAGGAACAAAAGTAACTTTCATATTTCTTACTAAGAAACATAGGCTCCAACCTGAAATAGCACCTGTAATACTGTTTCATTAAGTAGTTAGGCATGTATCACTTCTAGTACATTCACAGTGATTGATGGACCTATTTAGTACTTATGAATGTTTTTTACAATACCAATATTTATTGACCATATCATTGACTTACCAATTTTAGCATTACAAAAAAAGTTTTATTTTTTGAAAATACTAAAATTTAAACTTGTGTTTGAGACTATTTGGTAGCCACAATTAACAAAAATTAATTCAGTATCAATGAATGGTGACTTAAGATAAATATCAATAAATAAAATTTCTAGCTGAAATTGTCATAGAAGGCATTAGACAAGAAGCAGCTAATATTGGTGAATTGTGCGGATATACTCACTCTCCTATCACCAGATACATAACCCACCATCTTCCATTGAAAAGAATTAACACTGGAATTTAGTATTCTATACATTTAACCTTGGAAACAGACTGTTTCTCGTATTCTGACTGTAGAGCTTAAATCCCTGTATCCTGTGCTTTGAGACCAACCAGTCTTAGCATCTCTGAGGTATTTATTTTGCCACCAGTACCAACCCAGTGAAAAACCAACCAAACAAACAAACGAGCAAAGACAGGAGTGAAAGGTCTTGACATCATTCTTACCAGCCAGGTTTGTGTAACAGTCTTTCTAAAGGATGAGCAAATCCATGTGTATTGACTTTTGTTTTTCAAGTAAATCTACTAATTTAGCAGACTGACACTGCGAGGAACAGCCTTTTCACTGACACAGGCAGGATGTGAGATTGTTTGGTAGCCACACTTAACACAGATGAAAATGAATGTGTCACCAATGAATGGCGACTTTCCTTTAAATGTAAGTGATGTAAACATAATTCTCTCTCTTTGCATACCCACACTAACATTGTGACAGGACACTGGTACTGCTGCTATTCATTTGGGGTGGGGTTGAATGAAATATTTGCAGCCAATATCACAAAATTATTCACATTTGTCAATAGAAGCTAACCTATTTTTACCTTGATACAAGTCTTTGCTCTGACTAAGAAGACTTATTTGGGGAAGCACACCATTTGTGTTCCCTTTCCATTATCTTTCTCTTTCTCCTTCTCTCTCTCTCCTCCCTCCCTCCCTCTTTCCCTTCCTTCCCCCCCCCCTTTCTCTTACCTCTCCCTCATGTTTCTCTGAGTCTTCCAGACGGACCTGTAATCTTTGGTATTCTAGACCCTTAGCCACTATAAACTTTCTACGGTGTAAACCAAACATAAACATATATTTTGAAATGTCGAAGAGGTCAGTTGTCTATTTTTAAACATATTCAGCAAGGCTAGAGAGATGGATCGGAGGTTAAGAACATTTATTCTTGCAGAGGTCTATGGTTCAGTTCCTAGGACCCATAGCCTATGGCTTACGAACAACTGTAACTCCAGTGCCCTCTTTTCCACTGCAGGAAAGTGGTATACATACAGATATGCAGGCACACACATTCTCCCCTACATATCTTATCAGTACCTATGAAAACTGCAAAACACACACACACACACACACACACACACACACACTTTCAAAGACAATAAAACAATGACATTGAAAGGCTATTTACTATTCCTGAAGCTGTATAGGTAAGGAATAGCTTATCACAAGTGTATTCTCTGGGGAATGGGAGGTAGGGGGAGGGGGAACAAATAAACAATATCATGCACTGATAACAGGTAGGATGCTCTTAGGTGAAAATAGGCTAAGAAAACTGTAGTAAATTCATATGATAGATTACCACTAAGCCACAAAAATGCATTGGGTACACAAATGTTTATTACCATAAGGATTGAAAACTGATAAATCATTAGGACTGCAAAATGATGAAATATTTTATTGTAGAAATTCTAAATTCTAACAGACCTGAAGAGTTTATAGTTTTTCTTAGCAAAAGCATATCATGAGTACATTTTTATGTTGACTCTAAAAAAATTTCTACTAAGAAAATATAAAATTGAAGTTAATGACCATGTTAGAAATAAGGCAGCAGTATCAAATATATTCTACATGTTTAAAGCTAAATGATATTTCTTACAACATATTGTGTGGCAAATTGCCTATCATATATTGAATAATATGATCATATTCATGTTCTTTTTTATGCCACATAAATATATATTACATTTTTGGTAAAGATTTAATGAAATGATACTTCTTTACTTAATCTGCAATTTTGAATTGATTGCAATTCAGTACCATTATTTTTAAAATCTTAAATTAGGTGATCTTAGAACATAAAATAAAATGAACCTTGGATGTTATCTATAGAGGGTCCATCCAAGAAATTAAAAGTAAATGTGTCATATTTGGAGCAAATGAAATTTTGGCCTAAATCAGATTGCTGTCCTGTAAGTAGATCCTAGAACAGTGGCACGGTTTAGTCTGTGTTCAAGTCATCTAGCACTGTTGTGCTGTCATTTCATCGTGAAGCAATGGTTCTTGAAGGCCACATTCTTTTTTGACTGTGTCAGGAACAGTGGCAGCATCTCCCGGCATTTGACATTTGGCCCAGACTGCTGGCTACAATATTCTAACAAGCTCCTAAACCACAGGCAGTGGTCACTTTCACATCTCAAAATCAAGTTCGAGGTTTGAGGGGGAAAAAATAGTAGTGTTCCTCTGACCTCTTAAGAATGTAGACAGCTAAATGATTGGAGTTCATAGCCTATTGGATGCCAGCCTGCTTTATCTTCTGAGTCCCACCCTAATATTATTATACTTTTTTTAGTTGAGCATGAGGCTGTTATTCTAATGAACCAAGGTGAGTATTACAGAAGAGGAGGTAATCAACGGTCTACAGAGAAGGAGAAGTGATTCAAATGTGGTCTTGAGCACTCATATAATACCAGGATTAGGACTATAAAGCATAAATTGGTTTTGCTTCCACTGAACTTTGCTCATTAAAGCTATTATTCTAAGAATTCTATTTAGTTTGATGTTGGCTGTCAGTTTGTTGGATATTGCTTTTATTATGTTTAGATATGTTCCTGTTACCCCTGATCTCTTCAAGACCTTTATCATGAAGGGGTGTTGGATTTTGTCAAAGGCTTTTTCAGCATATAGTAAGATGATCATGTGGTTTTTTTTTTTCAATTTGTTTATATGGTGGATTATATTGACCGATTTTCATATGTTGAACCATCCCTGCATCCCTGGGAAGAAGCTTACTTGGTCATGGTGGAAGATTTCTCTGATGTGTTGTTAGATTTGATTTGCCAGTATTTTGTGGAGCATTTCACATCAATCTTCATGAGGAATATTGGTCTGTAGTTCTCTTTCTTAGTTGTGTCTTTGTGTGGCTTGGGTAAAAAGGTAATTGTAACCTTGTAAAAAAAAATGACAATGAACCTTCTGCTTCTATTGTGTGGAACAATTTGAGGAGTATTCGTATGAATATTTTATTTAGATGGTGCAATAAATGGATAAGGAGTGTGGTTGCTAGTGTTGTGTGGCACAGAATGAGTGGAGGTGTATAAGAAAGAAGAAGGAGAAGGAGGATGAGGAGAAGGAGAAGGAGGAGGAGGAGGAGGAGGAGGAGGAGGAGGAGGAGGAGGAGAAGAAGAAGAAGAAGAAGAAGAAGAAGAAGAAGAAGAAGAAGAAGAAGAAGAAGAAGAAGAAGAAGAAATAGTAGTATATGTCCCGTGTGTGAGTTTGGAGTGTTCAAGTACAGAGAGAGAAGCATATACCTATATGGTCAGTCATTCAGCGAAGGGCAGAGGTACAAGACTGGCAAGACTGACTTTATGTGTACAAAGCAGACAAATAGGGGCAGCTTCTCTAAGACTGGGTAGCAGAAGAAAGCCAGACACAAAGACAGTGCCCAGGACAGTGTGTCTGTGTATGTGTGGGAGGGTGATGTATGTAACTCCAGTTTCATAGACCCCAAAGCTACCTTTTTGCCCATAAAGACACCAGCCATACAATGGCTTCACAGACATACCTGAAGGCAAAGCACCTATCCACATAAGAAATGTCACATATGCCAGAACTTCTTCAACTCTCAGATGGTCTGGGAAAGGCTACACCATGAGCTCCAGGCAAACCAAACCTTTCATTTGCCCATCCCTCTGCTACAGATAGAGTAAGTAAGTAAATAATTAATTAATTAATTAATTAATTAAAAAATGTACAGAGCAGAATTTGAGACACACCCAGGATTTGGGCTTCTATGTGAAGTGACTGATTGTATTTGCTCTGTTTCATTTTGAATATAATATTTCAGAAATTCTGTTGAATTTCTCTCTATCTCAGTTATTCTTGTAAAGCTGAGTTGTTGGGGGTACAGATGAGGGTAAGAGGACAGATGAATATGAACTTAGTCAAAATCTATTCTGGTTAAATTACCATAGACAATGATATTGTGCAGGAGTTCCTTCATAGAAATCAAAAAAAAAAACCCAAAAAAACAAAAAAAACTTGTACCTTAATTAAATATAGAAAGTGTACAAGTTTCATGGAAGAACTATAACACAGAACATTTGGAATGAAAGTGTAAGAATCTAATATTCAAGTTCTATCAGCTGCTCACAATTATTTGTTCATATGTATAATCTGTGTTAGAACACTACTGAATCCCTGTCGTAAGGCATCAAGTAAACTGTGTGTTTGTGTCCTGTGGACTTTAAACTTTGTAGGAAAGTTTGTAAAGGAAAATGAAAGTTAGGTACCATCCATTGTGGATGATCTTTCATATTAAGTGTATAAGCTAGTACAGGGGAATAATTACTTGACTTACCTGCTTTCTATACCTTCCACACTGATTATGAAAATCAGTAGGTTTTTGAGAGCAGAAGAAATCAAACAGCTTTGGTCATGTTGACATTGAGATTTGTCATTGCAAACACAGTTCTGACATTTACAACAGTGTAGTGAAGGAACACTGTTGGCCTTGCCTGTACAACTTATTTATGATGGCTGCAGCAGAAGGAAAACTCAAGTACGTTGCTTCCTCTTTGTACTAATGGAAATGTCTGTCAGACAACTTGGCAAGTGATTTAATAGTTCTAAATGGTTAAAAACAACACTCCAGAATTTATGCTTCAGGCTATTATTTCCCCACTCATGCCCTAACCTCAAAGAACTTGACACAAATATTTTCTGACTCAATTAGTTTTTATTTATTTAAAAGATGGTAAATGGGCTCTGAGAGATGGCTCAGTGTTAAGAGCACTTGCTGCTCTTCCAGAGGATCTGAGTGCAGAAACCTGACTTATCAGCTAATACATAATTGTAACACCAATGGATCTGAAACTCTCATTTGGCTTCTATGGACACTTGAATTCACATGTCCATACACATATGACCACATACACACACAATCACTCACGTGAGTGAAATGTAAAATAAATCCTACTTATAGGATATATGTATTCTATGATTTTATTCATAGTGACTTGTGTCTCATGAGACTGAATTCTTATTATTATTATTATATGGGCTTAAATAAAGCCAATTTCATGCAAATACAGAGTGTCTTCTGTGGATCTCTTTGATTGCTCAGCTGGCAGAGCAGAGAACTAGAGCCATTACATTCTCTGACAGCTTAATTGTTTTAAGCAGGAAAAGAATTGATGTCCTAACCCATGGTATAGGTTAGCCTTGAACTCCAGTTAATACCTGACCCTGTATGATTAGCAGAACATTTTCAAAGCAGTCACTTCTTTCCAGAACATTCATGAAGATGAATGGTTTAGTGTCCAGTAATTGAATCCATGGGTTGTTTTATCTATTTTTTAGAGCTTTCCTATTTCTGCTGATGTTTCCCCATAAACACTTTAGAAGAAACTTCCATGGAAACGTGACTTTCACCCTGGACAATACTTACTAAAAATTTAGAGCAATGGTTATTTTTTTCTGCATAATATTCATAATAATTAACAAACTCATTTAAGAACTTTATGTTAAAAGATAAACATACTATTCTGAAAAGATTTTGCTCTAAGAATTTTAAGAGTATATCAATTACCTATCATATGTCATAAGATGCTAGGACCAGCCCTGGAGATCACAGATGACTTATAATATCACAGCAGGAAAACAAGATATTATTGTGCATTTTTCTGTCTTTGAACAGAAAATTTATAGGTCAAAGTTTATTTCTATTAGTTTATTTCTATCCTTCATTTTTGATATTAAGTCATCTGTTCAACAATTGGTTTCACTGATTTTTGTTTATATTTCTGAGACTATTTTCTTCTTAATTTTGCATTTATATAAATAATGATAATAATGAATAAATGCTCTAAAATTAATCTATATGGAATGGAGCTATATTTTAATGACAGAGTGTTTTCCTAGCCCTCATAAGGCCCTGGCTTCAATCCATAGTAGTTCAAGAAATATAGAAAAAGAATACACGAGTTCATGTCAACACAAAAGATACATAAATAAAATTGAAAGAATGATAAAACTCTTCTAAAGACCTCTAACAAACATAGAGGTGGTGACTGGTGGAAAATTACTATTAAATTTCAGTGGTGAATAATTAAGACAAGCAGGAAGTGTCCATTTCTGTGAGCATATTCTTGAATCTGTATTGTGTTGTCGAGTATGAAATTTACTCAGTCTCTACACCACATTGCTCATTAATGTGAACACAACAGTATAAAAGGTCTCTTCAAAGGCTGTGGCTTTGATGGACTCCACCTCAATCAAATAATCAAATATAGTAATAAAAAGTTCTACTTCTGAGTGTTGTTTTCAGAAAGATGAAGTATCAGACACCATCCATTTCTGACGAGCAACGAAGAACTGATTCTTATTCTTGTGAAAGTCCATGAAACTCAGTCTGAGAAATGTATGATGGAAGTTCTTGGTGCCATACATTGCCAAGTTCATACATGCCAATGTCAAGAAAACAATGAACATCTTAGGAACTGTTTCAAATTAAAGAACAACTGGATACAGGGCATGATCTTGAATCAACTGTTGTGGTAATTAGAAATATATAAACATGGGTTTTTGTATGATGTGTTAATGATGTAGTAATGTTCAGATCTTGTGTTGTGGATCTATTACATATGGTCCTCTGATGAGTTTTGGAGTGGAGGTAGAGCAAACCATAAAGAACTACCTATAAAATAGTTTCAACTGATTATAAAAAGTGGTATAAAATATGCAAGGAGAAATAAAAAACATAATTGAAAGAATGTTAAAAATGTATGAATCTATAAAAATAGGATCTTAAATAAAAGAGGAAAGGAAACGTCAGTGATCTACAGAGACATACAATATGGCACTCTGCTAAATAAAGAGATCTGCATGGAGTCCCTCCATTTCTAGCCTGATGTCATGGGATACTTCCTTAAGGAGGACCCTCCTTTCAAGCCTCATAGCTGATAGGATCAGAGACCTCTCACTTCTTACATCTTCAAGTCCAATACCCTCTCTTCTTCTGTAAGGATTAAAAAATACAGCCTAACTCTTCAATGACCACAGGAAACTAGAAGTCTAAAAAGCCCTAAATACCTTAAATTGTCCCTGGCAGTAAGTAGGCAAAAGGTCACATTCTTTGCTGTTTATGACAGGGTTGTTTATGACAAGACCTGTGAGTGTGTAAGACAGGAAATAAGCTTTGTCACCCCACCCAGAAGCCTGCCCAAATGCAGACCTCCAGGGCTATAGAAAACTGATTGGTCTATAAAGCGCAGGCGTGGATGATTTAAATTGATTGGTCCGCACCACCTGGGATCTGGATATTATGAGATAATTGGTTTAAGATGTGCGGGCTTTGTTGTAACCCTATAAAAGCTGTCTCAATTCTGTACTCAGGGTCCTCAATCCTCTACCCCTGAGTGGCGTATGGCTGTGAACCCCAGTGCACTTGGAATATAAAAGACCTCATGCTTTTACATCAAGACCGCTTCTCATGACTGATTGGGGGGGTGCCTTTCCTGAGTCGGGGCGTGAGGGACCATGCTCTGCAAGTCTTTCACTTCACCAGTCAAGTGACTGTGCACTTCAAAACTTGGTATGGGTCCAGGGAACTGAATGTGGCTGAAGACTATATTCACAGACACTGGTGTATATGAAGATAAGTTTGGGCTGCACTGTAGAGAGAGAGCAGAAGTTGTTTCTAATGAGACCTACAGCCTGAACTCATAGACAAAGAGTAAGACTTCCTGTGTGGGTGGTGTATGTGGGGCTGGTACCCAGATGAGTATGGACACCATGGTGAGAATCACCAGTGTTCTGTGGCACACCTGCCATGTGTGGTTGGAGTGTTTTCCTCACTCCTAGAGACCCAGAGACATTAGCTGGAAAAAAAAGTCACAGTCCAGGCAATTTATGTAGACTTGAATAAGGCCTCTGACATAGGCAATGAGGGATTATCCCATAGGTTCATAAACAGGGAGAACTGACAGGTCAGCTCCTGTACTAGCTGTGTAGTTCCCCGTGACTGAGGAGATTAAAGGCATAATTTCAGCCCAGCATAGGCCACTACCTTATCCAGAAGACACTGGTGGGCAGGCAGGCCATAGAGGAGTTCAGTCAGCCCACATGAGCCCTCTTGGCTTTTTCCTGCCTGGACATGAGAAACAAGCACCCCCTCCTACCCTGTGTAGTTCAAAAAGAAAATCCTGGGAGAAGGCCGAGCTCCCCCAGTCTCCATTTTCTAGGAAGGGACTAGTGTGGCTTTTGGTGCCTCTGTTTTGTCTTGTATTTGTTTTATCAGCCTGTGTCACTTTCCATACCTGTGTCCCCTGTGTGTTGCCACTCCCTCATGCCTTGCTTCTTCATGTCTCTTCTCTTCTTCCCCTGCCACCCCTTAATTCTTTAAATTTATTGGTAATAGTTCTGTTTGTTAACACATAACTTCCCAATTCATACTACATTAGGTTCTCTCCTTTCTACTGTCTTTGGTGAGGTATCTGTTTTCATTTTGCTTTATTCTGCTTGAATATGTGGTGTGGTGTGTCATCATTACTGCAGTCTGTTTTATCCCCTCACTGTGCTACGGGGGGTTAAATCTCACCAGAAAGATACCCATGAAGAATAAATTAGGAAAAATAGAGGTCACCGCCCCAAAAGAAGAATAAACCTTAGTTCACAAACATAAGGCATGTTCAAAGGTTCTTTCTGAGATGGCAGATGCCAGTTAAAAATTCTGGAGAAGATGAGGTCAGTCTGGGCTTTACTTTTGACTGGGCATTTGAGATATGACATGCTTTTAATTCCACACAGTACTATGAGGCAGAGCCAGAAGGATCAGGAATTCAAGGTTACTTGACTCTATAAGCAAGTTCAAAACCAGCCTCAATAATATTCTGTTTACAAAAAAAAAAAAAATTACTGGGTGTGGGGGCAGGCAACAATAGTACTCTGAAAGTTCCTAATTTTTCAATAATTGAATCCAAAGATTCCAAACTGACAAAAATCCTGGGGGAAAGGATCATGCATGAGGAATATTTGAGGGCAATAAATGATATTATATACGGACAAAACCATTTAACCTCCATTTTGGTTATAGATACATGTGCACACTGTGGACATATACTCTGAAACTGGTGAATCTTATCTTACATAAATTAAGTATAACTTAAAATTAAAGTTCCTTCTTTGCCATGGGATAAAATGAAAGAAAATTCAGAATTTAAATTTTGGAAAGCAAAGGAGCAGAGATTTATTTAAACCTTGGGGGTAGGAACAGTAGTGAGTGTTCTGTAATCACATGCACACACGTTGTAGGGCAGTTGGCAGACCACTGTGAAATCTGTTGTTAGCTCTGAATGAGCGACCATGAACTGCACAAAACCTCACTGTTGAGCAGATAGGGTAGAGCTGAGTGAAGGGCCTCCCCTCCACCACCTGCTAGTGAGCAGCCTATGCTCAAGTAGAGCTCAAATGGCAGACCTGCTTGTCTCCCCTCAAGAAACTCCAAAAGGAAGGCCGGGGAAGCCATCAGAAAAGGAAAGGAAAGTTATGAACAACATCTACCTTCTATGGAGCTATATACTCTTGTTACCAATGAGACATTTATCAGGAGGAAAAAGTTGCTTATGACAGCCCTGAAAGATTTGTGGGAGACCTTTTGATTTTGATTTAGTCTCATACAACATGGACATCTGTGTCAAAATAGACACCACTGACATTTGTTGGTTATATAACTCATTTTATAATCTATCCCATAAAAATTCTATGAGTAAATCCATGGTGAATTGGAGAAATATTATAAAATTCTATGACACTGGACTCAGGTCTGGGCTCAGTGCTTTTCCATATTTCAGTCACAGAATGGTCTGGGTGAATATTCACAGGTAAACTTGAAAAGATGGCTCACCATCTGAGAAGCGAGAGCAATCAATCAATCAGGTAAACTAAAGAACTGATAGAAGAAATTTGTATAGGATAGTTTTTACATTGTATAACCCCCAAAAGAGTTCTTACACTAGTTTATATACGCATGGATTGATAAACTGTGGATTGGATTAGCAAGTGATGGATATACTTGCTTCAGGGCTTCAGTGCAGGAAGAAAACACCACAGTGAATGAGTCTTTACAAAAACTGTGAAGTACTCCAACCATGATTTTGAGGTACAGTCAGTCAGCTAAAGCATTACTGACATTTATCACATCAATGGAGGAGGTAGAAAATGTGAAGAAAATGCAAATGAACTGTGAGGGCTAATTGACTATAACATCTGCAGAAGATGTCAAAAGGATGTGTTGTATTCTTTTGGCAAAATCAATTAAACCCAAGACAAAATTAACCATACAATGGAAATGGAGGAAGTGAAAGAATGACAACAAATAGCTCTGTAAACCACATAGTTGACCAAAGGAAAATGGCTTAAACTGGAACAACCTGCAAGGTATTTATAATTACCATACCTCCCAACACAGGTAAAGTTGAAAAAAAAAACTCAGTTTCTATTATGAAGTTCAGTTAACTCAGATATACATATATATATATATATATATATATAAATATGTATATATATATACATATATATTAAAATACATATATCTTTAGCATATTCATAGTCTTTAAGTCTTTTTGATGTCCAAATCCTGTCATATTCAGAATTTATGCAATATTACATGCAATTGAGCCTTTAATATGGTTTCTGGATGGCATAGCAAACAATATAAGTTTTGCTGTCTTGAAATCTGGTGAATATTGTCTAGATATAGACACCTGCCACATTTTCTCCTGAAATTCACTGTTTTTCTCTGGAAAAGCTTTAGTCTTTGTTGGATATTGATTTATTGATGGAAGCCAAACAGAAAATTAGCTCCCCAGTGACTATGCCTATTTTTATGACCAAGTGTTCTGGGCTAGCCACAATTGTCATTGTTAAGTGGTCATAGTTCATTTTGCAAATTACTCTTTCTGATTATAATTTACTCCAAAGTATAACATTCTTGTGGACAATAGACATTAATTACTATTTATGGCATGTCTGCTCTCAGTATAATGTAACTAACTTAAAAGGTTATACATGTTGCCAAGTTAAAAATGCTTTCTAAATATGCTTTTGTGTAAGGATTCTTAAGGAATCCATAATATGGACCAGATACTTTCCTGGTTGTCCTGAAGAAGCGGTAGATTTTTATGGTCTTCAGCGGAGCTTAAGAAAAAGATATCAGATGAGTGCTGCAACATGGAATGTTCTTTTGTGTTCTATTTCTATATCATTTTTCAAGTATTACTGAATACTGATCTTATTACTTAAAATGTATGTGGTAGTAGACTGGTGACTCAGGGTGCATGACAGATCATAGAAGGGGATAGGTAGATGATAAGAGATAGGGAGATTGGAGACATTTTCTTATATAAGGTCTGGTTTAGTGACAAGTAAGGATCCACTGCTAGCTTAGTCTCAACCACATATATTTGAACTCTCTTTAAGCAATGGAAGAAACAGATTTATTAGCTTTCTATATATGTGTATCTTTTAACTATGCTAAAGAGTTTCTTTAAAAATAGTAATGTAATTCTAGTATAGCAGTCACTAAAAATTTATAATCCAGAAAATAAGACAACTTTGGAAAATTGTAAGAGAAATTTTAACAGTGTTAATGTATTAGTCACTACAAGGGATGGTTCATTTATCTATGGTGAATCTCAACTTTGACCTGTAATGAAATCTTTCTACTAGTTAACAAGATGAAAAGCTACAATGCTCCTGCCTTACTTGTGGCATATAGGACACAATCATGAAAACTTCAGGTGACCAAAAGGCAACATTTTGTATGTCTATCATTTGTTAAATCATTTTCATTTAGTGAAGAGATGTCAATATAACTTTTCAATGACATTGATGTACAAAGAAACCAATGAGTCCACCAGTTTTCACATCCTAAAATATTTATTGTAACCAATAGTAATTTATTAAGTAATAAACCAGGAAGCTCATTAATGCAAAACCATTAATTTTCTTCTTCTAATATTATTATGAGAGTGATTCCATTTTAATTTCAAATGTGAGTGGTTGATATAAGACTGCAGTTTTTATACCTGTAATTAAAGCATGATTACATTTTGTTTCTGTCAAATAGTTCTCAAGGCCTAATAATTTTTTGGAACGCTACTTTGCATCCTATTAACAATGATACCAATGCTCGAACAAATCACTGGTGCTTGTATGGCACCTCATGTGTGGCGGATGAAGTGCAGGTTATGCAGAGGAACGAAGCACACAGCTGTCCTTCAAGGTGCTTGCAGTCTAATTACTGACAAGTTTACAGCTACAATGATTAAAACAGACCGTGTGGTTGTATGGCATTTGGAGCTGCGCAATGGCATCAGGTCCACAAAAGCTCTTGAATGCTGGTAAGGTTTTCTTCAGATTTTGCCTTTTGGGTTCCACTAAGAAATAGTTCTTGTCCTTTGGCATAACCTTAGTGCCCCTATCATCTGCAACTGGGGTGGTTCCTCTGGAAAATGGGAACCAGTCTACCTCAAGATCCATTCTTAGGCATATACACAAAGGATGCACATTCATGCAACAAGGACATCTGTTCAACTATATTCATAGAAGCATTATATGTAATAGCCAGAAACTGGAAGCAACCTAGATACCCCTCAACCAAAGAATAGATAAAGAAAATGTGGTGCATTTACACAATGGAGTATTACTGACATTTAATAAGGATCAGGAGAAACAAATAGATATTTATTCAGAGAGAAATAACTTACAACATAGATGAACATCAGCAGGTTCCTGGTCCCAAGGATGCCTCCGGATGTTCTCCTTTCCCTCATGCTGCAAGCAAGAGAGCTCTCAGAACCCCCTCCTCAGACTTAGCTCCCCCAGGTAATGTCTGCCACTGTCTCCACCCCCAACGGGTGTTGCCTGTGCCACAGGTACAGACAAAGTGAATATCTCACTACAATTCCCCTTTTAGTCTAAAGAAAAGTTTTAGGCAGGCTTAAAGCAATGCTATATACAAAACAGTGAATAACAAGTGTGCTCTAAGAAAAGGAAAATTGTTAACATATAAACTTAAGACCTAATTCTCTATTCCTAAGGTGAAGTAAAAATGGGGTTTACAATAGATTTGTCCTAAGCTGGAAAGTTTAAGTCTAGTACCTAATATATCTAACTAGGAAGAGAGAATAATAGTTGTGATAGTTTAATCTTCAACCTGATCAAAGACCTGAGAAGGAAAATAACAATACTAGGGTCGGCAGGAAGTGTGGATGGGCAACTTCCAAATGGTGCAGCAAGGACAGAAACAGCAAGCTACCTGGACAGTCACCCAAGGTCTCACAGCAATGTTGGTACAGCCAGTTTTGGCTAAGGTCTAGAGTATCTGACAGATCACAACAAAAGCAGGGAGGTAGAAAGGCTGTCTTACCCTGATTTGGCAGGGTTCAGTAGTCTTCTATGTTTGTCTCCTGCAAGCACATAAGACCGTATGTCTAAATCAATGGTTGGGGTAGGGGCAGTTCTTTGCCCAAGAGGCCATAGCTGAAGCAAGGATGGACTCCAGAAGGAGCAACAATAGTGTCTAACAACAGGGTATAACACTGGGCCCTCTCTCTCTCTCTCTCTCTCTCTCTCTCTCTCTCTCTCTCTCTCTCTCTCTCTCTGTTAAGATGAGACTACATGGAATTACTTAGATTAATAGGAATGGGTTAATATTTAAGCCAGAGCTAGTCAATAAGAAAAGCTTGTAAGAGGCCAACAGAGTCTAATACAGAATTTCTGTATGTAATTTGGGGCTGGCGTGGCAGTGGGACCAGGCTGGAAGGAAAAACTGCTCATAATAGTATTACTCGGGGGGGGGGGGAATGGAATTTTGAAATTTGCAGGCACATGGATGGAAGTTGAAGAAACCATCCTGCGTGAGGTAACTCAGTTACAGAAAGACAAACATGGTATGTACTATGTAGTAACTTATAAGTGGATATTAGACATAGAGCAAAGGTTTGTCAGACTACAATCCACACCTCCAGAGAAGCTAGGAAACAAGGACAGTAAGAGAGACATACACAGTTCCCCGGGGAAGGGACAAGAGGCCCTGAACAAATTGGGAGCATAGGGAGGTAGGAGGAAGAGGGGAGAAGGGGGAGAACATAAGGGATCAGGAAGACTGAGTCAGGAGATGAATAAAGGAGAGAAAGGAAAAAGACACATCAATAGTGGGAGTTATTATAAGTTTAAAGAGAAATCTGGCACTAGGAAAATGTCCAGAGATTGACAAGGATGTCTCCAACTAGGAATCTAAGTAATAATGGAGAGGCTACCTTAAATATCCTTCCCCTATAACAGAATGATAATTACCTTATGTGCTGTCCTAGAAACTTTATCTAGTAGCTGATGGAAGCAGAAGCAGAGATCCACAGCTAAGTACTGAGCCAGACTCCTGGAATCCAGTTTCAGAGAAGGAGGAGTGATGAACAAAGGGGTCAATACCATGTTGGGAAAACCCACAGAAACAGCTGACCTGAGCAAGTGGGAATTCATGGACCCCAGTCTGACAACTATGGAGCCAACATAGGATCAAACTAGGCCCCATGAATGTGGGTGTCAGCTAGGACTGGGCAGTCTATGGGGCCTCTGGCAATGGAACCAGGATGTATCTCTAGTGCATGAACAGACTTCGGGAGACCATTTCCCATGGAGGGATACTTCCTTAGCCTAGGTACATGGGGGAGAGCCTAGATCCTACCCCAAATGACTTGACAGATTTTGATGATCCCTCAAGGAAGGCTTTACCCTCCCCAGGGAGTGGATGGGGGATGGGATTGGGAAGATTCCATGGGGGCATGGAAGGATAGGAGGGAGAGGGAACTGGGATTGACATGTAAAATAAGATTGTTTCTAATTTAAATAAAATTTTATAACATAACATTTTAAGAAAAGGAAAAAAATGACCAACTTAGTGCTGCATTTATGTCGAGAATGCTTTTGGATGCTTAGAGTACTTAACAAATGCTGATATCATGATAAATGTGATGATTCTTAATTCACTGTTACTCAGTAGTTTCTCAAACTTTTGAGTATAAATTGAAGAATTTCTGGTTGAGAGGTATATTTCCTGAAAATGCATGCTTACTAGAAAATTAAGTACTGATGAGTAACCAACTCCTTCCATTCATGTATAGAGAGAAAGCTCAGAAAACCAACTATGCTTTAATTATTCAACTTCTGGATTTCAGAGAAGCAACTCCTCCTGCTAGCCCAGCTCCAACATAGCATACACAAAGTTAATTTATTGTACTACCAATCTTGTACCTACACTACTACCATTCCCTATTCTATGCCCTGAATACATAAAACACACACACACACACACACACACACACACACACACACACACACACACACCTATTAAATTGGTATAAATGAGTTCTGAAAGAAATGAGACACTGTCATGTCTAACATGTCTGGCTCCTTCTTTGGGTGATTGGATTATAGAATGAGTTGGATGGATTTCTCCCCAAGCATTTTAAACACACAGAACTGCCTCTTTCCTGGTGTTTATATTTAGCAAAAACCCTATCCACTCAAAAATTCTAGTTGATACTAAAAGAAACAAGACATACAGAAGGAAGAATATTGAACAGGGTTGGAGAAAAACACACAGCTTCATATATACCATGTAGAAATCTTCATTACCAGTAGACAAAGCTAGTGTCAGAATGTAATATGATGGTAAATGTGTTGTGAACAATAAAACCCTGTACAGGAGAGTCAAATTGCTTACTAAAGCTATGATGAGTGGAAAGTACTGCAGGTGGGGAATGTTGGAGAAAGAAAATCCAGTCCAATCTGTGAAGACCATAAAAGTGACAGCTGTCCTTCACTCACACATGGCCCCATCCACACTAAGAGGGTAATCATCAAGGCCATAGCAGTTGGCAGTGCCACAGTCCTAAAATAGTGTTGGGCTTTGGCTTATACTTCCTATCAAATCTCTTCTTGCATCTGTGAGCAGTTATGTAAGGGCAGCATGGTGCCTAGAGAATGCAGTTTGCAGAGTTTGTCTCCCATGTTCATTTGAGGATTCTTGAATCGCACTGAGTTTCTTGAAAAAGAGGCAAATAAGAGTGTTCCAAGAAAGGGTCCTCAAGAGTGAATGGAAGCATGGCAGGTGAAAATGAAAGCAACATTTTTTTTTTGTTTTTAAACAATAGATCCATGAAAGTAAATGTTATACTTCATATTTTATACCTCCGAAGAAATATTCCATTGCCTCATTACTGGAGCATGTGGCTATTAACTGGTTGGAAGACTCAATGTAGAATGAGTTATACACCTTCAAAACTATGGCAGGAATCACCAAGACAAAAAGATTAACTAGGGATTGGTGTCTAGTGTATAGAATTATAAGATTGGTTTCTGTTGTTGATCGCCACACTAAATCATCTCTCCAGCTCACTGAATTCTGTGGAATGAATCCCAAAGTCCAATTTTCCCACCCTGCCAGATGCCCCTGTCTTCTGCAACCTGGTCACAACAAACATTATGGATAATCATAATGAAGATTAACAAAAGCAGGCAAACACCTCCCAAGATTTTAAGCACATCGGTCTGGCAAGTGTTATTGTCAGAAGAGTTGAGAAATGGTGATGATGACCAAGAGATAACAAGAAAAGGTCTACAGAAGGTGACAGACATGTATTTTACAATCTGGGAAATGGGGAACTTTGAATGTTGTAGAGGACTGACTCTCTTTATGTTACCCCTTAAGAACCAGAATGTGGCAAAATTTCGTTGACGTTACATCATTATCTAGGATACTGATTCTGAAAATGTGATACCTGGAACAGAAGCAGGACTATTACCTAGCATCGTGTTAGAAATGCACGTATTCTGAGCCTCACACCAGGGCTCTGAAGTGGAAATTCTAGATGACAGTCCAGGACTTTGTATCAAATGCCAGACACCTTTGTGATACAGCACTGCTCTGTGACCCTGATGATGGTGGTGACAACGCCTGTCAAATACCTTTCTCCCATCTCTGGTATATTCCTCTAACCTGATGCTTCAGTCTTCAGATTTTGCTCTTGGGGCTTGCATGAGATCACTAGGAAATGTCCTAATCTTGTCTCATGCTGTTCAGAAATTAGTTAAGACTCAAGTGACTAGGAATATATAGCTTATTGTGAAACATACACCACATGCTCAAGGCCCTGGGTTCATCCCTAACCCCATAACAAAATAAAAAATAGCTAGGACTAGGTTCAGTTTTAAATGGTCCTATATAACTTATCAACTGAAATATCAAGGGATTGCCATTATATATAGTCTTGACCCCAAGTATTAATAACAATGACCATGTCACAAGTGCCGCAAATGGCTTAATGACCTAGAGATATCATTGATTTTGACACATATTGAAGATGTGGGAGTATAATAGAAATGATAAAATAATTAAAATGATAAAAATGTTGTGTTTTGTTGGATTTTTGGCATAGGATTTTTGTTAAGAGCAGGTTTTTCCCTGCCGCTGGTCTGGTCCTGCCACCCTGCTGCCACGCCAACCCCAAATAACACGCTGAGACTCTGTATTTGATATAAGGTTGTTGGCCACCTACTAATTCCTTATTGGCTAGCTCTGTCTTAATTATTAACCCATTTCTACTTATCTAAGTATTTCCATGTGGTCATCTTACCTGAGCGTGGCGGGCTGGCATCTTGCTTTCTCCATGCTCTACATGCTGACTCTTCCTTTCTACTTCCTCTTTTCTCCTTGTCTCCTAGCCCCGCCTATCTTGCTTTCCTATTGGCCCAACAGTGCTTTATTCATTAACCAGTATGAGAAACATATTTACAGAATAACACCTCCCATCATCTCCTCTTTTTTGTCTAAAATAAAGAGGAGGGTTTTAACCTTAACATAGCAAAATATATCACTGGCGGGAGAAAAACCTGCTTGTAACAGGGTTTCTCTGTGTAACAGTCCTGGCTGTCCTGGAACTCCCTTTGTAGACCAGACTGGCCTCAAACTCACTGAGATTCATCTGCCTCTGTCTCCCAATTGCTGGGATTAAAAAAAATGCACCACTACTACCTGGCTAGCAGTGTACTGTTTTTAAATTATAATTAACACAGCCAAAGTATTCTTTAAAAAGTAGCCAACTGTGCACAGGTACTAATTTCTGGGGGTAAATGAGGACAATAAATTAAACAAGTATTAACATTCAAACTGAGTGGGGAATGACTCCGACAGTGATGATTTCTGTGTCCTGAGGTAAAAAGGCTATAAGGAAAATGTGTTTCGTCCACTCACTTCTGGGAATTAGAAGGGTTTATCTGGACTGCTATACTGCCAGAGAAAGAACAGAACAAGAATTCCAGGAATGAGATACATTAAGGAACAAAGAAAGGAGTCTTCCATGTGCCTAAAGGGGGGAGGGTTCTTCCATCATACATTCACCTGTAAGTTGTTAAATCATCTTCCCATAGACCTGGTTAAGCACATAGGTAACACAGCTTATGTTTCCTATACAAAGACTTCTGTACTTCAGCTGGGGTCATAACCAAAATCATACATGCTGGGAGTGAAGGAACATTTTGCAATGCTGGACTTTTCAAATTGAATGTCAAGAAAGTGCCAACTAAAGAATTTGAATCTCCAGCCTAAGAATGAAACATATCTTTCCCAGACATATGATTTCAGCCTTTCATGGGTCACATCACACAAGGCATACAGGAGTTAAATTTCTACCTGATCACTTATAGGTATTACTAGGCAGGCTTATCACAAGTCTAGATCTGATGGTTAACTTTTGAGGAAGATTAAAAGTTTTAATTTGAAGGTCAGACAAAGAACCATGAAATATTCTCTTTTATATTTTGGCTAGCCTTGCATTTAAAAAACAGATGCAACAAATACCCCCTATTTGGTGAATCAATGAGTGTATTGGGATTATTGACAGGACTATGGATCAGTGGTTACTTATAGGAGTACTCGAGACACTCGAAGACAGACATCACCAAAATGGTTACCAACGATAAGTGACAACTAACAAAGGCAGGAACCCCAGAGCTGTCTTCAAGACGTGCAAACAGTTTAACAGAGACTTTCTTACAGGAATTTTATGAAAACTTTACTATTGTATAGTATTGCTGTTTTTATTTAACACATTTTAATTTCTTAACATAAAGTTATTTCAATTAAACCAACAAAATCAGTGACAGCCTGTGGTAAATGTCTATGGCTAATGTTTGATACCCTTCACTCTTTTAAGAATTAATCCTATGCTTAAAGAGGGTGATGTAAGGACAACTGTGCTGAGAAGGCAAAACTGAGCCCATATGGAACATATCAGAACATTAAGCAAATGATCTTAAATGAAAACCCTTAATGACTAGCTATGTTTGGCAGCAACATTTTCCTGTAAAACAAAAAGCTATGATTCTTAATCGGTTGCTCATGATTAACCAATTAATGTCTTAAGCCAACTTTGCAGTTCTGGCCCAGATTCCCAGGACATAATCTATAAACTTTAGTCACAGGGCATTTTGTTGTAGGGTAAGGGTGACAAATAATAATTGCTTCATTTTTATTCTCAGGGATGCATGACCTTTGAGTGAGGGTGTCTCCCAAGTCTGCTGGTCCCCCAACATAGGCATTCTCACTCTCCTCTAGTTTTAGCTTATGTACTCAGCTAAATTTTCATCCCAACCAATTTGAATAAATTCTTTATTTTTATTGAAGGAGGCCATTCTGCTATAAATATTATCTAAGTAAAAAGGTGTTTATGTAAAGGGAGGAGTCATCTTCAGAGACCTGCTGACATAAATACTGTCATGCTAGAAGACAGAACATGCATTCCAGAGTTAGAGGGACGAGGACATGAAGCTTGATCCTGCCATCCATGACCTAAACACACTGTAAAGTCACTCTGAGCCTCAGTCGCTCCCTTTGTATGATGGAGCTTTGTACTTCACAAGTTGCCAGACCAAATGAGGCCACGTATAGTCTTGATGGAGTATTTGGCATAACGTTTTCAAATTCCAGATGTCATGGTAGCTAGGACAATGGTATAATTTGGATTGTCTTTTAAAGTGGTGTGCAGATTTTGTATGTTCTTAGATGCAATAGTCTATAGCCTGTCAAGGATTTGTGCCAACCTTCTTATTATAGAAATGCAATCAGAAGATATATTTCCAGCTTCTCTCGTATCTACTTGAGTAATTACTATCAATAAAATGAAATAAGTTATATTGTTAAAATTAACAATTTGAAATTGTGTCTATCCTTTCCAAGCCTTGCCATTAAGCATCAGTAAGTCTTTTTAACTTCCACCCCCTTTGTTTTACATCAGTGAGGTGTTATGCCCAGATGACAATAGGATTGTGGAAGATGGCAGAGGTAAAGCTGAGGGGGGGGCGACTTAGAATTGCCATCTTAAAGTAATGAACATGATTTACATTATTGCCACTATAGAAACATTATGTGGAATGTAGTGGTCACCCAATTAATTTAGGCTGAATTTATGCTTCTGTGCATGTATTTATGTGTATAATGTAACTGTGCAAGACTTATATCATATGAAGCTTCATCCTGCTGCCTAATGTGGTACTCATGTACCAGTCACTTTTTACCACTATTTGAAGAGAAAATTTGCTATCAGAAAAGATAACTGTGCTTTTATTTTCAATTTTATCTAACAGACTAAGTAAAACAGTTCATAGTCTATTCAATAGATTAAATTTAAGATTATCTTCTGCAATCGTATTTGAGACCTATGTTTCAATTTAATTGGTGCTGAAAGTCCTTCTGAGCTGACTTTATGACAGCTAATCATTATCTTTAATAGGATGCTGCATGGTGTCATCGTTTACTTGAAATAAAGGTCTCAGAGTAAAAGAGTAGCATCCACTATAACTAAAGCAAACATGCTTAAACTACAGTATCCCAGAGTGTGTGAATACCAATTTGCTTTTATCATTTTCACTGACTTTTCCCTTCACACAAATATGAAAAAAATTTATCTTTACCTCAGAACCCATATTTCTTGAGGTCATGACTGAGATACAGTACCCAGCTGTCTGGGAATATTACTATCAATATTATCTCTGAAATGGGTCATAGCTGCAACTACAGGAATTAATCTTTCCAGCTGGACCCTGGTGATATATGCCTTTAAAACCAGCGCTGGGGAGATAGGGTCAGGGGAATCAGATACAGACCAACAAATACTACATAGTGAAACCCTAACAAGAGGCAGGAGGAGGAAAAAGGGGATACCAGGGAGAGAGAAACAAGGAAGAGAAGAGAAGGAGGCAAAGTGGGAAATCAGGAAGAGATGGGGAAGGAAGAAGAAGGTAAGAAAAGAGTAAGAAGGAAGAGGAAAAGGAAGGTTTTCTATGGAACCAGGAATGACATTGGCCTGGTTAGACTTAAATGTTAACTTGAAATGGCCTAGAGCCATCTGAGAGAAAATACTACAATTGAGAAATTGCCTAGATCAGATTGGTATGTGGTGTGTGTGTGTGTGTGTGTGTGTGTGTGTGTTTATTATTGATGTATAAGGGTCAAGCCCACAACAGGCAGCACCATTCTCTGATCAGTGGTCCTGAGTTATAAACAAAAGCTAGGAAAGCACAAGGGAACAATTCAGAGCGTGAAGAGGTGAATAAGGATCCAGAAAGGGAGGTAGCAAGCAGATTCCTCTGTGGTTTCTATCTAGTTCCTGCTTGAGTTTCTGCCCTGACTTCTCTTAATGTTAGATTGTGACCTGTAAGTGTAAGCAGAACAAATCCTTTCTTCCCATGAGTAACTTATAGTGGAACATTTATTACAGCAACAGATCAAACCAGGACAGAGCCTTTCAGATTTTAATGGGCATGAAAGTCACCTGGACATCATGTTACAATGCAGAGTTTGGTCCAGTGGATCTGGGATTCAGTGGAATCTGTAGATTCCTAGCAAGATGCAAGGAAATATATATGCTGAGGATACAAAGCCAGACATCAGGCAACAAGTCACTGGAGGGCACCCTGCCAGGACAGAAAAAAAGAAAAAAAGAAAAGCGTGCATAGTAGCCAGTCTGTCCTCATGGTCTGTATGTAAGAAGATGTATTATTCATTCATTTTTAGAAAACAAAACAAGCAAACAAACAAAAAATTATTGCCATTAATTTTTCTCTTCTATTTTTATAACAGCTCCTTTTCTGAACTTGACATAGCCAGACAACTATTCATCACCAGGCATAAAACATGGGTTCTCAGAGTATACCTCTTAGCACCATATGCATTCTGGGAGATATTCTGACAAACAAAATTTTTCATGGAGTCAGTTGGAACTCCAGACTTCACTGATAGCTCATATTCATTGGTTTTGTGTCTGGTGAAGTTCTCTCTCTTTCTCTCTCCCTCCCTTCCTCCCTCCCCCCCTCCCTCCCTCCCTCCCTCTCTCTCTCTCTCTCTCTCTCTCTCTCTCTCTCTCACACACACACACACACACACACACAATCTACATATTCTTCTTGGAAGAAAAGCAAAAGTAAGGAAATTGTCTGTGTATCACAGTGCCATAATTTATATGGTATGTGCATTGGATGCTTTGGAAAGAACATACAGGCACACTCAGTCCTAAATGGAATGTCTCTATAAAATCCCTCCCCTCAGGACCGTGGGCTCTTTTCTTCTTTGTTTGTTTGCTTTGACCCATTCCAATCTGGTAAATTTTGTTTTGTCTAATATATTTATTATATTATTTTGCTTCAAAGCCTGTTTGTTTTCTATAGAAAAACAGACAGGGGATGGATCTGGAAGGGTGGGGAGGTGGTGAGTAGTAGAGGAGGAAGGAATAATAATCATGACATTTTACACAAGAAAAAATCCATTATAATTTTAAAAAAGGAAACATGTGCTTTCTCAAATTACAAAATAAAATAAAATAAATCACCACATTGCTACTGTGGAAACTCTAGAAGAAAATCTGAGTATTGTTGAATGGAAGAGGTCGCCAGTGTCTCTCTGCTATCTATGCCTTACAACAGAAGCACCTCTCTTCTTTTGACTTTTAAGCCAACACAAAGACACACTCTGAGTTTAGATTATGGGACCTAGGGAATTTAAAAGGTTGACAAGTTCCAAACTTGGATCTACAGAGTGTGAGAGAAAGTTAGAGAGAATGGGGATTATATTTTCAATTAAAAAAGCCAATATTTAGATTGTTAGTTGGGGTCATCCTTGTAGATCTCTGGACATTTACCTAGTGCCATATTTCTCTTAAAACCTATAATGGATCCCTCTATTATGGTATCTCTTTTCTTGCTCTCCTCTATTATTTCCCTGGCTCAGTATTCCTGCTCCATCATGCCCACTTCTTCCCACCTCTTCCCTCCTCTTCCCTTCGAACTCCCTCCCCCTCCCCCACCCTCATGCTCCCAATTTGCTTGAGAGATCTTGTCCCTTTCCCCTTCTCCAGGGAACCATGCATGTCTCTCTTAGAGTCTCCTTGTTTCCTAGTTTTTCTGGAAGTGTGGATTGTAGGCTGGTAATCCTTTACCTTTAATGCTCGTCCCTGATAATGAGATTGATGACTACCATATATGCCATCCTACAGCCTTCATCTAGTAGCTGATGGAAGCACAAGCAAACACCCACAGCTAAACACTGAGACAAACTAATGGAATCCAGTTGCAGACAGGGAGGATTGATAAGCAAAGGGGTCAAGACCATACTGGAGAAACCCATAGAAACTCCTGACCTGAACAAGGGGGAGCTCATGGAAACCAGCATAGGACCAATCCAGATTCCCTGAATGTGGTGTTAATTAGGAGGACTGGGCAGTATATGGGGTCTCTGGTAGTGGGTCAGTATTTACCCCTAGTATATGAATGGATTTTGTGAGCCCATTCCACATAGAGGGATGCTCTCTCAGCCTAGACACATGGGGGAGGGCCTAGGCCCTGCTCCAAATGATATGACAGACTTTGAAGTCTCCCCATGGAAGGCCTCATCATCCCTGGGGAGCAGAAAGTGGATGGATAAGAGTTGGTGGGGGGGACAGAGAAGGACTGGAAGGTGGAAGGTGCAGGAATTGGGATTGATGTGTAAAACAAGCTTGTTTCAAACTTAAATAAAAATCATATATATACAATTTGCAAGAGAATCCTTGTGCTTGTTTCCAAATTTTTGGATATATTTAATTTCTGTGATTGCTTTCAAAAATAAGTCTAATATCTAGAAATTGGGTTCTAGCAGGTGGATATTATCATAGCTTTTTAAAACATATCTTACAATATTCACAATCTGGCCTGTTACAGAATGTGTGTACACTTGAAAATGACATGAAAACAAAGCACCATGGGAACAACAAGTCATGTTCCACCACAGTCAGAAGTGAAGATCAAAGGAGTGCATTAATGTGCTCTCATCTTTATGTTCCATGGTAACAAATGGAGGGCCTGCTCTATATCTTGTCATTGAACATCTCAGAAAATCTACTGTTATATACTCAGTCCAGGGTCCAGTAAGAAGTCTGGAAAGGCAATGAAACTCAGATTTAAGTCTAACAAGTATACATATCTTGGTGTATAGGCAAATTCATTTCAACAAAATGTGCTTTAGGAAGATTTGTTTAGTGTTTAAAAATAAAAAACGCCTCACAACATTCCCAGATCACAGAAGTGCTTCTAGTACAGAGAATCCCTTCAGACCTTCAAATTCATTGCAATTGAAATCAAATGAGCATGGTCAAATAAATATACAAGTATGTGCACTCTTGCTCTGCATAAAGACGATTGCTAAGATTGTGCCTGATAGACATGTCATTTAGGATGCAATTTCAAAGCTCAAGCATTGGAAGTTTCTGTTCCCCTCTATCAAGCATCTTTTTCCCCCTATTCTTTAGCTTACTCATGAATATAAACAAATAACTGTGTTTTAGCAATTCCAAATATTTACCTAAAATATAACCATGCTTTCAAGAAATACTGCCATCTCTTTAAGTCTACCTACAGCAGGGAGGCAAAGGAGACTAAATCACAAATTGGCTCACAAATTCAAATTCAACAAGTGCACACAGACACCTGTGTGGAGTCTCAGTTAAGAGACTTGTTCATAACATAGATACGCTTCCTTTTGCATTCACTCTGAGTCCTAAACTCAGCATTCCTTTCAGGGACCTCTGAGGCCACCCTGAAATGTCAGGACTTCTTATGCTCCCTTCACGTTATCACAGCTTCCCTTATGTCATTAGTATGTTCTTCTCAAATATGTGGTATTTCCCAAGTCTGCAGAGAGGAAGGTTTAGTGCCAATGCTTTGTTCTCAATTGCCTAAATTATCTGATAATTGCTGCATATCCAAAAAACTTAGCCCTGTGCTTATAGGCTGCAAAAATTAGAAGATTGTGGCAGGAATTATAGGAAAATTCCAACAAAAATTATTCTGATAATATTGCAAAGAAGTGCTTATGGTTTTGAGAATTAGATGTTAACATGAAATTAATGATAATACTAAACATTGTGTGACGCAGTAGACATAAGTTACCATACATTACCACACACATTCTACTCAAGATTTTTCTGAAGAAAGCCTTGACATTATTTGTATTTTTATAAGAGTCGGAAAGATTGAATGACTTTCTAAAAACCGTGTTCATAAAATATTCAGCAGGGTCCTCAAAGCTAGGACTCTGCAATTGCACACCCTCTGTTTAGTTGTCTCACTGCACGCTATCTGGACACTTCTGTGTGAACCTCTGTGGTCAGTTCCGTTTTCTGTCTTTTTGTCATAAGAGTGTCTTTTCATTAGGGAAAACTTTAAATAAGATCAGCTGGAGATACAGATGGTAACTTGGAGAGTCTGAGGTGCAGAAATTAAAAACTGGGTAAATTTTTATTCTTTCCTGATGTTGAAAGATTGGGTAGAAACAGCTGACCTGAACAAGTGAGAGCACAAGAACACCAGTCATAAAGCTGGGGAACCAGCATTGGACACAAGCAAGCCCTCTGAGGATGGGTGCCAGTTGGAAGGCCTGGGCAATCTATGGGACCTCTAACAGTGGAGCTAGTATTTATCCCTAGTGCATGAATGGATTTTGGGAACCCATTCTGCATGGAAGGATACTCTCTCAGCCCAAATACACAAGGGAGGGCCTAGGTCCTGCCCCCAAATGATGTGACAGACAGGCTTTGATGATCCCTCATGGGAGGCCTCATCTTCCCTGGGGAGTGGATGGGAGGTGAGATTGGGGGTCTGTAGGTGGCAGGGCAGGATGGGGGGGAACTGGGATTAATATAAAAAATAATATTGTTTTTAAATTAAATGAAAAAATGAACAGTGGAATATTTTATGGCAAGAACTTTTGACCCACACGTGTACTTCTCTTCCAGTTACAGAACAGGTCAGCAAAGGATAGAAAAATGACTAAATTTGCTATTGCCCACCTTGGATTGGACAAGTAAAATAAAACTCATTAGAGGGTAATGTAAACTCCTATTATTAAGGGTGTTTGTTAAGGCCATGAAGCCAGATCAAACATGCATGTCAGATGTAAGTTTTATCTGTACAGATGATCTCATCTAAATTGTTCTGGAGAATGTGTAATGATGTGGTGTTCCCAGGTTTTGAAGTGAAATTTATTTCTCACTGGAGCTGCATGTGCCTTAGTGTTAGAAAGTGGGGCAGCACATTATTGGTAACAAGGTCATGTCGACAGGCAAGTGCTTCCCCTGGTACAAGCAAAAATTGCAGCAGCTGACCATGGCGTTAGACCTGTAAGGAATTGTAGTGCTTGTTTTAGACTCAAAGGGAAACCATATCTACTTGGGTTGTTTAACTTTGAGTCTGAAATATCCTGCAGAGGCTCACATGCTAAAAGCTTGGTTGGGTAGCTGACAGGGTATGTTGTTAGGACATGAGGTGTTCAACTTCATCCATGGATTCATCTATTGATGGATTCATTATCTGATACCATTAACAGGTATTGGAACTTTCAGGGATAATTCACAGTTAGGGGTAGTAGATGACAGTGTATTCATGAGAGCTGTCTCATCACAGGTACTTTCCTCATTGTTCTTTCTTTCCACTTCCCGCTGCCATAAGAGAAGAAATTCTCCTTTCTTCCATGATTACCACCATAGCTCCAGAGTGATAGGGCCAGAAAAGATGGATTTAAAGGAAAATCAGGAAACTAAGGATAAGAGGAGCTATGAAATGGGGCCTTCACTTAATATAGAAACAAGGTCAAAAGAGTCACCAAGTGTCAGTCAGTTAAATTGTAGAGAAAACAAAAAAAAAAACCAAACACACAACAAAAAAGACAGACGTAACGCCATGACGCCAAACATGTATGAGAAGAATGCCAGGTGGACTCTTCCAAAAGTCTTGGGACACATTTGAGTGTCAAAACAGTTTCCAGAAATGAGGCTATTGGTGAATATTTAACAAAATGTTAAGGAAAAAGACCATTATTATTAGTAGTAGGCTTAGACCATTGAGATGTAGGATTTATGTTATGAATAAAAGTTTAAAGTAGTCTCAACTTTCACAGACATGGCAGCAAGTCCAGACAGCCTGTCTTTAGCTTTTTCTAGCCCCCTTAGGTCATCTGTCCCTCCAGAGGTCACCGTGTTTGCACAGTTACATAAGGAAGTGGATTACTCTGTAGAACAGAAGGCAAAGCCAGCTCCAAAGAATTTCCTACTATACTTCTTCACATTCATGAGTGGCCAGTACACTGCTACTTTGTCTAGAATAAAAATGTTTGGCGTCTTCCTTCAAAGAATTTAGTGATCAAACTATAATATGGTCCCAATTCCATGCTCTCTCAACTCTTCTTCATAATGAACCTTATGAAACATTCACTCAAACCAAAACCTGAGTATAAGAAAATTATTGCAGTATAAGTGTTATAGCTATAATTTCATGTGATGCATACATTTATATCTTTTATTAATATATTCAGTAAATATTTATGGAGCTCCCTTTTCTACCATGTTAAGGTATTGAGAGATCGTAGATTTTTTTTTCTTTATATTACTTGTTGGATATTTCTGAGTTAGTTAAGAACACTCAGTAATAAACACATGCCAACAACCATACACACACACAGGGGCATGGCGTGTAACATATACCAAGATAATTTGATATTAGAATATAATAGAGACTCTGTAAAAATTAGAAGAAAATGTTACTAACTTCAGGGGGGGGGGAGGAGAGATGATGCCTACCCAGATATCAAATTTCATTTTACAAGTCTATAAGGAAGAGGGAAAGCTCACATATGGCATACATATTTAAATATGATTTTTAATCTAAGTTGAAATGGAAATTTTTCTTATAGATTTCTATGTAAGAAATCCTAAAAATTAAACCAAACACTATCTTATAACACAGTTTTGTAAAACACAAAGGAATTGTTGCAGTAAATAGTTTGTCTGCTCCTCTTCTATTGACTTCATCAGATGATATGTACCTATTAATTATCTCAGGTCATATACTTCAGAGCAATTATAATTTCAGGGTAATTAACTATCCTTTTAGAACTCTTATTTCAAATGTGAGCTGGTTTAAAAATATGCTGGCTGTTCATGTACTTTTCTATCTAACTGTATACCATACATCATCAATGATCTGGGAACATAAACACACAAAGTTGTCACCCAAGCTATAAACATTTAGAGAAAGTATTTATTTGTTTAAAAGACTCCTAGAGTTCAACCTGTGCTTTCTGCACATGTATGACATATACATGAATCTAATTTCAAAGGAAAGAAGTCCCCAATCTTTTACTTAATTGATGGAAGATGTCATTCTGTAAATATGTTTCTCTTATTGATTAATGAATAAAGCACTGTTGGCCAATAGGAAAGCAAGATAACCAGGACTAGGAGACAAGGAGGATTCAAGGAAATAGGGAGGAGATTCAAGATGGACTGAGAGAGAAAAATGCCAGGGCCTCTCTCAGGTAAGTTGAAACCACGTGGAAATACGTAGATTAATAGAAATGGGTTAATATTTAAGATAGAGCTCGCCAATAAGAAATGCTAGTAACAGGCCAACAGAACTATATCTAATACAGCATCTCTGTGTGTTATTTGGGGCTGGTGTGGCAGTGGGCCCATACTGGCAGGGAAAAATCTACTCATAACACTTAATACTTAAAATTCTATTAAAATTTCATTGAGAAAATATAACGTTGTGCTGACTGTTACAGCTACTGAAAACAAATTCACATGTAAAACTGAACCCAAATCTATCTGTGATGCTTCAGAACATTTAAATTTATTTTTCAGTGTGTATGTGTGTCCATAGCTATGTATGCTACATGTGTGGGTATCAACAGAGGCCAGAAGAGAGCATCAGACACCTAGGAGCTGGAGTTACAGATGATTGGAGCTGCTGGATGTGAGTGCTGACAACTGATCTCAGTCCTCTGGAAAAATGGAAAGATGTGGATTTTTTTACCCATCTGAATTTGCCTGTGTGAAAAAATTTCAAAGTATTATATCCTTGCTATCTCAGTACCTGGATAAACATTGATTTATCATTTTTGTTTTGTTTTGGTTTGGTTTGTTTGTTTTAAACTTTTGAATAACTACAAATAGCTTCTTATGGTGTGTGGTTGGGAAAATCAACTCAGAAAACATGTTGTGCTGTGTTTCTACATTTTTACAGCTGCTAGTTTCTAAAAGTAAAGGCACCCTTTTGTACGTTTTTTTTTCCCCCTGTATTCTCAATGTTGTGATACTGGGCATGAAATGATCAGAAAACTCACATTCTGCCTCTAAAGAATATAAAATTACCCTGACCACCTTTCAATTTGCTTCTACTTGATCTTCATCTAGTATTGAACAGAGGTGAGCCCCAGACAGTCAAACGTCCCACTCCTAATGGCCACAAATGGATTTCTTGAAGTTGGTAGCAGAAAAGTAGTACAAGCAAATCACAGAATAAATGACATTCTAGGTTATTAGCTATGACTGAGTTCATTGCTAATGTGTATGTGGCTTGTTCTCACAGGACCACCGCCTCCTCCCCTCTGTTCTCCTCTCCTCTCCTCTGCATTGCTCTCCCTATCCCCTTCCTTTCTCTTTCTTCCCCTCCTTTATTGCTTGGTGTTGGTGGGCTCACTGCCTTCTGTCTCTAAACAAAAGGGAACCTGCTTTACCCACAGTGAAGCTCACCTCCCTTCTCCTACTAAAGTGTTTGCTCATCTGTGCAGTTCCTGGAACATTGCTTTGCCCTTTTTGGTCCAAGATCTGCAAACAATCCACACCTCACTGACCTGACTCAATTTTTCAGTCTGATGCCCTTCAGCTTCTGCCCTTCTTAATTCAATCTGTTGCATATTCTTTATATGCCTTTAAAAGACCTCCTCATTATTTTTTATCAACACACACACACACACACACACATGCACACACACACACAAACACATTCATGCACACACACATGATTGCACACACACAGGAGCACACACACATGCATACACACACACACAAGAGCACACACACATGCATACACACATGAGCACACAGACATGCATACGCACACAGAGGCATACTGCCCTATAACTCTAGTGAGCCTCTCTAGATGAACAATAAATATGTACTTACATGATATATGAGAGTTAAATAATGATTTTCATCACATTCATAAATTCTTTTACTCAACACTATGCCTTTGTTGTGTGTGAGACTGGTGTAAAATGACATTTCATTTCTCATGAGCTTTAAAGATAGTAACGTATTAGTCCTCTTTATTTAGTCAGAAAAATATGGCACATTTCATGATGAAAATGGAAATTATTTTTTTACGAGTATAAAGATTACATAAGAAATCAGTAAAAGTGTGCATGCCTGTATGCGCATATGTGCGCTAGAAAGGAAGACAACACAGAATGGCAAGTATAGATTATGAAAGAATTGGGGGATAAAATATGACTGAGAAGATAAATATTTGATTTATAAAGAACTTCATATCACAATAATCCCCTTCCGTACTCTGACCTGCCCACCCTTCCCTAAGAACATTCCAGCTCTTGTGCAATCATTAGTCCTTCTATCAAAGTGTGCATTGTATAAATATTAACTCATGTTGAAAGAAGCATATAAATATGCACTAAAATCAAATTTATTTTGCTCTTCTAGGCAGGTGATACATTATATTTCTCTATTTGGCTCACTTTCCCTGCAATGTTCACAGTGCTGCCATTATCACTGCAGATTCAGCTAAATTCATGTCTCGTTCTAAGCTGACCTCCAGGGACTTTCATGCTAAATTGCCTCAAGTCTTGCTCTGTTTGTAGAATCCACTGAAGAATTATCCTTCATAGTTTATTTCTTTCTTTTCCCCATTTCGCTAAATGATCTCCAGTGTTTTCATTTCCTTATACAACACCGTAAGTTCCAACCTCTCCTGTGCTGTGACTGCTATCTGCCACCTGCACTTCCCAGATGCCATCCACTTTCATGAGTGCAACTCCATTCCTTCCTCTTCCATGTTCTGCATGCTTTTTAAAATCACTGGTTGCCCCTGTGAAGTTTCCATTAGTCTATCTTCTGCCTCCTCAATGAGCCTGTCTGTGTCTCTGGTGGAGCACTCTACCTAGATTCATCTAATCACCCACTTTTGACAGCCAAGAGTTGATGCATAGAACTTTTATGATTAGACATACTCAAGGTATGGAAGGGTTCTGAGGTCCAACTCTCTTTGAAATGAGGACCATACATCTCACTTTATACACAGTGATACTCAGGAAATACATACGTGGTACTAGCAGTCTAGTTCTATGTATTTTTTAAACCTAGTAGCTTTCGCAGTTAAAAGATATGGGATATGTCACCCAAAATTCAGAGCAACAGAGCAATTTATTGAACTGAGACATACTAAGCTCTTCCCATGGTTTGTAAGATTAGCAAATCCAAAAAGATGTAAGATACAAATGCCAAGATACTGTTAGTGAAAGAATACTAATCACTTAGGAACAATATATACTATACGTTCAGAGTCACACCACCAGAATTAGAGATGTCACCCAATGGGAGACATCAGGGTAGACATTATAGTTTAATAAAAGATGGTTGGAACTAGGATCAATATGTAAAATATGAAAAAAATAAATTAAAAAAGGAAGTTAATTTTGAGAGTGGAATATTTAGGATATGCTAAGCTCAGTACAAGGCCAAATTGATTTAAGAGGGACTTTTGCTTAAATGAAAGAAGAGCCAGTGGTAATAGTTGAAATCTGGTCAAACATCCTACTGACCTGGGTGACCTAGAATACAAGGTCTCTCAGCAGAACTCATGAGAGTAAATAGTGTTCTGCTCTTCTCTCTTGACTTTGTTTATTTTTCCCATTCTAAGTAATTAGACATAAGGCCAACAGCAGAGCCATACTTTGTATATACTCTGAGAACGGTTTGCAGGATGTGCAAGACAACTCAGCATTCTGCACAGTGACATTTTGAAAGACATTGGTCACTGTTTACATTTCATCAGTTTCATAACATGTAGCTCCATTGCAGAATCTCAAAATACTAATTTGGGTTTTGTTTGAAGGAATCCATTATATGTATGTTATTCTGCTGAAGACTAAATATTTTGAGTTAATTTTGTCTCCATAAACTTGGTAGTTCTGGACCTGAGATGGATTACAATGCCATGGAGAGTATTAGTTCAATCTCTTTAGCCTTTATGGTTAAAACTCTCCCTTAGACTGGGCTTAATTGCCTTTCACATAAGTTAAGCCCAGCTTTGGGTCTTAGACTTCCAACATTAAACTATGATTCTTACTTCTCCCCTTTCAACAATTTCCCCAGAAACAGAGCAGACTTTATGACTAACACTCAGACAAAGGTCCTAAAACTACTGCTTTGAGACTTAACAGGGTCTTTCCTATCCACCATCAATCTCCACTGCTAATAAACCCCTCTGCTGTAACTCCTCTATGGGGTTATTTCTGTAAACCCCAGGGGACCCAGAACAGAGTCTGGGCTCTGTGTTTCTATCTGTAGTCATAGTCTGTCTTTGTTCCTATTTCCTTTTTAAAAGAGTTGCTCAGTGTGGGAAACTGTGCTTGAGACACAGCTGTAATGGGCTGACAACAGGTTCCTGCTCCCCCACATGCTGACTACAGGAACAGAGGTGAGGCTTAAAGTCTCATCTTGTGATTTCTTCAAATCATTGTGAAGCCTTTTTGATCATTAATTGTCAAAATGTTAGAAAATTTTTTGATTGTCCTATTCCCTTGCCTCTGGGGAATAGTTTTAACTGTCCAATACTAAATATGAGTTCAGAAGAAAACATTAAGAACATGGTTTAGGGTCTGGGGAAATGGTCATTTAGTAAAGTGCCAGACCTTTCTGCCAACCTGAGTACTTAATTATTGAAATCATGTAAAAGAATCCAGACATGACAGCCTTGTGCCTATAACCCCAGCCCTGTGGTGTGCAGCTACAAGTGAGTGCCTGAACTTCATTGTCTGCCTAGCCCAAGTCTGACATTCAGGTTCAGTAAGAAATATTTTCTCAAAAAATAAAATTAAGAGCCATCTAGGAAAGAAACTGACATTAATCTGGATCACACACACACACACACACACACACACACACACACACACGATCATATGCACACATCTATTTTTTTAAATTGTGTTTCTAGAAAGACTTCTTTGATACTTAGTATATTTCAAGCACCAAATATTTGAAAGTGTGAATATCTGATGTATGTGTGTGTGTGTGTGTGTGTGTGTGTGTGTGTGTGTGTGTGTGTGCATATATGTGTATGCTAGTTTGCTTTCTATTTCTGTGATACACGAAATGACTAAATTTTGAACTTGAAAAGGAAAGGGTTTATTTCATCTTGCAACGTACAATCCATCCATCATTAAGGGAAGTTAGGACAGGAACATGGAGGCAAGAACTGAAACAAGAAAAAACGCTTGCTATCTGGATCTCCATGGGTTGCTAAACATGTTTTCTTATACATATCAGGACTTCCTGTTCAGAAGTGGTACCATGCACAATGGCCTGGGCCCTCTCACATCAATAAGGAATCAAGAAATATCCCACAGATTTGTCTACAGGCAATCTGATGGAGGCATATTCTCAATTTATGCTTTCTTCACAAATGAATCTGGATTGTATCTTCCCAATTGAATCTGGATTGTATCAAGATGATATGTAACTATAATGTGTGTGTGTGTGTGTGTGTGTGTGTGGTATATGCAGGCATATATATTAATGGTTTTGATACATGTATGAACACATGTTATATATGCAAAGGGGTATGGAGGCTAAATGCCAGTGCTAGGTGTATTTTTTAAATTGCTGTCTTGCTGTCCACGTTACTTTTAAGACACTATCTCTAACTATCCTGGGTACTAACAAGTTGTGCAAAAGTAACTAATAATCAACTCCTGGGTTCCTGTTTTCTTTGCCTCTCCAACACCAAGATTATAGGAATGCCCAATTGTGCTTTAAATAAGTTCCCCCTGAGCCCAATGTAGGTCTTCATGCTGGTATGACAAACATTTTACCAGCAGAGCCATTTCCTAAGCTCTTGGTTTAGTGGATTTTTAATTTTCTTTCTTTTAATTTGTACAGTGGAGAAAAGGCAAGCATGAACTTTCCAAAATAAACAAATATTAATAATACCTTTTTGTACCTATATGCATAACTGCATTTTTATTTTGTAAAAAAAAAGAGTATTTTGAAGTTTTACAAAATTATTACCTTGCACCAAATATATTTCCTTTATACTGGACTAACTAAATTTCGATTGAACACAGTTACTTTAAAAAAAGATACTGCTTTTGAATTTGAATAAGCCATTCATCTTAAATACAATGCTAAAACTATCTTTTAAACTTCCTATAACATGTGAGCCTTTGGGTATTACCCCAAGAAAGGGAATTAGTTTGATTCAGAAGGTTTAAGCCAAATCCAATTTTTAGATTTGTCTGTAAACATAGACTCAGTAGAGTTTTCTTTAAAATTGCTATGTTTCTATAGTTGCCATTATGCCTCGACAAAATGACATGAGATAACAAGACAGGGAAAAATAAATCTCACATATAAAATTGATCTTGGTATTTATTGTAGGTTTGAAACTGAACAATCCTCTTTTCAACTTTAAATCCCATTTCCAGGTTGATCTGGCTTTGTTACTATATACCTGGAAGTGGAGCATGGCATTATAAAGAGAGTGCAGAAGTAATAGCTCCATTCTATCCCTTTAACTCATGACATAGTCACTCCTTTTGGATTACAGAATCATACTATGTACAATGCACAATTATTTATGATGGCCCAAAAATATAACATCCCATAATGATCCCTGAAATCAGCTTACAGTAATTGTAATAATACTACCTAGAAACTTCATTACTAATACTAAAATATCCCTTCCAGGTGTCTATCTAAGGACTAACGGGGAAAAGCTTCCTATGGTTCAGGGCAGGAACCCCTTCAAGGGCTCCTATCATTAGGTGTACTCAGGGTTATGATATGGAACAACTTCAAAACCAGTGTTTACACCTGGTCATTGGGAATAGCAATTCTGGAGTTAGTGTACAACCTGAAAACTCCAAAATAATAATCTAACAGAACCTGTGGATTTAAGCTTGTAATTCATACTTAAGAATGTCAATTCTGAAGTTAGTGTACAACCTGAAAACTCCAAAATAATAATCTAACAGAACTCGTGGATTTATGCCTGTAATTCATACTTAAGCCATTGGACTCTTTGACAGAGCAAACTCTAAAATGTTCCCCTCTTTCAGGGCACAAGTGGAAAAGTAGAGAAATAGAGCAACTGACACAATGATAATGCATCTTTGATCACTCTTGTCACCTTTAAGTGTCACTTGTCTTGACCGGGAAGCACACCTCAACCATGGAAACTTTCCTAAAAGTACAAACACTTTACCATAAGGCAGACTTTATTTTCTCTGCAGAGAAAGCAGGGGTGAGCAGAAATGAGTTCAGACTTTTAGTCCTCAATTTTAGACATTAAAGGAAACCCCAAACTTGAGAAAGAGCTTCATCTTCTCCAGACCTAAGACCTGCAACAAGACTCCATCCCACCTCTCCTAGTCTAGCAATCATTCAGCACTGTTTTGCCTCTGCCTCAAGCTCTGATCAGTTCTAGACTAACATTATCTTTCCAAACAAAGTGTCTATCAGACAAAATTTTCCTGGATGAGCATGTACTTCAAAAGCCTACACAATTTTTTAAGTCATCTTCACCTCCTACTCCTCTATATGTTATTATTTAATTATTCATATTATGATCAAACTACCACTCAAGAGCATATGTGATGGAATGTCATCAGAAGGTTGTATAGCCTATGCCATTGTGGCACCATATGTTTCTTCCATCTCTGCCACTCACAGTCTCATTATCAAAATAACTCTGTTCTTTCTCTACTTAGACATAAGCAATGAGTTTCATGATGTATGAAATAACTATGAATCTCCCTTTCTGATATCTGAGGTGGTTATGAATCCATTCACCCATATTTCCAGGTTGTCACAGCCATTTGTATCATCCTGGCAATATATATTACAATTTATAATTTAGCAAATAACCTGAACATTTAAAACATGTCACTTCTAATGCTATATAGATCTTACGACTTGACTACATCAATCCATATCAGTATGTTACAGTCCTGATAGTTCTCTGAGGAATAACTACCACTTTGGCCAAGAAGTTTACCCAGATTTCCCTAGCCAAGTCCATGCTGTCTGCCATAGCCCTTCATCTGTACGTTTTTCTCTTGAGCACATTTTGCCCTGAATTGTAATCTATTACTTGCGTCTGTTTTCCACACTAGAATATGCAAACTACTTGTTTGCATAAGCAGTATCATATCTATATATACTTTAAAACATTTACAAAAGAGACATGAATATAATTGTTTCCAAACAGGTGTTTGTTGCTTTCAATTTTTAAAAATTATATTAAGCTTATTAATATTAAAGAATTATTTTTGGTGAAAAGAATATTACATATTTTACTAATTTAATAAACAGTTTAGGTTTTCCAACGAATGATGTTTAATAAGAGGTAATTTTGACTTATAAAACCTCTGGCCATAAATACTTGAACCTGCTTAGATTTGAATGTTTCAAGGATTATATATTTTCATTAGTATTACTGGTAACTGTGGAAATGATATTGCACATTTGCAGCATGATTCTTTGTTGAACTCAGGACTCTGTTGTCCAACTTGGAGAACACATTGACATGACTTCTTCAAACATGGATTTTATGCAACACCCAAAAAGAGAGTAATGACTTAATATATATGCCTCTGCATTTTAAGAAAAATTTATTTCTTTGTTTACTTACACCTTTGCTCATTCAAAATGTTGAAAAATTGAAGATAGACAAAACCAAACTTCCATCATTCTCTCCATTACTATTACACAAACTATAAAGATTTTAATGTCTTATGTATTCTTTAAAACCACCTTATAGAAATATGGACATCATTCTATGCGTGCCATCCATGCTTCTAGGTCATGAAGTCCCTTCAGGTCCTCAGACATTTTTTTTTATTCCTTCACCTATGCTTCATTTTTCCTTTCATTTTCTGCTTGCTAGGTTGTGGTAAACAATTACTTTAAAGTTTTCATTGATTTTGAAGTTATACTGTAACAACATAATTTCTCCTTTCCCTCTACTTCCCCCAAACACTATCATGTGCTACTCTTTGTTCTATTTCAAATTTATGCTTTTCATCAAGTTATATATATATATATATATATATATGTATATGTATATATACACACACACACATATATATATATATATAAATGTGTGTGCATATGTCTGTGTATATGTGCATGTGGGGGGGTAAGTATGCATGTATGTATGTATGTATGCATGCCTAAATATAAACTGATCTATTTGTATGTTATTTGTGTTACTTGTAAATTGTTTTCATGGCTGACTATTTGGTATTGAACAACCAATTGTTTTCTTCGTTGGGAAGACTATTTCTCCAGCTCTCAGCATTCTTTAGCTGCCTGCAGTTCATTCTGTAGGGCTTAGAACTTGTGGTTGACTCCTGTTTAGTTTGTCATATCTATTATGTAGTAATTCAGCTCATGGTTAGACAGTAATGTCAGGAGACTTGGGAGTGTAGTTTCAGGCATTGCTCAGAAAGAACAAGTCTCTGACAACTTGCTCTTATGATATTTTTTCTTCATCTTTCTCAGTGTTTCATTCACCTTCTTTGTGAGATTTGTTTTGTACATTTATTCATTGGGTCTGCACTCCATAACTCTGAATTCTTATTGGTTGTAGTTTCAGTGGTTGTCAAAGTTTCCTTGATGAGGGCTTAATACTACACTTATCTGTGGATATAAATAAAAATATTTAGAATGCAGTTAGGAATTGTGATGACTTAGCAAAGTCATAATTGTGGGTTTTTTTTCCCAGATTCCATGGCTTTAGTAGCCCTGGGTAGTTGGCTAGGTTTCTAGTATCAAGTATGATTTTCCTTTTGTTGAGTGGGTCTCAAGTACTACTAGAGAGTTGTTATTATCACCAAGGTATGTGTACTACTCCTGAACCCTTAGGGTCATCCTGGCACTATGCACACTTTTAAGGCAATTTCCAAGATATTTTTCTCTGGTTCATATGTCTTCTATAATATTTACCCATATTGTGTAAAAGACTAGGAAACATGAAGGAAGAATCAAACTTTCTAATCAGTGATATCTGATATCACTAGCTATATAGGCCCTATATGCTTATGTGAACTATGTGATTAGATAGTGCAGCTATGACTTTGGGGGGTGTCTTTAGGCGTGAACAATGATCTTATTATGATAGATAGAAATAAAGCATGAGATGTAGCCCTATATCTGCAAGGAACTGGCTCTGTCAACAATCAAATATCCTTTAATTCTAAGGACAGTGTAATTGGTAGTTTCATTTATGTCTGCTGAGATTTGGAACAGAAAAACATGGTGCCAGGGTTTTTTAATCGCTGGACACACTGAGATGGCAAATGTTCTAAATTTAGGCTACCAATATATAATGATCTGTATGCACTAGAATAAATGTAGACAACAGTGCAAGGTATTTTCATTTTCCTCATTTTCCTACCTCACTTCATTTTATCCTCACAACTACCTTCTAGAGTAGGTCCTACTTACTGCACCCCATGCAAAAAGTAGAAAAATAGGTACTTATTATTTTATAATAATAAATTATTATTATTTATTATAGGAAGCCAAGATGAGGAGGTGCTGAGTAATGAGAATGTGACCCACAGCTAGAAAGTGGAAGGGTTACAGAAAGCATTCTTTCTATAATCTCCCCTCCATTGTCATTTCTATTATTGCATAGCCATATAAAACTGTCATAACTTAGCAACATAAGTAGTATCAGATGTGCCAATTCATCACAGCCAAAGGGAAGAGGGAGAAAACAGTAAGAAGCCACTTCAAGAGAGGTAATTGGGAGACAAGTATCACCAAAGGTAAACTTTAAAATGAAACTTAACATAGGTTCAGATCACATCCCAAGGAGAAGGAGACAATGAGTCGAATGGCCCAAACAGCCTTGACAAAATGAGAATACAAACAAGAATGCATTTGTAGAATTAGGTGCCAATCAATTTCTCAACAATAAAAAATATACTGACAGTAAAATGTGCAGATAAACAGAATATATGAACCTTCCACATGGTGTATACACAGCTGAAAGCTAGAGGGTTTGTAAGAGTTGTGGTTCAAAGAAGCCACTTTCCAAGAGTGGGCATGTGAGGAGTGGCTGGGAAACATGTGTGCTGACAGCCCTGTGCTGACAACAGTCAGAAGTCCCATGAAACCATGTACGCTGACAGGAAAAGCAGGAGCTGTGAACTGTTGGGGAGATAGAAATGCTAGCAGCCCTGCCTCTGATACTCAGACCTGAACAAGCCCTATTTATACCCAGAAAGAGGGGGCTGGGGTAAAGGAGGTAACCAAGCCCTCACACACTTTTATGGAACATCAGAATACCCCAAACAAAAGAAAGACCCTGCTAAAAAGCAGAAAACTAGGCTGCCTGTAAAGGACGAAGAAAAAGATAGGCTTTGCCCAGAATTTTATCAACAGTATTAATGTCAGAAGAGAAGGGTACAATCAGGCAAGAGCTGGAAGTTGCTTTGAACTCTGTTTCCACACCACTCAAACCATACACATAGGTCCTTGTGAATATGGCTGACATGCTACTTACAGCCTGCTAGGTTTTATTATAGATGACAGCTACCTACACACTTAGAGGTTGCTCAAAGTCTTAGCTTTGTCTTCTGAAAGATGGTACCCTCTGCAAAGAGTGTAGACCAACATCACTCAGGTTTCTAAATCTTCAAGCTCCTTCCACATGAAAATTTAGGGTACTGAGTGTTATTTAGACCACAGAGTCTCTCTTTTGTCTCTCTGTCTCTCTGTATGTCTCACACACACATACACACACATACATACACACACACATATACACACACCTGTTATGTTTATTTTACACATTTATAGGGTATTCCTTAAATGCTCAAAGCATTCTCCTTGTTATAGTAAGAAAAACTATCTTCATGTTTTCAAATCCCCTCCAGGAAACTATACCTCTCAGTTGAAAATTACTGTTTCGAGAGCTAATAGCCTTTACCACAATGCTAATGAATTGTTTGGCAAATGTGACTTTTTGATAGTATCAGTCATTTCCAGACTTTTAACTATACCCAGCCTTTACTACTGCACATAACCTTCAAGTGTGGAGTGTGAGATCCTTGCTTTCTTTTATCCTATATAAATACATATCATATATATCCTATACTAATATGTATTATACACATAGTCCATATAAATATATATTCTATATAGCCTAAGTAAATATATAACATAGAGTCTATATAAATACATATTACGTATGTATATGCATACATACCTATATGTGTGTATGTAAGTATATACAGATGAGTAAGGAGGTAACACTTGTAGGCTAACAAACCATAGCAAAGCATAAAGGCTCCATTTTTCTTTTCTTCCATGCCTCTTGTATTCTGGGAAACAACTGGGTTTTCTGTATCTTCAGAGCATTCAATTCATGGATTCTATTTCTTTCTACTTTTGTTTTCAAATCAGTCAATTCTTAACCTAAATTCATCCATCCCATTTTTACTGTACCTTAGTTGATAGTAGCTAAAACATTCTGATTCTCCCCAGCCATGTTCTGCAAGGTTTTAGGCTGAGGTAGCATATGGTCACTTCAAAATAATCCTAAGTAAGAACTGCTGCAGCTGTTGCCAGGCCTGAGGCGTCTGCACAGGCATTCGAGCCTTAGGTGTGTTTGCTTACAATCATGTGCTCAACCTCTTTAAGCCAAACTCCTGGAATCCAGTTGTAGAGAGGGAAGAGTGATGAGCAAAGGGGTAAAAACCAGGCTGGAGAAACCCACAGAAACAGCTGACTTGAACAAGGGGGAGCTCATGGACCCCAGGCCCCCAGACTGATAGCTGAGAAACCAACATAGGACTGACCCTGACCCCCTGAACTTGGGTGTTACGAGGATGGGGTAGTCTACGGTATCTCTGACAGTGGAAGCAGGATGTATCCCTGGTGCACTAAAGGACTTTGGGAGCCCCTTCTCCGTGAAGGGATACTCCCTTAGCCTAGAGATTTGAGGGAGAGAGCCTAGGCCCTACCCCAAATGACTTGACAGATTCTGATAATCCCTCATGGATGGCCTCACTCTCCTTGGGAAGTAGATAGAGGATAGGATAGGGGTGTCAGTGAGGGGCATGGGAGAATGGGAGGAAAAGGGAACTGAGATCAGTATATAAAAATATTGAATAAAAAATTTCGCAATTTTGAATTAATGTATCAATTTCTATAATGGCAAGGGAAGGGAAAGTACTCCCCAAATCCCAGTGACTTAGCACAGCATATTTTCTGCTGGGTGAGTATATGCTTATTTAATAATATATGTGTATATACACATATACATATGCAACATATGTATATATTTACACATGTATTTGCATATATGTATATGTACTTTCATATATGCATACATTTTGTGTGTGTGTGTGTGTGTGTGTGTGTGTGTGTGTGTGTGTGTGTGTGTGTGTAATTTGCTCCAGTCTGGCATAGAGACTCCCAAGTATCATCTGCCTTGAACCTTTGCTATCTTGAGTCTTTAGTTACTTATCAGGCAATAGAAAGAATGGGGGAAGATTACACATAGCAGCTGTTCAAGCAGCCAGCTGAGAAATGAGCACATCTCTTCTGACACTTATTAGCCACACCTCTCTCATCATGTTCCTCTAACTTCAAAGAGTTTGCAGATGTATTTATTGTATACCAAAGAGGAGAAGAACATGGATATTGGCAAACATTAACAATTTCTGACACTAAGTCTAAAGCGAAATAGATTTAGATGCTTTCCTGAGGAATTAATTTTAAGAGAATAGATTCTATATCACCTCGAAAAAAAAAATCCATTGAATAGGAACAGGATGAATTTACTAACATATCTGAAAGTGTGAATTTCTGTCCCCAATAAGAAGAAATAATATCACACACCAGAAAAACAAAATGAGATGGAAAAAATAATGACAAAATTAGGAATTTCAAGAAAAAAGAAACCTGTACTGATTATCCATTTTTCACAAATAAATTTACAATCCACATGATTTTTTGGTGTTCACAGAGTGAACAAAAAGTGAAAATGTGAATTTGATGTGCAAAACATATACTTTCTATGGATCAAGTAATAGACATTACGGGGTGCATTTCTCCCTTAAAACTCCTGAATTTTATGACTGGGTGAATAACACATGATAGCAAGATGGCAAATACAATCTGCTGCTTTGAAACATATTTAGATATCATCTACAGATATGATCACAAATGGTTTAACAACATTATAGAATAGGCTCTGGAGGTTTTTAAACAGGGGCAAGGAGAAAACTTATTCATGTACTGAGACATGGGATCCTGGGCAGAGGAATGTAAATGCTAAAGATGTCAGGCATCCTGATATTTGGGAAGCAGGAGCTATGACTGTCGTTCAGCAAAGAATGGGCCCATGATACATGCACCAAACACAGCCATTTCTAGAGTTGTTGTGCTTCTGTGACTATTATCTCCTGGAAAGTTCCCCAAACACATTTCCCCTCAGTGTTTTGTTTATCAATAATTATGCGCTATTACCTGAATTTAGCCGATCTGATCGAGGACTATTGTGAAGAGTAAGCAATTTTTCCACCGATTACAGCTTTGTGTGAAAATGGAGCTAGTAACTGGGAGATAGTAATAGCATTGGATTAAAACTACTTTCATGAAAGCTTCCCTCCATAGGGCTCCTTTCCTGGCTCACATAAAGCATCCATGTTAGGGCCTGAGGTTTATCAAAAGGGACAGAATGAATCATGCCGGGTTGTGTGATGTTTTGGAGGATAGAACTGATCCCTTTAAAATGAAAAAGGCAAAATAATTTTCTGTGGACTTTAGAATCCTAAGGTTAGCCTCCTATTACCCCTGCCGCCCATCTCCAGATTAAAGAATTGAAAAATCACCAGATTTCTAATGGGAAGGGGGAGAGGGAGAGTGGTCTGCACCTGGAAGCCATTTTCTTGATTTGTGCTGGCTATAGTCCTGGAGATAGAGCAGCAAGAATGCCTCTCTGGGGTTTCTTTGAAATCTGGGGAGAATGATTTGTGTGAGGAGGGGGAATAGAAGGATCAGGGGGTGGGGATCTCATTCCTTCTTGCCACATTCTGGGCTGCAGGAGAAGAGCCTGGCCTGCCTTGGGATGGAGTTGAAAGGAAACCAACAAGGCAGCTCCAACTATGCAGGAATTTGTTATGAACTTGCCAACTTTTCAGACCTAACCCAGCATTGTGTCTGCAGTAGGAAGCTGCCAACATTGAGCTCACATGGTTCAATATGGAAGATCTTTCCAATCACAATGTGTTTGCACCCTCAACATGCTCAAAAGACAACAGTGCAAGATCCCTTTGTTTACATTACCTGGCAATGCAGAATAATAATTTTGCTTTATAATTTGCCTTCATTGTCATTAAGCACTCATATGCTTAATTATTTTATGTTTGTGAAAATGGGTGAATTCCATAATATAGTGTACTCAAAAAAAGAAAAGAAAAGAAAAGAAAAAGAAAGAAAGAAAAGAAAGGAAAGGAAAGGACAACAATGCCATGCAAAATCTGATATCTATTCTTTTTTAAGTTTATTCTTCTTTCATACAATCATCCTGACTACAGCCTCCACTCCCATCACAACTAATTTTCATGAACACTTGTATATTTTAAAAAGTGTGATCTTTATTCTTTGATAATTTCATTTATGTACAATGTGTTTTTATCATACTCATTCTGTACTCCTTCCCCTATCTCCTGTAGAATTCCCCCATACCTTCCACCTTTACATCTTCATGTCTTCACTTATTTTTAATAACCCGTTGAGCCCATTTTGTGATTCCAATATATTCATGGGTGTGGGTCATCCACTGTATCATGGTTAACCTACTAGGGCCTACACCTTTAAGGAAAACCGATTCTCCATTCCCCCAAAGCAATCCATTGTCAATAGCTTGTTACTTAAAAATGGTCTCTTCACTCCATGCTATAATATTGACTGTCTTGATCTAGTGCAGGTCTTGTGGAGATAACCATAGCTGTTGTAAATTCATAAGTGACACAATGCTGTCATGTTTAGAAGATAATGTTTTGCTCCAGTCCTCTCTAACCTCTGGCCCTTACAATCTTTTTGTCCCAGCTTTTAAAACAGTCCCTAGGCCTTTTGTTGGATAGGGATATGATAGGGATGTCTCATATGTGACTAAGTGTTCCGATGAAGCTCACTTTCCATGCTTTGGCCAATTTTGAGTTTCTATAGAACCTCTCTCTACTTCACAAAGAAGTATCTCTGACAAGGTTGGAGAACTACTAATTTTTGAGTACAGAGATATGAATTTAGAGGGAAGTTTGATAATATGCCTAGGTAGAAAAATGTTAGTAGGTCTTCCTTTAGGGCCTGTGAATGCCTTGGTCAGATTTGACATACTATGTCTATGTTTCCTCCATGGAACAAGTCTTAGATCCAATCATAAAGTAGTTACTGCAAAAAATTTATACCACTACTACACCTGTGGGCATATGTTATCACACTGATCATTACTGAACACTTGCATGCTTTTTATGTAATATTGTACATTTATATCCTTATTCAATGTGAATATCAGTATATCTAATTTTTGAGAACTGAATGTATGAATACTTACAAATTTAAATGTATTATTCCTGAGTTTCAGAGTGACACTATTCAACATTGTTAAGTCTATGATTCAATGATATAAAAAGTGATCCTTAGACTTGCTAAAGAACTATCACATGGAATATAGCTAATTTTTGCTCCTGGGTTTATACTGTGGCCATTGAGAAATCAGAATTCAAAGTCTTTAGGACTGTACTCTTTGGCTCCCTCATTTTTAAGATTTATCTTCCCTTTGATAGAGAGAGCATGTTTGGCCCCCAACATTGTTACTGTTATCATATGAAATAAACCTCATGTACCTCATGCCCACACATTCACTAGTATTTTTATTGATTAAAAATGTACCTGACAAAGCAACTTAAGTAGAGTGATTTTTTTAAAACACTTGATTTTAATGACCTAAAATAAAAACATCATACAACTAGATTAAGGCAGCTACTCAAATGCTTGCCTAGTTCTAAACTCTATATATCTTAGTAAACTTCTATTCAGTTAGAATGGCCATTCTGAATCTTCTGTGAGTAACTCAGGGTTTTACACTTTCAGCATCAATTACATTTTTATACACTAATTCCTTACCAAAAAAAATACTATGGCAGAGTTGAAATCAATTAGCTTTATATCCTCTTTTACAACCCACATGTTCTTTGTCTGAGGGAAAGATGCATTTTGGCTGACATTTTGAGAGTGTAGTCCATCATGGTAGGAAAATCATGGCAGGAGAGGTTACACTGCATCCACATCCAGGAGTAATGAGCTATAAATGCTGGTTTCCACCTCACTTTCTCCTTTTTATTGAATGGAGTCTCCAGACTATAAAATGGTTAGAATGATCATTCCTACCCGAACCACAGATAGAAACTTTCTCACAGATATATCAAGAGCTTTGTCTTCTAGAAACTGTCAAGTTGTTAATCAATATTTGATGGGAGATGTTATTCTGTAAATATGTTTCTCATACTGGTTAATTAATAAACCACTGTTTGTCCAATGGGAAAGCAAGATAGGTGGGGCTAGGAGACAAGGAGGAAAGAGGAACTAGTTAGGAGGAGTCAGCAAGTAGAGCGAGGAGGAAGCAAGATGCCAGCCTGCCGCTCGGATAAGATGACCACGTGAAAATACTTAGATAAATAGAAATGGGTTAATAATTAAGACAGCGCTAGCCCATAAACAATAATAATAACTGGCCAACAGGATTGTATCAAATACAGAGTCTCTGAGTGTTATTGGGGGCTGGCATGGCAGCGGGGCGGCGGGACCAGACCAGTGGGGAAAACGTGCTTGTAAACAATAATATTAAGTGGCCAACAGGATTGCATCAAATATGGAGTCTCTGTGTGTTATTGGGGGCCAGCGGGGCAGTGGCAGGACCCGACCTGCGACGATGGCGGGGAAAACATCCTCACAACGATGGCAGGGGAAAACATGCTCATAACAAACTTTAGCCATCAACCTAGTTTTTAATTTTAATTATTCTGCTTACAACATTGTGATTCAATACAGTCTTTCTACATTTGAAAAATAAATATAATAAACATGTTGTTCTACTGGAAATATAGTCAGAAAAAGTCATCAAGTCTCAAACGTTAGTAAACTTTTATCAATAAAGATTGAAAAGTCTACCTCCAAGAGTATAAAATAGTAAGCAGAAATCAGGCCTTCTCTGCACAATATCTACCTATATATGACAATAGTGATGCATTATCACAGTCCTCTCAAGGCTTAAATATCCAATGTTTAGTATTTAAGAAAATCCAATTATCAGCTGACTTTTAAAAATCTCTTTGTGCTATGACCAAGGAAGGAGGTAGGATAACTTCACCATCTCCTCAGTTACTCCAAATCCAATCCCCCCAGTCTCAGCCCCAGCTTTGCATCACAAAACCTGCTGTGGCCTTCCATTCATCCCCCTGCTTAAATCCCACAGATCTCCCCTCCAAACATTTTTCTCCCTACTCATTGCTTTATCCCAGCCTCCAACTCAATCAGTCTCTCACTAGAAACCCTTAGGTCATTCTAGCCAGCAAAGCTGGTAAACAGCCTTCAGATCTTCACCTCTCCCTCCAGGCCTCTAACCCCAATCCCCCAATCCTCCTGCTCTGAAGCAAACCACCTGCTCTGGCCTCTCCTCTGTCTCTATCCCCATTCCTATGGGAATAAACAGATCCTGGGGGAACGCCCTCCTGTAGACACCCCTAACCCTTCTATCCTAGCCCATTCCCATCCCAATATAGACTCCAAGAGACAAGAAATGTTAACCCAGACTTCCGTAACCAGAAAATCTTCCAATAAATATACATGGAGAAAATAAAACATTCCATGATACAACCAAGTTTAAGCAATATCTATCTACAAATCCATTCCTACAGAAAGTGCTATAAGAAAAACTCCAGCCTAAAGAGGTTAACCAAACCCGAGATAACAAGAGGAATAAATAACCCAAACCAGAAAATCAAAAGTGGAGCAGTGTGCACACACATGTCATACACACACACTACATCAACACACACATGCCATATATACACACTACACCAAAAAAATAACAGAAATCAACAAATACTTCTGATTGATATCTCTCAGTATCAATTTCCTAACCAAAAAAAAAAAAAAACCACCTCAGACTACCAGAATGAATGTGAAAACAGGATCTATCATTTTGCTATATCCAATACACACAACTTCGCATCAAGCATAGACATCACCTCATGGGAAAGGATGGAAAAAAGATATTCTAAACAAATGAACCTAGGAACAAAATGATTTTAGTATCTTACAAAACAGACTTCAAACTAGCACAAATCAGAAGAGATAGATAACAAAGAACACTGCATACACATCAAATGAAAACTCCACCAAGATGGATGGCATTTCAAGTATTTACATCTATGCACCAAACACAAGGGCACCCAAGTTTGTAAAAGAAACACTATAACAGTTTAAATCACATAGAAACCTTCACACACTAATAGTGGGAGACTTCGATATCCCATCCTTGCCAATAGACAGGTCATCCAGACAAAAACTGTAAACAGAGATTTTTTTTCCACTGCTCTCCACCACTAACCTCCAAATCCTTAGACTATTATTTCTACAGCTTGGGAAAGCCTTAATTAACTACTTCTTTTAATGTCACATTTCTGCATACATATATTCACATATATGCATGTATATATGTCTGTACACATGCATTCATTGGTTTTTCCTTCATCTCAATCTGTCTTGTGCTAATTTAATTTATAGCTCAGTAAAAGAACACAAAAGGCTTTAAGGAAGCACATTTTCCTTGCCCATACCATGCATTCATTTATTCGAACTTCATTGAGCTACCATTATTTAATAAACCTAATGTTGGCCACTAGGGTATAGGTATTAGAGATCCAGTTTCTGTTCTTAAATTCACAGTGAAGAGAGGAAAGCAATTGCTTATGAGGCAGGGTATCGTGCACAGTGATTGGTTTCGCACAGTGTGCTGAGTCCAGCCCAAACACAGACTGGTTGACTCTGAAAAGCAGAGGTTGAAAATGAGATTCAGTGGATGAGTGAAAGTAAATGAGGCAAAAGAAGGTGAAGGAGAGGCAGCGGACATAGCATTAGAAGAGCGATGGCTGCTGAGGAGGGACTCTGTTAAAATGCAAGACCTCCATGAGATACACATCCTTCAAGCAGGCACGAGGGCAAGAAGCAAAGGCAGATGGCAGGAAGACTGAAGAAGTGATCTTGAGTACCAAGAAACCAAGAGCACTGCAGGGGAATTGTATGTTCAAAGGTCGCAGATGATAGCTAACCTTTGAAGGGGACATGCTTCTACGAAGGTAGGGAAGGGACATTTGGACATTGCCGAGTCTGCCAATGAGGGAAACTCTGTTTTATTTTGGTGGAGTGAATGAAAGCTCATCTAACACCTGCCTTGGGTTGGAGCTGTTAAATTCCTATATCTTGATCTGAGACACCTCTAGCACTTGGGGAAAAGAAACCAACCCGGATTAAACATAAGACAAAGCATGTTTTATGTATACTGATTTAAAGTGCATGAGTAAACGTTCCTCGGTGCACAGACATTACTATAGATTAGGCTAGCTAGCAGAGCAGAGCTTTGATAAAATGTTGTTGCAATTTTTATGAGATACACTCTCCAAGCCTGACTGATATTACTCTAGCCTACCCAATAAATGCTACAGAAAGGGTGGTAGTGAAAGAAATGGCCAGAATCTGCTATTCTCAACATATTTATTCTCTATCATGCCTGCCTACTTGAAACATAGAATACATAGGACTTCTTTTATCTGAAAAAAACAAGAGGGTTATTGGATGATTACTGGGGGAAATCTATCCTTTCATAGGAAATAATCACATGGGAGCAAGGCTAGCAAGCCTCTGCTGAGGCTGAGTTCTCTGCTGAGGCTGAGTCCCTAGGCTTTGACTTTGAACTTGCCATTAATTCTGTTGATGTTCTGCACACCAAATGACACTAACGTGCTGAATGAGTAACTTTTCGAAGAGAATGAAAACCGAATAGGATAATCCACCCATGCTGAACATCAATGTCACAGCTGCCAGTCTAAGGACAGCATAGAGATCTTTCTCACCCATGTGATGACACCCTTGATTTTGTGGACTTATAAGAGGGAAGGAAGTGCTAATGATGATGAGTGACTAAAAGCAAGGTTGCAGAGTCTTATTCTGTCCTTTTTGAGGCTTTAGGAACAGAGGTCCACTCATTTGGCACTTTGTAGTTAAGGTGGCATTTAAAGTATTCAAAATATCATATAGTGTTCCAGGTAGAGTTTAAACCTTCACCATGATCCTATGAGCTGGACATTGATTTCCTTGTTCTAACATTGAGGTATGGTACACATAGATAGGTAGCAATGCTCTGTAAGGTCTCACAGCTTGATGAAAAGCAGATTAGCAGGAAAGCTGGGTTTCAAATGCAAGAATTCAGTCTCCAGTGAAAAGGTGGTGAGAGGGCTCCTCCAAGGGACTTCATTGTAAACACCTGTGAGCAAATGACTTCATGAGGCACTGACTTGGGCCAGAGGCAGCAACACTCAAAGTGGAAAGCTGGGGACACTGAGGTCCACAAAGGATACATCACAATCAGCAATCAAAGGAACTAGAGAAGGACCGAAGAGAAAAGAAGTGCACTGGACAGCGGTTGGGAGGAGAATGATACTTAGGAGCCCACATGTGATTTTCTCCATTCCATCTGCGCTATGGAAGATGCAGATCAGGGAGTAGGCAGGCTCTCCAGGAGGTAGGACAGGATCTGGGGGAAGCTACTCATGAAAGAAAAGTATCAAAGTCTCTGATGCACCTTGAGAAGGCTAGACTCCATTTGTAATTGTTGACTGCAATTATTTAAAGTGCCTAAAAGTCCAAATGATTTCCCAGGGCTACGGACTGGGAAACAGTGGGAAGCATTATAATGATGAGCTGAGACAATCCAACAGAATCATGTTGGTGGAAGCCAGAAAAGGACCTGATTTTTTTAAAGTACGTAGCTTAACCATTATCAGCTCTCAAGAATCCCAGATTTCTTTATATTCCAGGTTGCTTACTGAAAAGTGAGAATAAAGCAGTCACTCTCTAACTGGTAAAGATGAATGTTAAGATTAGAGCTGTAGGATTACAGAACAGTAATAGCCCAGCTAATGACTTAGACCTATGTACAACAATTATTTTTCTAACAATAGATGTAGCATATCATCTTTTAAGCATTGCTTTTCAAATGTAGTGTGACTAAGAGAGCTGTATGCTGAAGGAACAGTTTAATCAGAAATGGCAATGTATCATTTTAAGCATATATATATATGAATGAGAGTGATTCCATTTCACTAAATAGAGCACATCAGTCCACAATGCCATAAAACTGACCGAATGAAACAAACTAAGCCTGGCAAATCATCCCCCAAATAATGGAACTTAAATACATAATCTTCGGTTTAAAAATACAAATAACATGAACATACTCTTGGTGGTGCTTTTTATCCAAAACAGTAAAGATTATAGGAAAATATAATGATGCTACATGACATCTGTAAAATCATAAATTTACAAAGCATTCTCCTAAGCCAAAGAAAAGCATTAATAACTAGAAAATGCTTCAAAAACTTTTCTCATTCAGCCTAATATGATAGCTGTCATATAAAGTTTTCCTTATGTTTCTGGTATCAGAGATGCTATGTGTTACATCTGCAAGGTTGAAGAGTCAAAGAGTTTGTTTGTACTTGAATTCTCTAGCTGGATATCTTTGAATTTGTGTACATAGTAGCAGGGCTCCTATAGTTAATCATAACCAAATATGTAGTTTATAAATTAGTATTTCCATAAATCAAAAATAAGTCTATTTTGTTTTGTAACTTGTTACTCTAAGTTGTAAAATATATCACAATGAGTCCACGGTGCCTCCATCTATACTCTATTATGGGGTATTAATGAAAAGGAATGACAGAGTCCTCATGGATCTGGACACCAAAGAGAACACAACAGAGCTATCAGTCAGTGGTTCTTCACAGTTGATTTGTGGTACCTAACATGTAAAAATGTGGCATCAGATGTACATCTGGGATTCTCCTAGTCTACCAAGAAGCTTATATACATAACAATAAGTGTAGCAATAACAATAAAAGTCCAATCTGTTGATATCAGAATCTGTCTACCTGTCTTTATTTTTCCCTGGCTCCTCCATATAAAAAGACAATCACAGAACCCATAAAACCACATCTGTTGGCTGAATCGTGTCCCTCAGCATACAGCCACTAGAAAGTATACTGCGAGTGAACTTCACATGCTGTTGTTGCAACATGTTCAACACAATGGTCACTGTGGTCATTTCCATAAAAGATTGATAAGTTTTAGCATCAGATTCCTCACTTAGGTACCCAGATCCATGAACAACCACACTCTGGTAAAGCCTGTGTATCCATATGATGCATTTAGGGCTGTGTTGGGCACCTCTGGATCCTTTGCTGATGAGTTCTTAAATATCCATCTTCTGTTTCTTGTAATGATCATATCCAAATAGTCTTTCATGGCCTGGCATTCTGTGAGAAATGGTCTCTTTGGGAACCTAAAGAATGTGACTCAGTGGGGACTGTTTACTCTGGCTGCTTTAAAAAATAAATACTTCAGCAGAACAATTTGCATAATGAAACTGAAGCAGCATCCATAAGAGATTAAGGAAATTGGATCAAATGTTGCTAAAAGGCAGTTTAAAAATATGTTTTAGGGATAGATAAGGGCTTCTTAATCCACATCTTTTTTATGTTTTGTTTTTCTGAGAGACAGTTCTTCACTCAGTGATGCAGTGGAGAAACAAGGACTGTTTGCTCTAGCCGAGTGCATCTATTTTCATGATTTATCCAAGACAGTTTTGAAAATGCTCAGAGATATATATACTTTTTTTAATTTTTTAACCTTGTGGTTCATGAATTTGTTAGCAGATTGGTCTTGAGATTCCCACTGGTGTACCAAGGACTCACCTTGAAGTTCCCTTACAATTGACCTGTTTTTCCTAGCTATTTTTACTTTCCCACACTCACTCTTCCTGCCAGGAAGAGGAATTCTGTTATATGTGTGTTCTCCTCTATGGTGCCTGAGAGATTCTATTCAGCTTGTTACTTTCTCAGGGACTGTTAGGAGAAATTTTTGACAGAAATCAAGAAAGGTAGTCAGAATTTTATATCCTTTTTTGCTTGTCATTTTGTCTACTCTTATAGATTTCACTGGATCAGGCTCTTAGTTTTTCAACATAACTCCCTTGCTAAACAGGACAATGTCTTGCCAAGTTGAAAACTCCAGATTACAAATTTTAAAAATAATAGAAAGTTGTAAATTTTAACAACACTATGAATGTTCAAATGTCCAATAAGTGTTTTAATTGCTTTTACTCATAATCTCTGAGTGGTTCTGGCATTTCCTGAGTCTTGAGTGATTTGGGATCCTGTTTCCTAAAGTCATAGCTGCCACCATCAAACATGTACTGAGCACTACTGTGTGCAGGCACTATAATTACTTAAGCTTTGAAACTAATCAGAGACTATTTCACAGAGCTGAATGCCCATTTCTAATCTGTGCACAGCCTCTTCTGCCTTCTCCCAAGTTGAGCCACCTGCTTCTGGCTGCTAAAAGATCTCAGGGACTCTTTAATCTTTGCTTTCTGGGTAAGAAGATGATTACAGGAAATTGGCTCTTTAAAAAATATCACTAATGCCACATTACTAACTGCATCTGATTTTGATGGCAACAGTTTCAATAGACCATCAGTTGGGGAGACTGGGGCCAGTGTCAAATAGAAAGACCAGCAAAAGGAAATGCAACTTTCCCTGCTCTTTTCAATAAATCTAAGAACTGCAACGCAGTAACAAATAATGCTTCTGTTATTCCAAAAAGACAAACTGACTGGTTCAAGGTCAAACATATGCAATCTGACCCTAGTCCATATGCTAATCATTACAGTAGACAATTGTACAATGTGACTAGTAATTCTGTAGTAATTTGCATTTGGCAAATCATTTGACTTTTCATAGCTTCTTCGTATGTTAACTAAATGTGATACCTTGTTCATTACAAATAGAAACATATAGTCATATGTAAGCATATATGATCATAGTCTCATATATTATTGTAGATGTAAAAATTCCTGCCATCTTGTATTTTTTACACATGTTGCATATTTCCATAAATTAAGACACTCAGTGTTTACTAATGTGTTACAGGTGAAATGTGATTCATATATTGGTTTGTAAGCTAAAAGAAACAGGCTATTCCAAAGAATAAGGATGTAATGTAGGCTATAGCATCTAGGTTTTATGTGAGCACATTTGAGAATGTTCACACAACAGTCTGACCACTTCATGACACATTTCTCAGAATAAATCCCTAAAGTTAAGCAAAACATAAAAACATAAATTGTGATAATGGACCATTTACAATTTTTCAACACCACTTGCTGTTTATTCTATTCCTATATTCCCCCAAAAGTCTCAATGATGAAGATGAGAATGAAGAGAAAGATTAAGGGGGTAACAAGGATGACACCTGCCATTTATTGAGGGCTTAATACAAAACAGATGTCAGAAGTCATCCCATTTAAAGCCACTATAACATCATGATCAAGAAAACTGTATTTTCCACTTCACAGAGAAATAATGTGGTTTTTAAAAGGTCTACAATAATACCAGCAAGGCCCACTAAGCTAGAGTCCAAACCCTCAGCTACATGACTGCCCACAAAAAAATGAGTTATTGAATGTTATGTCAGCCAATATTAATATTACTAAACTTGAAGGAACAGGTGGTAAGAGTCCTAGTTTTCATTATACTGATTACTTTCCCTCTTATGATAATATTGTATATTATGTTTAATTCACCTATTTGATAAAGAAGTGACAGACATAAAATTTAAAGGTAACCTCTTTTTTTTTTCCTTGCATTGGGCTTTCAAGAAAAAGTTTTGCCATCTCACCAACTACCCAGGGCTAGTGAGGTCATTGGTCTTAAAGGGAAATCCACAACTACTGCTTTATTAAACTGGTACAGTTCCTATCTACATTCTACATACTCATCTTTAAGACCATGGGTACATCTCATCTCTCGCCAAAGACATATTTTTTACTTTGGTTTTGTTTTATTTACAACAGACATAACTATTATAGAAACAAACAAACAAACAAAAAACTACAACTGATCAAATAGAATGAACAGAGAATGGGTAATAACAGCCCATTGTTACATTTACAATACAGCTTCTGAACTCAAGACTCAGAGAACATAAAGGAAGTGGGGGTGAAAAAGATTGTAAGTCAGAGAACCAAGAAATCTGCAGTGAGACAGTGTCTTCTAGAAAAGACAGTGAAGCTGTACAGCTGTACTCACAATACCTGGATGGCATGGCTGCCTAAATAGACTTAAATGAGGACACCACCAAACCACCAACAGACATGTGGAAAGGGGAAATTTCAGGCCCCCAACCATAGACAAAGCACTATATGAAACTAGAGATGCTGAGAGGAAGAGAAATAGTCTTTCACACAGGGAGATGTCTCCTGATTGAGTATCCAATACCAAGTGGTCCTTCTTGAAACCATGTACACACAGACAACACTAACGAGAGACAAGTTTTATTAACATATGTATGTGTATGTACATATATGTATACACATACAAGTGTGTGTGTGTGTGTGTGTGTGTGTGTGTGTGCGTGAATAACATTTAAAGAAAAAGAGCCAAGCATTTGAGAGGAAGCCAGGGGGGTCATGGGAAAATGGAGGAAGGAAATTGAATGGAAGGAAATTTTGTAACTTTATTTTCATAAGAAATAATAAAACTTCATAATCTCGTCTTTAAAAGACTGACTGCTATGTTTGTTTCCCATCAGCACTTCACTGCATGAATCCATTCTCAAAGGGATAGGGGGACATAAAGTACAAGATGAAGGTAGGTGGAGTGACGTTGATGAGATACTTATATATGAAGTTCTTAAAATAATTAATTAATCAATGAATTCTGTTTTTAAAATGTTTCATTACATGAGTGGCATAATGCTGACCTCTAAGTATATATATGATTTAAAAGGCACCTGTGAAAACACTTTCATCTGAGCAAATATATTAGAAATCCTTGTATTTATGCATTTGATCTCCAAAAACCTTATCTTCAACTAGGGACACTGTTGACCACACCTTGAGGTTATGGTCATTAGATCTCTTTGTCTGTCTTCCCAATATGATCGAATTGATTATATTCTTCTTTCCATTATGAAAAAAAAACAAGGAGCTCCAATAACAAATCCAACTAGTATGTAGGTCCCTAGCCCTGTATTTAGACAAACTTATTCTTTCGTGACTGTATTCTTTCGTGACTGGTTTCTGTTAACAATATTATCTCTGTACTCCTAAGATATACATGTCACAGTCATCTTGCATTTCATTGTATATACAAAGGCAGTGTTCAATACTAGAACACAGTCATTTGTCTATGAGCAATGATTGGTTGTATTGCTTATATTGGCAGAAGCAGGTGTTAACATAAAGTTCAATTCTAATGCTTTCAGGCCATAGGGATACTTCTGTAAGGGTTGGCTTTATTCACATCTGTTTGAGATCTTAAGTAGCCTGAAAGTTCCATGAGTACTTCCTGTATTCACTATTCTAACTGCTGAGATTAAATTGCAATTATTAATACAGCCAAATGCCACAACTGAAGACCAATTAATTAGCACCCATAAGGCCAGAGTTTATTCCTCAGTCTTGACTCAATCCTTGCTTTATCCCAGTGACTCATGAACCCATCTGATGCTTCACAGCTATGTAAGGGATCGACAAGCTGTCTGATGGAAAGGGCTCTGAGCAGGTCAACATAGCAGTGGAGAAGTTAGCTGTGTTCACAGACCACTTCCTCCTACTCCGTTCCTTCCCAGTTTAGTGCTTCTGGCATTTTTATACCAATCACCAGAACCCACTTTTATCCAAGTTGAAACTGAAACACTTTAGCTATTTGGTTCAATTCCATTTAACGTCCCATTCTGGTTCTGAGTATTTTCTACTTTGCTCTAGGTTCTATTTACACATAAACAAAAAAAAGTTTCTCCTTCCTTCCCATGAATAGAATTGTGTTGTGTGTGATCCATATCTCACAGAGTGAGCAGCTCCTTGACTTTGAGCCTTCTTGTCTCCAAATTTATATTGCTCTTGTCTTTAAGATAAGAAATAACACATTACAAATTTGAATGTGAAGCTCCAATGCTAAATTAGGTTCTGTCTCTCTCCTATCTCTTCCTATGTCCCTGTATGTCTCACACACACACACACACACACACACACACACACACACACACAAATACATGTGCATTTCTATGCATTTTGGCAGTTTCTTGGGGATTAAGCTCAAGCCTTGTGCATGCTGGGAAAGTTTACTCTTACCAAGCTACATCCTCTATCCTGTTTTTCTTCATGAACATAAGAAAGGTAGGAGCAAGACTTCCGTGGAAAAGATTTGAAGGAAGAAATCAGGTTATGAGGAAACATAAACGTGCAAAATAATATTCTTGAAAAATCTAGATCATGAAATATCTATAAATGTTACTAATGGAGATAGGAGCACAGATTTGCTAAAACATTTTTGCCCTTCTATCCTAAGTAGAGTTTAATCATGGTGTACTGCTTACCTTGCTTTTAAATCTGCCCTTCCTTGGTTCATCAGGGCACATTTTGCATTTTGAGAATCCTTTATCACAGAACTTCTGTTACATGGTGATAACAGCAGATTTACATCTTAACTAACTTCCATAAATGCAACTAACAAATACAAGAAAAACTTGTATTCCTAATACATGTTATGCTTGACTTAGAAAAACACGAGACTGGAGACTTCATGAGCCTTACTTCTACAGCAAAAGCAGTTCAACTCCTCTCATCCTTCTCATCGTAACTAAGTTACAGTTTACCTGGGCTTACTCTCCTTTGCTAGCTCCCTTCTCTATGTTTCTGGACAGTGGCATCCCATGCCTTGTGTGACTCTCTCTAATAGTTACAACTCAATGTCCTCCACAAGCTTTATCTGGACAAATACTAAACCTGAGAATCATGAGGAGATAATACCAAATCCACAATTTGGTCCAATTAAAGCAATTGGGGTATACCCAGGACTGGCCAGTTGGCTACCTCACCGTAAGCTGGAATTTGAGAGGGCAGACCCTGCTGGCCTCTTGAAGTCCCTTTTATAGGAAAGAGAAGGTGTTCACGGGGGTAAGGGAATTGGCTGTTACACATTGTAGAAAAAAAATACAATGAAAGGAAAAGAATAAGGTAAGTATATATATATATATATATATATATATATATATATATATATTGTGAAAGGGGTTGCAAGTATTTTATATCAGACTTAAGAAACAGGAACTTCTTTTTAATTGCAAATAGAAATCCTAACTTGAAAAGACAGCATAGGACAAATAGTAATTTATTTTTAAGAGCAAACAGAATTCTTAACCTTCAAGGTCTATTTTTCCTATTTTTGTCTCCCATTAACTTGCAAGGTAAATTGCTTATGTTTTGGTGTCATGCATGCTCTCAGTCAGAGAACAAACACATTCACTGATAACACTGTCTTAACAAATTTATGTTTAGAATCTACTACCTAACAGATGAGGCCACAGACACAGGCAATATCAACCATCCAACCATACCTCTCTCCTTGGAACCTAGTAAAAGAGACAGACAATAAGAACATAGATAAAAATATAATATGAAAGCCAGGCGGTAGTGGCACATGCCTTTAATCCCAGCACTCAGGAGCCAGAGGCAGGCAGATCTCTGAGTTTGAGACCAATCTGGTCTACAAGAGCTAGTTCCAGGACAGTCTACACAGAAAGCCACACAGAAACCCTGTCTTGAAACACACACACACACACACACACACACACACACACACACACACACACACGTAAAAGATTGATAACACATACACATTCATAAATCAGTTAACCATGGTCTGAGGGATAAGGGGAAATGAAGCTATCCCAGGTGACAGGACTAATTTGAGGAACATGGACCATCAAGTAAAGGATTTTTTCTTTTTTGCATGTACAGTTAAGATCTACAAAGAATATTTAAGTAAAGGAGAAACAATAAGAATTTTATACCATTAGAAATGTATAGAATGAGTTTAATCAATGCTTATCCACTGAGGACTCTGCCTATGTGCAATGTTTTCCTGAACACCCCAAACAGAGAGAACATCTCCATGTTATAGGCTAAACTATCCATAGAGAATTACTGGAGAAACCCCACACTGTCTGGAGAGGGCATGAGGAATAAAGCAAGCTAGAATGTCCAGTCTAGAGATGTCCTAGCTAAATAGATTGAAGAATCCTATTCTTTGAGATTCCTCAAGAGGCCATAACTTCATAGTTAGAAGAGTAGATTATGTTTCAGTTCTAAAAAGGGTTCTACCCTGGGGAGCACACATGAATTCATGGAAACGTTGGAAGTCTGGAATTTAGATAAAACCAAACAACTGAAATTAGTACCATAAAGATAAAATCTAGTGAACCTGTGATGTCACCCCTGAAATTTTGTATCTCAGTTTTAAATTAGATAGCTCTTAATTCTCAAGATCAGCCACAAGAGAAAAGTCATAAAGGCATAGCCAATGACCATTTTTATGTTCTGTCCTCTCTCTATAGGTAGACAAAAGATGAGCTTAATTATTCTATAATCATTACAATTTTCTCAGGCCCATTGCTCTTTGACCTTATAGCAGATTCTCCCTGGACAGCTTAATACTCTACCATTTTAAAATTGAATCTCCTACAATGCTTTTATTGAAGGTCAGATGCCCATAGATATAATCACCTGATTAAGAAGCTTGCAGCTTCAGAGTTAAATGTATCAAGCTTTCACCTCCTAATGGGATGGGTTTAGATAGTACCAAGCAATATTTTTAAATTGTCACTTAATCCTTTGTATCTAATAAGTTTTTCTGCAAAATCATGGTGGTTATCCTCAGCATTGTGTAATTTTTCTTGGAAAATGTTGGTCTACGTATAAATGCTGACATCAATAAAACTAGAATAAGTCCATGTCTCCTTTCATTCAAAATAATAATGCAAATACAACTTTAAAAGATTCATTTCCAGTCTGTCCCTAAATAATAATAATAATAATAATAATAATAATAATAATAATAATAATAACAATAATAATAATAATAATAATAATAATCCAAAGTCTCAGTGTCTATTTATTCCATTTATATTAACTGGTCAAGTTTTATTACTTGTTACAATTAGTTTTCCTGCCAAACTGGTCCCACAGCCATGCCAGCCCCAAATAACACACAGAAATCCTATATTAGATATAAAGCTATAAAGCTGTTGGTCAGTTACTAGCATTTTTTTTATTGGCTAGCTCTATCTTAAATATTAACCCATTTTTATTCATCTAAGTGTTTCCACATGGTCTTATGTTTAGTGGAGTGTTATGAGTAGGTTTTTCAGCCAGCCAGCCTGCCTGGTCCCATAGCTGTGCCTGCCACAAATAACACACATAGATTCTGTATTAGATATAATTCTGTTGGCCAGATACTAGTTTCTCATCGGCTAGCTCTGTCTTAAATATTAACCCATTTCTATTAATCTAAATATTTCCATGTGGTCTCATTTTACCAGAGAGAGGCCTGCTTTCTGCTCTCTCCAGTCTCTCTATGCTGACTCCTCCTTACTACTTCCTCTCTCCTCCTTGTCTCCTAGTCCCACCTAGCTTGCTTTCCTATTGGCCAACAGTGCATTATTCATTAACCAATAAGAGAAACATATTTACATAATGACATCTCTCATCACTGGAGAGAGGGTCCGGACCTCTTATCACTCAAGTCTCTACATCTTGAAACTCCTACTACATCTCCCAGAATCCTCCTTGACTCCTAGTCCCATGTGTCTTGCTTTCCTATTTGCCAGCAGTACTTTATTCATTAACCAATAAGAGAAACATATTTACAGAATGATATCTCCCATCAATTACTTTTGGATATTGTTTTCTTTAAAGACCTAATACAGTGTGAAATTTAGAACAAAAAAATTGATATTTGGGGGTTTTAGACAATTTTTGTTTTTTTTTTTTTCAGTCATGAGAACTAAACCTAGTGCTTTGTACTTTGGAGGCAGTCATTCTACCAGTGATCAAAGTTCCAAGCTCAGAACAGTGAATTTTTTTAATGTGTAAATATTTAACACTTTAAAGCTAATAATCTGCTAGGGAGTATTACAATATAGTCCTGCTTCTATTCAAAGACTTATATTTAATTTTAATATCAGAAAATATATGGCAGATAATAAATTTTGTGCATATGTCTTTACTGAAGGAAAAGCAACACCCTTTCCAGAATATGTCTCCATAATTGTTGCATTCCCTTGACTGCTATTGGATCCAGAATGTGGGATAAAATTCTTATGAAAGACGTGGCTCAAGCATTCACAAAGTGCTTCTGAGCCATGTGAAGGAAGGCAGTCAGTCTCAGGTTATGACTAAAAGTGGCCTCTAACAAAGGGCTGAAATGGAATTTGAACTTGGACGACAATAAGTTTTAGGAAAATAGATTCCTCCTGTTTTTTGTATTCCAATTTATTAATATAAATGTTTTTGTCTTTTCGATCTAAACTATCATGCAGCATATTTTGTTTGAGTTTCTTCTTTCTGTTAATGTTCATGAATCATGGCAAATAATCCCCCTGACACGCCCCCCCACACACACACACATGCACACACACACACACACACAGAGAGAGAGAGAGACAGAGACAGAGAGAGACAGAGAGAGACAGAGAGTGGGGACTAAGCTGGAGAGAAACTACTCATAACAAAATGGTGCTGAACATGAACCTGAGAATGTCCACATAAAACTTAACAAAAGCTTAAAAAGAGATTTCAGAGATTTCAGAAACAAAAGAACAGAGACAAGAAAGGCTTCAAGGCGTCTTGGTAGCAGCATTTTTGTTGTTGTTGTTGTTGTTGTTGTTGTTGTTGTTGTTATGTTTTGCTAGAAACAAGCAGAGACTTAGGCAGCTCCTTTAAGGAAGGTTTCCTGACTCAGCATAAGCGGCAAAAACCCACAAAGCTTTTAAAGAGCTCTGCTAACAACTTACTGGTGTGTATGAGAGCTGGCAATGGCAATGACCACATCTCCAAGCAAGCCACATGCTCCTGGATGGCAGCGTAGACCAGGCAGTGAGCAAAGCTCTCAGTTCTGGAAGTAAATGTACTCACCACCATCATCTTTGATAGACCAGGGCTAACATAGCGGTGGCTTCCATTTTAGGAATGTTGTTGAGCAGATAAAAGACTCATGGCCACAAAAAAAGATAAAGATTTAGAGTAAAGACAAATTCAAATTAAGAAAAACCTCTAAATGTTTACAGTGTGCTTTAAAATATGCATAGGCTTGGAAGAGAAAGAAAAAGGACTTCTTTTCATCCTGGCTTCACATATCCAGGGTAACTGAGAAGCTTGGCAGAGATCTCTGCTGGAAGGCTGAGTCCTAGCCGAAGTAGTAGAAGCCCTGCCTGGGACAGCTTAGTGCCAACAAACTTGAGCAGTAGAAAATGTCTGCACCTGGCTTCTCAACCCTGCAGATGTATGAATTCTCCAGTCTCTATAACCTCCACCTCAACTTCCTTTATTATTCCCGGTTTGCAAAAATCGCTTTAGTCCTGTTGTATCATCCCACCTTTTTCGCTTCCCAGACTGTAACTGACATCTCTTAATGGTACAACTCATTATTAGCATTGAGAGTTAAACAATGAAATATATTTTGGAGAAATCTAGCTTTTATTCAGATTAATGAGATGAAGGAGTCAACAAAAAAAAAGGGTTCTACTTTTCTTCTGTCTATATAGTAATATCAGAACATTTTTTGGAAATTATTTATAAGAGTTTCTATTCTATATTATGTTCATAGCATCAAACCCCCATTTTAATTGGTTGACTAATTAATATGTTATTAAACAGAGTCAGTTTTATTGCATTTTTATGATTTTAGTACTCATTTTTCAGATAGGATCTAATGCTATAATCCAAAGTAGTCTAGAACTCACTATGTGCTGCTGCCTGGCCTTAGATTTGAGGCAGTCTGCTGCTGCCTGAACTCATAAGTGCTAATTACAGCCACCTCTAAACATTACAGATCAAAATACACATCTATTGAGTGAGTATAAAGCCCTGTAGCTCACCCCCCCCCAGTCCTTTGTGCTTATACATATAGAAATTGAGAATTATCCTGGCTTTCTACTATCCTGGTAATAGGTTTTCTTCTAAAATTCATGACCTCACTAGCTGTGGATAGTAGGGATGATTTATAGCACCAGTCATAACTTCTGTTGGTTCCTGAAAAGACATAAGTGCCACTACTGCAGCCTTTGGGTTATCATGACTGTATTGGCTAAAATTGTGATTCATAGACCTACAGCTACATAGGACTATTGCTTGCTTCTTTCCCTTCCCTTGGATGCTACAAAAGCTCGTTCTCAGAGAGGATGCTTCCAAGTCAGATTCAGCTGGGGTCCCCTGGACCTTGTATCTGATTTACACGGTGTCTTCAGCCATAGGGAGTTACCTTCAACCTCTGGAAGGCCTTCAAAGGCAACAAACAGCAATAGCCTATGTTGCTTTGAGATCATCTTGTACTCTTCTGATCAGGAGGTTGCTCATGTCTGCTACTGGAGATTTTTGTTAGATAGCTTAAGAATCTTTTAGGAACCATTCTTATCCCAGGTTGTAAAATGTCATTTAAACTATATATGAATTTATAATATATATATATATATATATATATATACCTCTTATATATAAAATCTCAAGTAAATAAATATTAATGATTCCTTATGGATGTTTAAGACATCTTTGGTGTTACTTTACCTACTGTCATCACTCTTTTTTGATAATGACCTCCTTCTACCCTCCCTAGTTAAAGCCCCTCCCACATTTAAATTTGACAAAGAACACAAAGAAGAATACACAAAGTTGGTCCAAACTTTAGTCTTCTGCTTCCTAGAGCCATCAAGTTTTACATAACTGTTCCTGACCACCACCACTTAGTTAGCATTTAATAATGCCATGTAGGTTACTGTTTGGCTTAATGTAGATAACACACAAGCCTTATGCATTTTATACAACTTGTATTTTATACATTCCCCTGCAGTTTTGACAAGGCTGGAAGAAGAGATTATGTGGTAGTGGGGAGAGCAGTGCATCCTAAGCCACTAGGACAGACTTTAGAGCAACCTTCAAATGTGCCCATCATTTTCACCTTCCTAAGAGAAGAAAGAATGTACACATTTTACAATATTTTATAGATTATAATAATATCTATATTAAAAAACAAAATTCAGAAATCCACACTATTGAAGAATCTAGAATTTCTCGATTCAGTCACTAACTAAATCATGTTTATAACAGAATCCATAACTGAAACAGAGTTTGTATGAACACCCTGCTGCATGATCTCTTTCAACCCCTTGCTCATATATCACCGAGGAACCTTGAAATACACAATTCACCCCTGCTTCGTTTCTGTGTGGAGAAATATGTGGTACTCAGATGTCCATATTTTTTTATAGACTCTTTAACACAAAACAACAACCTCATGTTTCTCACTCTGAAAGATGAAATTGTTATACATCACCATCACAGAACTAGCCAGAATATAACCTTGAGGATAGCCAAACAGAAGGATTTAACTGTTTCTCCATATCTAAGCGTTTACCTCTTTTTTTCTCTGTGTGTATTGGCTCTGTATATATTTTTTCTGCTACTATCTGATAATGTCTTTTCTACTCTACACACAAACAATTGTACATACATATCTGATCTTCTACACATACAACCTTGCAAGGACTCAAAACTTGTCATTTGACTCAACAGGAAAATGAATAAACAACCTATCTGCTTTTGAATGGATTAAGTGCATACCTGGAACCAATCATTGTAGTCAGAAGTTATGACACAAGTACTTGCCATGAGTCTAAAGTGTACAACTTTTACTAGAAATAGTCCAAATAGCATGGAAATGAACAATTTAGGAATCTCAAGTACATTTACTTGTAGTATACAAAGTGTTATAACTATGACAAAATACCTGACAAAAGCAATTTAAGAAAGGAAAAGTTTATTTTGACTCATGGTTTGAAAGGATGCAATTTGTAGTTGGCGGGAAGCAAAACCATAGCAGCAGGAGCTCCGGGCAGCTGGTCACACTGCATTCAGAGTCAAGGAGCAAGAGAAGCTTGAATGCTCCCTTTGTCCTTTGTCCTTGTAATTCAGTCCATGACCTCAGCCCATAGAACTGTGTTTGTTACAGTTACATCTCGGAAGAAGTTTTTTCTGGTTTCCTTACTGGTGGACCCAGAGCTGTATCTCCCTGGAAATGCTCAATCCAGTCATGTCAACAATGAAGACCATTTTTCTCTATGACCTTTACTTCGGTTGTGAAAGTCTGGTCAGTTTTCAGCCATTGATTATGATTTTATACTTTATTTGGCACAGAATCCCTATCTGAGGTTGGCAGTTCCCTGTGGTCATTATACTCATTTATCACAAATAATATTCTAAATTTTTAACCTGTTTTAAAATCACGAAAACCAATGCTCTGAAAACCCAAACATGTTTAGTGCTTCATGTATATTATTAAAACGCGGAAGAAAATCCATCTTGCTTCCTAACATAAATAATAAGTCACGCACTTTCTCTTAATTCAGACACAGGTACAGCACAAAAGAGAGACAAAAATCAAAAACAACAATAAAACAAAGTCAGTCTTAATTTTACATAAATGCAGCTCTCTAGGGCACAGCTAACAAGGAGAACCTTCCATGCACCCTCTCTGTGCCCAAGTTCATTTTTTTTCTACAAGGAACTGTCAGATGAGAGATTTTCTTTGTTATGTTTTGGGTCCAGTGTTTGGGGACCTGCAAATAAACTGATAACAGTGAGTTGAAAAGGTTAAAGGCAAGGTTAGTTTATATAGCATTTGGTGATGAGTAATTCGCTGAAACCTAGGGTTTTCTTTATATACAGAGCTTAATAAACTGTGGTGGTATGAGATCTGCAATGGGGAATTATTGAAGGTTGTATAGGACATTTTTTGCTAATCGAAATGGATGTACTGTCTTCATAGCAGTTGATTTTGTAGAAACTCTCTTGGAAGGCAGTTAACACACCTGTACTTTTTGGAAATTCCTCTCTAGTTGAATAGGAGACATTCAAATACAATATTTTTTTAATTGTATTTAACTTGGTTGTTTTTCCTTAAAGTAAGCACTCTCTCCCCTTTGTGTGTCAGAATGTGTCTCCCAAGTGATTGATCTACTCTCAGAGCAGTGCACAGTGGGTAATGAACACGCACTGACCTTTGTGAGCCTACTCGTCAAAATCACAGATGTGTTCTCAGTTTAAACCCCATGGTGAGATGAAGGGGAGAAAGTAGAAGCATTGCAAAAACTAGCAAGTCAGTAAGTGAATATGATGTCATTCACAACTGCAAACACCACATATGAGAGTCAGTATTAAATTTTATATTTATCTCCCCATAAATTTGATTGATAGACCCTTGCTATGCCATCTATCATGTCTGAATTCTGCCAGTTTTGGCTTCTCCCCTTCAAGGACATTTTAATTTGATATAAATTTAATAGAAATATTGTGGAGTTGAAGGTGAATACAGATGTTCTGTCCAGCATTCTATATAATTTTCAATAGAACTGAACTATAATTTAGGGTTTTTCAAGAGAATGAACTATAAATTACCTTATGTAAACTTCTGGGCAATATCTATGGAAAAATACCTTTAAAATTCATTCTGGAAAATTGTTTGTGAACTGATTATAATTACATAATATAATTATATTTTTATAATAAAAGATGTGATTTTTGAAGTTTTGGATCTTCATGGGGGAAATAAATCAAATTTTTAATGCATATATATGTCTGAAGACTTTATCTCCAGCTTTTCCATGCAACCTCTTTTGAGTATAAAGTAAAGCATGTCATCTACCCACAATTCACAGCTCATTTATTTTAAAAATCCCCATTAAAGCCACACCTATCAAAAGTATTAGCAGGAATTGCATAGCTCCCAAGCCCACCTCTAAGACTGTTTAAATGATTTATGATGCCCTCAGAGATTGGGGTCTACATATGAAATCTTTAATTCCCACTCAGAGCCTTACAGATTTTATCCAAGAACTAATAGTGTTAGTGTAAACCTACCCTAAAGGGTCAGACTTGCTAATACACATTTACACATTTAATTCTTTCCAAGGAACGTCATCTCCTTTGAGAAAACTACCCTATCATGAAAAGTAACAAAGATTCGCAGCAAGGGTCTGACACTGAATATAGAATAAGTGGAGAATGATGTCTTTAAGTTTTGATCACAGCCCTTAACAAAATCCCTGTCAGTACCACTGGGAGTTTGGGTTAACTAAAGCTCACTGCCTCTAATCTAGAGAAATGCAGGTGGCCCTGAGGCCCAAACAAGAGAAAATCATGCAACCCACATGGCAAACATCTCTGAAAGAAGAAGGGCTGTCCTGTAGGGAATGAGCTCCTAGGAATTGCAGCAAAAATTTGGTGCCTTAGTTAAAAAACATCAATGTGTATAATCTCTGAAGGAGTTTTCTTTTTACTGGTAGGCTTAATGCAACAGAAAATACAAGTTCATTCAATAGCATAATGAAACAATTCTGCACTGTGATCTTTTAATGGTAGAAAAAAAGCAACCTTGGAGAGTTTTGTAATACAGTTTTGAACTATTGGCATTGACTTATTAGAATAAAAGTAGACAGCAATTCTGATTTAAAACATCATGGAATATTAAAGCTTCTTGAAATTTATGGTGAGTGACACTGACTTTCCTGATGAGGAAAACAATACAGAATTTTGCCTTAAAAACAGGACTTTACATTAATCTTACTAAACTTCTAATGCAACTTTGAATATCATGTGCTTTTTTATCAGCAGACAGGATAAAAATCATTTCACTTAAGTGCAAACAGATCAAAGACCTCAACATAAATCCAGCCACACAAAAGTGGGAGGTACCCTTGAAAAAATTGGTACAGGAGACTGTAGAGAGCCACGAAGTGCCACGCCTTAAAGATGGTGCTGGCTTCTGCCTTCCACCTCCCCAAGGGTAAGCGCTCTCTGGCGTAAACAAGGCCTTATTTGGTTGAGTCTGTTCAGCCTGTCTGCTTCTGCTTTAGAGTAGCCTATCTGCAGGGTCCACGTAGCTCACTGGGGTTGGTTAGTGCAAGGGGATTTAAGCCTGTGCAGGGGTCCCCCGGGCCCCGTGGGTCAGAAGAACATGTTCAAGGATCCTGATTAAAACTGCATGTAGAAGATCTTCCTGGAGTCGTGTCTTCCTTGCTGGCAGGGGTAGGCACATACAAATGGCGGCCCGTATGGGAAACCTTCAGATCAGAACTTCTTGCAGTCAGGGCAGTCTACTGGAAAGTCCCAGGTAAGTTGGGACCATGCTAAAGCCCTGGGAACAATGCCTTCAGCGCCTTCTCCTGATCAGAGTGAGGAAGGGCAGGGCTGAGGTACAGGGCGTTCCTTTTGCCCTGAGGTCTGGAAAGCTGTACAAAATGACTTAATTCTGGCTTATCCAGTTTTCAAGGATGCCCAAGGCAATAGATATGAGGAGCCTTTAGACTTTAAGGTCATCAAGGCTTTGGCTGAGTCTATGAGAACATATGGAATTTCAGCTTCTTTTACTGTAGCTCAATTTGAAACCCTAAATAGGTATAGCATGACTCCTAGTGATTGGGGTGCACTGGCTTGAGCATGTGTAAACTCCGGGCAGTATCTGGATTGGAAAGCCTTTTTAATTGAGTATGTCAATGAGCAGGCTGCAGCTAATCTGGCAGCCGGAAATGCAGCATGGGACAGGGACATGTTGCTGGGACAGGGACGCTATGCCAATCAACAGACAGAATACCCAATACAAGTTTTTGAACAAGTAAATCAGATTGCCATAAAAGCATGAAAGTCATTACCCAATAAGGGAGAGTTGAGTGGTAATCTTACTAAGATACTGAAAGGCCCAATGGAACCATTTTCAGATTGTATGGCCTGTTTGGTAGAGGCTGCAGGGAGAGATTTTGGCATTACAGCAGCCATAGTTGCAGCTATCTCTTTTGCAGTTGTGGGTTCAGTCACGGCTGCTGTGGGTATGAGCACATCGGTGCAGACAGCCTCTAAGCTAAATGAGTTGTCCAAGAATGTGGCTATTGCCTTGGATGCCCAATCCACAATTGGTGCTCAACTAAAAGGAGGTTTAATGATTGTAAACCAAAGAATTAATCTACTACAGGATCAAATAGATACCTTGTGGCAGCTGGCCCAATTGGGATGTGAAATGAAATATCCAGGTTTGTGTGCTACCAGCGTTCAGTATGAGAACATTACACGTGCTGCTAATATTTCGAGACAGTTGTCCAGCCATTTTTTAGGAAATTGGTCTGCTGACTTTGATGACTTAATGGTACAGCTGCGAGTGGCCATCGTTGCAGTGAATTCAACATGTGTGGATGCAGGATTGGCTGCCGGATTGTCATTGTGGTTCCCGTTGCCATGGATCATCTGAAAGAGTGGGCGGGAATGGGAGTCATGGCTGTCCTCTTGTTGCTTATCTCCTTTGTGGGCCTGTGGTGCTCAGAAGCGGTATGCAGCTATGGTTGTCCAGGCATTTACAGCCATTGAGGCAGGACAGTCTCCCCAAGCATGGCTCACAGTCATGAACAAGAATTGATCCTTCACGTTCAGGTTGTATGGCTTAGCACTGCACTCCGAGTTAGCTCTGGAAGTGAGCAACTCCGAGAAGGGCAAGTTTGGGTGCATATGGGTTGGTGTCCAAGGCCCCACCTCCAGAAAAAAGATACCAGACGGGTGTGGCACTGACTTGGCTGACTACCAGGATTCAGGGTCATTACAATGTCCACTGCTTTACTGGAGACCAGACCACTACTCTTGCCTGTTGCTTTATTAAAACAAAAAGGGGAACTGTAGAGAGCTGCAAAGTGCAATGCCTTACAGATGGCGCTGGCTTCTGCCTTTCACCTCCCCAAGGGTGAGTGCTCTCTGGCATAAACAAGCCCTTACTTGGTTAAGTCTGTTCAGCCTGTCTGCTTCTGTGTTAGAGAAGCCTCTCTGCAGGGTCCACGTAGCTTACTGGGGTTGGTTAGCGCAAGGGGATTTAAGCCTGTGCAGGGGTTCCCCGGGGCCCTGTGTGTCAGAAGACATGTTCAAGGATCCTGATTAAAATTGCATGAAGAAGATCGTCCCGGAGTCGTGTCTTCCTTGCTGGTCGAAGGTAGGTACGGTATAAGAGACAGCTTCCTGAACATAACATTCCTGTGTTACTAGTAACACAGAAACTGAGATTAACAATTAATAAATGTGACCTCCTGAAACTTAGAAGCTTCTGTAAGGCAAAGGACACAGTCAACAAGACAAAACAGCAGTTCACAGAATGGGAAGATCTTCACCAACCCAACATCTGAAAGAGGGATGATTTCCAAAATACACAAAGAACTCAAGAAGGTAGTTACCAAAACACCAAATAATACACTTAAAAATTGGGGTACAGAACTGATTAGAGAATTTTCAATATAGGAATATAAAATGGCTGAACCACACTTAAGAAAACACTCAGCATCATGAGCTATCAGGGAAATATATCAAAACAAATCTGAGATACCATCTTGCTCTTGCACCTGTCAGAATGGCTAAAATAAAAAACACCAAAGACAGTTTATGCTGGAGAGGATGTAGAAAAAGGGATACACTCCCCCACTGCTGGTGGGAATGCAAACTTATACAGCCACTTTGGAAATCAGTACGGCGGTTTCTCAGGAAAATGGGAATCAGTCTACCACAAGATCCAGAAATTCCACTCTTAGGTGAATACCCAAAAGACACACATCCATGCAACAAGGACATCTGTTCAACTATGTTTATAGCAGATTTATTTGTAATAGCCAGAATCTGGAAGCAACCTAGATACCCCTTACCTGAAGAATAAAGAAAATGTGGTACATTTACATAATGGAGTTATTCAGTGGAAAGCAAACAAACAAACAAACCCAATGAAATCTTGAAACTAGCAGGCAAATGGGTGGAACCAGGAGAAAATGTCCTGAATGAGGTAGCCCAGTCACAAAAAAGACAAACATAGTATATACTCACTCATCTATGGATTTTAAACATAGAGCAAAGGATTACCAGCCTATAAGCCACACTGCCAGAGAAGCTAGGAAACAAGGAGGACCCTAAGAGAGACTTGCATGGCCCCTCACAGAAGGAGAAATGGACAATAATATCTCCTGAGCAAACTGGGAGTATGCGGGGAGTGGAGAGGTAGTTAGGAAAAATAGAAAGGGAGAAGAGGTGGGGGGTGAAGAAGACATGAGGAAGCAGGAAGATTGAGTCAGGGAAAGAATACAGGAGAGCAAGGAAAGAGATACCATGATAGAGAAAGCCATTATAGGTTTACAGAGAAATGTCCAGAGATATACTTGGATGACCTCAAGTAAGAGCCTACACAATAGGAGAAAGGCTATATTAAATGTTCTTCCCCTATAATGAGATAGATGGCTACCTTATATGTCATCATAGAGCCTTCATCTAGTAGTTGATGGAAATAGAAGCACAGACCCAGTGCTAAGCACTGAACTGAATTCCTGAAATCCAGTTGTAGATAGGGAGGAGTGATGAGCAAAAGGGTTAAGAATTTGCTGAGGAAACCCACAGAAATAGCTGACCTGAACAATAGGGAGCTCATAGACCCCAGACTGACAGCTTGGAAACCAGCGTAGGACAGAACCAGACCCCTGCACGTGGGTGGCAATTAGGAGTCCTGGGAAGTCTATGGGGCCTCTGGTAATGTAACAGCATTTATACCTAGTGTACAATGAACACTAGAAGCCCACTCCCCACAGAGGGATACTGTTTCAGCCTAGATATACCAGGGAGGATCTAGACCTGCCCCAAATGATGTGACATACTTTGTGATCCCCCATAGAATGCCTCACCCTTTCTATGGAACAGAAGAGGGGTGGGATGGAGGAGGTCAGTGGGGAGCATGAGAGAATAGGAGGGAGAGGGAACTGGGATTGGCATATAAGATTAGATTGTTTCTAATTTAAATAAAAGTATTTAAAAAATTCACTTAAGGATGCTTGTTCTCTTTCATAAATGCTATAGCATACTCAATCACAAGCATGGCTTTTCAAGATTGAATATGACCTCTAACACACTGCATAAATGAGTTAATATACAGAAGTCCAGCATTTTCTCCTTCAGTTCCTGATAGGACTAGAGCGATCTTCACTCAAATGATGAAGAAGATTCCAAGTGAATCATTTTAACTAGCGACGATCACTCACATGATGAAGAAGATTCCAAGCAAATCATTTTAACTAGACTTTCATTCTGACTGAGTTAACCTTTAATGCACTTCCCAGTTGTCCATCACATGCATGTTTACCAAGATGATAGCCATTTACATAACACAGTACTATGAAAATAACCAATAATTGGAAAGCATAAACCTCTTAACTACTGACAAACTGACAAACTGGAGAACTAATTCTTGTGAAAGTATTTGTCTAAGAAACAAATTTCTTCCTTGGCATAGTCGAAAAGTTCCTCTACTATTCTTTTCCAAGGCAGTTACTTGTGAAGGAGTTCATTGTTTCATGAGTCAGTAAGTTATTTTTGGGAATTACATCAATATTTTTTCCTTTTTTTAATTTAAATTTGAAACAAGTTTTTTTTTACATGTCAATACCAGTTCCCTTACCCTCCTACCCAACATTTTAATTATGATGAAAATGTCTATATAGGTCTTCAGACTCCTATCTAAGTATAAATGAAGTATCTAGTTTTGAGAAAACCTATTCCCCTCCCCAAACTACTACACTATTTAATGAGCTTAATATATACACCATTAAGCTAAAATAGCTACATCTTAACCAATCATCTCTGCTCTACCATACATCCCTTTAAACCAAAAGACATACACATAACTAATTATCACCAGAGACAATATACACTCTTGCCAAAAGACATACACATAACTAATTATCACCAGAGACAATATACACTCTTACCATGTTGTCTTCTCAGACCTTAGGGGCAGACTTTAGGCATTTTATTTGTTCAGTTAGTCAATTGGTCCAGCCAGTAAATATCAATTATTTTAAGTAAGTGTACACTTTGATCCTTGAGTCTTACTGTTATAATTTTAATTGTGAATTTGACTGACTTTAGAATTATAGAGCTGACACATTTCTGTGGGTGTCTGTGAAGACATTTCCAGAAAGATTTCAATGAGGAGGGAAGGCCTACCTTACACTTTGGTGACATACTTCCATGGGCTCTGGGCCCAGACTAAACAAAGGGAGAGGAAGGAAGCCTGATGGGTACCAGGAGTTGTCATTCTCAGCTTGACTGTGGATGCAGTATGACCAGTTGCCTCACCCTTCTAACCCTCTTGCCTTCTCCACCCCCATAGGCTGTAACTTGTTACAGAATGAGCCAATATAAGCCTTTGAGTCCAGGCAAACAAGTCAATCATTCAGTGAACAACTAATCTGCTGTTATCTGAGTTGTGAAGCAAATTCCAAATGCATAATTCTCTGTGGTTTAAGACAACTAATAGTGACTGGTGTGTTTATTCCTCAGAGTACACTTTGTTTCTGTCAGAGGTAATGCATTTTTAATATACAATTAAATGCTATGATAAAAAATGCATAAGCATGGTATTCTGAACTTTCCTACTGGTGAGTGTGTCTGAAGTTCATTTTCTATTGCTATTACATAGAATATAATTGTAATATTAAAAGAGTCTGTTGAAAATTACCAAATTATCCGTTGTTTGTGATATAGGAGCCACATGAAGTATACATTTTTCTTTTAATTATTTATGTAACTAACACTAGAAACTAATACTAATTGAAAATATTGACTAAGCAAAATTATAGCTCTATCTGCTATAAGACAACAGAAAAAAAAGTTTTCTTGATTTGAACGTGAGCTTGAGGTGTTCCAAATCCACTGAAATTGCCCCTTTCAAAGAAGAATGAGTCTGCACATAGAAATCAACTGTAAGATACTTCCTCAGAACTTACCCAAGAAGGTGACAGCAACTAGGTATCCTCATCCCGCAGCAATTAAGGTCCTCCAGGGATCAGGGATCATGAAAGCAGGCCTACCTAGGCCAGTAACTGGCCTTTGGTCTCACGGGTGGCCTGTTTAGCTCCCATGTAGAAGAATGGTGCAGGGCCATGCTTTGACCCCAAAGAGTAGAACACCGTGACCCCCTCAAAGGGCAGAGACCCAAGCAAACTTGTCTCTCTTCTTCAAGCCCAGTCTTCTAAACATAGAGGAGATCCAGGTGTGATGCCTGCTTGTAATCACAGTACTCAAGGGGCTAATGCAGAATCATTGTAATTCAGGGTTAGCCTGAGCTACAGAATGAGGCTTGCCTGAGATAAACAGCAAAATTTTGCCTCAAACTCCTACCCTTCAAAATTAACAATAAGAAGAACAGTATTGAGTAAATGAAAACCATAAAATGATAACTTAAGGATAGAAAAGAGAATAACATGTCTAAGATTTTAAATTTGTTGTTGTCCTAACAGCTGTCCAAAACAAAGTTATAGAAACACAAGCACATATTGGCATATACTAAAGATCAAGACAATTTAACTTAAAAGAATTGCTGGAAAATACTAGTGTAAAAATGTAGGCATTTTCAGTCTAAAGATAAATAAAACACAAAGGAAAAAAAAAAACCAATTGTGTAGCTGCCATTTAAGTACAAATTCTATCTACTAAGGAAGTCTCATTAATTCTTCCAAGAAAAGATACCTATTCTTTCCTTCCAAAGGACTCTTTGTTTAATCTCTGTGGAATTTTTAATTTTTAAAAATCTCCTCTCTCAGAGAACATGTGGGACCAGGAAGATTGAGTTGGGGGGCAAATAGATGGGAGGAAGAAAAGAGATACCATAAGAGAGGGAGCCAATATAGATTTGAAGAGACTCTAGAGAAATTTCCAGAGACCTACAACTAACAATCTGAACAACAGTGGAGAGGCTACATTAAATGCCCTTACCTGATGAGGAGATTGATGACTAATTTATATGCCATCCTAGAACTTTCATCTAGTAGCTTTTGGAAACAGAAGCAGACACCCACAGCTAACCACGGGGCTGGACTCCTGGAATCTAGTTGCAGACACAGAGGAGTGATGAGCAAATGGGCCAAGACCAGGCTACAGAAACCCACAGAGACAGCTGACCTGAACATGGGGGAGCTCATGGACCCTCAGACTGATAGTTGGGAAAGCAGCATTGAACTAATTCAGACCCCCTGAACATGGGTCTCAATTAGAAGGCCTGGGCAATCTACGGGACCTCTGACAGTGGAACCAGGATGTATCCCTGATGCATAAAAGGAATTTGGGAGCACATTCCCCATGGAGGAATATTCCCTTAACCTAGAGACAGGAGGAAGTGTGTAGACCCTACTCCAAATAACTTGACAGATTTCGTTGATCCTGACTGGAAGGACTCACCCTCCCTGTGGAGTGGGTGAAGAATGGGATGGGAGGGCGGGGTGCGTTGGGGCATGGGAGGGAGAGGGAACTAGGATCGACCTGTAAAATAAGAAAAAAAATAATAAAAATTCTAGAAGCAGATAAATTTGAAACTAACACAGTCTCTCACCTATGTGGCTGGGCATCATCTCAGCAGTTAGAACTCAAAGAAGTGCAACCCCTCCCCCTCTTCCTTTATGCCCCTCTATCTCTCTTCTCCTCTCACCTCGCTTTTTGCCCTGAACATTGGTCTCCTCTCACTCTTAGACATCAAGACCAAAGATCCAGTCCTGACTTTCTCGACTTTTATCTTCAAGACTTATACTACATGTCACCTCTCTTTTCTCGGGTTCCTGAACTCAGATTGCATTAATAACCATCTGTTGTTCTTCTGAAGCTTGAAGGGAGGATATCAAGGTACTTCCCAAACTCCGTATCACATGAGTCAATACCCACAATATATATCCTCTTATTTGTCTTTGTACATGATATCCTATCATTTTATCCTATTGATTCTGTTTCTTATGAACTATGGAAACTACAAAGCATTTAGTGTGAGTATGATGTCTTCTATGGGTATACCGATTTGTACACCTCTTCCCAGTTGGTCATGCTGCTTGAGGAGCTTTAGGTAATAGAGCCTAGCTAGATAATGCACATTACTTGAGACAGGCTTTTGAGTTTTCTCTCTATTTAATATTTGTGATTGGTACTTAATGTCTGTGATTGAAGATGTGATCCCTTGACTTCCAGCTTTTTCCACGGACCCTCCCTTTTGTTTCCATGCCTATTGTCATGATGAATTCTTTTGCCTCTGAAACCATAATCCTAAGTAAACTTTTTCTTCCATTAAAAAAAAATTCACATGCAAAAAAAAAAGTTCTCTCAGTTTCTAATGAACAAAGTGTCTCTGCTACTGCCTGCATACAATTTAAAATGCATTTCTATTATTTAATCAATTGGTTTTTTTTTCCCAACCAGACCATATTTCCGCTCCCTCCCTTCTCTCCTCCCAGTCCTTTCCCACCCACCTCCCTTCTTCCCTAACCCCCATTCACCCCTCCTCCTTTCTCCTCAGAAAAGGTCAATCCTCCCATGTATGTCAGCCAGCCATGGCAAATCAAGTTGCAATAAGACTAGGCAGCTCCTCTCCTTTCAAGGCTAGATGAGGCAACCCAGTAGGAGGAAAGATTCCCATAAACAGGTAACAGAATCAAAGACAGCTCCTGCTCTCACTGTAAATAGTCCCAGAAGAAGACCAAGCAACACAACTGCAACATGGTGCAGAGGGCCTAGGTCAGCCCCATAAAGCTCTCTGGTTGGCTGCTCAGTCCTTATGAGCCCAAGTTAGTTGATTATGTGGTTGTTTTTGTGGTATCCTTGGCCTCTCTGGCTACCATAATCTCTCTTTGTCCTCTCCCACAGGATTCCCTGATCTTTACCTAATGTTTGGCTGTGGGTCTCTGCATCTGTTTGAAGTCTGGATGAAGTCTTACTGATGACAATCAGGCTAGACACCAGTCTATGAGTGTAGCAAGATATCATTAGGAACATTTCATTGACATTTTTTTGCCAGTCATGTTTGTTTCTATCCTAGGCCTCTGAGTGTCTAGGTGGATTTGCACTTGCAGGGACCCATCGTCTTCTTTAAGAATTCACTACCAGAAATAGTCACGGTTCACTGAAGAAAACTTAAACATTTTAAATGTCATATGCAGCATATTTCTGAGAAGTTCAAGGACCTTCAAGGTACACGGACTGAGTTTCTGTTAACTAATTTAAACTCAAATCCAAATCTCCATACAGGAGGCTAGAGAAAGTTTGTTCCTAGAATTAGTTAAAACTCTGTATGACCATTAATATCACAACATAAAGTTTATATAAATAATAACAGACATTTATAATATTTACACCTTAAGAAAATGTAAAAAATCAAATGAAAACCAAAGGATTATGAAATTAATGGCAATAGAACAATCCCATAATTTTTTGTTTTCTTCTGCCCCATACAAGGGGGCTTTTCTTACAGGAGACAGAGATGTGTATTTTCTTTTAAAAATTAAGGTGGAATTTAGAAAAGAAGAGAGCCACACTCCAGCTCCAAAGCCAGCTTTAATTTTTAATTGAATTGGTATCACAAAAAGACCATTTGCTTTGTATGTCTGTAAAGAACAGCAGAAACAAACATGTGTGAAGATTTATGAAATTCTACACTGTTGGAGATGTATTATACTATTAAGCCAATTTATTTCTTTTCTTGGGACATTGTTTTTTTTTTATTGATTCCTCCATTTTCTTCAGAAGTCTCATATGTCCAGTGGTCTTTAAATTCCTTAATTGGATGCTTTTATTCTCCTGGGAAGACAAAAACAGAGCACTGCCCCAACTCTAAATTTGTCAGATTACAGATTTTTAAGGCAAAACATTTTTGGCAAAGAAAAAGTATTATCTTTAATTATATGTGTATGTATGTATGTAATGTAATGTATATCAAATCTGTCAAACAAGAGTCATTTGTTCGTCTTATAAATTAGTTTGGAAAGGATGATCAAGTTGTTTAATGAACTATTGCCTCTCTTAATCAAGAGATTTCTCCTGTATGAATCTAAACTTTACCAATCTTGATAGTATCCATATCTTTTCTTCTCCTGTGAAAAAAAAAGCAACACACCTTCCCCAACCTAACACATATCCTGGTTTATGTTCAGAGGCCAAACTATCTAAAAAAATACAGGCTGATTTTATTAGCAGGTATTTATTTCTATTATCCAATGTCACTCCTTTCTCATGAGCTTTTATGAAAAAAAAAAACAAGCTTAATAAGGCACTGTGTGTCTCTCTCTGGGGTATTTATTACACCTGTCTGCTTATTAAACATGTCTTTTAAAGTGACAATGTAGTTGCATGTGTTCTCTCTCTCTCTCTCTCTCTCTCTCTCTCTCTCTCTCTCTCTCTCTCTGTCTGTCTCTCTCTCTCTCTCTCTCTCTCTCGTGTGTGTGTGTGTGTGTGTGTGTGTAAGTAGAAGTGTATGTGTATCTACACACATATCTCTCTAACAATGTTACATGCTACACTTTGAGAAAAAGACTAATTTTGGAGACAGTCCAAGTTCACAGCAAATCTGAGGGGCAGGTCCTGGTCTTGTGTTTTAGTGGCACTCACTTCCTGAACCCCAATGTGTCCACTTCTGCACTACTTCATCACACTGTGTTGATGTCATTCATTCAGTTTGCAGGGGACTTATCCCAAATTGGTGAAAATCACCACCCTTTCTGAATATACTACACTGTGGTCATTGCTACGGAACACACAGCCAGCAGGACTATTGCAGTGTAGGTATATAGTCATTACTGATAATGTACAGTCATTACTGATGGTTGTTGGACTTGGCACACTTCATGCCACACAGTCTGGGTTTCCTTTTATATTCCTAATGCCGCATGCACTCCAGAGCATGCTATCTCACTTTGCACAGGAAGCTGAAAGTTCCAGAGATAGCTACTCTTCTGCATGTACACTACTTCAGCATTTCATACATATTTTACATTGTTATAGAATAATAGTTAATGCAAATATACTGATCTCCTTTCTTCCCAATAACCCTGTTTGACAGAAATCTTGCTTAAATATATGAATTATTTATATATTCTTGAGAAAATAAAAATGCTTTCATAGATATGTACATCACAAAACTTTTCCTGCTCTTTGGGGTTGGGGATGTTTTGTCTTCTTTGAAAGGGTCCACTGCAGGGCCCCAAGTGTGCTATAAGAACACATTATCAGGTCCTTCCCCTTCATGGTGCTTTTATCAGCAGATATTTTAAATTTTGCTAAAATATAATTTTGAACATTTTTGTACATATACTCCATGTGCTCTCATGAACTTTTTGTGTACTTCAGGTTGGAGGAAATAACCACACATTTCCTTCTGTATCTTTCATATCTCACTATTTAAAGTTTGAAGTTCTATATCCGTTTCTTAGATCACATTAATTCTCTTTCCTTTTCTTGTTTTTATTTTTTTGACACAGGGTTTCTCGGTGTATCCTTGGCTGTCTTGGAATTCATTCTTTAAACCAGGTTGGGCTCAAACTCGTGGAGATCTTCCATCCTCGGCCTCCTAAGCACTGGAATCAAAGGCATGCTTCACCACTGCCCTGTGATGACCTTTCTTTTCCAAATCATGCCCTCTACTTGCTTTGTTTCCTTTCTAGGGGTCTGTAAAAAGTAGAGAGTTATTTTGTTTGTTTGTTTTTTTGGGGTTCACCCATAGTTCAGTTTGCCTTCCCATTACTGAAACTTTTCCTTATACAGTCAACCTCCTCATGCCAGGGAAACTCGTGAAGTGCCACTAGATAATTTCCCTGACACCCTGCCAATAGTTTCTTAGTTGGATGTCCATACTCTGAGATATGCACCCAAAACCAGGCCTCAGAGGGTGAGATCTTTGAGACACATGAGAAAATTTAGATGCAAATACTATGTTTTAAGTAAAAGACTAAACAACTTTCTTACAGAGTACACAGAATAGCTAATGGCTCTCACAAAAGAAGTTTTCCCATTTATTAAATGAGGGACATCCATGAGTATTTGTTTTATTGCTTAGTAATATGAACTTTTTTATTGTGCAATAAACCTTTTTTATAGTAAAAATATAAAAAGTGCATGTTTAATGAAAAATAAGTAGTGAATTTCAACTTTAGGACAGTTGATACAAAGCAACTTGTTTGTCTAGATTGATACAATGTAGCAGCCAGTCTTATAGCCATTGTGTAATAAGAATACACAAATCTTCTGTGGAATTCTCTGCGTCTACTGTAAAAGCTACTCATCCTACTGACCAATGAACTCATCAGTCTGAAGACAAAGGGAGCACTCCAGAAGAAAAGCACCTGCCTCTTGTTTTAGGAAGCATGGCCTCTCATTTAAGCCAAACTGCTGTTATAAATTAGTTTAATTTCAGACTTTCTTGTGTATATATAAATAAAACAATGGGTATTGATGTATTGGCTCCAATGTATTATTTTTATTGAGTTTTCCCTTTAATTTTTTTTTCAAGACAGGGTTTCTCTGAGTAGCCCTAGCAGTCCTATAACTTGCTCTGTAGACCAGTCTGGCCTTGAATTTAGAGATCCTCCTGCCTCCCAAGGTCTGGGATTAAAGGCACAAGCTACCAGTGCATGGTTGTCTGCAATGGATTAAATAAAGCTTGAAAAATAATCGAGTGCAATTAGTTTGTTTCAGTCTCATCAAAGGCCTCTGAAAGTTAACCAGTGTTAAATGACTTGTCCTTTTCAACCAGTTTTTAAAATTAAAGTTCTTATAGTTTTTTTTTCCATATTTTGAGACAGGCTTTCAAATTTTATTTGGAATTGACTGGAAATCACTTTGGTTTTATTGTTTTGTTTTGTTTTTCCTTATTTTACATATCAACCCCAGTTCCCTCTCCCTCTTTCCCTCCCTCTCATACCCCCCCATTACCCGCCCAACCCACCCACCCCCACTCCACAGGGAGGGTGATGCCTCTGAAAATCACTTTGTAATGCAAACTGACCTTGAACTCCTTAATCTTCCTGCCTCAGTCCCCACTAACTACAAATAACAGGTATGAGCTGCCTTTCCTATTTTGTAATATTCTTTCTGTTAAGTTTATTTTTTCAGTTGAAGATCCATATGCTCTGAAAGTTGTTATATATTTAAATATAAAATAGCTTTAATGATATTTCAAATAATAATTATAGAAGAAGATAGCAATATAATTAAGTGGAGATATTGATGAAATAAAATCCATTTGGAATAGTTAATGATACACATGAAACTCAAAATTGCCTTTAGTATTTTAATGTTTTGCCAGTTGAAATAGAATATGTAATTATACAAATTTGTAAGTCTTTTACACATATAGAATACTTGTACTATACTGTTTTGTTGCTATGATGTTCATACATGTAAAATAAATTCTTCATCATAGCATTATGAACTTTCTTTTCTGCCTGTCAATCAAATTTCATTGTATCTGAGAATCCAAGATCTACTTATGTAATGTGTGTCTTAAAATGCCATCCAATACTTTGGAGGTGAGTCCTCTGAATTTCAGCAGTTTCATCCAAGTATTCTGTGAAACATGTACACCACTCGGTAGTAAGGAAGCAACTAATCAGGTTAAATAATGGTATTTGAAATGACATATGTATTGGTCAAGGTTTTTTTTTTTTTAAAAAAAAAGAAGCAATAGATAGGAGATGATACATAGATGCTAGATTGATAGATAGATATATATATAGATAGATACATAGATGTATAATATATACATAGATAGATCATCATACATAGATGATATATAACATAGATATATAGATAGATACATAGATACATATATAGGTACATAAATGTTTGAAAGTAGATGATACATAGCTGATAGATAATTGGATAGATGAATAGATAAATAGTTGGATAGATGCGTAGATAGTGGGATAGATGGATAGATAGTTGGATAGATTCATTAAACAATTTTTAATGAATAAAGGCTATATTTTCAAAGTTCTTTTCTCATCCTTTAAACAGATTTGTTAAGGATTTGGTGAAAAACTTCTGTAGGCATACAGTACCAAGGCTATTACCTTCTTTACATATAACTTTCACCTAATTATCGTCATTTTATAATCTACTGAAGCTCCCCCTTTCAATTTTCTAACTTCATCTGGCATCACAAAACCTGTTTTATTCCTTCAACACATTTGTGTTACACAATGTTTAAAACCTCCCAAATGATCAAACACACAAATATAACATTTTGTTCACAACTTTTAAGATATGGTTGGATTATTTTATTTTGTAGGAACATATTCTTGGTCATACTCACAATACAGTAAGAAGTTATCTTTTGTATACAATTTTGAGAAAGAACATTCTCAGATTTAACATGGGAATAATACATGGAACGAAATTCACTGGATTTGTCTCTGAAATCACTTTCAGTGCTGCCATTACCATTTTTTTTTTTTAGTGCTACTGCCTTATTAAAAAAGTAGCATGTCTTTTCTAGTATAAAAATAAAGTTTATTTACTCATCATGAAATGAGAACAAACTAAATATTTTTACTTGTAGCTCTGGAAGAATGGTTGGTTCAGAAATTTACTAACAAACTGAGGACTACAAGAAACTTACATGAACCAACCGCCAGCAAATAGCAATCCATTAAAAGATAAATGATTCACAGCTGTGGCATGCCTAACTAAAGTAGGAAGTAGGAACAATATTAGCAACTTTGTGATGAAAACGCTACATAAAGTTGGGCAGAGAAGGATAGTTGAGAGAAATTAGCACTCAACACAGTTACAGGAGATATGTAAAGCACAGAAGAATCTCAGGGATAATATCTTCTTCTAAAAGCATGGACCAGGTACAGCCAGGCTATGGGTGGGCAAGAGGACTGTAGTGGGAATTAAATAGGCCACCCAAAGTATAGAAAGTAGGGAACAAGGCATCAAAGGAAATCTCAGAACACCCTTCCCATCTTCCCATCCTCCCCACGCACCTCACCCTGTCTTCCTCAGAATAGGCACCCAGCACACAAAGTACAGAAGTTGAGCTTCAGCTCAAGCAAGAAGACATACACTTCAGCCATGAAACAGAATGCTCCTAACTTATGTTCTAGAAGACCCTATGCCTTTGGAAAGATTGTGATGATTATATCCTCCTCCCAATTACGTGTCAGTGAGCTTTTCGATGAAATTTGAATATTCATCCTCTTACACTAGTCAATCATTGCTTTGGGAGTGGTTTCTTTGGAAACTGAAAGAGCTCCGTATTGTTAACCCTAAATTCTAGTTATGAAAAAATGATTCTGACCTAGAAGAGCAATGAGGTTTCACAAAATATTATAGAGCAGTTCACAGACTCAAGGAATGCCATAGGGTAAAAAAATATATAAAGCAGTATTTTCTTGTGTAGTTCATGTTCTTCCATCAGTACTGTAGAGGAGTGATTCTATTCCAAAGAAGCTGTCCTTCTCCAAATAGAGTGCTGATGCATGTTATATTAATTGAGTCACACACAATCAAATACCCTATGGCCTCTGGAATACTGTTTATTTATGGAACCAGCTCCGGGTTTCTGTTTTCTAGGTTTATCAGATGTCTGTGCCATGTGAATATAATTTGTTTTCCTCTGTTATCATTATGAAATAAATATTCTTATAGTGTATATCCAGGTTTACAAAATCATGCCACATGTTACTCTAGGGAATTATCCAGAAAAACTACCTACTAGTTCATTTTTATATGTACAGCATCCAAGAGATAATTCATGTATCACCCTTTTGAATTTATAAATAGTGGCTAAAATTTCAACTATTTTAAGGGTGATAACACCTCAATTAAAACAAATGATGTAAATAAGTCTTCATAGACCTTTGAATTTGTTGGCTTTCTAAGCCATTTGGTGCAAATACCAATGGCCAAAGTAATAGCTATTGATTTTTTATTAACTTGACAATATAGTATGTGTGTCACTTGTAATACTGAGTTGTACTTAGATAAATTCTACTGTTCAAAGAGAAGAAAACTCACTAACATAGACTGCAAAGCACTCTGTGTCATTCTCTGGTGTGAATTTTATTTGTTATTCTGCTGTTTTTACTAATGGTAAGCTTACCAAGAATATGTTCTTAAGATGTACAATGTCCTTGTACAGACACCATACATCACCTGACTGAAAAAGTCACCATCTGTAGAAGGATAAAAATGGAGAGATCCTGCTATGACTCAGTACCATTGTTTCTGAGATGATGTGCATCATGAGACTATAGAAACAACGAAGAGCAGAGACTGGGCAAAAGGAGAAGTGTCCACTGTAACAGAACAGTCAGTACCATCAGGTACATCAGGTGTGTAAGGCTAAGGGCAGTTACTGCCACATGCTTATGATTATAGCATAAATCTTCATGAGTTGTACAGTCAAGCCCAACCCTCAGCCTCATAGCCTGGGGGCTGTGGGGGCCATGGTTGCTGGGGGGGGGGAAGAGAGCCAAGCTGTGGGGGGGCGACACTACAAAGAACAAATATGTGATGGAGAGATGGGAAATAGAAAAAGGGTTCAGTGTTTGCTCTATGGAGAGAGGCAGAGTTGGAGATGTGATGCTAGTGACAGGTGAGAGAGAAGCCTAAGGTCTACTTGCTTTCATTGTGTAATAAGGTTGCCTGGATAATGTGCCCCAGCCTGGAGTTTAGGTAGACACAGACTCATCCCCCTAGCCTGTAAAATTGAGCCTATCTGTGACAGGCTAAGTGTGGGATTCCCTGGCTTTGGGCAATGAGGAAGCCTGAGATGAGGAAAGGTTAGCTTTCCTCCTCCGTGTCACTAGGGGCCATGTTGCTGTCCCAGGCCATGATCAAGTCTGAGATCCATGTGGATATATGTAATCTATGCCACTGCCTGATGGCCTCAGGCTTTGTTGCCTTGGGGCAACCATGCTGATGTGAGTGGCATGTGTAACCACCTGAGACCATGTTGCAGATAGTGCAGTTGCCATGAGTGGGACAGTGGTGTTGATGCAGACAAGGGCTGCCTACACCCTTGTTTTTACTGCCAAAGCCCATGAGAATGTCTGCTGTCTGGACTGTCACATGAAGTCATGTTAACATTCCTGTGGGCAGAGGAGCAGGCCCACCCCTCAGTGGCAGCCACATGGTGGCACTGAAGGTGCTATGGGTGTAGGACAGCTGGCTCCAGCCACTGCAAGGATCTCCTGAGTTGGTGACATCTGGTGCTGAGACAGACTGAGCAAAACTTATTTTTCCATAGTCTTAGAAGTCTGGCCACTAGGAATCTGACCACATTCCAGTGATTATATAGATAACACAAAGTGAACATATTTCCTTGAGGATGGAGGTCATGAGGTAGAGGGGATGGACATGAAAAGACTAGAGTTGAGCACACTCAGGGTGCACAATGTGAGATTCCCAAATAATCCATAAAAGTAATTTTAAAAATATTCATTAATTGCATAATACTTATGCACTTGTAGTATCATCTAATTCACACTAACCATCGCCACATGAAATCAAGTCAAAAGCAATGGCTTACTCTTCTTTAGAAACCGTACCCTAGTCATTCCTCAGATCAATCTATAAATATTAAAATATCTCCTGCTTTATTTTTTAACGATGGTTCAAATAATTCTCATATTTTCTTCATCTTTTCCATTGAGATGGCATATTAGTAAAATTGGCTACTCATGGCACCTTTATGTATTTCAGTAAAAGGCTTTGTACATGGAGCTCAGAACACAGAACTAATAGAAGCATCAAGCAGTTACAAAATATATCTAATTGGATTATAAATTAGTATGCATACTTACAAAGGAATCAAGGAATCAAACTGACCCTGAAAAGCTCACAGCAGCAAAGTGGTGCTTTCCACACAAAGCATCAAGAGCCTCTATTATTTGATAGTTGTACTCATTTTCTAAAAAGCTCCAGGCTTAGACACGCTTTGAAAGATGGTGATTTAAGTCATTTGAATACTCATTAACAGTGTGCAATCCTTTTCCTATGAAAATTTTAAGGAACATTCCATAAGGACATAGTGTCATGAGGTTTGATGTGGACTAACACTCGAGAATAACCTTGGACTGAGGACAAATGCTCAATCTGTAGCAGGTACAGGTAGCCATGCGAGATAAATCACTCGTGCTTTCAGACTTCAGTGTTCTCATGTGTAAGACAGAATAATCACATCTGTCTTGCTTAACTGATCACATTACTAAAGATTAAAATGAATAATAACCACTTTCTCATTGGATTTAAGGCTTGCCCCACAAATGAAAATACAAACCTGTACTTTAAATCTGGCCAAGAGCCCATGGTTGGGGCGTTCACAGGCCCTAGAGATGAATCTAATAAACCAACTAAAAGGACATGGTCTCAAAGTGTCCTCTAATTTTATGTGTGTATATACACAAAGATTAATGAATCTCTCAGAACTCATCAGAGACATCACTTTGGACAGTAAATGCTGGTTAACACAACTGATTAGGGTATAAAGAGTAAGTGTTAGTGGGTTGCCACTCACAAATGTGACATATGTAACAATCTTACCTCTGAGACCAAAGACTATGGCAGAATAGGGAAGAAAAAATCATAAAAGCCATACACTGGGGAGGACTGGGGAGCACAACAGTGTCTTTGGGACCTGACAGGGATGCTATACTCATGAACTTACAGCAGCTTTAACTCGTACAAGGTCTGTGCAAGATCAAGCCAGTCAATATTCTAGCAAGGACAGTTAGCTCTATAGCTGAGATGCTATTGGCAATTGATGGCTTGTGATGGGGAAGATGTCAGTATTTTTAAGGGTGTGGCCTCAGATAGGTCCCCATTGCTCCAGTGAATGGCCTGAAACTCTTAAGTATATGACCAACACAAATTGGGCTCAGTGAAATAAACAAGAGAAAAAGAGAATACAAAGTTGGAAGGGAAGGGAGAAGTAGGAGTGGGTGAGGAAGAAGTTCAGGGAGAGGATGAAGGTTCAATATAAGCAAAATACATTGTATGAAATTATCAAAAACTAATGAAATATTTTAATTACATAATAAATATGAAAATAACTGACACTGCTAAAAGCATAACAGAATCAGACAACCATAAGTCCACATCTGTTTCTTCATGCACTTTGATTCTTCTTCATTCTCCCCAGCTTCTCCCATCTGAATTTCACATGCCAAAACAATAAAATACTACAGCCTCTAGACACTAGAATCAACATGTTTTAAACTGAAAATTATGTCCACCCTGAGCTGCTAGATTCCAACAAGCAGTAGGGAATGAGTTTGAGCAGCAATTAAGACAAGGGTTCAGCATAGCAAACCAATTTTAATAAATGTCAACACCAAAAGAGAACCTCTCCCAAAGCTTAGGGTCAAAACATTTCATTTGAAAATTTAATTTTGCATGTGATTAATCTATCATCTGGTCTGATTGCCTATGGTACATTTTTATAATTATGAATCAAGCAAAGGATAAAGATACTTCAGATAATCTCATTGGCTAAAGCACAAGGCACTAACTCAGTTTATAATAGCAATAATGACCTCAGCCCAGGACATTTTCAGGCAATTAATGACTGGCTGGAGTTAATGACCCGAGTTTTAGCCAAGGACCATCAACTCTTTCTAACTGGTCATTAATCCTCAGAAAATGCCCTGTCCTGAAAACACAGGCAGACCCATTTTGAGTTTGACACCATCCCAACTTTATCTTTCAAATAAGTTTCTTGTTTTACTTTTTTCCTATTTCACTACAGCATGGGCTAAAATGTTGTTGAACATCAAATCAATTTGTTCATGAAGCATAAGAGTTCCTGAGTATCATACGACATTATACATTAAATAATGTTAAACCTGACAATATGGAATGTACCCAAAGTCTGGTACATAATTTCCTATCCAACTCTTGAACTGCTTCAAAATCAGTACGTCTCAATCGAGCCTGTAATAGAAACTCACGTCTCCATGTTCTTAGTTCATCTCTCTCAGAAAATGAGACTTCTACAATGTACAATGAACAGCTCTGCTTTCTACCTAATGATCCACCCATTTGACATTGCACCTTTCCCCTGGCCTAGTAAGGGACACAGCACAGAGCAACATGGTGAGTGACAAGCAAACTCAAGGAACTCCTCTAAATAGTATTTTTCCCATCTTATAAGAGGCATATGAAGCTGATATTCTGGATCAACAGTATAACAGTGTAGTTTTCATGAGAAGTTCAATCAGAGAAAGTGGATACAGGTAATTCAAGAGAGGTGCGGGGAGGATATAGCCAGAGAGCCACCATGTCTCCAAAAGGCCTACAGGATGCTGCTTTCACTGGGAACCAAGGGAAAATATACAACAACTCACATGTCATGTAGAATGACTCCCAGATTTTCTTTCCAGCTTTATCTGCTTCCTTCTTATATTAATCCATTGTGGGGAAGACATGAGTCAGATTGACTCTATTCTGAATTAAAATGGCTTGTACAACCAGGAGCTCAGGGAGAAGGCATAAATTTCAACCAGCTATGGCTGTATATCAAGAAATGTCAGAGGCATCAAAAATCTTCTAATGAATCTTGTTGCCTTCTATTTATCATCAATTTAAATGGCAAACCCCTTAAAAATATGTTCAGAATATTCAGATGGCAACTCATTCTTTTATAGCTAATGTCCACAACAGGCCTCATGTATGTTATGCTGAGACATTATGAATAAATGGAGGCAGAGTACACATCAGTAGCCAAAGTGGAGCTTCCCAGAGGGGATTTCTCAACAGATTCTGTGCCAAAAAACTAAGACTGTTCATCAAAGATGATGGATGATAAGAACAGTCAAAATAATGCTAATGATGACAAATAATAATTCACTCTCACACAGTAAAATATTGCATTCTGGGGTTTCTTACCAGGGAGATAAGTATCATTAAAACTATTATTCCTGCTGTCAAAACGTAGACTCAGACTAACTAAAAAATTGTCAAATAGAACACTTATATGATGAGGTTTTGATGTCTGACAGAGCCAGCAAGAATTTAAAAGGTCCAGAAAATAGGGAGTTTCCCATACTAAGAGGTCAGAATGGTACTGGGTGAGGAAAATACTAACAATTTTAAAATGAGACCTGAAGAGTGGTTTGCAACTTGTCAGTCATGGCCCCATTGGAAAGTACAGATATTTACATTATGATTCATAAAAGTAGCAATGTTAAAGTTATGATGTAGTAATAAAATAATTTTGTGTTTGGGGGTCACCACACATAAGAATATTCTATTAAAGGGTCACAGCATTAAAAAATTTAAAAAACACTGGATTAAGGATGGGGTACATCATTTTGCTTAGGTACATTTGTTGTACTAGGATGATATATGTTTTGTTCTCATGAATATCATGCAAATATATACTAATTTTGGGATAAGTTAATAAAACATAGAAGCTAAAGAGAAAATTACCATTTGAAATATAAAGGAAGTAATCTTTATATTAAGTTACAAAAGGCCAATGACAATGTCAAAAACCTTTAATGACAAATGACAAGGATCTATACTCTGCAGATAATTATGTAAGCAGATAGCTGTGACTACAGCCATGAGGTAGGGAACTTGACTAGCAAGTGTGAGCTCAAGGCTTCAATTGCCAGTCTCACAAGAAGAAAAATAGAAGAATACTAATTTTAAACCATACTTTCTTTCTTGGCCCTTAATTTGCAGAACTAAGAAGTAAATGTGCATGGTAGTTAACACACAGCCTATATGCTTTGTCTCCAGTCCAAGTAATTGGCTTTTCACTTGGTGGGTGAAATTTATTCTTTGATAAATCTATACATATATACAATATAACCCAGTCATACCTAACACCCCTACAACGCCTTCATGATCTTCCCAGTGTATCTTCCTTCCAACTCAATATGCATTAAAAACAAAAGCAAAGAAAAAGAGGAAAAGAAATAAAGCAATCAAACAACAACAATGAAAACCCAAGAGAATCCATTTAATGCTACCCATATACTCATGGATATGGTGCCATTATTCACTAGGGTATGAGCAAACTAACAGGGATATACCCAAGACAGCCATTAATTGCCAATACCTCCCCAGCTTCTCACCTGATATGACAGGTTCTAACATTAAACTGATAGTATGAAATCTCAAAGGTCTTCACTAGGGCCAATGGAATTGACACCTAGTCTTGGACTTCCAGTCTTCAGAACTGTGAGAAATGCATTTTTACCGTTAATGCAATATCTCATACATAGTGTCTTGTTGAATAATCCAAAAAAGAAACTTAATATCTATCTAACATATATAGCAATAAACCAAGTACATATATGTGCCATCAAAACACAAGGAGAAGAAGTTATACCAATGTCCACAGTGAAAAGCATGTTTGAAAACCCTTCCTATACTAACAATAATAATTAAAGAATAGGAGGTCATAAATTTGAGAGGATATAGGGAGAGTTGTGAAAATTATTTAATACAGTACTCATTTATAAAACACTCAGAAAAAAGTTAAATTTATAAAACCCTCCAACCAAAATTCATATTTGAAAAATATAACCTTTCTGCAATAGAATTATTCTATCATTAAGAATATAAAAATATATATCATTTACAGCAATGTGGATAGCATTAAATGTTGCTGCAAATGAAATTTAAAGGACAAAGAAAGACAAGTACCATGTAATATTTTCCATTTGCAAAAATCTAAAAAAATTTACACTATAATGAATAAAACTAGATGAGTGATTGCTAGAGTAGTGGGAAGTTATAAAATTGAATGAGGAAATGGGGGCCAATGGACACCTGGGGTAGAAGAAATAAATTCTCCTGTACCATTAGGCAAAGGGGGTGACTTCTGACACTGTTATTCTGTACTTTTAAAAATAGGTACAAAAAGTGGCCAGATCCAAGTATGAAACCAGATATGTGAACTTGATAAGAAATATGCAAAATTAAAAATAAACTATTACCAATAGTGATAATTAATGATAGAGTATAGTACTGTAATTTTTTTAAAAAAATACAGTCTTTAAACTACTTTGCTACAAAGAAATGAATTATTCAGGGTAGAGATATGTTTACTCTTGTTTAGAAATTACAAAGTGTATATGTGCATCAAATCATATACAAACATGTACAAAATTTGCTTCAGAAATCACTTTAGCATGCACTAATGTTGTATGACTATTAACTGTTATAACTCTGAATGGAAGAAGAGAAGTCAGGTGGCTGAACATTATTCTCAATTGGGTCTAAGAGAAAAGAAAGCATAATGAGTGTGTATCTCTCTAGCTAAAAGTTGTAAGTCTCAGTCTTATGTCCCTTTACTAAATGTTTTAAAATGTGTTCCTTTTGTGAACTACGTTTAGCCTCTATTTAGTCTGTACACTTAGCATTAATTGATTGCCTCCATCTTTGGGACAGTTTTACTGATGCTAGTAACCATGCCTAGTGCAGATGTCTCATATTTAAAAAGCAGAGTCAAGAAACATGAATTACAAAGTTACTTATCAAAAAAATTACTCTTTGGCTCTGTTCAAAGCTAAGCATTGTTTGACTTTTGATAAAAACCGTGTCTGTCTATGCCCAGTTTAGCATGAGACTAACATGATGCTCTTTCTAGAAATGAGCCCATTTTAAAGATGTGATCTTGCTGGGCATTGGCAGCACAAGCTTTTAATCCCAGCAATTGGGAGGCAGAGACCCATGGATCATAATGAGTTCAAGGCCAGCCTGCTCCATAAAACGAGTTCCAGGACAGCTAGGGCTGTCACACAGAGAAAACGTGTTCCAAAAACAAGGAAAAAAATCATCTCCTTTCTTTATAAAGAGTTATGACCAAATACAGGTAGGGAAATCTCAGCTTTAAAATGATCTTTACTACAGAAAACTTAAAAGTTCTTGTTCTAGTCTACTGGTTACATAAAATGATTACGATGCTGAGATTCTGGCAAAAGTGACCCAGCTATTAATAAAATTGAAATGTGACCTGGGATTTACATTCTGAGACCAAATCCAGCCATGGAAAAAGGAAGAGGAAAGCACAACAGAGAAGAGCTTCTCTTTCTCATGGGTAAGCAACAGGACAGTTCAGGACCTTTTAAAATTATGCCTTGGGTACTGTCTCATCTCCCTTGTTATAACGTTCCCCCAGTATACAGTTCTGTGCTCCACTGATGAGGGTTGCATGGCGGAAGGCTGTGAGGGAACACTGTATTCTAAGTCTCTCTACTTGCCCTACACATGGCTACCTTTCTCCAATATTGACATCACCTTCCTCCTGGGCCTGAGGACTTCCAAATACCCTCTTCTTTCGATTCCACCAATCACAGTAGGTTAAAGACCATAAGAATTACTTCATTTTTAAAACACAGACTGTTTTTATACAGGGTTACATATGCCTATTTTTATGAATATATGAATTTCAAACCTACTGTCTCATGCATCTCTACCCTCCACTTGCTCCCCACTCTATTTGTCCCCTTTGTTCTCCAGACAATTTTGCTTCTGTTTCTATGTCACCAGTTCAGAGAATGACCTCATGTTTTAACTTGATTACTTCTCTAAAGACCCTTTCTCTAAGTAAGGTCATATTCTGTTACTGGGATTGAAACATCAACACATGAATTTACAGACAGTGGGGGCACAATTCAACTGATAGCAATGTCACTTTAAGAAAGAGTCTACTGACCCTGGGCTAGAATAAAGAAGGTAGATCGTGCTGTTACAAATCTTGTGATTCTAGATTCAAGTCTGCCACAAGGAAATCTTGGAGCCTCTTTTTGGCTGCCACATAAGAAAGCAACATGAATAATTTATGCTAATTTCATTCAGTCTCTTTGAAGTTGAGATTGGCTTTAGTGGGAAATCCAGTAGAGTATCTTCATGGCTAGGAGGGAAACCAGCCTATGAGCACATGTCTTTTTCATTGGTTCTGAATCATGATGCTTAGTATTGGCCTGTGTTTTTCTTCAATTGCTTTTCACTTACAACTTCTCATGTCTCCCACTTGTCCACCTAGCATTATTTTGGCTACCTTGTGTGAGATGTGTGGCCTTAATCTCTTCTTTGTGTTTTGCTACTAAGTAGCAAAGATATTCTTAGACTTCTAACTTGTATCTGAAAAAAAAAATCTAAAACAAAAGTCCTTCCAAATCCTGGATCTATCTATTGTGGGTCTCTGCTTCCGTTTTGGTTTTACCCTTCCTTTGTCTTAAATGAGAAACTAGAAACATTCTTCACACTGACACTAAATTGTATATGTTAGGTTACTTTAATTTGCAGCACAATTTTTAAGTCTCCTAACCATGCTGGGCTTTCTAAGGTGTATTTAATAAGGAGTCTCTGAATTACTGTCAACTGGGTTTAGTAAGTAGAGAATAGTAAGATCAAGACAAACTTTGGTGGCTGGAAAGGGACATTACACAATAGATTGCTGCTCCTGTATCTTTCAAGAAGAACAAGCATCCCTTCATCCTGTTTTTTAAGGGTGTTATCTCCAGTTACATGACTCCCCCACTTCCCAAATGCCTCACCTACAAACCATCACACTAAAGTATAGGATTGGAAATATTAACTTTTAGACCACAGAAGCCCCCAGCTGTAGCAGGAGGAAATATGGCTCACTGATATCAAAAGATAAGCACCACTATTAGTATGTTCAAACTCTCAGGAGCCAATTTCTTCCTACTTTTTAGGTTTCAACTCAAAACTACCATGAAAGGTTTAGAGAAGATAGATGTGCTTCTACAAAAGCCAGAAAAAATAGTTTGAGTTAACTACCAACTAGTGAAAAGTGCAACTCCAGAGCAAAAGTATCCACCCCTCACCCACTTCTGGCTTCAGAGGGGACCTCCTGCACACACACACACACACACACACATACACACACACACACACACACACAATCTAAATTAAAAAATAAATCTTTAAAGATTATCTTTTAAACTCGGTAATGGTGGCATATGCCTTTAGTCCCAGAACTGTGAGGCAGAGGCAGAAAGATCTCTGTGAATTCGAGGCCAGCCAGGTCTACAAAGCCAAAGAAGTCCTGTCTTGAAAAACATATATATATGGAAAAGCTCCTCAAAAGAACAAAACTTTGCCCTAGAAAAGCTAAGTATGAGAAATATGAGATATGAGCAACTATGTAAGCAGCAGACAGTTCCACAGAGTAGAACCTTTCTTTTATATCTTGGTAAAATGTGAAATGTTGCCAGTCTCTCTAGTCTAGGAGTACCTCTCTCTCTCTCTCTCTCTCTCTCTCTCTCTCTCTCTCTCTCTCTCTCTCTCTCTCTCTCTCTCTCTCTCTCTGTCTCCCTTTGCAAATGAATAAGTCTCACAGAAAAGTGAAGTTAATTTCCTGAAATAAATGTGTGTTATTGTTGCTCTAGAAAAAGACAAACTATGCACTACTCAAGAGTCACTCACCCATGGCATTCCACCACTCTCCGTGGAAGCAGGAGGAAGAGAATGTAGGCCAACAGATCCTGAAAATCTCATAGACAAGACTAACCTCCTTGGCTGTTTCCACTTGCTCTTGACACATTAGCAATAAAGGTACATTAATTCAGTTTTATTAATAGTATATGTCACTCAAATATGACCTTCTTCAGCTAAATTTCACATCAATTGAAAGAAAATGTTTAAGTTTTTTAAAACTAGTTTCTTTGACTTCTAGATTAATTTGAGCCAATTCATTAAGTTTTAACTTGGCACTGCATCTGTGTTTTGTTGAATTGAAATTTATGGAAGAGATTTAGTCCAAGACAAGCATGAAATTAAAAAGTGTAAAATGAGCTGAGGTCTCTACTCTGTCATCTGAAAAGAAAAATACATAGGATGTCTCCAATTATCCAATAGAATAAAATTAATAAAAATTATATATAATATCATATTAGATTTTATTCCAGTAGAACAACATTATGGCATCTGATTATAAATCACATGAATAGGTTGTGGCAATCCAAGAAAAAAAATCATACTGTTGGTAATCGTGTAGCTTCCCATATGCCAGAATGTATGAGGAGTATATGCTACTTGTATCATTAAATTCTTATTATATTATAATGTACTAATCTAATTTTCCTAAGTGCTTCATTATTTTTCATTTCAACTGCCAAGTGCACATATATTTTATGTTGTTAGTGAATTAAGTGGAGGCATGCTAAACAGATTGGTAGTCCAGATTCTCTTTCTGATTTAAACACACTGATTACAGCGTAAAATAAGATGAGGGAAAATGTGCTATTTTCTACAAGCACATCCTGTGGTTTATTATAAAAGCAATATGTATTGTGCCCAGAAACATACTGTATGCAAACAAATGGTATGATATATAGCATTACTTCAAATGAGTATGGTTGCTTACTTGAGTCAGAATCTCTCAAAAGCCATTGAAATTTGAGCTTTTAAAAATATTTGTAGTAAAATAAAAAAAGTAGTAGACATGAAATTGCCTGTAATTATATTGTGTTGGAAAGTGCCCAAACAATGTAATAAGAGCACAGTGACATACATAATAACCAACATCCACAAGTAGCATCAACATCTTTTGAGTATTACAGACATTACAAGCACAGAAGAATGGAACACAGAAGCATAACAGGACTGATCAATAAATAATACAAAAATTTGGTCACTAAAATTTAAAGTAACCACTTATTTGCTTTATAATACCACATGTGAGAAATATTGGCTGAGCCATTGATCTGGCCATGACACAAAACCTTTAGGTATTGGGTTCAGATGTAAGTTATAAATGGTTTTATGTGACCTTCATGATGTGTCTCAAAATCCAGTTTGCCCATAGGTGATGCTGTAAGCAATCAAGCAAAACACTTAAGACCTGAGTGGCCAATACATGCCATTGCAATACTATTAATATTACTGAATTATTTTGATTAAACAAACCTTGACCTAAGGTAGAAATAATAGGTTCACACCAGACAGTAAAGCAGAAAGGTCACAGATGAGGGTACAATCATTACTATAACCAATGTCCTAAAAATGGTGACTCATTAAGACGATAATTTAAACAAACATGGAGAGAATCCACTATCACTATCATTATGAGGATTAGAGCACATATACTACTGACTGGGAGTAAGGAAAGCAGGAATGAAGCATGTGAGACCTGTCTGCCACCTCTCCAAGTTACATAAAGATCCAGTAAGCATATGGAATTCATTTATTATTTTTATTGAAAGCTGCTGTCAGGCCTGATAATATGTAGCATGTGAGTGCAGGAAAGGCCTTGGTGAGAACTGATGAGTCAGGCTCTCTAACATCTCTGGAATCAAGGTACCCATGCATATCACCAGCCCTGCCCATCCCTCTTTGCAAATAAATTACTTGATATGCTTAAAGTTTTACTGTCTTGAATAAACTTAAATGCACACACACATACATGCACACATGCACACACACACACACACACACACACACACACACACACAAATACTCCTACAACTTCATAGTAACTACCAACTGCAACATGAACTTGGTGCTGTAGGCTGGAATTTTTTTTTAATCCTAATCCAAGCTTATAATTTAATAAAAATAAAGAGATAAAATAATGAGGCTCCTCAAATTAAAGGTTAACCAATCCTTTAAGATTCAGCAGCTTTGTGACTTGAAGGAAAAGTAAGATAACAGTACCTTGCTCTTTATTTCCTCTTATCAACACTTGCATATGTTTAAGCCCTTTTCAATTTAGACATAAGATGGAATGAAAGAAAATTTAGAGCACCCTCTAACCTCTCCATTCAGACCCAAGCTCTCTCTCGGCTCTTCCACATAGTCAGTTTCACTCCCATTCCCTCCACCTCCCCACTGGCTTTCACCAGTAATAGCCCACAGCAGTCTGACTTCTGTCCCTATACTGCCATCACAAGTATATTAAGACCAGGGGTGACTTCCGTGGTAGTAACCTCAGCAGAAACCTTTCCATTTTCATGGGTTTGTTATTAAACCCATTACAAACATGGGTTTGTAATTAAATAGCAGAAATATTGAAGTATCAGACCCTCTGTCAGAATACCCACCCTCTGTCAGAATACCCACCCTCTGTCAGAATACCCACCCTTTGTTGTCAGTGTTTATCTTTCCTGGATCACCTCACCTGCATTCCTGGCTCTTAGATCATACTCTGTCATCTTTATTATCATGCCCTCATTTCAAAAGCTTGGTATATTGCAATGTCAGCCACACATTCATTCTTCTATCATCTTGGAGCAATTACTAATATTGTTCTGTTATTAAATAAAACTCAGAAGTCAGTTATCAGGGTAAAAACTATATTGATCAGAGAAGTGGCAGAGACACAACCAGTGGCCTCTTCTCTCGTCTTCCTCAATCAAAATGAGTCCATGAATCTTTCTAACTACTCCCTGTGGGTGTGTGTATATGTATGTGTGTGTGTGTATATATATATATATATATATATATATATATATATATATATATACATACATGTGTATGTGTGTGTGTGTGTGTGTGTGTGTGTGTGTATCCTGGGTCCTCCAAAACCTCTATGGCTAATTCTGCTCAGCTACTACCTATCTCTGCCCTCTTATTCAAAGTAAACTTTATTGACAGTCTTAGGTGTGTCAGAATGTGATCAAAATATCCCACAACGTTTCCCCTTTTGTCTAAATAAAAAGGGAAGGTAAAATTATATACAATAAGAACAATTATTAGATAGGAATTACACTCATAGTATCCAGTCCATTTACATTTGACAAATTCAGAGAAAATACCCCAATATACATACTATCTTTGTGAATCCAAAATTTTATGCCCAATTCACTTTCTCTCCTAACTTGCATTACCAACACAAAATTATCGTTTTAGACCTCAACACATTTTCTTAGATTAACAACTTAAGCTTTCGTGATTTCCTTTTCTGGATGTGGTAACAAGGAAAACTGTGACTATGACTGTTTGTCAGCAACATCAGAGACCTGAGAAGAATATTATATCATCTGAGTAAATAGGAAGTACAGAGAAAACAATTTCCAATACTACAGAAACGACAGACAGCTGGCTGTATGGACAGTCACCTAAGGTTCCTCTGCAATGTTGGGGCATCTATCTTCAACCTATAGGCCTAGAATATCTGACAGACTTTTTTTGAAGCAGGAATTTTCTAGGACTGTCCTATCTTGTCTTAGTAAATTTCAGCAGTTGCAGTCTTTTGTGTCCTTATAATTGAATTTGGACAGCATACTGTAAGCAGTTAATGCACGGACAGTTTCTTGCCTGGGGGCTAACTCCGTCTCTATGAACGCAAAATGCAAATGAAGGATTTTTTGATGCCTGTCATTTTTTTTTTGAAGTAAATTGGTGCTGCCAAGAGCAGAAGTATCTCATTGTCCTTAAAAGCTTTAGGTTATAAAAATATCTTAAATGTCATATTATGTAGTGCTCTTTAGTGTTTGAAGTCCATCTTATCCAAACTATATCTTTGTTTGACCTTGAATACATAGCCAACATGACCACAAATATGTTGGTTAGATGACTACTAACCTGTATTTCTGGAATAATACCTTTCAAGGACTAGAAATTTACATTATATTATTAAATGGGCTGCAAAAGTAGAAACATGTGTACAAGAGTAGGAACACACACACATACATATATGCATATATATATATTTGCAAAAATAACCTTAAATGTATATTACTGTACAAAAATTCCATACCAATGTAAAATATTTAAGACTAGTAGCTGCTTTTTTATTTTAAAAGTAGACTCAATGATCATACTTATATACTCCTTTTCCTTTTCAGAACAAGATTCCTGAATCCAATTCTTCTTTAGTTTCCTTCTCATGAATAACAACTTTTAACCAACTACCCTGAATGATGGTAAACATCCAAGTCCACCAAGTAGCCAAAACCCAACCACCCTGCCTCTTGCGTATGTGTGTGTTGTGTTTTTAAAATTAATTTCTGCTGTCTAAGGGTAATAGAATCTTTAGGAGAAACTGAGATAATTGAGATACTGATCAAGTCTTATAAAAGCTAGATGTAGTCCAGTCTCAGTATAATGGGATAGTGAAGAGGCTGTCTGAAGCCCTGACTGGAGCAGTATATGTGGCAGGACCATCGTAGCTAATTGCTTTGAAGATGTTATCAGCAGTTTGTAGTCCGAAGGGAGGCCGGCGGGGAGGAACCTGCTGTAACTTAATGGTGTCAGAAGCGGGATTGAGAACTTTCACTTAAAACTTAACAAAAGTTTAAAAAATAGTTTTTAGAAAGAAGGGAACAGAGACTAGCAAGACTTCTTGGTAGCAGCATTTTCTCATTTGGATTTATTTTGCTGTAGAAGAGATTTGCGCGGCTCCTTTAAGGGAGGTTTCCAATTAGCATAAGCGGCAAAAAAGCCACCTTGCTTTTAAAGAGCTCTGCTAAAAATTCATTGGTGTGTACAAGAGCTGCAATGAAGGTTTACACTGTGTTTTAAAAAAATACGCTGGCTTGGGAGAGAAAAAGAAAGGAGATACAATGGTTTAAAAAAGAAAAAAGAAAGTAGAATGAATGGGTATAATGGAGCATGCCATTAATCCCAGCACTTGGGAGACAGAGGCAAGCAGATCTATGTGATTTCAGGGCAAACCTGGTGTGCACTGAATTCTAGGACAGATAAAAGTTACACAGAGAAACCCTGTCTCAAAATATGTAAAAATAGAAGTAGAAGAAATAGAGTAATAAAAAGGCCACGTAAAGATGGAAAACACAGAGAAATTTTGGATACTATACGCGATTCTGTTGTCTTTAAATTATTTGATTGCTGAGAAAATAACAACTACTAATAAAAGAAATGCTGCTGGATTAATTCAATTTATATGTTTTAAAAATGCTTTGACTCAAAAATTTAAGCCTAAGGACAAGTTACTGGGGAAAAGGATTTCTATTTTTGTTTCCACAGAAAATGAAAAGCTATGGATTCTTTCCAGACTTATGTGGTTTGATCAAGCCAGACCCCCTGAAACAGCTCCCCAGATGATCCAACATTCAAAGCAGTTGAGACAAAGCCTTGCACACTACAGCCAAGATTTCTGCATCTTCTTTGGACCCCCATAACAGTGCCCTCTACCAGCAGGAAGTAGTTTGGAAAGAAGGACGCCCAAATTCCCAAACATTGTTTATAATTGTTTGTTTTCATTTAAATGGGCTTGATTATAAATGGTTATAACCACAAGCAATCTTTTTAAAGTAAAAAGGGAATTATGGTATAGATATGAATACTTTGCTTTGGAATGCATTTTCTTTTATTGATACAATTTAAGGTCAATTTTGTGATATGTATATTTCTCTTGTTTAGGTACTGTGTTTATATAGCTCATTGGAAAATGTAATGTATAAATTAATACAGATTATAGAGAGTTACCTGTGATAGTTTAAACTTAGAGTTAATTGAGTTAGGATTTCTAGATATGCAGAGATGTATTTTGAGATGGATAGGCATTCTTCAAACCTTTCAAAGACCTACAGAATATGGCATTTAAAATGGTTTAGGGTTTTTCTTGACAATGAGGCACAACTGCTCCTGGTAACACCACCTACAGAAGAAAGGAAGATGGACATTGAAGAAACTCGTTATGAAGTTTGCTTCTAATATGGAAAGACTAGCCATTTGAGCAAGGTACTTCTCTTGTCTAGACTGTTTGACTTTATGTTGTAGAAACTGGACATGCAGGGCCCACAAAAAGGTGACTACTGATGCAAGATGGACATTGCTACAGGATTCCTGCTTCATGGACAAGGCTGCCAGACAGCCACACAGTCTACAGGACACAGAGAAAAGTGACTGACAAACTGCCAATACAGGTGGACAGTTTAAAGTTTCCTGCCTTGTTGAGGAGTCTGGACACACACCATGGCCTATGGGCTGAAGATGGAACATTACAGAAGAACTTCAGGTGACTGACCAGGCAATGAGTTGTCTCTGTCATTTCTAGAGTTTATATATTATCCTTCTGTGGTCTTTGAAGGAGTTGAAGACAGATAGTTATGGTTATAGTTTTCCTTAGTTAGGATTAAAGATAAGTTACATATAGGACTTTAGATTCACAAAGATAGGATAGATGATATTTTCTTAAAGTCTTACAAAATATTAATGGACTAAATATTGTTTACTATGATTCTTATTTGATAACTGTTGGATGTTATATTTTGCTATGTTAAGGTTAAACCCCTTCTTTTATTTTAGACAGAAAAGAGGAGATGATGGGAGATGTTATTCTGTATATGTTTCTCATACTAATTAATAAAGCCCTGCTGGCCAATAGGAAACAAGATAGGCCGGGCTAGGAGACCAGGAGGAGGAGAGAGGAAGTAGTAGGGTCAAGATGTAGCCCGGGGAAGGAGCAGGACGCCAGCCGTGGCTCCCCGATAAGACGACCACGTGGAAATACTTAGATAAGTAGAAATGGGTTAATAATTAAGGCAGAGCTAGCCCATAAACAATAATGGTAATTGGCCAACAGGATTGTATCAAATACAGAGTCCCAGAGTATTATTTGGGGCTGGCGCGGCTGTGGGCCCACGTGGCGGCAGGACCGGGAGGCCGGCGGGGAGACCTGCTGCAACAGGTCAAGTCTTATAAAAGCTAGATGTAGTCTAGTCTCAGTATAATGGGATAGTGAAGAGGCTGTCTGAAGCCCTGACTGGAGCAGTATATGTGGCAAGACCATCGTAGCTAATTGCTTTGAAGATGTTATCAGCAGTTTGTAGTCCGAAGGTGATCTAATGTTTGTCAGATGAGTGTTGTTACCACAATTCAGGTGGATTCATCATTATGGGACTCCATCACCTTCTTAGAGACCCCAAAGGTCACTGTCAGGAATGACCATGTTTCACTGAAGAAAGCTTAAACATTTTAATTGTATATGCAGCAAGATCTCTAAGAGGTTAAAGAATCACAATTCGTTTTGTATATCAAGAGTATGAAAACTTAAGTTCTGATTACCTGCCCCACACTCAAGCACAAAATTATATACAGGAAGCTAGATGAAGCCTATTTAGAGAATCAGTTGGTGCTCTGTATGACCTAAACCAAACTTTGAGGAGTTCTCGTTTTGGTAAGTTATATCTGATCAAATGAAAAGCATTTGTTAGTCTTATAAGTTAGTCAGATTGAATGGTCATGCTGTTTGGTGAACTATCACCTCTTCTAATTAAGAGGTCTCTCTTGTTTGAATCTAATCTTTATTAATCTTGATGATATCCATACCTTTTCTTCTCCCATGGCAGCTAAACCAAAACCTCTTTACCAATGTAACACACATCCTGTTTTCCATTCTGAGGTCAACACATCATTAAGTATACAGGATGATTTAATTCCACATTTTTGATTTGTTTTTTTTTTTTTAATTCAGTGTCTCTTCACAGATGTTGTTCCTTTATCATTATTATTTAAAAACTGTGTATAATCTCTCTCTGGGGTCTTTATTAACTTTTCTGTTTACTAAGCATATCTTTCAAAGTGAAATTAGATCTTTCTATAACTGCTTGTATATACCGGTAATATACTTTATTGTAATATTCAAAATCCTATTTCATTTTATTAGAGATAAATGCTGGAACATTGTCAGTCTTAATATGTACAGGTATCCCATAAGGGTCTTAACTTATAATAAATGTGTATTATACAATCAACCTTTTTAGAACTCACAGCAGTTGCCCATTAAAATCCTGAATATGTATCTATGATATGGTACAACTACTTAAATTTCACAAATTCTGCAAAATGAAACACACTCAACTGACAAATTTTATTTTTTGAGTATATTTGAGGTTACGTTCCGTAATAGAGTTTTGTTATACAAAAAGTGAGTAGTACAAATACTTATTATTAACTTGGCTTTTTGCTAATAGAATAATCTTTGAAACTTTCACTATTAAGATAGTGTATTTTTTGCGGTTTTTTGTTTTTGGTTTTTATTAATTTCTTGGTCTTTTAGTGTATTTTCTACCAATAGCTGATCAATTTTATCATACCTGTGCTAGAAGGCCTTGTAGACCTGTATAGGATATGATATGTGTTATATTCAAAGGATTATTTCTATTTATGATTATTTCATGAAATTAAATCAATAACAAAGATAATTCTGTAGCATCTGGAATATGTAAAAGTGAAATAACTTTTTATCCACATTGAGAGTCAGTAACTGTATTAGGTATTTTTTGAAAATCTAATGATACCATGAGAATAGCATATAACTCTGATTTTTTAATTGAATAATGAAGTCTCTGACCACTTTACAAAAATTTCATGACTTATAGCATGCCTTTTCTGATTTACGTGAAACGGTTTAGAATTTAGGGGCTCCAAAAATTGGTGTTCTTCATACAACATGTAGAAGGATCCAATTAGTGATACTTGTTGCTAATTTCTCCCTAGAAATTACTGCAAACTCTTAGCCAATGTTCATTTTTTATCCACAATGAGGCAATTACAGAATTACTAGAAAGTATCACAATTTTTCTTCTGTCTATTTCTGTTAATGGCAAAGTCATAATTTTACTTTTAGAATCAATTCAAAAAACGTTTCTACATAGGTCTTGAATTCTTTTACTCTATGTGGTAAAAATGTTCATTCTAAAATACTATCTCTGCCTTCAGAAGAAAACATAGAAGGTAAAATAACCAGAATACAATCAAGCTCTGCACCCATGAAATCCACATGTTCAGTCATCCCACTATTTTCTACCAGCCAAAGCTCTCTCAGACTTGGCTTATAATTTTCTTGAAGCCATTATTGGTTTGAAAATAAAACTGAACCTAAAGAAATGTCTAGAGACATACAAGACTGACTCCGACTAACAATTTGAGCAACAGTGGAAAGGCTACCATAAATGCCCTTCCTTGATAATGAGATTAATGACTAACTTATCTACCATCATAGAGCCCCTCATCTAGTAGCTGATGGAAACAGAAGCAGACAGCTAAACACTGAGCTGAACTGGAATCCAAATGCAGAGAGTGAGGACAAGAGCAGGCTACAGAAAACCACAGAGACAGCTGACCTGAACAAGGAGGAGCTAATGGGCTCCCAGACTGATAGCTGGGAATCCAGCTTTGGACTATCAGACCCCCTGAACATGGGTCTCAGTTGGAAGGCCTGGGCAGTCTAAGGGACCTCTGACAGTAGAACCAGGATGTATCCCTGGTGCACAAAAGGACTTTGGGAGCACGTTCCCCATGGAGGGATAATTCCTTAACCTAGAGACAGGAGGGAGGGCCTAGTCCCTACTCCAAATGACTTGACAAATTTAGATGATCCCTTGAGGAAGGCATCACCCTATACCCTACATGTGGAGTGTGTGTGGGGGGGTTTAAAAAGATGGGAGGGTTGTCAGGACCATGGGAGGGAGGGTGGAAGAGAAGGAGGGAGTGACAGAGAAGGAACTGGGATAGGTATGTAAAATAAGAAAAAATAAAAGAAAGAAAGAAATTCTCTAGTTACCCATAGTTCCTTATCTATGGGTGGGCACCTTGAGATTTCCTCATCCATATTAACATGATTCCTAGTGCTGTATTTCTAGGTCTTATTATGAGACCAGAATGTAGTAATATTTTCAATGAATCGTTCCTGTCATTCTAGAATACAAAATCTCACAGCAGCACGATTCCTAACAGCGTTTAAAAATGTTTATTCTTACACCCATAAATAAATTTAGCTCTTACCCCTCATCAAAGAATATTTTTCTTTGAAACATATAGAAACACTTAACACACACACACACACACACACACACACACACACACACACACAGAGAGAGAGAGAGAGAGAGAGAGAGAGAGAGAGAGAGAGAGAGAGAGAGAGCGCAAGTAATCATGGGTGCCTAGCTTTATTTGATTCATCTACAACATGACTCCTTTACTTAAGGCTCAGAGAGCACTGTGGAAGAATAGTAAAAAGATTATAAGAGCCAATGAATGAGGATATGTTCATTTTTCACCTGCAAGTACTTCTATACCAGTATCCTTAATACAAAATGTAAGAGTTGATTCTAGATGCCTCCCCTCCTGCATCATGAGATTCCTCCAAAGTATCTTTAGCCTTTAAAATCATCCACTTCTGTTCATTGTTCCTTTCTCACCCCCGACCTAAGCTAATTGTCGTCCTGTGCCTGTGTTTTTGTCTTTATGTGTGTCTGTCTGTCCTTGTCTCTGTCTTTCTCTTTCTCTCGTGGGTGTGTGCGTGTGTGTGTGTGTGTGTGTGTGTGTGTGTGTGTGTGTGTTTGTATTTTTCAAGCAGTCTTCCCCATTACTCTTTGCCACCTATTCTTTCTATCCCAGGAAATGCAAATCTGATAAAATCATCCCCAAACTTCAATCCAGTTCGAGGACCCTAGATGATCAGCCTCTAGCTACCACTCTAGCACGGTTCCTTGACACTCCTACTTACCATTTAACCTGGGTTTCTCTAGACTTCTGCATCATTCTTTCTTTTTGTTTGTTTGTTTCCCCTAACCATTGCCCATTTTTTCAATTCCTAAATTGGGAAGCTTTTTCATCCCATCATCTGAGTTGAATGCACCCAATGTCTGACAACTTAGTAGGTCCATAATCAATGCAATTGCTTCTTCAGTAGCTGTATACACTCACTGTAGCTTATGTATGCATGATATATATGAACATGAAAGAGTACCAATGACAATGTCAATCTTAATCTAAATCAAAGCTTTGACTATTAACACCAGAGCCAGGTCTTATTTAACCCTCCAAGTTAGTAGAACATAACATAGTGTTGTTATTATATTTGGTACAAGAAAATGTATACTGTGGTAGACACACAACTCAGTGAAGCTATTGAAGCAGTTCTTTAAAAAAATCTGTAAATTCTCTCTAGAAATTAAAAACATGTTAAAACATTGGCACATAGAGCTACTTTTCTAGAATTCTTTTGTAATTAAAATATCTTTATCATAGCTCTATAGCAAGAATACAAATGTTCAATGACAAATGATTAATTGACTACCCTTCTGGCTCTTCCAGAATATTATGCAATAATTATGTTATAGAAATTTAGCAGAGTCACTTTATCTGGGGTAGACTTTAGGAAAAATAGTTGTTTTCTAGTAACACTTTGACCTTGAGTAATCATTACGGTAAACAGTAAGGAATATTTGTGGAAAACAGTTATTATGTTATGTGATTTGTAGAATTGTTTTTCTGAAAGGGTGGTGAAGCCTTCGCATTTTTTGGTCACAAGATACCTCTGGTATACCCGAGGCTCTTGGTTTATCCTGTATTGCAAATGACACATATTAAAGAACTAAATTCATGAGGGCATATGATGCTTTTCTTTAGAGAGACATATAGAATAGTTAGGACATTGGTAAGAAGAAATACTTCACCCCCAAAAACAAACAAACAAACAAACAATCAAGCACTTTGTGTAACAATCGATATATATATACCTGTGTACAGAAATTCAGTCTATCAGAGAAGCTGGATCTTCCTGCTGCCTTGCAAGCCTTAAAATAACATCTTAGATTGACCTCTTTCTTCAGCTGACCCACACAACACAGAACACCCAACATATGGCACACATTAAAACATGATAATACATGAAAACACATAGCTACTTTTCCAGAATTCTTTTCTAATTTAAGTATCTTTACCATAGCTTTATAGTGGGAAAAGTACAAAGAATACAAATATTCAATGAGAAATGATTAATTAGCTACTTTTCTGGCTCTTCCAGAATATTACACAACAATTAAAATATAATTTGTGAAAAATGTATAATCATACAGTAAAATGCCGTTACATAATATTAATGAGACATATAGTTTTAAAATACATATACACTATTAAATCCTAATTTAGTAATATGTTATTATTAAATAAAGTGTTAAAATATTAATGTTAATGGTATCAGAGAAAATATATTTTAAAGAATGTAGTTAAAGGGAATAGTATTTGCCAGATATGTTAAATTACCTGATTTTGATTTATAGCTCAGGACCATTCTAGCTTTGTACTTCACAGTAGTAGGCATCTAACCACATTCCATAAAATTGTTCCCTCTGTTTTGATTAGATTTAGGCTATTTAATCAAATTACTCCCTTCTGATGCTATGTTATATTAGTTGAACATCAGCTGAGGGCTTAACTATAACCTTTCACATTCATGGATAAAATATTTTAAGTTTATTTTGGTAACCAGTTGAATTGGGTGTTTTTACTACACAGATAACCCAAAACAGAAACATTACTCACTATTATTATAGACCTTTTTACTCTGTGTACTTTTTTTCTGGTCTCAATTTTTGTTTCTTTCTTTGCAATGTTATATGACAGTTTTATTAGTTTTTCTTTCAACGTATCAATTTCATATAGAAAGCAAGAGATGAGGTCTTGTAATTTCTCCTTCCACTATACTTCTTGGGTTATTTTTTTTTTTTACCAAGTACATGCTGATCCCTTACAAGGAAGTCATTTTGTTTCAGTTAAGAAGATCCCCAAGCCATGTTGTTTAATTTTGGTTTTATTATTTTCAATTATCACAGTTACCAGCCAGAAGAGCTGGCCCTGTCTCCTACCCCCAATCAGCCCTTGTACTTTCCTTCAGATAATGTCTTTTCTTGGATGCACCACATGGTCCCACCTATTTAACAGAAATGAAGTCTCCAGAAATGTAAGAAAGCTTCCAAACTTCATTCCTATTTTTAAAAATAAAAGGGGCGAAGGTGTTCTAATGGGACTAGACAGAGCTGCCAGCAAATAGCTCTAAGAGCATTTTGTTAGAACTCATCAACAACCCGCATGGCCACAATGATGATAGTAGGGTCACGTGAGCTTCCTGGACCTTCTTGCCTGAGTCCTTCCATGTTTAAAGGGAACAGCTACTTTACTTAATAAAAAGTCCAAAATTAAGGAGGTTATTTTCTTAATTTTTCATTATTATATGAATCTTTCATTTATCTCTGGGAGTATATTTATTAGTATGCTTACAATTTGATTTTGTAAGGATTCCTTCCCTCCAAAGATTCTTTAATGAGGTGAAAGACAGTGTGGAAGAAACACTTGGAACTCTATTAATAAATTCATGTTCTTGATTATATCTTCTGAAAACTGTTTCTGAAAGTCTAGTTGGGAATAAGGGCTAAACACTAGGTATAAACTTGAACTTGCTTCTGAAACAGGGAGATCCTCTTGGAGCACATTAGGAAAGGCTTCCGCAATAAGACTTCACCACCTAGTCATTAAGGACAACAGAAAGCAATGATGGTAGCCTGTGTTGTTTGGGGTGTGCTAACACCTCTCTAAGAGATAAATCATAGGAATTAACCAGAAAACTCTTTCTAATTGGCTAAATGCCATTGCACTAGAAGGTGCTATAAAGATAACGGAGGGATAAAGGACATCAGTACACTTAGCCAGGGCTAGACCCTTCACTACAATACCAACTTGCAGGTTAATATGTGCTTGCCTATGCAATAGCTGAAAAATTGTTGGTGGTTTAATGTAATTAATCTTTCTCTGTCCCCCAAGCCAGCTCCAAAATAATGGCAAGGAAAGTTTTATTAATGCTTAAATCTTTACCTATAGCTTAGGCATGTTTCTAATTGGCACTTATCACTTATATCTACCACCCATCAGTATTAATCTTCACTCTATCATGTGGCATTACCTCTCTTTTATCTTGTGCCTCCTGTTTCCTCTTCATGTCTCCTGGTGTTTCTCTCAAGTACCTAGAATTTTTTCTTCTACTTTCTGTCACTGTTTCTGGAAGTTCTCCCTATACCTACTGCCTAGTGATTGGCCATTCAGATCTTTATTAAACCACTCACAGAAATATATCTTATATATCTTCACAGTATACAAATATTTCACATTTTCTTCTCTTTACTAAATGAAAGGAAAAGTTTTAATTCTGACATTAATATACACACACATTTATTTTGACATTAATTAATTCTGACAGTATACATAATATATATATACATGTATATATATATAATTATCAGGTAAAAATTACATTTACTATGTTCAGTCTATTTGAATTTGGCAAACTTAGAAAAATATTTCATTATCTATTGTATTTTGGTGAGTCAAAGGTTTTGTACCTAATTTATCCTCTTTCCAACTTGCATTACCTATCCAACACTATCATTTTAGACTTCAAAACATTTTCTTAGGTAACAACTGAAGTTTTAAGTCTTTGGACTATATACTTTATACCTTTTGTGATTTTTTTCTTAATTTAGTAACCAGGAAAACTATAAAAAAAATCTATCTAGTTTTAAAGCCCATCAAAGACCTAGGAAGCATATACTACTTGATTAAACAAGAAGACTGCAGAGCAAGCAACATTCAAAACTAAGGAACAACAGAGATATCTGGCTGCCCGGACAGTCTCCCAAGGTTCCTTCACAATTTGGTCAGAGACACATCTTCCTACAGTGGGTAGTTGTTTGTGTGGAGAGGATTTACTGTTCAAAGTATTAAGAGAAAGTGACAAGAAATGTTCAACCACAAACAGGCATCTTTATCAATCCCTGCCTCCAAGCTCAGGGAACATTGTGGAAGATAAAATGTAATAACTGGAGGATGAGAAGGAGCATTCAGAAATGCTGTGCTCTGAACATGATATAGCTGTTATGCAAATGAACTCACAACAGCTATGGTTACCTACACGAGACCTACACAAAAGCAAGCCAATTAAAAAGTTCCAGCATGGGGTTGGGGAGGCCCTAACCCTAACTGAAAAGCTACTGGAAGCTGATGGCTACTGAGGCATAGGAACCTATATTTCAGGATTGTGGCCATTGGTAGGTTTCTCATGCTCCTGTGGATAAACGCACACATATTAACATATGGGTAGTAAATAACAGTGGGTTAAATAAATAAGTGATAAGTAAAAATTATAAAAGGAGGACATGAAGCTGGGAAGGAGATGTGACAGCAGAAAATTTGGTGGAACAGGAAGGGAGGAGTGAGGGCTTAATATAATCAAGATGCATTGTGTAGCTGTATAAAATTTTCAACACACACACACACACATATGTAAACTGAAACTAAACGTGCCGATTTCCACAGTACCTTAAACGTTTCTTAAGCTCCTTTACTAATTATTGTAACAGGTTCCATATTTGACAACAGTCTTAACTAGCAGTCTGCTTCCCAGGGCTCGGTGATTGCCTTGTCAGACCAATTCTGTTCGAGTTCTGTCTTTCCATTAGATGGCTGCAGTGTGTTAACAGTGGTCCTTCCTAGACAACTTAGATTGTGGGTGCCCTGCTTCAACAGGCTCCTCTTTGATACTGACCCACCTCATCGCATTTGCTCCTGGCCTTCTCCTATGCTCCAAACATAGGCCCAGATATTGTCTTTTGCATTCTTAACTCATTAGCAACTTTTTCCAACTGGAACATTTTCATGGCACATTATGACATATAATGAGTAGTTATTTCTAATTCCTTGAATAAATTTAAATTGAGGCTCTTCCGTTCCATTTAACTTTAACATCTGTTCATGTTCTGCATTTGAGTCAGACTCTTTCTTGCCCCTTTGTGTCTTTTCTATAATTTTTTGGCCCCTTAATCATCAAATCTACATTAACTCTTGGAGCATTTATAGGTCTTTTTCAAATTAGCTCAACGGCTACACAAAACTGGTAATGGTGTTTAATATTAATATTTGAAGGACAAAGTGCTGTTCATTCATATTTAGAGCCTTTCCAATCATGGCTTTGATTTCTATTATGTAATCAAAGCAGAACACAACTCTGAACTGTAAGCTTCCCTTCTTGTCAGTCATATGTGTGTAGTCATCTTTCTTGAAAAAAAAATGGTCAGAACCAAACCATGGTAAATTCTATTTTCAGTTGCAAGGCAGTAGTTAGATATCCAAATTTTCTTTTGTATGACTCTTTTTTTTTTCTGTTTTCTTTATCAAGTGACTGATAACTTCTAAAGAAGGAAAAGTCTGCTGGTTTGAAAAAAAGGATAAGCATACTTGGCTCTCTCTATCTTTATAAACACCTGAAATGCAATTATTTTCCACAAGTACATATTTAAAACAGTTAAACATTCTACATAAAAATATTCATAGAATCAGCTCACCAACATGATCTTCCAAGCTAATGTTCTCAGACATCCTTGGAAGAAAAATGACTTCTGTGATGAATTTGAAATAAAGTAACAAAAATACACCTCACTTGCAGAGAATGTGACATTTTTCTTAAATGTATCCCCACTTACAAATATTATAAACACTTAATGGCTGTAAATATGATGGGAGGCAGCTCTGAAACGCCTGGAGAACATGAGTGAGAAATGGCCCTGTGGGGAAGAGGCTGAGCATCATTTTCTTGCAATTCAAAAGAGTGGATTCACTCTGCACTCACATCACTCACCATGTCCTGGAAGAATGATCTAACCTAGTGATACATTTATCCACATACAATGTACACCAGAAGAGTTACTAACCTATAGGTTTGTTCAGAGGATTGGATTGAAAATATAATGTGATATATTTTTATATGCATGTATGCATATTTTCATAAATAAGAATGTGTGAGAAATGAATATGAAGAAAACTAAGCAAGGTGTGATGGTGCAGCTAGTCCAAGCTACTGTGGAGAGGATGAGGCAGAGAATTGTCTAAAGTCAGTAATTTAAGGCCAACCCGAATAACAGCAACATGGTGACCACAGAATGTTTAATGTTTGCAGGGGAAGCAAGGATGCAAGCAATAGGGACAGAAAGCTGGCTGATTATGAATCTATTCACACACAGGAAGCAGAAAAAAAATAACTCCAGAAGTAGGAAAAATCTACAAACCTTTGCAACCCATCTGCCAATACCCTACTTCCTCCAGCAAGGTTCCACCCACAATGGTTCCACAGCCTTCATAATGAATGCCACTATCTAGGGATGACATGTTCAAATATAAGAGCCCATGGTATGACAATTACCATTCAAATCATATCACCTAGTTCTTTATTTTAAGGAAATTTTTGCCCATCTTACCAATCATCAGGGAGCAATATGGAGGAAAGAAGATAGGGAAATATGGTAGACATTAATTTTCTGTAGCAGTATAACCAATAGCCATATTGAGTGAAAGTATATGGCTCAAAATTCTAATAATTATTAGTTAATTTAACACTGCACACTGATGTATCTCTATATTTGAATCATTTTATGACCTGTTTACCAAAGAAGCATGAATTAATAAATTAAAACTTGTTTTTATATGTTTGATTTAAAAAATTACCATGTTCAAACAAGAGAGCTTTAAAAACCATCTACTTCCTCCCAAATGTCATTTTTCACCTTTAATTATTTTAAGACCTGGGCACTCAAATTTGTAAATATGAATATGGTTTCACATCTAAGTAAATATATTTACAAAAGGCAACTCTAGAAACTATTATTTGGAAAGGGATACAAGAGACAGACACAGGCAGCCCATGAGAGGCTTTTCTAGTAGAATTTTAATAAGATATCAGATTATTGATCTGGGAGTTTTAACTCAAGAGGGGGAATTACAAATAGCACACTCACTCTTCTCTTAACCCCACCATGTAACTCAGCCTTCAAATGAATTAAAAGATGATTTCGAAAGAGTTTCTTAGAAGAATATATTTTAGTCTTCTAATTCTTGGTGGAAAAAAAATCATATTATCTTATTAGACAGTTCAGCCTTCTTACAAAGAATGTAATTTTAAAACACAAAATAGCAAGGCTTTGAGAGATAAAAGAAAAGAAAATATGTTTTGAAAACATGTAGCTTTATTTAGATATATTCTCAATAAAAATGGCATTACAAACAAGAAATAAATAATAAGACATACCAAAGCATGAGAGCTCTGTCTCCTTAGAAGCAACTTTCCTCCATGCTTTTGGAGTTACAGTTCGAGATTTAATCCATTATCACTATGGTGAGGCATGACAGAGTGCAGGCAGATATGGTGCTGGAGAAGTATCTGAGAATCCTACATCTTGCAGACCACAGGAAATAGTCTGTAACACTGAGTGGTATCTTGATCATATATGAGACCTCAAAGCCCACCTTCACACTGACACACTTTCCCCACCAAGATCATACCTACTCTATAAGGCCACACAATTTCCCCACCAAGATCACAAGGCCATACCACCTAATGTTGTCATTCCCTATGATATTATGGGAGCCAATTACATCCAAACTACCACACTCCATAGGTAAATATAGTGTTTAAATGGTATTTTTTTGAATATCATGGAACCCCATAAGTAAGAAGCTAATTATGGTAGGTGATGAAGCCCAGAATGTCCAGAATGTCCTTCTGTAGTAAATGTGGGTTCCCCTTTCCCAAGATCCTCACCACCTCGTGTGTGTGTGTGTGTGTGTGTGTGTGTGTGTGTGTGTGTGTGTGTGTTGTTTGTTTACTTTTTTATGTTAGCCATTCTGGCTAATAGTGAAATAGGATCTCAAAGAAATTTTAATTTTCATTTCCCTTAGGTGTAATGAGGTTGAATATTTTTAAAAAGTTTTATTGCTCATTTGAATTTTTTCTTCTGTGGATTCTATCCAGATTCATAGCCCATTTTTAAATTGGGTTCCTTGATTTTTTGATACTTCTTTTATTACATGTGTATGTGTGTGTTTGTACATTATTTATATAGTCTTCTGTAGTCACAATAGCTAGGGAATGAAATCAGCCTAGGTGTCTGTACATTAACAAATGAACAATGAAAATCTGGTATTTATTAAATGGATTTCTATTTTGTACTATAGAAATTAAAATTTTAAAATTCAGCTAGTTTTCATAGATGGAACTGGAAAATATTGTACTAAGTGATGTGGTCAATTTTTATGCAAACTCTAGCTTTGAATTCTTGGATTTCTGCCTAGAAACCAGGAAACAGGAAAGGACCCATGGCGGTCAGCTATTGTGGGATATTTGATTTACTGTGGAACCCAAGACTGTGTTAATAAAATCAACCTTGGATTGGGGAGCAGAGCTAGCAACTAATTGACAGGAATTAGCCACAGAGAGTACAGAGGAAACAGGAATGTGGATACAGAGATACACAGACTCAGAGACATAAATAAGGTGATTCAGCCAATATACTCTTTAAAGCCTGGATTTGCTTGGCCTTCTTTATTTTCTAAACAATGGTCTACTAGAATGATTTATTTAAAAGTCTGACATATATATATATATATATGTGTGTGTGTGTGTGTGTGTGTGTGTGTGTGTGCGTGCTCACACTCACGAATGCACGCGCACACACACACACATTCTTTACAAGAACAGGATAAGAAAATAGGGAAGAAGTAGGGAGGTCTTGGAGTTTATGGGGTTTTGGTGTGGAACAGTTGGAGAAATGCTTTCTTGATGGGTATCTGGCCACAAGGGAAGGTCAGCTGGTTACTTCTGAGAAAAATATTAAAAGGAGGTATAAAGAATAGTTAAAGACTATTCAGGTTGTACATGAGCAGGATACATCAGTTGTTGGTCTTTCAAAAATACCAGAAACCCTACCACCTTTAAAATGGTTAACTAACAAACCTTTAACACAAGAAAAATTAAAGGTCATAGAACAGCTGGTACAGGAACAGCTAAATGTTCAACATATTGAATTGACCAGTCCTTAGAACTCTACTGTATTTGGTATTCAAAAGAATACAATGAGAATGGTAACATATTTGAGTGCAAAACACAATGTTTTGCCAATGCACTCTTTAGAGCCTGTAATTCCCTTGCCTTCTTTATTTCCTAAAGGCTTAAAGAGGTTGGGTTAAAAAACTGCTTTTATATTGTTTCTTTACAAGAACAGACTAGAGAAAAGTTTGCCCTTATGGTGTTCAGTTACAATAACTTTCAACCTATCAGAAGATATTAGTAGTGGGTTTTGCCACCAGGAATGTTAAACAACCCCACATTGTGTCAATATTATGTACAACACCCATTAGCTATAATTCATAAACAGTTTCCACGATCTATAATTTACAATTATGTGGATGATACCTTACTGGCTTATTTAGATGTGCATACCTGAAAGATAACATGTGTGATGAAGTGAAGGGAATTTTGCCTATTTGGGGATTAGAATTTGCTCCTGAAAAAATGCAAAATGGAGATTCTATTAATTATTTAGAATATAATATTGGTTTACAGAAAATTTAAACACAGAAAGTACAAATCAGAAGAGAGCAATTATAACCTCTTCATGATTTCAAAACTTGCTGGGCCATATTACCTATCTATGAACCATAATTCAATTAACTACTGAGGAGCTAAGAAATTTATTTCAAACCTTACAAGTTGATGCATACTTAAATAGTCCAAGAGAACTATCAGCTAAGGTTAAGAAAGAATTGGCTCTAGTAGAAAAGCAATTAAAGGATGCACAAGTGGACGGCATAGATACAATTAGATTCTATCCCAGTTGTTATACATTTACTCATTCTTCCACAGGAATTCTTATGCAGGGAGAAGATAATATCATAGAATGGACATTTTAACCACACACAGCAAAAAATTGAAGACCTATGGAAGTGGGATGTCCTTCTTATGCTGTGAATATATGTTTCCCATATTGGTTGATGAATAAATGCTGATTTGCCAGTAGCCTGGCAGGAAGTATAGGTGGTGTTACCAGACTAGGAGAAGACTAGAAAAGGAAGGCAGAGAGGAGCCACTAGAAAGACACCAATGTAGCTGCCAAGAGAAGAAAAGGGCTGGGGCATCACTGGTAAGCCGAGACAAAATTGAGATACATAGTTTAATAGAGCCATCAGCCAAACAATTTATAATTGATATAAGTCTCTGTGGGTTTACTTGGGACTAAAGTACTGCAGATCCAAAAGCTATGTCTACAAATGGCACCCCAAACTTGGGTCAAGGATTTTCATGTAAAACCTAACAAAAGCTTACAAAGGGTTCTGAACAAACAGAAACAGACCCACTGGGCTTTTTAGTCTCATAGTTTCATGCAGGCCAAGGTGCCTAGATGTTGCATCATAAGGGCTTGAACACAGCATGGTGGATTCCCACCTAGAGATGCAGAGGTCATGTCTCAAAGCCACACAACATGCTGCATGGCGACACTTAGCCTTTACTCATACAGACAGAAAGATTTATAGGCAGTGTGCTACAAGCTGCTTGATGGCAGCATAGACCAGAGTCCAGTCAATGAGCACAGCTCCCACAGCTGGAGGTAAGCATATCCACAACATGTTGGAGCATAACTGGGTGGAGCCTGTTAGTCAAAACCTCCACTTTCATACTGTATAGCAGATTAAAGACTCATGGTCAGAAAAGATAGAGATATACAGCAAGGATAGGTTCAGAGAAAAAACAAAACAAACAAACAAACAAAAACCCTCTATATGGTTTATAGTGTGTTTAAAAATATATGTAGGCTTGGGAGAGAAAAAAATATAGAGACAGTCCTTAAAAAAAAAAAGTAGCTGGGTGTGGTGGCATATGACTTTACTACCACCATTCCAAAGGTAGAGGTAGGCAGATGTCTGTGACTTCAAAGCCAGAAGACAGGTTTACAGAGTGAATTTCAGGATAATGTACACAGAGAAACACTATCTCAAAAAACCAAAAATTAAAAATAAAAGAAATAGAATAATTTAAAAATCCATATAAACATGGAAAATACACAGAGTTTGGATATTGTAAATTATTGTGTTGTCTTTGAATTATTTGATTAGGAGTAATAGGAGTAATAGCAGTAGGAGTAATAGCTGCTAAAAGATTTTTGATTATAAATGCTGCTTGATGAATCCAACCTCTATATTTTGAAAATGCCTTGGCTTCAAAATTTAAGTCTAAGGATATGTTACTTTGGAAAAGATGTTCTGCTTTTGTTTCCACAGAAGGCGAAAAGCAGTGGATTTCTTCTAGACTAATATGGTTTGATCAAGCAAGACCCCTGAAGCAGTGGCCCAGGTGATTCAACATTCAAGGCAGCTGAGACAATGCAGCATGGAAGACTACTGCAGCCAGGAGTTGGCCATGATTCTGGGCTTTTTCAGGATCCCACAGTAACCCCAAACAGCAGGAAGCAGTTTGGAGAGAACTATGCCCAAATTCCCAAATAATGTTTATCAATGTTTGTTTTCATTTAAATGGGGTTGATTAGAAATGGTTAACGATCACAGTCAATCTCCTTCTATAGAAAGAAAACAGGTGGAATATGATATAGAAATGAATACTTTATATAGGTATAGATTTTGGTTTATTGTTACAAATTTAAGGTCAATTTTTTATAGGTATATTTCTAATCTTATTTAATATTTTGTTTTTACAGCTCTTTTAAAAATGTAATATAATTAAATTAGATTATAGATAGTCCCCTTTAATAGTCAAAACTTATAGTTTATAGTTTTGTTAGTTTCCTAGATATGCAGAGATATATTTCAAATGAATGGATATTTCAAAGACCTACAGTATATGGCATTTAAAATGGTTTATAGGGTTTTTCACGACAATGAGATACAACTGCTGCAGGCAACACCAATTACATCAGAGAGAAAGATGGGCATTGAATAAACTCATTATGGAGTTTTCCTTCAATGTGGCAAAACTGGTCTCTTGGACAAAGATCTGCCCTTGCCTCAGCTGCTGACAGTAAGCACACTGTCCAAACTGGACAAATAGGTTATAAAGAAAAGTGACTGAGGAAATTACCAAGAGACAAACTGATCCTTTAGGGTTCCTGCAGTATAGAAAAAATCACCTGAAAAACTTTGCCAATACAAGGCAAAACAGATCTTGAGATTTCCTACTTCATTAAAAAGTCTCCCAGATACTATGGTGTATGTGCCCAACCTCGACCAGCAAGGAAAATGCAACTCCAGAAAGATCTTCTTCATGCAGTTTTAATCAGGATCCTTGAACATGCTTCTTCTGACCCGCAGGACCCTGGGGGACCCCTGCACAGGCTTAAATCCCCTTGCACTAACCAACCCCAGTGAGCTATGTGGACCCTGCAGATAGGCTACTCTAAGGAGGAAGCAGACAGGCTAAACAGACTTAACCAAATAAGGGCTTGTTTACACCAGAGAGTGCTCACCCTCTGGGGGGAGGGGGGAGGACGGAAGGTGGAAACCAGCCCCATCTTTAAGGTGCGGCACTTTGCAGCTCTCTACACTATGGCCTATGGGCTGAAGATGGTTGTCCCAATGTTACAGAGAAAAGTTGGGTGACTATCCAGGCAGCAAGATGTCTCTGACAATTCTAGGGTTTATATGTTATCCTTCTGAGGTTTTCAATGGAGTTGAAGACAGGTAGTTATGGGCTAAAAAATATCAGTATGTATTAAAAAGCCATATCAAAATCTGTGAGAAAGCCATATAGAAATTTATACTTTAAGAGATAATCTAGATGTGTTTTTTTAAAAAGATCTTGGCATAGAGTTGCCCTACATTAGTAGTGGGTAGACAGTGCTGCTACCAGTTGTGAAATACATCCCAATGAGACGTTGAACAGTGAATCCTAGAGGTTCCTAACACAATAGAGGCTACTGTCACTGCTCTTGATTTGCCTATGAAAATAGATGCTAAGACCGTATTACTGAAAATGCCATAAGCTTTAGATAATAATTTGGAGGAATTAACTTGGATCTGAGATGGAGGCATCTTTCCTGATGGCTAGCTTTTATAAGTTGCTGGAAGAGAAAAGTCATGGTTTTACCAAACCATGGTTCCAGTATGCTACAATATCACCTTCAGGCAACATGTGATCACTGATGCAACAGTGGCATGAAGATTTTGAGGTAAAGAACTGCTTTCTGGTAGAATCTCAGGAAAGTTGCATGGGATAAATTAAATGTGTCCTGTACCATAAACCTGGCATATATTTAATGCAGTGCAAGTCACAGGCACTAGAGTGTGGTGGAGTTATTTAGTTTGCTAAATGGACATGTGGTCACACTGCCATTTAAGGATGTATGTTTATGCCCATTGACTAGAGTTGCTTTCATCCTTTATCAGAAAAAGGTTTCCTCCTTACAAAGGGTTATGGTTATTGCATAGAATTATAACTGACTAAAGGACTGGGAAAACTGCCTGTTGAGTTGTCATCCCTAAATATGACATTTACAGTACCCATTCCAAGTTCTAGGGAACATCACACATGAGGAGACAGAAAGATTACAAGAACCATAGACATTATGAACATACCACAGTGATGGTTCCCTTTACAAGACCTAACACACACACACACACACACACACACACACACACACACACACACACACACACGGGTGGGGATATAGGCCAGGGACAGAGACAGAGAGGGGGAAGGACAGAGACAGAGACACATACACAAAGACAGACACATAACATGAAGCCACAATGGCAAACAGTTGAGAGGCAGCAGGGAGTCAGCAGTGGTCATGGGATGAGAGTACTGGAGACTGCATAATCACAATGCATTACCTGTGTGTATGAAACTGACAAAAATTCATATGAAGTATTAAAATAAAAAATAGGTGAGGCAGTTCCACGGGGAAGAGACTAAGAATGAAAGCACACTGGTCAAAGAGGAAATGGAACTAAGATAAAACACAAAAGTATAGAGATTAAAGTTGGGTGTTGGTGATGCATGCCTTTAGTCCCAGCACTTGGCAGGCAGAGGCAGGTGGATCTCTGTGAGTTTGAGGCCAGCCTGGGCTACAGAGTGAGTTTCAGGACAGTCTCTGAAATAATACAGAAAAATCCTGTCTGGAAAACACAAACGAACAAAGAGTAGAAGAAATAAATAGGTGTCAAGTACCTTAATTATTCTAGAAAGTATGGAATAGAACTCATAGTTGTGTACTAATTCCTCCCTCTCTTTCTACATTCCTCTCATTAGGGTGTTTTCTCAGTATGAAGAACTCCAGTATATTCAAAACTCTCAAGATGAAGAAAGAGAATCTACCCTGCATATTTATACAATTAAGTTCAGCTACATGTCAAACATGGCATTTAAAATTCTGCATAAATAATAGAAATTATTTCTTTCTCACCAGTTACCAACAGCTTTCTGTGGGTCAGCTACAAACTCACTTATCTGTTTCAAAGAAGAAGAAAAAAATAAACAGCTTTGGTACAAAAGGTTAGCTATGCACCAAGACTCAAAACATACAAAGCATTTGAACTCATGCCTCAGTAAATTACAATTATCTGAGCAAATACCTTCTAAAATTAGTTTGCCTAACTTAAGGTAAGGTTTACTTTGCATTTTCTACTGTAAAGGGACTAAGCGGAATACTTTCTATTCTCTTAAGATCATCTTCTGTTCTCTGAAGATTTATTTACTACTTGGGCATCAACAGACTTACAAGAAGTGTGTAAGTCATCAGACTTACAATGAACAGGGAGGAGAACATTAATCAATAATACAGTGCAACAAATCAATCGATGTGAATGCTTCCATCTTTTCCCAATACACTGTCAGATTGTCAGGTTGTTGACAAGAAGCAGACCTTTATAACTATGATATTAATTTAAGATTAATTTCTGGAAATCCTTCCCAAAATTTTTGGTAGAATCAGACTCTCAGTAAACATTAATCTTAAATTACATTGGAACATGTCCATGAGCTTCACTTTGCTGTTGTATAGAAAACTAAATGACTTTTATGATTTTGAAATGTGTATGCATTTATTTAGAAGTATATCAAAGCAGAGATTCACAGCTAAACACTAAGTCAAACTCCTGGAATTCAGTTGTAGTCAGCGAGGAGTGATGAGCAAAGGGGTCAAGATAATGTTGGGAAACCACATGGAGACTCAACACATGCAATAGTAATCTTCAAATGCCAAAGCATGCCGCCATACCCTGAATTCCTAATTCTGAGAAATTGAAAATATAGTTCTGTAGTTCATAATTGATATATGGCCCCGAATTACACTAATTTTTAGTTATTTTAAGAAAGAATCCTGATCATACATGGTGTTTAAAAGGGCCTATGTATTTTAAAATGTTTCTATACAAAAATTGCAACTGATACCAGGAGAAAATCATGTAACAGGGCTAAAATGAGATATATTTTATCAAGATGAGGCTCTGGGAATAATTAAATATAGAAATAAGAAGAAGCAGCCAAAGATGACTCCTGTTTCATTTTATGTCAATGCCAGAACTTTTTGCCATTCATCTAGAGAGAGAATTCAGTTGAAAAATAAATTTTTAGATGAAATGACTGGAAAAATTTTGAACATGTGGAGCTCCGATTTCTCATAAGACATCTAAGTAATTTCCAAGAAGTGACTATAGACTATAGTTTTTTAGTTTTGGGCAGAATTTTTGGTTAAAAAACAAGCATATAAGTGAATAATGAAACCATGAATAACATTGAAATAACATTATTAGGGTACAAAAGTAATAGAGAGATGATAGTGTCAACATAAAAAATGTAAACGCTTAAGGAATTGGTAGGAAAATTGTGCCCACATTGGACATTGAGAACAGTAAAGAGGAATAGGAAGAAACCCAGAACTAGTAAAAGTACAGAATGTATATAGTAATGTTTCTTGCTTACATGAGAGAATGGTCAAAATAAATCAAAACCAACAAAAAGTTTCATCGTCCAGTTATTGTAAATATAGGAAAAATAAAGAACGAATCTGTCCTGAAATTGTAGCTGTCAGTTTTTACTGTTCTGTGGGCAAACTTGAGTTTCACAGTTAGCTCAGAACAGGATACAAACACAGGAGCTAAGACACCAGGGACAGCATGTTAAAAGTGACTGGAGTCTTTCTGATGCATCATTTTTCAATAACTTTCATTTGGGAAATAATAAAGACTAGGAACTCTGGAGTCAATCCAAAGTAATTGTGCATGGTGGACAGCAATTGTGAACAGAAGGGCACAGCAATAAGTAAGACTGACAGAGTGAACAAAATGCCAGAATCTAGGTGAGAAAGAGGAAATCATATCTGGGTGAGGGGCCACATGACTGCAATTCCAGCACTCAAGAGGTTGCTTAATGCTAGAAAATCATTAGTTAGATACTGGGCTACATGGCAAGAACCCACCTCAAAAACAGAGGAACAGGAGGGGGAGGCAAAGAAGGGAGACAGCAAAGAAAAGAAAGGAATAATCCATAAGGAAGCAGTCAAAGTAGTTTAATGACTAGTTTCCTGTCTGTGTTCAAAGAGTAGGCTTATTTTTATTGCAGAATTGCAATAATAAAAGGTAAAAAGAAAGTAATGAAGTAAAGTCTTATATTTTATGTGAAGTGTGGTCTTGTGTTTACATGTTATATTTTATTGTGTAAGATGAGGCTGGCTATTAGGTTTTGGGTAGGTGGGTGAAAGTAGAAGTAAAGATCACTGGGATTGAGCTCAAAGAGTGGACTTAGGCTGCATTATCTACAAACATCTTCTGGTTGTCCTAAAACTTAATAAGTTTAAATTACATAGGAATACATTAATCTGAATTTGAAAGTAAATTTAAGAACATTATTATATGTAAAAATAAATGGAGGTTTCAAAGAATGGAAAATGATAGCATAAGCTTTTAAAGGACTTGGGAACTATGGTAGCTGCTTTCCAAAGTGGATTGAAGAACCATGCTGTGACGATACTAACCATATAAACACAGATTCCTACCATAACTAAATATCACCTACCTGTACCATATGAGAAAACCACACAGCCAAATCCAGAAAACTGACCAAACTGGAGGAAAATAGTGATATTGATTTAATATATTCATTTTCAAGATTGTTTTTTAAAAATTAATATGTAGTAATGGAGACAATCAGAAACTAAGCAAAAGCTTATACCCAGAAGTGATAGCTTTTATTTTTAAAAAGCAGAAAATTAAAATGAGTTATTTGCATAACAAAATGTGAACTGATGAAAATTAGGAGAATGAAGTTTCTTCATATGGGCACTTAGTGCAATGAACTTTCCTTAGTACCACTTCAAAGTGTCTCATATGTTTGGGCATGTTGTGTCTTCATTCTCATTTAATTCTAGGAAGCCTTTAAGTTCTCTATTTCTTCCTGGATCCAGGTATGGTGCAATTGCTCATTGTTCAATCTCCATGAGTTTGTAGGGTTTCTGCAATTTGTGTCATCGTTGAATTCTAACTTTAAAACATGGTGGCCTGATAAAATACAGGGGGTTATTCCATATTTTTGTACCTATTGAGGATTACTATATTTCTGAGTATGTGGTTGATTTTAAAGAAGGTTCCATGTGATGCTGAGAAGATAGTATATTCTTTTGTGTTTGGATAGAATGTCCTATAAATGCCTGTTAAACCTAATTGGATCATAACTTCCTTTGTTTCTTTGTTAAGTTTCTGTCCAATAGACCTGTCTAGTGTTGAGAGTGGGCTGTTGAAGTTTCCCACTATAAGTGTGTGAGGTTTTATGTGCGATTTGAGTTTTAGTAATGCTTTTTTTTTATGAATGTGAGTGCCTTTGTATTTTTGGCATAGATGTTCAGAATTGAGACTTTATCTTGATGAATTTATCCTGAGATAAATAAGAAATGTGGATGATATGAAAGGATACAACAGAGTAATGTGGTCTGAAATTGGTTAGCATTAAGAGTTTACAAGTGAAAAGGATATAAGGAAGCTATTATAGATTGATTTAGGTCTATATCCATCATTTTGCATTGTGTCATCTGTCAGTTATCAGTTGCTATAATGATTATTGTTAAATTAATTCATGAGCAATAAATACAACCTTTAAGTATTGATTCTAAATAAAAATATAAATATATGGGTAGTGAAATAAAGGCAACATTTGTGATTGAAAGGAATAATGTAGGGTACAAAGAAAAGTTCAGCCCAAAGCAGAAGAATAAATGCATGAGAATCAGAAACGATGAAGAGTTGTAGAGTTGCATTATATAGATGCTAAATTTTCCCTAAGGAGAGAAGTATTTCCAATAACAACTTTTTGATGGCCAATTTCCAATTATTTTTCTGTACATGTCTGTGTCTGTGTGAATATATGGCACATGTATGTGAGTGTTAGCTCCTTTTGGAGCTGGAATTACAGACAATTGTGAGCCATCCCATGTGGGTGCTATAAACTGAGCCCAGGTCCACTCCAAGAACCAGTGCTCATTATTGCTGAGTCAGATCTCCAGCACTGGCTGCTGTTCTATAGTGGAAAGAGTCCAAAATGAGTTTATATCACTGAAGGGAAGACTTTTCAATGCCCTTGATATATAATATCAAATTAGTTCCTAATAGCTCTGTTGGTGAGTGATTTCTTTAAGTTTTAGTACAATTATGTAACATTACATCTCATGGTGGGGAAAGTCACAGTATAAGAAACTGGATGTGTGCCCTCAGATGTATATATGATAAAGCAGTAGGTTTCCCAAATCTCTCCCCCTCACACTTCCCACAGGAAGTTTCCACATTTCTTTTTCATTGTTTTATTTGTCACAACTTTACTTAAGCCCTTTAACATAGAGAAGCCACAAAAAAAAAAAAAATGTATGTATGCCCTTCTTAGGGAGACCATGACAAAAAAAAAGAGTTCACTGCAGATTCCAAAGAAGCTTATACTTAAATGCTATAGAGACCTTTGAGTAAGAGAAATGAGCCACTTTCATGTCATAAGGCACATGCCATTGAAATAGGATGCATTATAAGAAGTTGTAGAAAAAGTTTGTTAATAATATGGATAGTAACATAGTATGTTAATCAGTGGCAAAGAGGTTGCCTATCATGCACAAAGCCCTGAGTTAAATCTCCAGCTCTGAAAGAATATAATAAATTTAAGAAAATATCAGATAAATGGAATAATAGCAACAAATATTATAACTTTACTGCTCAATAGTGAGAGTTTCCTCTTCATGAGTTAATTCATATATGTAGAATTTGGGGGTGGCTCCAAGTATAGGAAAAAATTTAAATCTTTTGGAAGTGCTTAACTCCCTCTACTAGAGAATATAGGATACTTAATTGTAGAGTAGAAGAAGAGTTAAGAAAGCTAATTGAATTACTCAATAAAGGATTATTTGATATCCACTGGAATTAGATAAGTTGACTATGAGGCCCAATTTTCTAACTGCTAACGTAGTATTTTCTCCATTCTAGGCAATTGGTAATACAGAGTGGTTTTATCAGCTTCACTCACAAGTGATTATAACTAAGAACTTAATTTTCTCAAAGCAAACTTCAAGTAAATGAGTCCATTTCAACTTTGACAAAATGCTAATTTTGCTTTCAAAACATTCATTTCTAGTATTCAAACATTTTGCCAAATATTCAGAGTATTACTCATGGAAAAAAAATGCACTTAAGGAAAAAATTGGTTCATACAACTTTGCCTTTCAAAATAGAGGTTTCTAAGTGGAAAAGGTGAAAATTCAAGCTTCAAGTTATACAAATATTTTTTCACATCAAAAATGTCACAATTTTCTATTTCTTCACAGAGGTTCTTTTTCTTCCCCCCTTGGTTTTTGATTTTCTGTATAGCCCTGGCTGTCCTGGAACCCACTTTGTAGACTGAGCTCACCTCAGACTCATAGAGATCTTCTTGAATTTGCTTCCCAAGTACTTGGGTTAAAGGCATGTGCCACCATGCCCAACTGTCTACCAGACTCTCTATGCAGCACTCCTATGATCTCTATCTAACTCCCATCTAAGTCTCTCTGGAGATGCATTCCAGTACTTTCTGAAATTAAGTCATGCTTTTCTTTACATCTTTTCATTGTTCACATCTATTTTCCTTGCCCTCTCTCATATATGATTGCATGTACTGGTGATATTTTAGTGATATGACTTAATAAAAATATTTCCTTCCCATATGGTAGGCAATAATAATAAATTATCATGGCTAAAAGTTATATGAAAGTAAAATAATATATATATATATCTATATACATTATATCACTGTTTAATTGTTAACACACACACACACACACACACACACATATATATATATATATATATATATATATATATATATGTCAATGTGTCAATGTGTTAGACATACAGAATATAACAATAGAAAGCATCACTACTATCAAGATAATGAAGACCTACTCCTTACTCCCCAAACCTACCCTATGGCTGCACATAGCGTACCCACCCACCCCCTTATATCCTTAATAACTTTCACGTGACCAATGATCTGTTTTCTTCTTCTTCAGTAACTTTATATGGGTTAATTTCACTTTTACTGTATTTTGAGCAGCTTATTTTATGCAATGCTATTACTTTGGTATTCATTTACATTGTAGCACATACACATTGTTCATCTGATTTATTACTGAATAGTATTCAATAAAATGGAAATATCAGGTTTCATATATTTTTTGGATAGACTTTTTCATGGTTACCAGTGTTGCGTTATTACAAATAAAGCTATAATGAGCATTTATATATAAATCTTTGAATGTATATGTTACTTTTCAAAGAAAAATGCTTAGGGGTGCAATGACTGGAACTTAAGCTAAATGCATGATCACCTATTTATGAAAACTCTGAACTGTTTTATCATGAGATTGTATCATTCTACATGCTTATTAGCATGACTTAAAGGGTCTTACCTCTCCATGTCCTTGGTATTCCTGATTGGGATTTCATTATTTCATTTCTTTCTGTTTTATGGTATTTCACTATAGTTTTAAATTGTATTTGTCTAATGGCTACTGCCATTGAACTTCTTTAACTTTGTCTGCCACAACATGGGAATGATGAGTTTGACTTCCACACAGATAGGTCATGGTTTTGAAAACACTGGTCTCTTCAGTATACAGCTCTCCCAACTGATTTTTACCTGCCATGAGAGGATCAAATGGGGGTAAAGGAAAAAGGAGGGCAAGGGAGGAAATACAGGGAGGAGCAGGTACAACTAAGGACCATTTTCCAGGGGTCAATATAGAAACCTAATACAGTAGAAGCTTACTATAATACATACATATTCAAATCACCAAATAAGAGACAGAGCCCGAACTGAACACCTCCCATCACCAAATGAAGATTCAAGTTACATTTAATTGAGTTGTTGGCCAAAAGGATCCCATGGGTACCCCTCACAACCTATGCTACTGCAAAGCCAGTTAGGCAGCTTTCTATGAACTGATGATAAGCCCCTATTGCTGTAAATGCACCTATATAACTCATTGAATACAGAGGGTCAAGCTAGTGCCTGCCTAGAGCCTTCAGTCCTACTGAGTAGAACTGGAGTATTCTCTGCATGCTAGAAAAGGAGAAAGGTAAACATCAACCCAGCCACAAATCCTTTGACCTACAAGAGTGAACTGGTTGCACATACACTGGTGCTATAGTGACATAGTGTTTTGGGAGAAACCAATTACTATCTGATTTGTCTTAAGGCCCACTTCATGAGAAGGAACCCATACCCGACACTGTTTGGTGGTCAATCAGCTGAGACTGCATAGCCCAGAGACCTAGGGAAAAACCATATACTTACTGTTCCAAAAATCACAACCAAAAATAAAGTGTAACGATAAAATGACTCCAAATGACATTGTGCTATACTCATAGAGCAGTGCCTTGCTCAGTCATCATCAGAGAAGATTCCTCCTACAGCAGATGTGACAATTACAGAAACCCACAGCTGGACAATATGCTGAGAGAATAAACTTTGGAACTCTCAGCCTTAAACAGGATATCTTCATCAAATCCCTTTCCTCGGGGCTCTGAGAACTGTACAGAAGAGGAGGCAGAAAGAGTGTGAGAGGTGCAGCAAAGGATGACACTGTGGAATCGAGGCCTTCTAAATGCAACAGGATGGCACACCTATGAACGCATCATAGATGAGACATCATGTAGAGGGACTGTAGGGATCCGTACCAGATAAGATCATAGCTCAGAAAGGAGAACTGGACCCAGAAGCTATCTTGAGTTGCAGGCAAATGAAAAACTAATTTTCTCCGCGGCAGCCTCCCTGGGGAAACAAACCACTCGTAAGGGAACACCCCCTTCCCCACAGTAGCTGGTCAACAGAAAATGAACTCAATGGTATCTCTAGAGGTTCTTCGTCTTATAATGTTAAGTCAGAGCACTTGTTTATTTATTTACCTTCCAGGTACTATGCATATATATTAAGGCTCCCAGTTCGGTGTTTCTATGGGATCCCTGTGTGTGAGAACATGTGTGTTTCTGCATCTGTATGAATTTCTTGTGCGTTTCCTCCAGCTCTCTACCTTGTTTGGTTCTTTTGTCCTATTCTGATTTGTTTATATTTTATTTATCTTAGTGTATTTTATTTTACTTTGTTAGTATTCTTTAGATGCCTATTTTTTTTTTCCCGAGAAGAGACAGCAAGGGTCTGGATGGGACAGACGGGAGGGGAGGATCTGGGAAAAGTGGGAGCGAACTATGATTACAATACATTGTATGAATATGATTTATTTTCAATAGAAGAAACAAAAGCAAAAACCAAACAGAACAATGGCGTCTACCCACAACGGTGTGGATTGAACACATCTAACATGAAAGACCAGAGAACACTATGGTCTCCTCAATCAAGACAGTGCAAGTAAATGGAAACCTGGCCTGAAAATGGAAGGAAAGGTCTGGCTGTCTCAAACACTCAAAGTGGGAGTGTTCTGTAAAATTATTCGTTGTAGCAACCAGCACATTTTTTTTTCAGAGAACTGTTTGACGGCTTATGGTATGTACAACGAAACGATCAGAATAAAACAAGCACGGAAAACCACAAATGGAAACTACATGCTGAGATTAAAGAGCAGCTGATAAAATGGCAGAGGGCGTGACAGCTCTAAATGTTTGAAGAGAAATGTTTGTCATGTCAGAATTGCAGGCCAACCAATTAGCTTTCCCCTGTGAAAGCAATGAAAAGATAAAAGACATTTTTAGATAAGTGGGAATCTACCAAAGTGGGCAAATCATACACTTTTTTTTCTTATGCCATAAAATTTACTTCACTAAAATAAGAAATACATTTATTTACACATGCACTTATTAATTAAGTAAATATGTATTGAATGGCTGCTGTATTTCAGGCAATGTACTCCTGTTTTTATGAAACAACACATTTTTTTTCCTTCCATTGATATACAAGTGCAAAATGAGTCATAAAGTAGTAGAAAAATAATGCACATTGGTCCCTAAAAACTCATTATGTGTTTCTGAAATATTAAATAACATTTCTTTCCTAAAGGGTAGGAATTTGCCCACTATTGACATGTTTTATAGTTAAGTACTTCATTTGTTGTTGTCACTGAGTGCTCTGCAAAATCGAGTTAATAGAAACTTTCTGATAACTTACTACTCACATTAACAATCACTAAGAGCAAAAGAACAAATAAAAGCATTTGATTATAAAGTTATTTATTACATTCATGATATCATTCAGAGGTGATTGCAGACAACAGAATATTGATATCAAAATCTTGTGCTTTTATTGTATAGTAGGAAATAACAGTATCTGTTTCTGTATTCCTAAATAATTCATAATTTGCAACATGTTAATAATGAATTTCAGCTTCTCTGTCTGTGTTCTAAATAATTAGGTAAGAAGTAGGGGGAGAAATAGTCTATCTCTGTTCCAGGGTCTCGGGCTAGACATATTCTTGATAATCTACTGGTAGAATTATGGGCTTTTTTCCTTTTCCTTTCTAATTCCTTTTGATAAGAATATTGAGCATTATTATCTTTTCTGGATACTGGCAACTGAAAGGGGTTCTGGCCATAAGCTGGAGAGTGAGTTTGCTGCAGAACAAGTACAAAGAATGTCAAGAAGTCCTCTCATGAGGACCCTGGAAATGGAGTGGAATGTCTGCCCCCTTTACAAACTCATGTTGTTTTGAACATTTACTTCATATAATGGAAGGGTTTTGTGAGAAGCACAAGGCAGGGGAAACAATAATCCAAGAGAATATTCAAAAAAAAAAAACCATAAATTTCTTCACTATTATTTTCACATTCCTTGTTGACTTACATGCCTCTCTTGCAATAAATAATTTACTGCAATAAAAAATTTACTAGACTAAAACTATCATTAAGGTCACTGAAATAATAAATCATCACGTTTTTACAGAGTATGCTCGCTAACAAACTTTATTGCTTGCAGTTTTATTTCCTGGGAGATAGGATGAGCAAGGCACTTAGAGGAAGTAGGGATTTCTAAATGAAAATTAAAACGTTCCTACAGGATTCAACTTGACCTCTGGGAAACAAATCAAACACCCTCATAAAGCTGTGCCTCTGACCACATCAGAATTATTTTTATGAACAAAATTTCTAGTGCTATCTCTGGCAATGTGCACATTCTCAAAGGAAATGGCCAGGCATGATGCCAGCTTGTTAGTTAGCCTCCCTCAAACACAATATGGACACTCTCAAGCTATCTTGTATCCTGTAATACTCACAAACACCAAGGTAACAGAGGTAACTTTAGCTTGTGTCCCTGTGTATGTGGAGGAGAATATATGGATGGGTGTGCATGTCTGTATGTGTGTGTATGCATATGTATAATTTATACAATGTACCAAGTCTATTGAAACAGCTTTGTATAATGCTTTAATAAATGTGATTTATCTAATATGTAAATAAATTATTCTTTAATTATATGATTCAATTGCAAAAATAAAATCTTAGACACAATCTAAATTACTTTGGAAACTTAATGTCTTTTCAAATGATAATGGATGAAGTATCGTTCAAATGTTAAATGGTATTTTAAGAGACTCCAAGAATGTTATTAATATAAACAGGTGCACGTTGCAATTAGAACATGTATAATTCATAATGTTTGTTTATTTATATTTACCACACATGAAAAGGGCAAGTACTATTTGAATTTAAAATGGCAATTCCAGATAGTTTCTTCCTGATCATAACTTTAGTGACTATTCCAATATAGAATCTCACTCTAGAATCACTTATCATCCCTAACTTCATAACTACTCTGTTCAAGAATTTATTGACTCATCTAACCAACAAACACTAATAACATTCACTTAAACGGGGCACTGTACATGGACTAGGTGTCAGATGACTAAAGCATCTTTTCCTACTCCTGACCAGGATCGAGTTGTTATGCAGGGAGCCCTGAAGCCTGGTGGGAAACATGTATCACTGAAGACAATGATTTAAGCTAGAAAACCCTGACTGTTGGTTGAGCTACCAGCAATGATGCTGAAGTCATGAGGAATGTTTCTATGAATTAGATAAAAAGAATGTGGAGCCAGGTTCTAAAACCTCAGGAAAAGCCAGAAAAACAGCAAAGGCTCTACCTTCCTGTTTTCTTTTGCCATTGTTTTTTTCTACTGAAATTTTGACTAAATCCTCACTCTGTAGAAAAGCTTGTAATTTCTTTGTTGGTATAGAGCTTTTGGTAATATGGATAGAGCAAGAAGGATTAAGCCTTTATTCAGTTGTACAGCAGGACTGGCACACTGCTAATTACAAAGAGCACTCAGATAAGGTGAAATGGTACGGAAGAACAGTAGGAGAGCCATACAAGTTGCTCAAGAGAGGCAACGACCAAAGCTATCGTATGTGTTGAAGGACTGCAGATAAAGCACCTCAGTCTCAGAAGCAGCAGACAGCATTATCCATCACTGAGCATTTTAACCAGAACGCTATCAGGGAGAAAACAGGAAAAGACCAGTTGGGAGAGGTGACTCACAAAGCAAGGGAGGAATGGCATTTCCCTCACAGAGAAGGGATTGTATAATGAAATGCAATCTACAATTAAAACAAAACAAAAAACAAGGCATTATCCTGCAACCCCAAAGTAATATTAAGTGTCAGAATAGAATAACACCGTACAAAGATTGATATGTTTAATTGTGTGTGTGTGTGTGTGTGTGTGTGTGTGTGTGTGTGTGTGTGTGTGTGTGTAAATGACTAACAACATCAGAGAAAAACATAAAAAGAAAGACTAGCTTCAGCACTTGTACATCCACTGGGGCTTTGGTGTGTTTCTCTCAGGTTTAAAAGCATGCACCAGTTGCTTATGCAATCTCCAGTGTCCTTTGAAAAGAGGAAAGTCTTAGTGAATGCCGAAATGGGCCTCTATTACTTTAACTAACTTCCAAGCTGTGTCCTTCCTGCACTGAAAGTAGAGAAGCTGTGCTTCATGCTTTAGCCATCATTTCCAACCTTGTTACTAACCACCTAGAAAGGGCTAATGCAGCCCTCAATTTCATTAATGGAATCATAATGCCCAGAACACAGGTGTTAATAGCCTCTCTCTACCCTGGGCTGGACAGGCCACATGTAGATCACCATGTTCCTGTTCAAAAACAAATTTGAAAGGGTCATTGACAAGTGATATTACATTCATTTAAAGGAGGATCATCAGGATGCTGAATGCCAAATGAGGGACATTAAAAAAGTGAGGGTGTTTAACCTTGAGAAGAAAAGCTCTGGAATAAAATGGAGGACATGATGGATCTCATCAGTTCTCTGAAGTTTTGGTGTGTGGAAGAGGAATTTGGCTTGTTTCATGGGATGGAAGTGACTGGGAATCAAATTACTCTTTAGTTTCGAAGAACTAAAGAAGAAGGCTCTGGGCTTTCTGCTCGACAGTCTGGAGAAGGCTAAAATAGGGATTGAAGCATCTCATGGCAGATGTCCTTAATTTTGAGGTAAGTTGAACTGGGCAGAATGATAGTTCAGGCATCCTCAAAGGCCCAGGCTAGTAAATGAGAGTGTCTTAATCACTGTTTTATCACTGGAAAGAGACACCAAGACCAAGGCATCTCTTATAAAAGGAGGCATTTAACTGGGGTGAGTCCATTAGCATCACAGCAGGAAGCTGTGCAATATGCATTCAGACATGGTGCTTCAGAAGTAGCTGAGAGTTATATCCTTATCTACAGGCTGAAGGGGAAGAGGTAGGAAGAGAGAGGAGGCCTGATGTAGGCTTTTAACTCTTGAAACTTCAAAGCCCACTCTTATCGACACACCTACTCCAGCAAAGCCACAGTTCCTAATCTTTCCCTGTCAGCTCCAAGTAGGAAAGCATGCAAGTACATGACCCTATGGGGGCCAATCTGAATCAAACCACCACAAAGAGGAAGCTGACAAACACCCAGTGACATGTGACATGCTACAGAATGATGAGCACTGTACCACCAGGCTGATGTCATCCACATTTGTATCTGAAGCATTCACACACACACACACACACACACACAGAGAGAGAGAGAGAGACTTGGGTGTACACACTAACACATGCAATCACACATATACACACATACATACAAGCATGCACACACACACACACACACACACACACACACACACACACAGACACACACACAACCCTTAATGCCTATACACACAACTGGAAGCATACTCACATGAATATACCTACCCAGGAGCATGAGACATACATATAGACACACGTAAACACACACATACCATATTTTTTGAAGCAAACATGTTCTATTAGAATTACATATAAAACACATGATAAATAAATAAATACATTAAGTATACTTATAATCAACTTTCAAAATTTATACATTATAATTTATGTGGCAGGATCATTATATATAGTGTACAAGGTGGTAGGAATATTAGAATCAATCTACAACAAACTCAAGTTTTTCACACTCTATAATGGATTCATAATATCCCATCTATGCTCATTTTAGTTTCCATACAATGCTGGAGAGATGGCTCGGCTGTTAAAGGCTAGGCTCACACATACCATATTAACACATACCATATTCAGCCTATTGATGCCTTAAATCTGTGCTGTTCCTGAGGCTTCTTCCAAACTTAAAATTCTCCCATTCCAATATTATCTCCTTCAAATTATGTAACAATTCATACTAATGATAGTCGTTAATTTCCCATTTAACTTACCTTATACCACAGCTGGAAAAATTACATTGATATTTTACATTTTACAAGAAAATCTAACCTTTTATAATAGAAAGTTGATGGGAGATGTTATTCTGTAAATATGTCTCTCATACTGGTTAATGAATAAAGCACTGTGGGCCAATGGGAAAGCAAGATAGGCTGGACTAGGAGACAAGGACAAAAGAGGAAGTAGTAAGGAGGAGTCAGCATGGAGAGCCCAGAGAGGTAGAAAGCAGCTGCTCTGGCCGGTAAATTGAGCCAAGTGGAAATACTTAGAATAGTAGAAATGTGTTTATCATTAAGACAGAGCTAGCTGGTAAGAAACTATTAACTGGCCAATAGCCTTATATCAAATACAGAGTCTCAGCATGTTATTGGGGGCTGGCGTGGCAGTGGGACCCAACCAGCAGGGGAAAACATGCCTGTAACAGAAAGTATTTTAATGTTTACTCACAAATCACTAAAAACTCAAGTTTAATAAAAATTACTAACAGTGGTCCTCATTAATGGTACCATCTGTCATTGCAGAGGTAAGTAAACAAAATCTTTAAAGAGCCCAAGCATTTGGATGAAATTTTCTCATTGAACTATCAGTGACTCCTCATTCATTTCCTTAGTATTCCACAGTGAGTATCATATATAATTTTAATGTAGGGAAACAAATCAAAACTAACACCTAGTATTTCAAGTACTGCTTGCACACCTAAACAGAGGAATCATGCTTTTAGCATTGTTTGAAATACAGTTACCCATTATGTACTGATGAGGATTTATTCTGAGAAATGCATCTGTTGGCAATCCTATTGTGAGAAAACATGGAATATGTTTATACAAATCTTGACGGCATTGCCTCCTATACATCTGGACTAAATGGTGTGGGTGACTTTGCCACATAACGCAATAGTTCAATAGACATTATAGTATTAACCTACTTGTTCTCATATCTGATGAACAAACATAAGATTAAATGGCACAAAAGAGAATAAGACTAAGTCAAAAGCTTGTAAGGCATGAGATGGAAGACACTCAGCCTAGTATAACACAGCATGTAGCTTTATAATGAAGTTTCTAATAAGAAGAATTACATTCTAAGATAATGACAGAATATCCTGTACATTATTGTGTGAGTCATATTTTCATATGATTGGCAGTACAGGGAAATTGCTGATGGTAGGAATACCCTGACACACAAACAATGCATTCTCATGAGATTATTATGAATATGGTACTACCTATTGATCCATTTTGGCTTTGCTATAATCGTATGGGACCACCATTGTACATTCAACTGTAATTGCACATGAATACAGTTAAAAGTAAAGTCTAACTTAACATAATCTTGTGAAATATGATGGCTACGTATGCCATATGTAAGTAGTGAGATTGCTGACAATAAAACATACATTTAATGTCACAAAATAATTTTTGTTGGAAGCAATCATAAATATGCAACATATTTGAGTTGACTTAAAAAGTGTATGCTACTTTCAGCATTACTAAAATACTATTTAGAATCTCTGATATTTGAAGTGCCTGGTAGATGCTCCTATTTGGGGGTTTTGGGGAAGTTGTAAGAGATATAGTTCAAGCTATAATAGTCCTTTCACTGTGTGTGTTGTTCTCTCTTAGTAGAACGCAAAAGTCCCTATTTTCCCTGCTTCATAACTATCATTACTGTAAAAAACTGGAAAGAATTAAAAGAGTTAACTCATTGTTGTAAGCAGGTACGGTGAAGGCAAATTTTTTCCTCTCTTTTTCTTGTAAAGGTATGGTGAAGAAACAATCTTTTAAATCAATAACCATAAATATATATATATATATATATATATATATATATATATATATATATATATATATTAGAGAAGTCAAGGGTATTCCAGTTTGTAGAGATCCAATTGGCTGAATTACTTTATTGATGACCCTTAGGTCTATAACCATTTTCTATTTTTCAGATTTCTTTTTGGTAACAATACAGGAGAATTTTAATTGCTGATAGATTCTTTGAATGTCCAGCATTTAGCTGTTCCTGAACCAGTTTTTCTAGAGCTTCTAGTTACTTAGAGGTCATTGCCCACCCAGACAGGTTTATTTTTAAAAAGTAGGTTACTAATTGTATTCAGGGAGAAGTTACTTACATGAGAAAATAATGACCCGCAAGTTCCCAATCCAAGGATCCACACCTACACCAGACTGGAACCAAGAGAGCACACTGGGGTCCCAGACCCCAGACCTAACCCCTAACCTCACCTTCTGTCAAGTCCACACCTGTGACCAAGCCCAAACAGGCGTGGTCAGTGCCACAGGTGCAGGCTGGGTGGACATCTCACTACAATTCCCCTTTTAGTCTAAAGATAAAGATTTAGGCTTGATACAAAACTTTATACAAAGATAGCAAGTATCAAGCATGCGCTAGGAGAACATACACACTTAAGACCTATTGCTGGTGAAGCAACAAGAGCAAATGGCAAGAACTACAACTCATGACCTGGATTCTCCCCCTTGTCGTCATCGCGTGGCAATATTACCCAGCATGCCCCAAATCAAAGAACACAGGAGTCTTCCTTAGGTACACCTTCACTCTGTCCTCATTCCTCTAGTTCCTTTTCTTTAAGACACTGGGGTAAGACTTTGTAGTGCTTAGGGGACAAACTCTGCAACCAGTTTTCTTGGGTTCAAACTTTGGCTGCATTCTTAGCAGTGTTTGCCTTTAGGACAATCACTTCCCATCACTGTGTTCCAGTTTCTTCATCTCCAAAGCAAAGACACCAAAAATCTCATAGGGTTGCTGTGTTCAAATGACTAAATGGAACCTTTTCCTAAACTGCTCACGGACTATTTGACCAGTCACAAATGTCTTAAGTTCTTATGAGATAAATGATTTCCTAACAAGAATTAAGGCAGTGACACTATCACATCTAGCATGCAGAAATAAATGCAGGATAAAAACTTTTAAACTAAATAAATAAAATTATTGAAATGGTGAGGAAAAAAAATTGTAACTGTTTATATACTCACAAAAAATGTAGTTCCAAAGTGAGCCATAGCATGTGGATGGCATGCTAGAATATATTAATGAATCTCCCTATAAATCAATTTATAATTCCATGTTAACCAAGATAAAAGAAAGGCAGAGCACAAATAATGATTTTTCCATTGATTAAGAATTCCTACAAAACAAAGACACTGTTACCCTCAAAGAAATGACAGACCATAAACATATATAAACAAGTTATAGAATATACACACATTTTTATTGTTGAAAAAAAGAAGTGATCTCAAGTGTAGTTACTTAAGACAACATCTACCTCACTCCTTCTGTAGGTCAGAAGTCCAAGCGTAGCACAGCTTAGCTGGGCCCTCACCCAGGGTGCCAGCCTGCCTGTGTCTGTTCTGCAGGCTTCACGGGTGCTCAGGCATCCTTTGATGTGTTTGTTTCCTTGTTATCTCTTCACTGGAGGTCACAGCTTAAGTCCAAGAAGACACTCACAATTCCTGGGAGCTCTTCAGAGTTCTTTCCACATGTATTTCTCCAACATGACTCTCTATTTCATCAATCCCAAAGGAGAGTCTCTCACTCAAAGGAAAAACTAATCTGTCCTGTGAGTGCTTTTGCTAAGTTGGACCAAAGAGCAGTTTTGCTTTGAGTAACTATAATTAAGCCTTCACAATAACTTCTTTGCAGTATCCATTGGCTAAAGTAACCATAGATTCCATCACATGCAAAGAAAGGGAAGTATGTAGGTGTAAGCAGCAGACATGAGAACAATGGGCTGCCCTTCATAGAGAAGTGAATATTTGGTAAAGTTCTCAATGACAAAGTAGAAATTATCATCAAGCATTCAAAGCAGCATGGCCATAAACCGTTGTTAGATATATTCATGGAGGGTTTCAATATTAACAGTGTTTGAGAGCATCTATAAAAGTTCAATATACACATACTGTTTAGGTGACTAATTCTATTTCTTAACATCCATATAGAAATATGAAGACTATGTGCATTCAAAATGTTTAAAATAGCACCATTATAACAATAAAGCATCCTAAATGCAATAAGAATTAAATAACAGAGTGTTTGAACTAAAATGTATGCAAATGTTCAAAATAAATGAGGTAGGGCTGTATAGACTAATATAGAAGATTAATAATATGTAGTTGATAAAAATATAAAAGCAAGTTTCTGAATAATAACATCATGTAATACTATTTTTAAAAATGTATGCATGTATATCTACTTACCTATGCATCCATTCATCTATATTTTCATGTACAAGTGAGAAAGCAGATATAGAATGATGCCCAGCATATTGCTAAACATTTCTTATTAGCTGAATATTTAGAGCACACAAGTGCTATTTGCATATTTTATATAATTTTGTTTTTACAACACAATGATTTTTGCATAGTTTACATAGGGATGATAGTTACGTATCTATGAATATATTTTACCGAATGTACTTTTCTCCCATCCTTCCATTCCTATCTTACCATTTTATCAAGTGGGTGTAAATTTTTATTTGTGTGCCATCATGAATGTTAATTATATGCTACAATGTCATTTAAAGAGAGATCTGTACATTAGGATGTTTGTACTACTGGAAGAGTCAAAGTGAAAAGGGTACTCAGATAAAGAACTGCAGAAGCTACATTGGAGCATACAGTCTAAGGGAGACTGATAGTTATGGAGTTCTTATTTTGAACAAGCTGCATCCTACATTAGCAAACATTTCTTTTGTAATTTTACAGCTTACACTTAAGAAAAAAATACTGTAGTACCTTTAGCTGCCCGGTTTGGGTGTTACAGTTAACATAACTGAAGGAAGAGGCAATCTTTCTACTTTTTTCTGACTTCAGCTGCACACTGCAAATTTTCCTTTAAAGTCTTGAAAATTCTGGACTAAAAGACATGTAAACTTAGATGGTCTTGCTATCTCTGATTTGCTTTCAAATTTCTTCTGTAGTAGCAGTAAACAAAGAACACACTGAAGAAAGTGAGAGCAGAGTTCTGATTTAGAAGAAATGCATGGGCTACGCTTTGGTGGGGGTGATAGAGGAGGATGGGAGGGGGAGGGAATGGAGTGACATGCAAAACAACTTTGTTTTAAATTTAAATTAAAAACAAAGAAAAAGGAAAAAAATGTTCCAGAAGTCAAGGCACACTTCAAGGCAGAATTAAGACTGCAAACTTGCAGGGAGTACTATGCCATGGATGAACCATAATGGTACATGAAACCTCAGGAGTGGAGAAAGATGTGTTCTATATATTGGACAATGCCCAAGAGGCGTCGATGGAGGAAACTTTCCTAAGAGTGCTGAATTTAACTCAGTTATTTTGCTTTAGTACTACAGTTAGATGAGGTGTTGAGATGAGGTGTTGTCCATGAGAATTCTTTCTTAGTCAATAGAATGGGTGGTAGGGGTCGGAAGAAAACAAGCCTTATGGTTTAAGAAAAGCAGTAAGGGAGTCTCAGATCTCTTACAGCTTGAAGAACTTGTAGCACATGCCTCACTAAACCATGTGCTATTATACCGATCTTATTATATTGATCTTTTGTTCCCCTCAATACCAGGAACTTATAGTTGCACGTATTTGTGCAATGGACCCAACATACTATATTTAGCAATATATATATATACATATATACATATATGCATGCAATAGTAATTAGTAAAAAAGGCCATTAATTTGAAGAAGAATTGAGGAAAGATATATGGTGGGGTCTAGGGGGAGAAAAGAGGAAGGAAAAATGTTGTAATTTAATAATGACCTTAAAAACCACAAAGAGACAAATAATTTTAATAATTGTTTTAGCTTGGAATAAATTTTTGAAGGAAACTTGCAATAATAATTTGTAAAGTGATTCCCTCTGTTTCTCCATTATTTACAAGACCATAGAAAGCTTTAAACCCATTAGTGGTCTAGTCAGAGGTTTTGTCCAGGGCTATGTAAAGAGCTAGCCAAGCATGATGAGCCTCTGATTGGGCCAGTGCCATCCATCATGCATCCTGCCTCCATGGTGTTTACTCAATTCCCTTAGCTATGATTCAGTTCCCTAGTAGGAGATACTGCTGCATGTGATAGCAAGCAGCTCTTCCTTTAGGTTTCTGACTCGAGTTTCAGCCTTGACTTTCCTCAATAACAGCGACTTGGAAGTAAAACATCAAAACAAACCCTTTCTTCCTCATGTTGCTTTTTTGGTCAGAGTATTTTATCACAGCAATAGAATAAAACTAAACCAGCTAGTCACTAAACACACCTTACAATCCATGGACGGAGAATTAAATACTACCTTCTGAAGATATAGTTAGAGATATTGAAAGACCCAGAGAGTGTGGTCCCTCACGCTCCTACTCAGGAAAGGCACCCCCCCAAATCACTCACAAGAAGCTGTCTTGATGCAAAAGCATGAGGTCTTTTATATTCCAAGTGCACTGGAGTATAGAGCCATACTCTATGTGTGGGTAGAGAACTGGGACCCAGGGTACAGGCTTGAGACAGCTTTTATAGGGTTACAACAAAGCCTGCGCATCATGAACCAATCACCTCATAGCATCCAGTGTGGACCAATTAATTTAAACTATCCAAACCCGCGCTTAGCCCTGGAAGTCTGCTATCACACAGGCTTCTGGGGGGAAGGGGTGACAAGGCTCATTTCCTGTGTTCACTCACTCACAGGTGCTGTCGTAAACAGCCCTATCATAAACAGTCAAGAAGGTGACCTTTAGCGTGGGATTTAGACTCCCAGCTTCCTGAGGTCAGTGGAAAGTTAGGCTAAATTTTTCCATCCTTACAATATTTAGAATTATTCTGTAAGATATGGACTATTTGTCCCATTTCATTTAATTATTCAGTCATATGTATGCAAGTATAGCCCCGTGGATATGCTTTCATTTCTTAACACTATAATTAAATTCTGTCTTAATTGATCTCTTGAAGTTCAAATTCTTTTAAATTCTTGTGTTATTGAGCTGCCCGCCACCCCCGGCAGTCCTCACTCTGCACTGTCAAGTGGTGAGAACTGAATATCCACAGTGTGAATACACTTCCGTTGTTTTCTTCAACAGCAGCCAGTGTAAATAGTGGAATATAGCAAGAGTTAGACACCTGTTGATAAACTGCAAGTGCAGGCAAGCTGAATTACAGATGCTTTTGTTTATAACAAGCTAGATCTACATGAAAACCATTCAGCCAGGTAATTTTCTGCCCTAATTTTCCAAATATCCATAGAAGAAGCAAAACTTGGAAATGGAAGGCAAACCAGATATTTGGATCAAGGGTTAACAAATGGGCTGCTTTCTTCCAGAGGACCTGCATTTGGTTCCCAGTATTCACGTGGTGACTCACAGTCATCTGTGACTGCAATTCTAGGAGATGCGGAGATGCGGTACCCAAGTACTAGGCACACTTGTGGTAAAAAAGACATACATGCAAGGCAAATATGTATGTATGTGTGTGTGTATATATATATATATATATATACAATTTATTTTAATTTAAAAAGAAATGGAAGGCAAAGACTGTGTGTGGTGTTACACACCTGTAAGTCAAGTGCTTAGAAAAACTATACAGGAGCACTGCTAGCTCAAACATTTAAATTATGTTTAAAGTAATAAGTCATGGTAGCACATAACTGTAATCACAAAACTCAAGAGGTCAAGGCCAGAGGATTGGAAACTCAAAACCAGTTTAAGCAACATAGTGATACTGGAACTAACTTCAGCTACTTAAGAGTCTATTAAAAGAGAAGGAAGAAGGAAAGAAGGAAGGGAGGGAGGAAGGAAGGCACGAACGAACGAATGAAAGAGAGAATCTGCAGTTCAGAGAAAGGAAAGACATTATCAAGGCAATCCTTGGAGGGATAGGGGTGTTTATATCAAAGATGATTTCCCACTAACATAAGCCTTGACTTTCCTTGTTTTACAATGCCACAACTCTGACACTCTGCCTTTCCCACAGAACTGCCTCTTTTAGAAAGCCAAAGCCCCTAAAGATTCATTTTAAATTAACTCACCTTTTAAAAAAAAATAACATTTACACATCATAAAAAGGAAACCCTGCAAATTTTAATTACCCTAATTTGTTTTTTTTTAAACTGCATATATTAAAAAGCTGCATATATTAATGAGATAAACACACTGTTCTGATACTTGGGAGCTCTTGACCCTAATGTACTAGAGATGTGAGATTGTCTAATTAGGATTCACACCGTCGTGTGCTGGTACATTTATCAGCCAAGGGATGTGTTTGTTAATTCTTTCCTGTGAGAGAAATGCCAAGTGTTCAAAGGCCAAGTGTAAACAGTCAAAATGAAACAGAATATTAAGTAATTACATAACAAATTCAGACAGTGTAGACAATAATTACCAAGACCAAAGCACTCATGGCTGGCTCTTGGACATCTAAGCTATCTATTAAAGTACTGGCCCAAGTCCATATAGAAAGGACCCTGGGTTAAATGCATTTATTAAGATGAATTTGAACAGGACTGCTTGCTGTTCATTATAATTAGGAAAATAAAAGCAAACTGTAAAGGAGATCATCGTGTTATGATTGGGATCAGATAAGAGTGATTCCCTCAAGCTTTAAAGTGCTTTTGCCATATAGTTGGGGGAAAGATTTGCATGTGTTGGAGGACAGAGCACCCATAATGAAAGGGTTTTCTTAAACAAAACAAAACTGATATCTGAAGTATTGGATTTGACGAGGCAACGGGCTCAGAAATCTTAATTTTCAACTACATCTTGAAATAGAGTCAATGCTGTGTTCACAGGGGGTCAAAGCTGAAGGGTGCACAGACCTTGCTGACAGCTTTGAAGGAGACCACTTTATGTTTGTCTCTTTCAGGAACCACACCACCTGATCCCAATTAACACAGTGATTCGTGCAGAATAAAAACCCCAGCCTCTTTGTTTCACCATCATCCATCCTTCTGCAGTATTCCCAGACAGGGCCACGCTGATGGCATCTCACAAGTATGATGGGGAACTCCTCATTCCCACTGCCTCAGTGAGCAGAAAACCCTGTTCTCTTTGAAAAAAAAATGTTAAGGTATTCAGTACAGAGGGGTGGAGAAAAAAATAAAAAATAGACCTCCCCTTCTGCCAGGCAGGTCCAGCACTGACACTTTTTACCCTGTTTCTTACAGTTATTTCAAAGCAGAGTTTCATCCAGCAACTGGGGAACATCAGACTAGAGACGTCAGTCATGTCAGGAGTACTGGCTCTTTGCCTCAGCAAAGCCTCAGGGATGAAAGAGGTCTTGTTCACCACTGTTGGAAATTTCAGCTTGTCCCAATGAGGAGAAAGAAAAGTGTTTGTTTGAGGGAGCCAGGAGTGATCACAGCAACTTCACAAGCCTGGATCATGTGGCTTTGGGCCAATTACCCAGTTCCCCTGAACTCTTGTAAAAAAAGCACCTAGAGAGAGTCTTCTCTTTGGGGACCACGCCTTCTGCACCATTCCCATCACTTCTGAAGTAGAGAAAGTAATCTAATTATAGCTGCTTAGGGATCTTGGTTCGTGCATTTTCTTCTGAAAATGACAGGATAAAATATACTCAGTAGCATTAAATAGTTATCATTATGTCCATTAGGCATTATGGCTGTGTTTTTGTTTGTTTTTTTCTAATGATTAATCAACTAAACAGGAGCATTTGGAGATGTAGACATTGCACACCTTTTCATAATTTCAGTGGCCCTTTACCATGAACCAGTATTTCTTCAGCTTGGTACTCTACTGCTGTCTATAATTAACATATAACTATTGTGAGTAAACAACTATACCTTGTATTTCTTAACACTGTAGTTTAAATGGAAATAAAATTGCCTTTTGGCACAAAGGCACACAATGTGAACTAAGATTATAACTGCAACCCTTGCATGCTGTAGTCCTAAATTTGAAATTCTAAAGCTGTTGGAAGGGTAATCTTGAAATAGTACCTTCATATCTGTTATTTGTTTATGACAAATAAAAACAAAGCTTTAATATATATCTTCATTGAAAAAGACGTGAACTTCCTTAAATTTAAACTATACACAAATACTCTGGAAGACTTTTACAATTAAGGAAACATACTAAAGTGACCAGTGATAAGAGAGCTGAGACAGGAGTCTTAGGACAAATTTAACATCAAGATTTGATGTAATGAGACAGAACAAAAGAAAGTATAAAACAAAGAATATAATTATAACTGCATCTGAAATTTAAGTTCCAGAAAAAATAACAAGGAATTCATTCTTTGAGGAAGGACCAGGACCAACAGCAAGAGAGAAACACTAGCAAGAGGGGCTCCATGAAAAGCCATGGAGATCAGGTCCTTGAAATATTTACCCCACATCAATCTTAGCCAAATATGTAGCATTAATCTCACAATTAATTTTTCTAGACAAGCTCAACACCTACATTGTCATGAAAGAATTTGTTTTCTTAAACATTCTGTATCATTTTCCTTCCCCAAAATGCCCAAACAAGATGAGCTAAGATTGGAGTAAGCACCTCAAAACTAGTTTTCCTCTTAGATTTAAAGAAATTTCAGAGGTGTGAAAAGTCCTTAATTCTGATAGATAGTGGGTCAACTGTCATTGGTTGAGTAAAATGGTATAGCCAGTTCAGGCAAATCAGTGGTGCAACCTTCAAGGATGCTTGACTTACAGTTGCTGCGTAATTCTCAATGAAGATCAGCATCTTCATTGCAATAAACGAATTTCAATTTCATGGTAGTGTCTATGATGACAATAGAATCTGTTTTTAGGGAACCCTTTTGTTTCCAGAAAGTGTCATTTGTGGGTGTCTGTCAGGAATTGTCAAAGAAAGGAACCAGGATGAGAAAAATCAGATATTCAGCATAAACATATTCCACATGTGATAAGGCCAACAGCTCTTTAAAAATCTATCAAATGGAAAGCCCAGTAACATGTGTAAGTAGCTTGCTGGAAATGCAATTGCTCTTTATAACCTATAATGAGACCATACTGCTAGAGACACAACATCATCAGTCCTGAAGGAATCAAACCAGTACTCATCTGGAAGCTTCCTTCCTACTCATGTGATCTTGAAATAGATACTGTTATTAGCCAAAATTTAATGAATAATAATAATAATAATAATAATAATAATAATAATAAAAGAGACATGGAAAAGCTGTTTCTTTCCTAAGCCACTGAAGTAGAAATTCTGTCATTTTATCAATTGCACTTGTGCCCTTAAATATCGTGTTATAGTAGCTGACAGCAGTCACTGAGCTATGATGTGAGAATAAGATAACAATGTAGACACTCAACCTGGCTTCAAGGATATTAGTCCTATATGAAATAAATACATCACTGTGGTAATTGCCCCAGAAACATTTATTCAGTTGCATTAAATACACATAAAACATTAGGACCTCCCATTAAAAAGCAACTGAATTTTGATTAAATAAATGCCATAAGCTATGGTATTCAATATACTCTTCAAGAGTCAGAGAAAGGCAGGACGGTAATGACTATAAAAGGTAACAATGGCCATATTCCCACACTATATTCATAAATTGTATGGGCCCTGTGTAAATTTTTAAAGAGGTATTACACTGTGTATAAAAGCACTCCAGCCAGCACCTGGAAATTACTGAACCGTAAGAAAGAATGATGCTCTGACAGAATAATGCTTGCCTCTAGGGAGAAAAATGTGCTAGATTTGTTTTTTTTTTAATTTTCCCTTTGTATATTTCAAGGTTTATAACTCCCAGAGAGGCGTGTGCACATCTCTGCCTGAACGCAGGCTCATTATGTTCAGAACAAACACAGGAGCAATGTGTCCTGCAGGTGCAATGTTTTTTCCAGCAAAACCATTAGTCCACCAGGAGTTGCCCATTAAACGTGTGTCTTTTTACAACCAGCTGGATCACTTCCTATTACTCATAACAGGGTTATTTACAAATGAGATGCTGAAAGGGTAACATTGTCTGCCTCTGCCAAGGTACCTTCTGTTCTATTAAGAATATAAAAACGTAAAGAAACAGAAGGGAAACACATCTTGCCAGTTAACGAGATGCTGGTTAAGAGCCGGAGGCACAGCCCAAGGCCCTTAAACTAGCCAGTCATTAACTACCAAGCAATACCTACAAAGAGGTCACCTTTGGGGCTAGAGGGGACAGTAGAGACATACAGGGTAAATATTTGCCTGTATGTAGTACAGGAAAGCTAAAGACCTTAAGAAGACAGATGAGAACAGAAGAAACACTTTCCTGCTTCTTCATCTGAAATCAGCTCAAGACATGTAACAGCAAAGTCCAGAATAAGAACTATGCTGTGTCATGTCTCTCCCTGTTTCCTTACAGACATTTTCTTTCTCATCCTTCATGGAAAGGAATGCAATGGAAAATTTGCACATAGGATTTAGTTATAGATCTAGACTAAACATTAGGAGTTTTATGAGGCCAACTCAAAATAAATGCCTACTTGTTTCATCTCAGCTGTAAGTTGAGAACAGTACTGTGCTGACCAAGGATACAAAGAAAATGAAGTCTCAACAAAACACTTAGGTGGTTCTAATTCAAAGATTGAAGGAAAATCATTGTCTAACAGTACTCACTATACACCACTCTTGCTTGACTAACGATTAAAACATAAGCATGGGGTTGGAAACAGGCTTCTGCCTTGAGCTGCTACTCAGATGAATTGCTTTTGGCTTTGATTTCCAAAATGTCAACAAACATATAAACCAAAAGGAAATAGAAGGATCTGTAAGGCATATGGAGAAAGGAATTTGAAGTTTCTTACTTCTCTGTGTCTAGCTTCTTACATCTACATTCAAACTCACTTGTCTTATTTCTGTAATATAGCCTTGTGCCTTGAAATGACGCATGCATGGGCTAGAAAGCTTGCTGTAGTCCACACATACTAAATGTGCTTACTGGAGCCCTGGGGATTTTGGTCAATCACTAGAGACAGCATCCTGATTCAATCAAGAGATAGAGTGCACACAAGATGAATAAGGTTGCTGCCAACAAAACATGGCCCTACGTCTCACAGTAAATTTGCACTTTCTAAGTAGAGGAACTAAACTTTGAAGTGATTAAAAAAGTAAATCCACAAGCTAGTAACAGTTACCTCTATCAGCTACTGTGTATTTGCACATGATTGCGTGTACTGTGTGTGCATTTGGGAGTAGGAGCACAGCAGGTTTATACCAGATTCCCCCAGGAACATGTGAGTAATGGATTTCAAGCTGTCATGATAGGATAGCTCAGACTCTACTTGGCAATGGGAGTTTCCCAACTCTGCCATAATCTTATGAGTTCAGCGCTGTGTATGTTGTCTGTCATTGATGAAAAGTTGCAATGCAGCATGAGAGCACGAATATTCTCACATATCTTTCTGTGGGTTCTATCTCCATACACTGCATCTTTGCTTCTCATTGACCACAAATACACAGAGCTCTGACGCTCTTCACAAGCACCATAAATGGGACAGAGCTGATAATAACTGGTAATAAAAGGGACAGAAAAAAAAATGAACACATTCCATAAGTTAAAATCAAAGAAAAGTTTATCACATATCCAATAGAACCTAGTTATGTTTTTAACTTATTCTTCTCTCATGCAATACATCTTGACTGCAGCCTCCCCTCTCTCCTTCCCTTCAATCTTCCCAGTTCTGCCCTCTACCTCCCCTTTCCCCAAGATCCACCCCTCCTCTGTCTGTCGCTCTCCAGGAAACAGCAAGCCTGCCAGGGATGTCAATCAACATAGCATAACAAGATGAAATAAGACTAAGCATAAATGTTTATATCAAGGCTAGAAGAGGCAGCCCAGGAGGAAAAGGATCCCAAAAGGAGGCAAAGGAATCAGAGACATGTCCAATTCCATGGTTAGGAGTCCCACAAAAGCCTCAAACTAAACAACCACGGCTTATATGCCAAAAACATAGGGCAGACCCATGCAGGCTTCATGATTGCTGCTTTAGTCTCTGTGGGCCCCTATGAACCCTGATTAATTTATTCTGCAGGCCATATTATTGATCCCTCTGGCTTCAACAATTCTTCCCCCCCCCTCTTCTGAGGGATTCCCTGAGCTCTGCCTAATAGTCACCTATGGGTCTTTGCATCTGCTCCCATCAGATGCTGCAGGGGGCCTTACTGATGATGATTCAACTGGGCACTGATCCATGAGTATAGCAGAATTCAATAGAAATCATTCCATTTGCTTTCTTTTTTTGCCAGCCCTGTGTGATTCTATTCTAGGTCTCTGAGACTCTAGCTTCTGATAGAGATCAGGTTGAATGGAGAGAGTCTTGGGAGAAAGGATGTAATTGGGAGACATTTGGGGTGCAATGTTGAAATCTTGTGCTATGGAAACTTCTTGAAACCTATGAGAATGACTCCTAGTAACTGAGGAACAGAGGCTAAACTGTCCATCTTTTATAACCAGGCAAGGCTTCCAGTGATAGGACTGAGACACCACCAACCCAACCATAAAACCTTTGATCTACAACCTGTTCTGCCTGCAAAATGTGCCGGGGCAGAAGCAACTCTGAGCTTGTTTGTGGGAGTGGCCAACCAATGACTGGTCTAACTTGAGGCCCATGGTACAAGGGAGTCCATACCTGACAGTGCCTAGCACCTAATTCTTAATTTCAATGTCTTTTTCCATGCTATCCTTTCTTTGCTATCACTCAAGGAACACATTTTTATATTCTTTCCCACTCCACAGGTTGTCACAAGCAGTTATGTATTGCCCTACACTAACACAAAAACCTCTGTTAGTAGCATCTCCTCCACAGAAAACAGTTTAAGGCTACTGTCACTTCATTGCATCTCCACCCCATTTTCTTCTTCAAATGCCTGTCTCTAGTCACATGCAATCCCTCAATGTGAGGCCTGTGGTAAATGAAATTATTCCATCATCATCATATAGCCATTTTAAGCATGTAGACTCCACTGATGGACAATTAATTTGACTTACATCTATGACTCATTTAAAGTAAACAAGATAGCCAAAAGGAGGTGGAGGTGACTATCAAAATGTCACCTCTTAATTCAAAACAGAATATATCTTACTGCTGTGAAAGGCTAAATGTCATGAAGAGAAATCCAGAATAATCCATTAGACACTACTCTCAGTGGAGCTTCTTCCTGGTTGGATGATCTACTTAGGGACCTACATTATTTACCTTTGCATAGCTGATACCAAAATGCATATTCAGTCATCAGAGAGGCTTCCTCTTGCAACAGATAGGAACATATATAAAAACCCACAACCAGAGATTACACACACACACACACACACACACACACACACACACACACACATACACACAGAGAGAGAGAGACCTTGGAACACACAGTTTTAAATGAGATATCTCCATCAAATCTCTCCCCTCGGAGCTTAGGAGATACCTTGGAAAAGGAGGCAGAAAGAGTTTAAGAGTTAGAGGGAATAGGGGACATCAGGAGAACAAGGCCCTCTGAACACACTGAGTATCATAAGAACTCACAGAGACTGAAGAAGCAAGCACAGGGACAACAGGGCCTACATCAGGTCCACTGCATACAAATTATAGATTTCATCTTAAAATTTATGGAACTCTCTAATGTATGAACAAATGGATCTTGTGCCTTCTCATGGAGCTCTTTTCCTTTTGTTGGGTTGCCTGGTCCAGCCTTAATGTGATGGTTTTTGTTTTCTCATTATATTTTATTTTATATAGTTGTAATCTCTCATATGGTATCAACTTTTCTAATGAGAGACAGGAATAAAGTAGACCAGGAGGAGAGAGGATTGAGAAAGGATGTTAGAGAAAAGCTAGGAGGAGCAAAGGGAAGGAAAACAGAATATATTACATTGAGAACAAATCCATTTTAAATTAAAATATAAATAAATTAATTCACTTTTTAAAAGGCAAGATTTATTTTGGCTCCTTGTTTTAGAGCATTCAACACACCATACACTGGTTCACATTCTTGGGTTCATAGCAATGGAGGCATATAGCAGAAGAACTTCTTCCATTCATGGCAGACAAGGAAAAGGAACAAGATGTCTCAAGGACTTATTCGTAATGATGCACTACTTCCTAAAGTTTGCAGAACTGATTAAATAATAGCAGTGTGTACCAAGTATTCAACATGTGAACTCATAGGGGTAGATTTTACTCAGGATCATAACAGGTCTTGATCTTGATCCTGAATTTTGGTTGTGTAAGAAAATGCAGATGCTAATTTTTTTCCAGTGTTTTTTTTCCCTTTTATTGAAACTAGAGTTTTTTTTTTTTTACATTATATGACCAATTACACTTTCCCTGACTGAACTCCTCCAGTCTTTGCTACCTCTCCTCCTATCTGGAGCAAGCCATTTCTGTTTTCCATTGGAAAACAAATATGCTTCTAAGAGACAATAGTAATATATTAATTATTAATATAATATTACAAGACAAAACAAACAACAGCATATCAAAATTGGAAAAAAAACAAATGGAAGGAAAATAATCCAAGAAAGAAGGTAAAAAAGAAATAGAGACCCACTTGTTCACACACTGAGAAATTCTCTAATATGTTAACTGAAGCCTTAACACATATACATATACAAAGCAAACTCTGCCTCCTCTTTTGCAGGGTTCCTTAAGCCAGGAGTGGACTTTTTGAAGAATATCCATCCCATTTAGGGATGAGTTTTTCTAGGTCTCTCACTCTCTTCTCTAATGATGGTTGTGTGGAGCATGGATCTACGAGTATAGCAGAATGTCACTAGGAGTCATTTCATTGTTATGTTTTTGCTGTTGTTGGTTTAGAACCATAGCATTCAGTTTTACCCCAGGTCCCTTGGATATCTAGACTAAGGTTCCTGGTCACCAAGCAGTGTAGTCCCACCTCAGTCCTGTCCTTTCATGGGGTGGAGTCCCATATTTGACTCAAGCTTGACGACAAATGCATTAACCCACTGATCCACCTTGCAGGCCCCTGACAATGTGTAAAGGCATAGTTTCATGATACTTTACCATCTGTGTCTCAATGTTAAACAGCTAAGAAAGGGGTTTCAAGTAACCAGTTGTGACAGCCAGAAAAAAATGAATCATAACTTGGCATAATTAAGCTTTCTCCAATTGTTTTGGGTTTTGTGGCACTTTGAGTCACTCTACAAGCTAACACAAACCCAGGATAGTTCACATTTTATAACTGTTATTCTGTATTTCTGCTCTCAAATTACCATGTTGCAGTTGTTTCCACTTAGTCTGTCTAGATTAGATATTGAAAACATAAAGCTTGTCAGTTGCAATGAACAGAACTCTATATTTATTAGATATTTAAATAATGATTCAATGTTTAGGGCCTATGTGTGAGTACAGTTAGAAAATATTACAACATCCATCCGTTATTACAAGAAGCAATACAGTTTTCCAGTGCTATTGAGGAAAATGCCAAGTTAGTCATAGAGAAAGCATTACCTTTCAACTACTGTTACCTAATTCTGTGCTTTTTAAGCTCAGATCCCACAGTAAGACATTTCCTCATCACGCCATATGTCTCTGGTCCTTTTATAAGCAAGTTCAGCTTAGAATTAGACACCTGCTTTCTATGCAAAATGAAGGTGAGTTCTTCTAAAAATCAATTCTGTGGGACAGGCTGCCATCAATTCATCAATCACTCTAACTGCTGTGGCACTGTGACAATTAGTTGATGTCTTGTCATTACACATGTCAAGAAATGCTTTTCCTACAAACTGTTATGTGTTCCTGTCACTTTCTAAGGGCTGTAGATCTTAGTATTATGTCACTACAAGATGATTTTGTGCAATACCTACAGAAAATGGATATCATACTTCTCCTGAGGAAACTGAATGAGTAACACACCACAGACTACTTGCCATAAATCTTAACCAAATTTAATTCAAAATACCCAAATTTTAAAAGTTACTTCAGTGAATTTCAAGTTTTCATAATCATCTGTCAATAACCCCATCATGGGAAAGTATGCAAAATAATTTAATGGTTCTGTGTTTTATAGGAAAGAAACCATAAATTGCTGTGTGTCTTTCTATAATATCTTCAGGGACTTTCAGATTCTGGTGATTTGATTTGGAAGTATAAAGATAAGAGCACTATTGGAGCACGGTGACTTCCAACTGTCATTGCAGTCCTTAAGAGAACAGAGCATTAGAGTTGCCCTGAATTTAAGGCTATCCTGTAAAATAGTATGGAAAACCACCACCACCAATAACAACAGCAACAACAAGGAAACTGGCAAGAACAAACAAGACAGACATGACCAGACCGTAAGTCTTTTACATGAGTAACCTACAGAATATCTCATTATCAGATATTAAAATGTATCTGGGAGATGATGACTCAGCGGGCAAAGGGCTTGCTTTCTCAGACCTGAGTAGGATCTCTAGTGCCTAGTCAGTGTCAAGCTCTGCTGCAGGAGCCTGAGCCCTGAGCTCTGGAGGGTACTAGGAACAGAAAGGTCCTGGGAGCTTGTCTAGGCAGACAGGTTAGGAAAGTTTGTGAGCTCCATCTTTAGGAAGACACCGTTCAAACAATGATGTGGAAAACAATGATGTGGAAGATGCTTACAGCAACCCCTAGATTCTGCAGTGAAATAGGTATGATATACACCTGTAGCCACGTATGCACACATGCATGTAGCATACTCTCATGCACACACATAAAGTAGAGAGCTATTGGACAATCGGTACAGCATGAGTCTCATGGAAGTCAGCATTATAAGCATCCTTTTGACCATGTTAGGATGCCACCCTTTGCTTTAGACACTGAAAGGGCATCCACTACAGGAACTGCAGGGAAACTGTATGTGGTCTGATCCCTTTTAAATTGCCTTCTTTAGTATTCAAAATTTTCTCTAATGGGCAGACATTAACAATATAACCAGAAAATACTTTTAAATATCACAAAATAGATGTATAACCAGCCACAAAATTCCCAAATTAAAAAGGACACATCATTTATACTCTTCAAAAAAAGGAAGTGTTAAGTTTAAACTGTACTAGGAGAGTAATATTGTCAGACTGAAAATAAGCGACAGACCATATAACAAACAAATAATAACACCCTGAAATAAGTGACAGACCACATAGATAATAAATAAATAACATCTGAAATACATGACAGGCCACATAAAGGAGGTCCTCTATTTTCTTTTGAAAGGTCATTATCAGGGTTAGATAGCCTCTTTTGACAAAACAAAGGTTAGAAGGCTCCCTTATTTTGTTGAGTCTTGGACTTCGTTTTTTGGTTTTATTATTTATTTGCTTTAGGTTCTAAGGTTTTGGTTTGGTTTGTTGAAGCAGGGTCTCACTTCAAAGTACTGGTTGTTCTGGAACTTACTGTGTAGACCAGTTTGGCCTAGAAATCAAAGAAATCTGCCTGCCTTTGCCTCTGCCTCTGCCTCAACTTCTCAAGTGACTGGATCAAATCCAGCTTAGTCATAGACACAATAACCATCCAGTATCTCTAAGTAAGCTAGCAGATTTTGAAATAGATAGGAATGTGTGTGTTTTAACAATTTTTCCTTGCTTTTTTTCACAAAATATTGAAAATGTTTTCCCATCCCCCAACTTCTCCCAGATCCTTTCCTCCACCCACTTTCATGCTCTCTCTCACACTTGCTTTCTTTTGCTCAAAAGAAAAAGAACAAAATAAAAATAAAAACAAAGAGCCAATAAGATAACAAAATAAACCAAAGTGGATGAAAAACTCCCACACAAAAGCATAGAGTCTGTTTTGCCTTGGTCATCTACTTCATGGACACCATGACCTCGCCAGAAGTGTTTGTGTTACACACTGTGACACTCTGTTGAGGAGGAAACCGATACCCACTTTTACAGCAGGAATAAATTAAAAGTAGATTATTGGTTTAGGAGTGGAACTTTGTGTCGACTTCCCCTTCTCAGTGCTGGATTTTTGTCTGGTTTGAACCTGTGCAGGTCTTGTGCATGCTGTCACAGTCTGTGTTGAGTTCATATGTACATCAGTACTGTTGTGCCTGGAAGATGCTGTCTCCTTGGAATCACTCATCACTCCTGGCTCTAACATTCTTGCCACTACGTCTTCTGCCTGAGCCTTGAGGGGAGGGGTTTGATGCTAACATCCCATTTAGCACTGAGTGTTCCAAAGTCTCTCATTATCTTCATGTAGTCTAACTGTAGGTCTCTGTGTTGACCCCCATCTATTGCATGAAGAAACTATTCTAATAATGGTTGGGCAATGCATTGATCTATGGATATTGCAATGGCATTATGAGTTAATTTATGTCCATGGCCCTTTAGCAGAATAATAGTGGAAAGTCTTCCCCTGGGCCTATGGCCTATCTAGTCTCATTTTCTTTGCCACTTTTTGTCGTATATTCAGACCATCCTGAAACTTGAGGTCTTCCTACCACAGAGCTCTGTTTCTTAAGACCTAAAATGCAAAGCACCAACTACGACTGACTAAAGAATTTTTAGAAACCTAAAGTGTCAACAGAAATATTTTTACTTCTGTTTCACTCTACTGCAACTAAGCCTGGTTTACTAAGCTCAGTAAAGTGAGTTCACAATTGTACTAAGTTTAACAAAACTAGAGGAAGTTAACTGTCATAAAATGGATAAATTCCTCTAAAATACTCTGAAAAAGGAGCCAGAGTGGCTAATTCTGGTTTTTCAAGCTCAAGCAAATTACAAAATAACTGAGAATCCAACTAACACTCTTCATTCCAGATCTCAATAATAATAATAGTAATAGTGGTAATAATAATAATAATAAACTTATTATACCTTAAATGCAATAGCCATTTGATATTTCAAATAAAATAGCAGATGTTTGAAACATGGGAGCATATATACATATTTAATAACAATTTCACACTCAATGCATTCTGCACCTAAGACATTACAAAGCCACCACTTACGCAAGACATAAAAACTAAATGCACAAAAAAGAAACAGTGAATGTGATGACTATAGATGAATTTTGGGTCATGTCCTACTCAAATTTTACTATCAAACCTTACAGAAACTTCTTAGAATAATCCTTTAAAGTCCATTCTTTTCATTAGAAAATCAGGTGCCACAGTACATATCAATAAGCAAAAGCCTCCTGAACACAGCGAAACAGACAGAAATAACCTACTGAAAACACCAGGGAATCTGAAACTTTATTTTTTTAACAAATGCTGCTGGAAACAAAATTGTCAAAAGGCATAAGAGTGCAAATCCCAATTACCAGTCTTTGGAGACTAAGTCCTGAATTATGCTGTATCGGCTAGTGATATTTGTGATCTGATGTTTCCATAGTACAGTCTATTAATTGTTGTGACTAATTTAAAAATAGTCTATTTAGATATAACCATTGATATATTGGATGTCTAGGACTGCAATGGAGAAGGAAATCTGAATTTAGAGTTCACAGATGGCCCTACCTGTGAAATTAATTCATTGTATCATTCAGAGGAATGCTAAGGTAACAAAAAGAGGAAGCCAGGAGTAACTAATGTGAATAAATCACCATGAAATACCAATCAGGACTTGTGCAGCAAAGCTTTAGCCAAGTGTAGCTCAATATGAGCAACACACTTCACGACTGGACAGGTGTGCACCCTTCACTAAGGTGGTGGCCTAAGAACAAGGAGGTTTTTAAAAAAGAGAGTCTTGTTGATGAGACTTTTAAGGAAGTGAAAATAAACCAGAATCACATGGTGAGTCGTGCAAACATACATGCAAGGAACATAATAAACACTGAAGAGGTTGCAACTAGGAGAGAGAGAGAGAGAGAGAGAGAGAGAGAGAGAGAGAGAGAGAGAGAGAGAGAGAGAGAGAGAGAGAGAGAGAGAGAGAGAGAGAAGAGAGAGAGAGAGAGAGAGAGAAAGAGAGAGATTGAGATTACATCCTGTATGTAACAACAATTACTAGAAAAAGAGACCATGAATTTGAAAAAGGTATATTGGAGAGTTTGGAGAGAGGAAAGGGTAGGGGGAAATGATGTAATTGTGATCTAAAAAGATAAAATAAGAGAAACAAAACAGAGGAAAATTAAGACATGCAATGCTATTGACCAGCATTAGGAGGGAACACAGATGGCCTTTGAAGCAAGCAGCATTTCAGGAGCTATCTCGTTACTAACTACTTGAAAGCAGCTTTAAAAGATGAGCTGTGTGCTTTGCTTCTATAAAGATAAATGTAAGGTCTAGAGCCCTTTAATCTGGTGAAAAACAGCTAACTGCAATATGTTCCCCAGGTAACAGATCTTCACATTTGCACATCCAATTTTTATTTATAACATAAAGTTGCAAGGTTTCTCCCCCTTAAAAAAAAAGCACATGCTATGCAAAAAATATCTTTTAATGTGAAAAAACATTCCCTCCTTTATAAGGCTTTTGTCCTTGAAAACAACATAGAGAAGCCAGGTCTGGCAGCATATGTGTGTGTAATACTGATCTTGTGCAGCTGAGGCAAGAGAATTCCAAAATCAAATCAAACCTGGACTGTATAGCTAGACCCCATCTCAAAAAGTAAGCCAAAAACAAGGTACAAGTAACTCGCTAATTGAAAAGTCTTGCAAGTACATGTTCACAAACCTGCAAATGAGCTCTCTGCTGCTTTCTGTTTCTTTATGCATATCAGCTCTACTACACGGCCTTCTCATTCCCCGTGTTCTTCCTTTCTCTCTGTCTCTTTTAATTTTTTTTTTTAGAATTTCATATGTGAGTACTATATTTTATAACACTTCCACACCTTCCTCACCCCCTCCAAATCTTCTCATGGCCCCCACTCACTCTTCTTTAATCTAGTATACAATACAAGTATGTGCATACACATGTATATATGCTATGCATTCATAAAACCTGCCGTGTCCACTTAATGTTGCTCATATGTACACATATTTCAGAATGACCACTTGGGATTGGATAACCTACCAGGGAACTCATCTCTGAAGAAACCTGATTCTTCTACTCTCTGTAGGCACTAATTGCACATAGATCCTCTTCTGGGTATAAGACCTGGAGAGATGCTTATCATCCACACTGGTGTTTCAACTGTTTCAGCATACAGGTCTTGTTTAGGTAAACACATCTCTGACATTTCGCGTGTATAGCATCTTTTTCGTGTGTAGAAGACATTATCTCACAACAGCCCTGTTCCTCTGCTGCTTATAGTCTTTCCACCCCATCTTTCATGATTGCTCCTGAGCCTTAGGTATAGGGGTTATATTACAGATATATCAGTTGAGGTTGGGTTCTCACCCATTCCCTGCATTTTGACCAGTTGTAGATCTCTGTATTCATCTCCATCTGTTGCATAAAGGAGCCTCTTTAATGAGTTATATTTACATATGCATATATGAATCAGTATTTAGAGCACATGTTTATTTCATAAAGTGTTAGGGTCTCCTCTAGTGTCTATATCCATTTCGGCCAGTACCAGTTGGCTGTTAAAGACAGAGGTTTCTGTTTCACAGCCCCTTAATATCAAATAAACACTCAGTGGCTTATATTAATTATAAACAGTTTGGCCGTTGGCTACAACTTCTTATTTGGTTAGCTCTCTCTTCATTTATTAACCTATGTCTATTAATCTGTGTATCTCCACAGCATTCTCGTCATTTTTATCCCCACCTATACTTCCTGCCTGGCTACTGGCCAATCAGCATTTATTCATCAACCAAAAAGAGAGATATATGTTCACAGTGTACAGCAGGCCATCCCCATCATATGGTCATCCTACCATAAATACCCTCCTATTAAGCAAGCCTTAAGTCCAGTTAGAAAGCTGAGGTTACCCCTAAGATAAAAGCAATGCTGTTGCACCATGGGGCTATCTTGCCAGGCCAGTTACTACTGAGGCTCATAAGTTTACAGCCAGGTAAGACTATCAATTGTTTTCTTCCCTTGGCAGCTGGGATAACATCTTCTGACACTCTGGAGATTGTACTCAAGGAGGAGACTTTGCAGTTGGTTTCAGCTTAATTTCTCCAAGTTCTGTGTTAATGGTGTCTTCCTCCATAGCATCTTACCTTCTTCAGAGAGAGGCAGCCTACATTATTTGGGACATCTCTTGGATGTCTCTGATTAACAACTCAATGGGGGGGTTTCCCATGCCTGGTTCTGGAGTCTTTATAGTTCATGTGGTGTAACCACATAATACCACTGTACATGTGCATGTGTGTATAATTATTTACATTTAATATATTTAATATTTATATGTTATACAGTAAGAGAGCAAAATTGTTATAGCCAGTGCATTTACCATATATATTTGGTGATATTTTGTAGGAAAGGCCATAGAAAATCCTGAACTGTGTTATAGCTTTCAGATACTATCTGCAACATTCCTTGCTTTGGGGATAGTGGAAGCTAGGCACGTCAAGTGTAACTATACAGTTATGAGAGTCTTATATGAAATTCAAGAGAAGTTGAGTCAGATGTAAGGATGGGTGGTAATTGGCTATTGAGTGACCAAAAGGTAGCAGAAGATAATTTTGACTCTCAGTCCACAAAATGCTCATTGTGACAATCCTGAAGTGTAATCAATTTATAGACTCTGTAAAACAGGTGTGAATTTGGGGGAGAAACTTCATTCAGAACTTCAAACATACATGTATATCTCTGTGTTTTCATTTATGTACTGAGAACTCTTATAAAATTTATCTGATAGAGCATGATGACTTTGTAATATAGTTTACTGGCCTACAAAGGTAATCATGTGTAAAAGAAGCTTTGAGACCCTTGAAAACAAGAGAACACTGAACATTCCATTTCATACTCTATGAAAGCAAATTTGGGCCAGTGTATCTCTAGACTGGAGCAGCATGGGAGAAATATTTTTTTAATCCAAATATTGTGCTTCCTAATTGAACTTTGCCTGCTTGAGGTAAATTGTTATTTTGCTGCTGTGTGGGCTCTAAGGACCACTGAGCCTCACAGTTCATCGGGACATGAGGAAGCATCACACAATTCAGAAATAGATAATTTCCAGGAGGAACTGGTGTTCTCCAGAGAGCAAAAGACCTTTATTTTCTCGAGCTTTTCTTCTGTTTAAATATCAACACACCATAAAAATCATAGCCATTCATCTTACAATTCAAGAATCCTCTGCAGTCACCATATAGTTTTATTACAAGAAAAAGGGGGGAATTAAATTTCTTTACTATCCCCAAATCAGATAATGGAACTCACATCTTCCTCCCCATCTGAGTTATTTATTTTGGACTTCTTGGTAAATAGTTTATAATGTGAGCATTATATCAAGTGCACAAAGTAATAATTTAACCTAGGAACAGGGACATTAGTTGTTTTTGGTTTGTTTTTCTGAAAGCTGTAAGTACTCTTAAAGTCTCAATTAATCATCATCAAAACCAATCATGTTATCAATGAGTACAAAAAAGAAGATACCTGTGTATCTGTTTAAAAGGTGATATAATATTATAAGAATATAAGAATATATGTTCCCAAAAATTAATGAATACCTTCTCTGCAATAAATATGATAATGTACTGTTGGAAAAAAATGAAAATATAGAAGACTAAAGGAAAGTAATGTGAAGCAATAAAGTTCTCACACAAAATGGATGTAATCAATATCAACATAGGAAGATTGCTAGGCATTCTCTACTAAAATCAGACCTACAGCTTCCTGCTGTACAATGATTCTATACCTAAATGTATGGACTAGAGACTTTTCTGCATGGTGAACAGTAGAAAAAAAATATACATTCTTTATAGCAACATTGCTCATGGTAGCACTAAACTAGCAACAAATCAAATGTCCTTTGAAAGAACTGTTGAAAATTCACAGATAGAATCCTGTGTCTCAAACACATGAAAGACAGATAGATACATGTTCCATAGATATAAATGTGTACTTATCATGATATACAAGTATATCAGTGGAACTACACCAACTATGGAAGGAGTTATTTTATAGAAATGAAATAAATATAGCTACCCGATACTGGAGATATTCAGCCACATTACAGAAATCTGCAGCTCTCCCCTACTGCCAGCCTGGCGATTGCTTTACTTAGGCAGATCCATCTCACTAAGATAATGTTGAAGAAAAAGTGTAAGTCAGAAAAAAGATTCCAATTCATGAGATTCAGTATAGGAGAATAGCAAATTATGTTTTTGAAGACATGTTGTTCTATGTCAGAATAATGATGCATCACTATATTTAAGAGAGAGAAACATAAATAACAAAAAGCATCTAAGATCATTTTAACTCAAAATGAGATACTAAGGGACGTGTATACCATAAGCAACAAAAAATTCTTTTGATAGCAGTTAAGACTGTGATGGGGTTTCATGATATCATTAAGGATCACATGCCTTCGTTATTCTTGCTCATCCTTCTCTCTTTATAACTTCTGTCCTAACGGTAATAAAGGAATACTATACTGACAGCAGTGTGTCCTCAATCTAAACAACTAAGAGGCATGAGAAAACAAAGTAGTTGAGGCAATATCAGCGAATGCCTAGCAGCAATATGCTAGTCCTTCGTTGCCATGGAGGTGAAAGTCACACACTGAAAACAACAGAGAAAACAAAAAGATGTTTGTATCATCTCCTTAGAAAAAGGTGTTAGGAAACAAGGAAACTTCTTCAAGGAAATAAAACATGTTATTTAAGTGAATGCCTGAACAATGCTTGGAAATCATTTTTTGAATATCAGAAAATTAGGATCAATAATTATTTTGTCAATGAAATAAATGGGACTTACATATCTTTATGGCTGTAAGATACTTCCTCCCTCCCAATACATTCACAAATCCTGAATAGATTGAAGAATTTTAGATGACATAAAAATATGTGACTCCCTGTGAAGTGGGAGGGAAGGTGATGGGATGGGAGGGTGGTCAGGGAGCATAGGAGTGAGTGAGGGACGAGGGAGTGAAGAAGGGAAGGAGGGAGGAAGTGAGAGATAGGGACAGGGAGCGATATGTAAAATAAGACAAATAAATAAACTCACACACAGAAAAAAAATATGTGACTCAGCATTTAAAGGGACTTAGAAAATGCTCATCTCAGCTTCCATTTCAGCATCCCTTCATAGTAAATAGTTTACAGATAGGCTGTACCTTGAAATACAAGAACCCATTCCTCTTGGCCCTACTCCATGGATCAAATAAATTCTGCTTCCCAGCAAACACCGAGAAGGCTGCAAGATGCTAAATCGCCCTCCCTCCCTTCTTTCCTCCCTCCTCTTTCTCCAGTTCTGTGCTTTGTGGTTTTAGAAAAAGGAAAAATGGATATAAATCCATCCAAAAATTTCAATTTAGGTAAAAAAAAGAATGACAAAAAAGAAGTCAGAAACCCAGGGTCCTTGGCTAAAACACTGTGTGCTCCAAACCTTGATGTAGGAATCTAGCTCCCTTTGGATGACCTAACCCCCATAATCCCATATGCTAATCTATGAATGGTCTCTTCAATTTTTTCCAAGGCTTTCTTCAGAAATTACTTATATTCATGTATCCTGATTTCTTCTCAAGGGAGTAAGTGTTTGAATTCCCTCACTTATCGTAGCTTCTCAACAGGAGACTGAGTACTGACACCAGAAGTCTTCTGCAGTGAAGACACCATAATTCTCTGGACTCTTTCTCATTTAATGAAGCTTTATAGGCAGTATGACATGGAAAGCAAACATTTGTTTGTATAAAGAGCTGGTCTTCAATTTATATGAGTTTATGGAGCTCTTTCTTTTTCATCTGCCAAAGTAGATATGAATACCTATCACATGGGGTCATAAAAGAATTTATACTCCTCAGAGTTCCTAGGAGAATAGTGCCTTTAGCCAGGGAACGTCATAGTGTATCCCCCTGAATATGAATTTCAGTCTAAGCTTCTAGAGGGAGGTTAAAATAATTTTACTCATAAATAATGCAAAGCATTGATTAGCTATTAAAGCAAGCACATATCACAGGGTTCAAATTTGCATGAATATCTAATCCAAACTAAAATATTTCAAGGAGCTATACTTTTTCTGCAAGCTGTCTCAGATTCCATAATGCTCTTATATTCAGTATACCTTGGAAAACTCTTTCAGCAGCAATGCATGCCTTGTGCATTTTCAAACACTTAATATGTTCTCCATAGCAGTAAAGAAAAACCTTCCTCCTCTAGGTAAAATTCCTCTCCAGTAGATATTCCTCATGATTTCAGAGTACTGCCTGTCATACCAACTATGACACATTCACAGGAAGGACAGTAATTGATATTGCAACTGAGAACGAGAACAGTATGCCTGTGACAGAATCAATAACCCCTTGATCACAGTAGACTAAAACAGAAAGTTCATTTTTGAGGATTAAGAACTTTGGGGATACTTACCTGAAAATACTTACCCTCCATCCCCAGCATCTATCAATTGTCAATAGGTCCTCATCTGTATTAGGACTCCATGACTCCCCCTGACATTGCTAGGCCTTACTTGGTCCTGTGAAAGTCTTGTGCACACAGGCGTAGCCACAGTGAGCCCATGCAGGCCCCTTTTATGTCTGGAAAGTGCTATCTTACCTTGCTATAGATATCCACTACCTGAGTCTCACAATCTTTTTATTCTTTCTTTGGGGATAATCCGTGGAAGTGGGGAGTATATGTGGTAGGATATACTGATACCATACTCAGAGCCAACTATTCCACAATCTGTTATTATCTGTCTATATTTTTCCAAGTTTTGAACAAGATGGGGTAAGTGGAAAGAAAATAATCCTCATACATAGCTAGTGGGGATGTGAAATGACCCAATCATTTAGAACTTGTGAGTTTCTAAAGAATTTCCCTCCGATCCCAGCAATGCCAATCCCCAAGTATATAACCAGGAGAGTTAAAGCATAGCTCCACAGAAATACTGGTACAGGCATTCTCATAGCATTATTTATAATACCGAAGAAGCAGAAATAACTCAAGAAGCTGACAATGGATGGATGGATGGATGGATGGATGGATGGATGGATGGATGGATGGTTGGTTGATTAGATAAACTAAACATAGGCCAGCCCATGGGGTGTAATGTCATTCAGCTGCTGAGAGAAATGCAGTGCTATCACACTGCAGAGTGAAAAAACTGGGAAGACTATATGCTAAATGAAAGACAAGCAGATACAGCCATAAGATTCACCGAATTAAAAATACCCAAGGTAGGAAATTCTTTCCAGAGAAAAGTAGACTAGTGATTGGTAAGACTAGAAGACCAAGCTATAAAGACATGATTGATTTATGGGTCGGAGTTTCATTTGTTGGTGATGGAAATATTTGAGGATTAGTGGTTATATAACACTACAAATACACTAAAAAGACTATCAGGTTTTATGTGCTCAGATGGTTAGAACTTGAGAATGTTATGTTACAGAAAATTTAATTTATTTTCTAAAGACAAGTTAGAGAAGATGGAAAGAAAGGAAACAAAACTGACAGGAAGAACTTTTGATTTATAGTTGTGACTATCTTTGGTTTCAGCTGGGAGCAGCCTTGCTTCTGTGGGATTTGCCCGCCACTCTACACTCAACTACAAAACAGTGCAAATAGTGATCTGTCCTCAGAAAAAGAAAACCCTGTCTTCTCTAAACCATCCCCAACAGCATTTCAACTTTAAACTACATTAAAGCCAAAGTACTTTTGATATAAATTCTTTTCTCTCCATATAAAATTTGATAGGGGTCAAAGATTTTATTCTTTTCAAATAATTCCCTAATGGGATTGTATCCATCATCTCCTCATAGAAAAGTATTCTTTTCAAGTGCTTAAAGAAAAATTAAAAGTCTATCATTAGGACATGAAAGACAAAAGGAACATTCTTTTGATCAGGATCATTTTGATCAAGAACCCAGGAAGGAGGAAATGTGACAAGGAAAGGACAGGTCATTTTGATGCTGTGGGGGGGGGGGAGTTATGTAAGGCATGAAAGGAATTTGTTATACTTTCAAAAAGTTTTGCTGAATCATGTCCACAGCAATTGTTTCCACATTTACTTCTCCATCCTTTCCCAAACACCACACATGTATATATACTCCCTCAAAATGAAGCCAGTTCTGCTGCCAGAAATTAACCGAAGCCCTCCCAGTTCCCTTTCTAGTCTTTTAAAACCATCCATTACTGGCCTTATGTCTGAGGTCTGAGGTCTAGCTACCAGGATCAATTTGCCTTAATCCATATTCCACAATCTACTGGGTTTTCTACAAGCAAGCACGCTGGTTCAGTTCAAATTCTCTCCTTTGATGTAGAAAGTGAATTCCTCATGGGTCACCAAAACAACCTTGTGTGACTGAGAGATAGGTAAGTCAATAGAGTGGTTGCTTTGCAAGCTTGAAGATTTGACCTCAAGCCCCAGAATTCATGCAAAAGAGGCTGAGTATAGAAACATCTTAATAATGGCAATGCAAAGATGTCAATTAGCCCATCCTAGTTGGTGAACTCCAGGCCCATGAGAGAGCCTGGCTCAAAAAATGGTGAATAATGCCTAGGAACCACAGCTGAGGTTGCATCCCAGCCAATCTGTACACACTACTGCCACCACCACCACCACCACCCACCAAAAAAACACCTACATTTCTGGATGTTGAAACAGATTGTTTTCTGCAATAAAACACAGACCAGAAGATGGAAGGGAAAGGGAGGAGAATAAAAGATTAGAGTTTTTTAATGAGGAAGTCTCCCTTAAGGAAACTTTGAATCTAATTAGTTAAAGCAATTACTTAACCATAGTTTGTTTAAAATTTCTTACAGTTAAGGGTCAAAAGAGTTGGAAAGCAGCTAGTAGACAGATTAGAATAGAATTTTAGCATAGTTTACAAAAGCCATGTATTCAGGATTTTGCCAGCCTGGTTTCTCTGTCCCTGTGGCTTCTACATCCCTGTGGGCTTGATATTCTGAGAGAGTTTTCTCCTGATTTGGATGCACCTGTCTGTTAATCCCACAAGAGAAAACTCCAGTGTCTGTTCCACAGAGAGCTGCCCAGCTCCTGGGCAGGCAATGGCACTTCCTATCCTCACCATGCTGCTCCATTTGCTGCTCTGCTTTGCTAAGATCCAGAAACCCATGATTCTGAGTAAGGCCACTATCTGATTTGTAATGAGTGCTTAATAAATTAATATAAAACATATAAGTAAGCAGAGGTTAAATGCCCTTCATATGTTTGTACACCATTATGCTGCCTCTTGATTAAAGTATTCCTTCAGAATCTCCGCCACTTCTGCCATGAGCATTAGCAATTACCAGGAAACATTATTATTCATCACTAATTATACAGATCACCACTGCTTTACTCCCTGTGGCTTACTCCATAGATTTTTAGCATCCAACTAAGAAATGACACTCTGAGGTAAGCTCAAAGCCTGGCTATGAGACATCCTAGCTCAAATTTGAGGAACAGTGCAACAGCTCTTTCTGGAAAAGCTCTGTGTGGTAATAGAAAGAAGAATATTTCAATTATTTATGACCTATAAAACTTGGAAAAGTGTCCTGCCACATAGTAAGTGGCTAGTAAATATTAGCTATAGGTATTGTTCAAGTAAGAAACATAAAACCAATGTGTATAAGTAACAGCTTACCCCCAACAACAATTTATTTTAAAAGCACTATTTAAATTATCTGAGAAGCATATTTACCCTCTCTTGTTCTCAATTCTTCAGTTGACATGGTGTCTTTTCTTGCCTATAGTCAGGGGGCCTCTTGTGACTCAAACTCAGCAAGTTTGGATATTAACTGATATGGACTGTAAGTTGACATTTTAAATCTAACCTTGTCAAATGTAGCCTGAGAATGTTAGGAGAAAAATTCAACTCATTCATTGGCCAGGTGATATGACTAAACAGTCAAATGTTTTATGAAGGTGAGGAGGTTGCAAGGGTGGCAGGCAGATGCGAGGAGACAGTGAGATGAATTGGACTGGAATGTATGATGTGGAATCCACAAAGAGGCAATAACATTTTTAAAAAGTGTTTTATTAAAATTTCATTCCTATTTTTTAAAGACACAGAATGTCTATGTATCATTGGCTGGCATAGAACTCACTATGTGGACCAAATTGGTCTTGAACTCAGAGATATGCCCACCTCTGCTTCTTGAGTACTGGTATTAAAGGTGTGTACCACCACACCTGGCTTTAAAATTGTATTCCTTTTGAGGATGGATAGGTATGCAGATCGTGACTATTGTCATATTCTGTTATTGACAGTGCCAACAGCTTACACAGCAGCATTTTGTTTATGTTCTTTGCGCCAAGCTTTTATGAGTCATGGGAGCTATACTTCCATAGAAGTTCACTGAAAACATTTCTCCTAGTAAGGGCTTGGGAGATAGATAGATAGATAGATAGATAGATAGATAGATAGATAGATAGATAGATAGATAGATCAGTGAGTAAAGCTTGCCACACAACCATGAGGACTTGCCACACAACCACAAAACCTATGAAAAAGAAGCCAGGCATAGTAGTATGGACTCATGCTCCCAAGAGCTGGGAAGGAGAGGAAGGCTGAACCCTGGGTCTTGCTAGCCAGTGAGTTTAGCTTACTTGCCTAGCTCCAGGCCAGTGAGAGACCTTCGTTCGAAAAACAAAGTCAGGCTAAAGAGTATCAAAGTCAGGCTAAAGAGTATCTCTCCATGGAGAATAGGCTTCTGAAGTCTGTTCATGCACTATGGATAAATACTGGTTCTACTGTCAGAGGTCCCATGGACTGTCCAGGCCTCCTACCTGACACCCATATTCAGGGCACCTGGTTTGGTCCTATGCTTGCTTCCCAGCTGTCAGACTGGTGTCCATGAGTTCCTACTTGCTCAGACCAGCTGTTTCTGTGTGTTTCCCAGCATAGTCTTGACCCCTTTGTTCGTCATTCCTCCCTCTCTAACTGGATTTCAGGTGTTTGGCTCAGTACATAGCTGTGGATCTCTGCTTGTATCCTAAATATATTGTCTGAAAATTTTAAATATAAATTGAAAAAAAAACAACTAAGGAAGACTGAGATCATGAGAGCAAGAGAAATAATTTTTCCAGAAAAGAACTCACCATTTGGTTATCAATTGTCATCTCATTAACTCTATCTCTAAAACATTTTTATTACCCAAAAAGGGTGTTTTAATTCCCAATGTCAGTATTCTTCTTCTCCTGTCAGACTGTGTCCTTGGATTCCTCACAGTGCCCAGATGATTAACCTTTTGTATGTGCTCACCACCCTAAAATGTCCTTTATAGTTTCACTGTAGCATTATGACACAATACTACAATTATCTACTCATATATTCATTTATACAAAAAGAGTTTTGAGCATCAGCTGTGTGCTGGGTGGGCTGCTAATCTGCTGATTCTTCAGAATTCAATTATAAGCCAGATAGGTAGAGAGTAGAGAGTCTATCCTGTTTTGCCTTTGAGATTGAGCAACGTGTGGCTAGAAACTGCGTCTTAGTCATCTTTGCACCCTCGGGTTAGATTGGAGATTTACATGTAATTAGTAAAATTCCAGTCGAAGGATGCTCTCTCAGGAAAAGCAGCTCACATCATCAGTGCCTAGTATAAATCCTGGCATGTTGTAATTTCTGATTATTCAAGCATTTGTAAATATTTATTGAATAACTCGCCCAATTAATCAGTTTTCTTTTTATCTCAACATCATCAATCTAGATCCCAGATTATTTTCTAAATATCAAAGCTATTTTTCTAAATGAATTCAATTTTCGATAACTCTCTGCCATCAAATGAAATCAGTGTGCTAAGAAAATTAAGGAAAATATTTCACATATTTCTGAGTTCCATACATCTTCCAGAATTTAAATGGGAACTCTTAAGTTCTGGAAAGAAAGCAATCGTTACTGACCTGAATTTTTATTGGCAGTTCCTACCTTTACCTTCCCACAAGCATTATCAATGCCATGTGCATAGACCTAAACATCTCAGTTTTCTAACCAATTCATTCTACACTGAAGCAAACATGACTTGGATGAAATCTGATTTTCTGTTTGACCACTGGGTCATGGTCCTTTTCTTAGGCAATTCTACCTCCCTGGTAAATCACCTTTCAATCATGGCTGAAACATCAGTTTGAACCATTCTTTGGGCCTAAAACCCACCATTTTCTTATAATCAGAATTTTGGTAAGAGCTAATTCTGTACCCACATAAATTTAACTCATCATTCTATAAAAACAGACACGAGCTTGATCCTCATGTCTTTTCTATATGTATCAAAGATCTGGTTACCTATTTTGAGCATACTAAGACAACAGTTCATGGCATAATGCATTAGACCAGAATAGCTTTGCCACAACCACTACTGGTGTACCTGTTCTTTTAAATACAAATAAAACAGTGACATTCCTCAGAATTTAGAGACTCGCTTGCTTCATGTGATATTTCCCATAAGTCTAAGTAGAAGTGGATGCAAATGACTCAAAAACAATTAGAGGCATTTCATTCCCTCTGGAGGCAAGTTTGCATGTGATCAGTCCCTAACCAGTTAGACCTGAAGGACAATCTAATGGAGGACTTCAAGAAAAATGCCCATTTGACGGCAAGAACTAGATACCTGTATTTGTCTAATTTTAGATGGTGTTATGCATTAGCTAATGTCCAGTACCACCACAGCTTTTATAATATATTAAATGTAATGTGTGATATGTAATATGCATGATATAACATATAGATTATCATTATCAGCAGAGCAGATATAAGAATGTCTGTATACAATGAATGAACATGGTAAGTTTTTCTGAGATATTCAGCTGGAGCCACTGAATTAGACAAATCTTTAGCATGCTATATTTCTAGTCTTCTATTATTTGCCTGATTTAAGTCAGTTTTAGTTTGGTATGTTGTATTTATAGGCAAGAATATCCTGACCCAGCTATTTAAGTTTCAACACAGTCCTGAGATGAAACAAGAGGGATTGAATTTCATTCAAAATCACAAAAAATAAGGTAAATGTATGAACTCATAATAAGCAAGGGGAAGGATCTATATTCATGGGGAACAGAGATAAGGAGTGGACAAATAGAGAAGGACATTGTGGCTATTTCTGCATTCACAACTGCATAGATGCACTTCTGTCTACATTTCCCTGACTAAATATGGCTATGAGCCCAAGGAATAAAGCAAAATATAATTATAGGACATGTCCAAAAGCTGACTTTGGGACAACAAAACAGGAGGCACAACACAGTGTGGTGCGCCAAGCCCGACCCGCAGGAAAGACGGCAACCACACGAGGATTCTTCTCGGATCACACTTTAATGGAGCACTTCTTGGTTGAAGGGAGAGCTGAAGGTGAGGGGCCCCGGGCAGGAAGGGACAGCTGCTTATATATCCTACTAGGCAACAGGTCATGGTCTCATAGGCTCAAAAGACCTCGTCTCAGTGTTGGAGCCACGGGATTGGCTAGGGAACGAGCAGGCACGCTGGAGTACAGCTGCCAAGCTGGCGTATGCCCGAATAAGGTATACAAGAAAGAGGAAGTTCGCCATCTTGTAATGGCGTCCTGTGGGCAGCCGCCTACAACACAGCACCAGGTGTGTTACTGACCTATGCCCAACAAAAGGCTCCCCAAAACCATCACTTCTGAGCTACAATATGACTTAAGCAGACACCCACAGCTAAACACTGAGCCAAACTCCTGGAATCCAGTTGCAGAGGTGGAGGAGTGATAAGAAAAGGGGTTAAGACCAAGCTACAGAAACCCACAGAGACAGCTGACCTGAACAAGGGGGGAGCTCATGGATCCCCAGACTGATAGCTGGGAAACCAAAATCATGCCGACTCTGACCCCCTGAATGTGGGTCTCAGTTAGAAGGCCTGGGCAGTCTAAAAGATCTCTGACAGTGGAACCAGGATGCATCCTGGTTCATGAAAAGACTTTGAGAGCACACTCCCTGTGGAAGGATATGCCCTTAGCCTAGAGGCAGTGGGGAGGACCTAGACCCTACTCCAAATGACTTGACAGATTTTGATGATCCCTCGTGGACAGCATCACCCTCTCTGTGCAGTGGGGAAGGGGGAGTGGAATGGGAGGGAGGGTCAGGGGGCATTGGAGAGAAGAAGGGAAAGGGAACTGGGATCAATATGTAAAAGAAGAAAAAATAATGGATAAAAATAAAAAAAATAGGGGAAAAATATGACCTAAAAGCAGATATCCTAACAAGGCAAGCCTATACAGCATAAAAGTGATTCATCATGATCCCTTCCATCACTTACCAACCAGGAAAAACAGCTTAGACCAATCTCCAGTGAGCTGCAGTATATAGTATATGGAGTGAAAAATCCAAAAATTTGCTTACCTTATGATGACATTTGTAACATTTTCAAAACAAACTTTTTTTTTATCATTGTTATTATTGTTGAATAATAGGTGCCCGGAGTTGGGAGGAGAATATAAAGGAAGAGAAGCATATTTGTGTAAACAGGTTCTTGTTGTGACAAAAGTGCTCTGTGTCTGGATGATGGCAAAGGTGCATGTATCAACACCTGCAATGAAGTTGGGTAGGTCTAATCATAGGCAGGCAAATGAGTACAAGAGAAACCAGAGCTATCCGAATGAGATCCGTGAAGCGAATGGAACTGACCATCCTCGCTGTGGCATTCTTCTATGAGGGTATGTAAGCACTGAAGAGCATCCCCGTGGAGGCTGTGAGGGATCTCTTCCTATCATGTTTACAATTGCATGCAAATCTGCAGTGAAGCAGTAAGCTTTGTAATTCAGAAAAATTGCAAGACCAAAGGCAAACCTATCCGTCAGTCTGTGATGACCTCCCTACTTTACACGTCTCAGAATGGTCAGATTAGTTCTAGAAATGCCTACCAATTGTAAGACCTCTGTGCTAAGGTTTGGGGAACTCTATAAACCTGTTAACTTTTTTTAAATGTCCTTAAAGTTATGCCAAATTCTAAGAAACAGTTCCAGCACTCCCTCTTCTCCCTGTCTTCTCTTCTCTTCTTCCCCTCTCCATCTCCCTAGCTCCCCTCTGTCTCTCTCTTATTTTTGAATCTGTATTTAGCCTTCTGCTTTCATCATCTAAGAGTGGCAGGGCTACATTTGACCATGTAGCCTCATCTATTAACTCCTGGGTATTGCAGAAAATTTAATTGACTCTTTGTAGGGGATGAAAACGGTAAGTATAGAGATAATGAAGGAAGCTCACAGTGAACATTATAGCTGCAAACAAAGCTGTTAAATGTTGTGCTAATTAGGTGACTGAGAAGCTAAGTCTGTACAAAGACACTATAGAGGATCCCAGTCCAACCGTGTGCTATGTATTGCAACTTATTGCACAGAAATCACCTGAGGTCTCAGGTGACAGCATCATTGCATGGTGCACCAATGTGCAGTCCAAATGTCATTAAATCATAGAGCCATCTCCTAAAGAGTAGTTTTTAACTATAAGTAATTTTTAAAAGACTAGGCCAATTTTGGCCAAACAAGAGACCCAAACTTCTGCAAAGGCTGTTTCGCATCAGCCTTTAGTAGCAGAAACATGGATCCAATCTGCCAGAGCGACTCCTGAATTCTAGAAAAGAACTCTTCCCAGTCTGCTGCCACCCTACCCGTGTACAGGACCCAGCTAAGGACATTCTGGATTTCATCTCCAGCACCAAGGGTCGCTGGCAGTGCAGTGTATGAAGACATCTTCACCGGGACAGATCAGCTGCTGCTGGGTCACCAGTGATGGTGTCTGGGACGCAGGCATCTTGTGTTGTCTGCTCAGCACCCTTATCGTTTTCAGGCTGCTCTGGGCTGGTTATACTCACATTGGTAAGAATGATCCTATCTTTCTTCTTTCCCCCCACCCCAACACTTCCAGGCCCATCATCCTGAGCTAATGAATCTGCTCATTTAAAATATCAATCATTTTTCATTGCAAATGGAGTAGTCATACACTTTGTAAATCAAGACTTACATGCAAATCATCAATGCAAGGAGTTGGAGAGTGAGACAAATACCTTACCCTTTCAGAAGGCCCTGTTTGAGGATCCCCCCCTGTTCCTTAGTCAGGGTTTTCTGTCTGCATTTACTTTAAATGCAGCATGACCTCTGGCTTTATCATGCTGAAATAGAAGGGAGCAGAATGCATTCTGGATAATTAGCTCAGGCTAGGCCAGCTCTAGTCCTCCAGTGTGAATCAGTTTCCCACTCTTCCTTCCTTGCAGGTTTCAAAGAAGACATGGCCAACACACACATCATTCAGAAGAGAAATAAGGCAAATTGAGGTACTTATTCCCTGAACTTCACCTACTGAATTGCAGAAGGACACTCTTTTAAATACTGTTATTTCAAACCAATGACAATGAATTTATAAGACTGTGTTTCTTTATGAGAACAATAAACTCAAGACTAATGTATATTCTTTATCCAAAATACATTATTGCCCTCTGAGCCTGTTATTTGATTCATTTTTCTAAAGAATCTCTTGGCTTACATAGGCTCAAATCAAAAGTAAATAAATAAGGAAACAACCTAAAGGAAACTAGAACAACAAGCTTTTACTTCTGTCATATATGGAATCATCTTGATAAGTTCTATTTTTGGTCAACACACAATGCCTGAACCTAACTAATGGTGATTTAAAACTAAGAGAGTAATCACAATGCCACTAAAAATAGTCATTTCATTCTGGGCTCAAGTGTGGCTGGAGTCACATTACTGCACAAAAGAAGGTCCTCTGTTGAACTCTGCTTAAGGCTATAATTCAATAAACCACAAGCCTCCTGGGGCCACTACATCTAAGTCCCTATGGTTATTCAATTTATGACTTTTTGTCAATCTTTCTCTCAATTTATTTCTAGACCACTATTGACATCAGATGTAAAAATTGGATTTATGGAGAATCCCAAAGGGCATGTTGATACTTGTTTTTTAAGACCGTAGAAAGGCCTATTTCATGAATATGCTGCACTCATGGCAGCAGCTCATTTGGAAATGTTAATATGAATCCAAACCATCCAAAAATCATGTAATTTATTTATGAATTCAGCCAAAATATCCATAAAATTAAGCCAGACTTAGTAATTTTCTGTTGTGAGTTTGTTTATTATAACCCTTTGCTTCACTAATATTATAATATGCCACAATTATTTGAACCATATCTTTAATTAAGCATTAATAAAATATGAGTTAGATGGTATTCCAACAACTTTAGTACATAATTAGTGAATAAGCTAACACAAGGTTGCACTAAGATTTAGTACGTGCACATGAGTAAGTTAAATTAGTGGATGAACTCATCTTCCAAACAAAAATAAACATGTTTTTCTAAAGTCAGTTTCCCCTATTTCAAAGAAGGGAATTTAGTCAAATGTTCAAGAAATTAACTTTAAAACTTTAGAAACATAATTAAGAACATATATCTGTGGTTTTCATTTCTCAGTGAGTTCAAGTCTCTCCTGCACTGTCCCATCTACTGTAAGAATCCCCATAACAGGAAGCTTCCAGAACACTGTTACTAGGAAGAAATCACGTCTGAGCCACAGACCACCTTGTCCAGATGCCCCAGGACATTGGTTTTACCAATGAACCTGGCTTCCTCTGTTGTAACAGCTATCTCTCTGGTCTGTCTCCTACTTACCTCTGACACTGAGTTCTAGAATATTAACATTAAATGACCTGATAGAATAATAAATGCAGTAAATTAATGTTAAACATGGAATTATTTTTAGAAAGAATTATCATGATGTACAAAGGAAAAGATATAGGCAAGCACTGAGGCTTGCTAGAGGAAACAGAATCTCTTATCCCACTACCTGGAGATACTCAGTTTATCATAAATTAAATTTATACTGATAGATATGTAGATGATAGGAGACTGATAAGTAATAGAAGGTAGAGAAGCCAAATAAAAGTTGTTCCAAGAAGGTAAGACAATCTATTGAGGCAATCACATTGTTTATGCAAATGTTGTGATTAAATGCATAAGTGTAACTTCTTACATCAAATCACTACTATACTATAGGGCTAAACCCCAAGTTTAGATAACACTTTCTTTTTTTGTGCATGTGTAAACATTTATGAGTGTGTTCATTCTTTTGAGCACGTATTCATGTGTGTATATCTATGTATGAATGGGAGAGAGAGGGGAAAGAGAGAGAGAGAGAGAGAGAGAGAGAGAGAGAGAGAGAGAGAGAGAGAGAGAGAGAGAGAGAGAGAGAGAGAAGGCGCTATGGAGGCCAGAGGTCAAAGTCTTCTTCAGGTGCTTTCCACCTTGATTTAAAGCTAGGTTCTCTTTTGTCATGAGCACTAGGTCCATCAGCATATCACAGAATATATCATATCAAGGTGTCAGTGCAAGGTCATAACCACCATTAACTCCTCATCTAATGTTTAACATTAAATCTCCTAGCCTCTTATATCCTGTCAGGTGGGCAGGATGACTCTGAGTATCTGAGTAACAACTATTTAAAAAGGACAAAACTGGTTTGCATACTATTCTGTCCCCTTGTGCTGAGCCTGCTAAGGAGTCACCATCAAACAAAGTCAACCCTCCTGAATTGAAGAAATTTATGGTAAAGAAGTTACCATTGAATTTAAATGGTAGTAGCATAGGAATCCTATGGTGCTTTGATTTCTTTGTGAGTCTTGTGACTGATATGTGTGTGGAGATGGCAACTAAGGACAGTAGAATGACACTGGAATGGTGCGCATATGAGGAAACAGCATCATCATGTTAGAAGCCTTGGAAAGAGTCTAAACAATGGCTGTTCAGCATAAGAGTCCACATCACTCCCCAAAGAACCTGTTTGACTGGGATGTAAAATTGTGTCATGTACATTTTCATATGAAACTTCTTGCTAAATAAACTTTTATGATACTTAACAAAAAAGAAAAAAAAAAGCTATGTTCTCCCTTTGTGAACCCAGTGCTTGCTGATTCAGCCAAGCTGGCTGGCCATCAAGCCCCAGGAATCCTGCTTCTACCTCCCCAGAACTGGGATTATCTGAATAAGCACTAGATCCAATTTTTCTTGAGTGTTGTGCATGGAATCCGGGCCCTCATTTTACTGACTATTCCATTTCTCCATTCCTAGGACCAGTTTTTATTGAATTAAAAATAATGAAGAAACTTGCAAATGAGTTCTCTATATGAGCCACAAATAAGTACCAGAGAGCAATTATCACATATAAGGCATTGTAGTGGGACATTCACTGTGTCTGCTTCTGTGGCACTGACCACACCAATTTAGGGGTGGAGCCAGGGGCAGAAGTGACCTGTTGGGACTTGGTCTTGGAAGGAGGCGGAGAATGCTTTCTTTCTGGGGCATTATTTAAAATTCCTTCAATAATTAACACATTTAATCTTCACTATATTTATACCACACAGAACGATTGTGTCCCTATTCTAAGCGCAAGAGGCAGGGACACTGAGAAATTACAAGTTTACACCCCAGTACGAAGCAATTGTTCAGAGTGGAGCTTAGGAGCTCAGGGAAGCTGTGGCAGAAGGAAAGACATTAACTTGTAGAGATGAGATAAAAATAAAACCTTCACAGTTGTGATCACAGAAAATCTGGATCACTAATAACAGACCAGGAAGTGCATGCAGGCAAGCCTGTGAAAACACAGGGAAATCATGAACTGTAGAGTATAGAAGTGTAAGCAGAGCAGGGAGGAAAATATAGTTAACCTGATACCAAACGAAAAAAGAAAGTCGCAAAGGCCAGTGGGAATATATATGACACACTTAGTATCTATCTAAAATTAATGGGAATAGTACATGATAAAACATAGTTACTAATATTCTTCTAGAAGTCTTGCTAGAGAAAACAGAAAACGAAAAAAACAAACAAAGGTTTTGAATCTATAGGCATGAAAAGAAGTGTTCTCCAGGGAATTTTACACAGGAGACAGTACAAGAGATGCTCCAGTGAAGTTATGAGACTGATAAGGAGGTATGCATTCATATTAAAGGAATTAAGTTACATTGAAGGTAAAACTAAAGGACTCAGGTTGACTATGGAATTTGAAGCACTGTCACTGCTAACAGACAGTATGACAATCTCCAAAGAATCTTCAAGAAATAAACCTGACCCAATATGTAATTAACTCCCTATTACTTGAGACTATCTGCAATTAATTTTTTTTTCCTGAGCTCTTTTTGGGAAAAAAAAAACAATGAAAGTCGACAAATTTGGCTTAACAGTTGAGTGGAAACCTATGATACCTGCATGCGCATACAAAGAAAAAAATTAGCCCAGTTCATTGTACTGACTCACTTTATGAGTCAGACTATATCAGACACATGTCTGGATTATGATTACAGGAGAGAAAGCCCCTGTGATAAGCCCCCAAAATGTTGGGGAAATAAACTAATAGATGATAAAGGTAAAAGTGCACACTCTTGGGTCATGATGGAACTCTACAGAGGCAGGTATATCTCTGAGTACCAAGTCAGCAAGCTCCAGGCAGCCAGAGTGACATGGTGATACTCTATCTAAAAAGCAAAAACAAGCAAACTAAGAGCTTGTGGACATTCTCACCTTTCATTGCTATTTCCTGATATATGTCATTATATAAGGATATTCAAACCAAATAATGTGGGAAAATGTATCTTACGGTATAAAATGAAGCACTAAGAAATAAAATTGGGGAATATTAGAATATATTAATTTTGTCATTTCTAAAATGATAGGAAAGTAAGATATTTTTATTTTTAGTTTAAAATTTCTATTCATTTTATATATGAACTATAGTTTCCCCACCCCATCCACTGCTCAGAAAGAAAGTCAACAAAGCCTGACACATTGATATTTTACAGATTTAAATAATATAAAATTTTACCAATACTTGGAGAATGTCAGACACCATATTTTGATCATGTTGATCCCTATGCTCCTTTAACTCCTCTCAGATCTTCTCTCCTCCTCCCTACTGTCTACTGTCCACCGTTTTGTGTCCCTTATTTATTTATCTATTGTTTTTCAGAAGAGACTATCTCATAACAGATGTTCTGGTCCTCCAGCTCTTACAATCCCTCCACCCTTTCATGAAAACCATTATGGAGAAGATTTAAGCAATGGCTATCAAAATAAAATGTACTTCTTTTGTTACTAAGATTCCGTGCTTAGGAATTTAGCTCTCAGATATACTTAAATGGACTGGAGAACTATTACTGTTAGCAGGAAAAGTGTCTGATGCTATAGAAATGTCCATCTGGGTAAGATCATTAAATCCTGATAGTTTCAGATAATGAAATGCTCTGTAATTCAAAAATATGTTATGTGACATAATGTACTACTTAATCAAACACTATATTGGGTCAATTCTGAAGCCATTCTCAAAATACACTTGTGACAGTCTGAGTATAAAACAATGATGTATGCTGATGTGTGTAAAGCTATTTCTGATGGAAAGATATTTACAAGTACGGTTTATTTGAACATTTCTTTGGAAGACTGTAGATAATTTTAAAAATGATAATTTAGTCACCTCCACAGTAGGAAGCTAGGCAGAAACTATTCTACTACCTTATTTTTTTTGAATATTAAGCAGTGTGCATTAACCATTCACAGAGAAGACTGGCAGATTTTATTTTGAGTGAATGGAACATGAGGATGTGGATAGAAGTTAGTATAAGAAAGTACAAAATAGAACTTGAGAGAAATAGGGATTGGGTCCTCTAGAAACAAGATTTAGTATAAAAGGAGAAATTTGCAGAAAGAGGAATTGAATGAAAAATAGTAAAGAGAAAGAAACATACTGTGAAAATATAAATGTGCCAGGTAGAAATTTTATTTAGCTGCTCACATCCAAATCAGGGCAGGACATGACTTGAGCATGCCTTCAAGCTCATTGTCACTGAGGGACAAGATTGGGCAAAGACAAAACACTCCTACCTAGCTGAGTGAGTAGGTTGTTACGGGTAGGTTTGTCCCTGCCAGCCGCCTGGCCCTATTGCCACACTACCCCCAAATAACACGCAGAGACTCCATATTTGATACAATGCTGTTGGCCAGTTACTATTATTCTTTATCGGCTAGTTCTGTTTTAATGATTAACCCATTTCTACTTATGTAAGTATTTCCACGTGGTCATCTTATCTGACGGCAGCAAGTCGGCATCCTCTTTCTCCTTGCTCTACATGTTGACTCCTCCTAACTACTTCCTCTTTCCTCCTAGTCCCTACTATCTTGTTTTCCCATTGGCCACAGTGTTTTATTTATTAACCAGTATGAGAAACATATTTACAGACTAACATTTCCCACCATTTCCTCTTTTCTGTCTAAAATAAAAAGGGTTTTAACCTTAACAAAGCAAAATATACCATACAACAATTATCAAATAAGAATCATAGTTAACAATAATTAGTCCATTAACATTTTGTAAGACTTAAAGAAAATATCATCTATCCTATCTTTGTGAGTCTAAAGTCCTATATGTAATTTATCTTTAATCCTAACTAAGGAAAACTATAACCATAACTATCTGTCTTCAACTCCTTTAAAGACCACAGAAGGATAATATGTAAATTCTAAAAATGACAGAGACAACTCATTGCTGGGTCAGTCACCCGAAGTTCTTCCATAAGGTTCCATCTTCAGCCCATAGGCCATAGTGTGTCTCCAGACTCCTCAACAAAGCAGGAAACTTTAAATTGTCCACCTGTGTTAGCAGTTTGTCAGTCACTTTTCTCTGTGTCTTGCAGAATGTCTGGCAGACTCTTCCATGAAGCAGTAACCCTGTAACATTGTCCACCTTGCATCAGCAGTCAGCTTTTTGTGGGTCCTACATGTCCAGTTTCTACAACATAAAGTCAAACAGTCCAGAAGAGCAGTACCTTGCCCAAATGGCTAGTCTTGCCATATTGAAAGACCCCCACTCAAGGCTAATAGCTTAAGGCCTGGCTTAGAAATGGTAACGCCATTTTGCAAGGCTTCCACATAAACAAGTAAAAGTACAGGACAAGGTCAGGACTCACAGGCTGCCACATCTGGCCTTGGGAAGGGAGCAGAGAGTTCGGAGAAAAACCCAAACATGAGCTAAGTCAGCTATTATCAGATCCCCAAACACGTAAGAGACTTGTCCTCGGATGACTCAACGCCTTATTTGAGCTGACTAATGGGACCCCTGTAACTATGCATCTTGCTTCTGTACCCGCGCTTTTGCTACCCAGCCCTATAAAAGTCCCTCTCCCCAGCCTGTGGGCGCGCAAGTCCTCCGAGAGACTTTGTCGCCCACAGGTACCTGTGTATCTCAAATAAACCTCTTGCAGTTTGCATCCGCATCCGTGGTCTCAGCTTGGTCTTTAGGTCCAGGGGTCTCTTCCTGAAGGGAATTCCTCTTCGGGGGGGGGGGGTCTTTCATTGGGGGCTCGTCCGGGATTTGAGACCCCCACCCAAGGATCATGGACCCACCATCGGGAGGTAAGCTGGCCAGCACTCTTTAACACTGTGTCTGTCTAAGCCTTTCTGTCTACGTCTGTTTCAGTCTGTGCCTGTATGTCTGAATCTGTACCAGTTCATACGATCTGGCCAAATTGTTTGGCATCTGGCGGGACAGGGAAGGAGCTGACGAGCTCTGACTTCTTGACTTCTCCCCCGCAGCCCTGGAAGACATTCCAAGGGTGTCTGGAGCCCGATTTTTCAGAGCTCAATCTGTATCAGAAGGATAGGTGGTTCTGGTCAGAGAAGAGGGATCTGGACCCTCAAAGTCTCCATCCCAGTTTTTACTTTCGGTTTTGCGCCGAAGCCACACTGCGCGTGTGTTGTTTTTGTTTGTCTTTGTGTTCTGTTAGGAGCATTTATTCTTACTTCCCTACTCCTCAGCCCCCCCACCTTAACCCCGAGTGAGTGTCCTTGGGCCGCCACTCCACAGCTCCTCGGGCTCCTCCTCCGCCAAGCAACCAGCTGCTGAATACCCCACCCTCTTAAAGGGGAAACCCCAGCAGGAGAAACCCTCAAAGCCTGTTTCTGCACCTCCTCCTGTCCTTCCCCCTCCCTATGCAGGGCCAGAGAATCTAGGCGCTGAGGCGGCGGCGACTGAATAGCCTACATGAGATTCCCCGGTCTCCTTACCCATGGCTGGGCGACTCTGGGGTAGACGGGAGCCCCCGCCTGATTCCACCTCTCATGCTCTCCCCTTGAGGGAAGGCCCAAATTGCCATACCCAATACTGGCCTTTTTCTGCGTCCAATCTTTACAATTGGAAAAGTAATAATCCTTCCTTCTCCAAAGACCCTGTCACCCTCACTAACCTAATTGAGTCTATTCTAGTCACCCACCAGCCCACTTGGGGACGACTGCCAGCAGCTCTTGCAGGCTCTGTTGACCTCAGAGGAAAAACAGAGAGTTCTTCTAGAAGCCCGGAAGAATGTCCCAGGCGACAACGGAAATAGAGGCGGCTTTTCCCTTGAATCATCCTGACTGGAACTTCACCGCTGTTGCAGGTAGGGGACACCTATGTCTCTATTGCCAGTTGCTCATAGCGGGTCTCCGTGCGGCAGCCCACCACCCTACCAATTTGGCTCAGGTTAAGCAAGTGATACAGGGACAGGAGGAGATGCCTTCAGCTTTTCTAGAGAAACTTAGCAAGTTGCAAAGACTGGAAGGTCTTCAGGGGTATACTTTACAAGACCTGCTAAAAGAGGCAGAAAGGATTTTTAATAAGAGGGAAACTCCAGAGGAGAAGGAAGGAAGGAAGGAAGAACAGGGAAAAGGGGGGAAAGAATCAAGGATGTGAAAGTTGAAAAGGGTTTGAGAAGATGAAAGGAAGAAAGATTATGGTGGAGAATGCAGGAAGCCCAGGAAGAGAGAGACAAAAAGAAAAAAAAGGGAATTAAGCAGGCTGCTGGCCACCGTAATCACCGGACAGGACAGGAAGGGAGATAGAAAGGGAGTCTGGAAGGGGGCCAAGGTGGACAAGGACCAATGTGCCTACTGCAAGGAACGAGGACATTGGGTCAGGGACTGCCCCAAGAAACCTAAGGGCCCCCGGAAGCCAAGATCACCAACCTCCTTCCTGACTCTGGAGGACTAGGGAGGTCTGAGCCAGAAGCCGCCCCCCTGAGCTCAGGACACAGATGGCAGCAGCTTCCTGGCGAATGGGGAGCAGAAAGTGGGAGCAGCAGTGACGACGGAGACGGAGGTAATCTGGGCGAAAGCCCTTCCGGCAGGCACCTCAGCCCAGAGAGCTGAGCTCATCGCTCTAACCCAGGCCCTTCAGATGGCAGAAGGTAAGAGACTGAATGTCTATACAGATAACTGATACGCCTTTGCCACTGCCAACATACATGGGGAAATCTACCTGTTGAAAATAAGGCTGAGATCCTAACGCTGCTAAAATCCCTGTTTCTGCCTCAAAAAATGAGCATTATACATTGCCCTGGCCATCAAAGAGGCAACAGCCCAGAGGCAAAGGGGAACTGATTGGCAGCCCCAGCTACAAGGGAGGTTGCCCTGAATTCCCCCAGCACCTCCCGAGCCCTTCCTTTGGCTTGCCCAGAGGAAACTCAGGCACCCAGATGCTCCCGGCCATATAGTCAAGAGGACGTAAATCTCCTAAAGAAAACGGGGGCCACCTATGACCCCAAAGAAGGACATTGGATTTTCAAAGGAACAACCATTAGACCCATGAGACAAACCTACGAACTGATAGACTGTTTACATAAACTAACCCATCTGGGCCCCAAAAAGATGAAAACTCTCCTAGAATGCCAGGAGATGGGACAATACCTCTTAAACAGAGATGGGGCCATACAAAAAGTGACCGATGAATGCAAAGCCTGCGCCCAAGTAAATGCAGGCAGGACCAAGCTCAAACCAGGGATCCAAGTATGAGGGCATCGTCCCGGCTTACACTGGGAGGTTGACTTCACGGAAGTTAAGCCTGGACTCTATGGGTATAAATACCTCCTAGTGTTCATAGACACCTTTTCAGGATGGGTCGAGGCCTTCCCCACAAAACATGAAACAGCGAAGATGGTGACAAAGAAGCTCCTAGAAGAGATCTTCCCCAGGTATGGGATGCCCCAGGTCCTGGGCACTGACAATGGGCCCGCCTTCGTCTCCCAGGTAAGTCAGTTGGTGGCCAAGCTTTTGGGGATTGATTGGAAATTACATTGTGCATCCAGACCCCAAAGTTCAGGACAGGTAGAACGCATGAATAGAACAATTAAGGAGACTTTATCCAAATTGACGCTTGCAACTGGCTCTAGAGACTGGGTACTCCTCTTACCTTTGGCTCTATATAGGGCTCGAAACACTCCAGGACCACATGGGTTAACCCCCTTTGAGATAATATATGGAGCTCCACCTCCGTTCATAAACTTCCTTAATTCAAACATTTCTGATTTTGCTAATAGCCCCTCTCTGGAAGGTCATTTGCAGGCACTGCAGATTGTGCAAAAGGAAATCTGGAGACCCCTGGCAGCAGCCTATCGAGAGCAGCTAGACAAGCTGGTGGTGCCACATCCTTTCCAGATAGGAGACACTGTTTGGGTCCACAGGCACCAGTCCAAAAACTTGGAACCTCGATGGAAGGGCCCCTACACTGTCCTTCTGACCACCCCAACGGCATTGAAGGTTGACGGCATCGCTGCTTGGATCCACGCCTCTCACGTCAAAGCCGCCCATACCACCAAGGAGGTGAATCCAGACGTGGCACCGATATGGAGAGTCCAGCGCACCCAAAACCCCTCAAAGATAAGACTCACCCATGGGGCCCCTTAATTATCATATGGGCCCTGCTGGAGTTGGGCATGGGACAGAGCCCACACCAGGTCTACAACGTGACCTGGACCATAACTAACCTTATGACAGGACAAATGGCCAATTCCACCTCCCTGCTGATTACCCTGACAGACGCCTTCCCAACCCTCTATTTTGACCTTTGTGACCTGGTAGGGTCATCATGGGACCCCTAATAATCCTTCTCCTCATACTCCTGTTTGGACCCTGTATTCTTAATCGGCTAGTCCAATTATGACAGACAGAGTATCTGTTATACAAGCTTTAGTTTTGACCCAGCAATATCACCAGCTGTGGCAAATAGATGCTGAAATTCCATAATTACTTGGAGTGAAAGATTCCACTCCATGATAAGAAGAAAATGGGGGAATGAAAGACCCCCACTCAAGGCTAATAGCTTAAGGCCTGGCTTAGAAATGGTAACGCCATTTTGCAAGGCTTCCACATAAACAAGTAAAAGTACAGGACAAGGTCAGGACTCACAGGCTGTCACATCTGGCCTTGGGAAGGGAGCAGAGAGTTCGGAGAAAAACCCAAACATGAGCTAAGTCAGCTATTATCAGATCCCCAAACACGTAAGAGACTTGTCCTCGGATGACTCAATGCCTTATTTGAGCTGACCAATGGGACCCCTGTAACTATGCATCTTGCTTCTGTACCCGCGCTTTTGCTACCCAGCCCTATAAAAGTCCCTCTCCCCAGCCTGTGGGCGCGCAAGTCCTCCGAGAGACTTTGTCACCCACAGGTACCTGTGTATCTCAAATAAACCTCTTGCAGTTTGCATCCGCATCCGTGGTCTCAGCTTGGTCTTTAGGTCCAGGGGTCTCTTCCTGAAGGGAAGTCCTCTTCGGGGGTCTTTCAATATTAGAAGCAAACTCCATCTTCGATGTCCATCTTTCTTTCTGATGCACGTGGTGTTACCAGGAGCAGTTATGTCTCATTGTCAAGAAAACCCTAAACCATTTTAAATGCCATATTCTGTAGGTGTTTGAAAGGTTTGAAGAATGCCTATCCATCTCAAATACATCTCTCTATATCTAGAAAACCTAACTCACCTAAGTTTTGATTATTATAGGTATCTAGCTATAATCTGCATTAAATTATACATTACATTTTTCAATGAGCTATATAAACACAATACCTAAAAAGAGGAGAAATATACATATCACAATATTGACCTTAAATTGTATCAATAAATGAAAATCCATTCCAAAACAAAGCATTCATATCTATACCATAATTCCCTTTTTACCTTTAAAAAGATTGGTTGTGGCCATTAACCATTTAAAATATATAAATTGAATTAATCCAGCAGCATTTCTTTTATCAGTTTTTATTTTCTCAGCAGTCAAACAATTTAAAGACAACAGAATCGCATATAGTATCCAAAGTTTCTCTGTGCTTTCTATCTTTACGTGGCTTTTTTATATTACTCTATTTCTTCTACTTCTATTTTTACATATTTTGAGACAGGGTTTCTCTGTGTAACTTTTATCTGTCCTGGAATTCACTGTATACCAGGTTTACTTTGAAATCACAGAGATCTGCTTGCCTCTGTCTCCCTAGTGCTGGGATTAAAGGTGTGTGCCACCACACCCAGCCACACTCTGTCTTTTTAAAACCATTTTATTTATTTTCTCTTTCTCTCCCAAGCCAGCGTATATTTTAAAACACAGTGTAAACCTTTAGCATTTTTTTATTAATGTGAATCTGTCTATACTTTAAATCTTTATCTTTTTCTGTCCACAAGTCTTTTATCTGCTAAACAACAACATTCCTAAAATGAAAGCCACGTTTTTTTGTTTTTTTGTTTTGTTTTGTTTTGTTTCCAGTCTATTCAAGATGGCGGTGTCTATTTTACTGCTAGCAGTGAGAGCTGTGTTTACTTGGTCTGTGCTGCATCCAGCAGCATGCTGCTGGCTTGGAGATATGATCACTGCCATTGCCAGCCCTCGTACACACAATGAATTGTTAGTAGAGCTCTTTAAAATCAGTGTGGGTTTTTTGCCACTTATGCTGAGTCAGGAAATCTCCCTTAAAGGAGCCGCGCAAATATTTACTTGTCTCTTACAAAACAGAGTCCAACTCAGAAAAATGCTGCTACAAAGAAGTCTTGCTTGTCTCTGATCTTTTGCTTCTAAAAACTATTTTTTAAGCCTAAGGCAAGTTGAATAATGGTCCCAGCCAATAAAGTTAGATGGCAGTATAGTTGCCCTGTCTCTTAGGCACTCATTCCAATTTCTCAAAAACAATTATGGGTCCCAACTAACTCTAAGAATTCTCTTATCTTCTGAAGGGTTAGTGGTTGTTGGCTTAGCTCATTTCCTCCTGGAAGCACAGGAAACTGGTACCTCTATGGATGCCATAGGCAATGGAAGGCTGATGAGAAATCTGGAGAATGGGACAGCTGTCCAATTACAGAAACCACACAGGGCACAGAAATCTTGGAATTATACACCAAGATGGTAGCCTGGCAAGTGATGAAGCCTCTGGGCCCATTGAATTAGGAGATGTAGGGAAATTGGGGTAGCCCTCAGCCAGGAGCTATGAGGGTACCATAGACAGCAGCTGAGAGAAGTGACCCATTGGCCAAAGAAAAACTACACTGAGAAGACAGACTTTTTCCCTCTAGTTCTATCTGTCTCCTTCCTTCCTCCCTCTTCCTCTTCCACATACATTTTACATGGACACAGTGATCATATAATAACAGGGTTAGAGTGATGCATGCTTGTCACTGTGTGTGTGCTTAAAAAATAAACAGGTGCTAATTGACTCCATGAGATCAATCACAATCTCTTCAAGGTTATCCTTGGTTCAAACCAAATGTATAAGGCATCCAGGTATTCAAATGAAATCAAGGCTCTTAATTAATTAAATGCATAAAAGCTAACCGATGCTATGTAAATACACTTACAGTGTAATGGCTTGAGATTAAACAGAATATGAGGAAGACTCCATAGATCCTACTGCCAAGCTCTAATGCAGACTCAGAGGAAAGTGGAACTCTCTCTATGGCCACAAAGTCTAGTCACAGTCAGACTTGATGTTTCCATTGTTATTCAAAGCTGGTTACCAGGAATAGTCAAACCTCCAAATGAAGCCTTTAGCAAGTACAAGCTATAAAAAGCACTGACTTGTCACTAAGAGAATATGAACAAGTTTAACACATCTACTTTTCCACACTTCAAGTTTGCAAATGAGACTGTGAGGCGATTATCAAGGGATTTTTAAGGAAGATAGTGCTCTCTCTAAATCTTTTTATCCAGGCGTGATACACAAATGTGCAATATATCTTTCCTATAATTAAGTAAACTGTTCCCTTGCCTCATAGTTATTCACCATGAGTGACACCTACATGATCTTTCTGGAAGAGAAAAAAAAAATCAAGATTTATTTATTGCCAAGTAAACTCTTAGGAAATGGGCATTTTAACTGATTGTTCTAGTAGTAAAATGTTTGAGGAAATACTTTTTCTATGTATTTCTTTTCCTACGGCTCTTTTAATGAGTATTTAAAATTGTACTTACACTTTCTTAAGAACTGCATTCTGTTTTGTTAATTTCCCCTACTCAAGAGAAACCTAAAAGGAGCACTGAGGGAGAAGGATCAAGTTTAAGAGACTATAAAGTGTCTGGAGGGGAAAAAAATCTAAAATAAAAAAAAATACCTGCCGGTATCCCTTAGCCCAATCTACTATGAGGAGACACCAACTCTAACAATGTTTCCAAACTTGAGCTATATTGAAAAAGATGGAAGACTATCTCTCTGTGTGTCATTCTGCTTGCCTCTGGTCCTCAACACTAAGATGCCAATTAAAAAAATATTTAGTCTGCCCATGTAGAAAGGAAAATGATTTTTCACTTGGAGTGCTAAGTAGTCTGGCACAGAGGAACTAAAGGGAAGAGTGGGGAAAGAAAAGCAATTCCAGATAGCAGAATTCTCATCTAACTCTCTACACTTTTAAGCACCAAAGGCATGCAATCTTGTTAGAAGGTAAACAGTTGGGGATAAATAGTAACAGGAGGTGGGGTCAGGAAAATAAGACATAAGCTCTGTTAAGACAAAACATAAATGCCGAATTTGGGGTTGTGGAGTTTCTTAAGACAGATGCAGAGATTTTTTTTTAAGATCTTCAAGCAGAAATGCATTGAGATGACATTTCATACTGAAAAGAGTAAAATAAACTTTCAGCTGACTAAAGACCCTAGGAAACCAGGATGTCAGGAAGCAGGAGAGGGAGCTTCAGGCTCAGTGCATTCAAGGTAATCTCATCCTGCCTGCCTTAAGATCCCCTTCAGAACACACTTCATGCTTCAAAACACAGATTGGGTAAACCACAAAAGGGCATGCGACAACCACGCCTCAGCCACTCCTGTCTACAAGCCACACAGGCCCTCTCCATGCTGGCAACCAACATGACTGACTTTCGTCCATTTATTCTGTGATGTTTGTGTACTTTGAAACATTTTTTTATCCCTCAACTATAATTCTCACACAGAGAGCTACATATTTGATGTACTGTGATGGGCTTGGCTTTTATAGCTAAACAAAATATCTTGAAGATACATTTATATTAATGCACAACACGCAACTTCAATCTACTTTGTTTAACTGCTACATATATTTTTTTCCAGCGTGGAAATATGGACCCATGATTTATGTAACTATTCCAATTGCTGGATATTTGAGTTGTTCTTATGCTACAATAAACACCCTTGCATGCGTTTTATTGTGCAGCTCAACAATTCTATCTACAGAATTCTAGCCCTATCATCTTTGTTCATACAGCAAACTATCCCAAAATTCAGTAATATAAACTGACAATTTTGGTATAGCTCACAGAAATTGGCGGCAATTCTCAGCTGGAAGTTTATTCTGCTCTAATAGTTTCCATAAAAAAGCTGATGCTTCACATCTCAGCCAATAGACAGGTTGCAAGGGAGGATTCAACATGGCTGCATTACATGCCTAACACATTAAGAAAGATCGTCAGAAGTCTGTAACACCTGCTTAGAGACAGCTCACAAAAGCTCTACAGCATGACCACCTCAGGGCTGTCCAAATTCTTCTGTGCACGTTACCTCACAATCCCCTTAACCTTTCTGGAGAGTATTGACTTGAAGCCCAGGTCATTGTCATGTCTGGCTAAACCAAGTTATGTGAGAATGGTTCTTTCCTCTCTAAGGTCTTTGATTGAGAATAAAATCCCCTCTCCCTACCAACATAGTAAGCTCATTTACAATTATGTAGCAGACTCCAAAAGAGCTACAGTGGACAATCTCATTCAAAAATGAGACGTTAGGAAATACAGCTGTCAGTGTCTTAATTAAGAGATGGTTTCACTTATAGAAATCTTTTCTTGAGACCTTTTGCTTCATCTTAGTCTAAGGGAAACTCACTCCATTCATTCCTTAGTGCCTATAGCAGTAATTCCATTTCAGGTACTAATTAACATTGCATCTTTCTTCCCACTCTGAGAAGGTTGGAGGGCTGTTCCTTGTTCTCCTGAAATTCTTCTATATATTTTCATTTCAAGTTGATTGTACCAAAGCAATACTTTAACAATCTTTGTGAAATTTCTATGAATCCTGGTAAGGCTTATATACTACCCCCTAAACCACACCATAAATCTTTCAAGACAGACTGTCTTGGTTTCAGGGTAGCTTAGGATGCCGAGGGAAGCCCCATTTTAAAACCCTAGAAACCTTTTTGTCTAGTTTTGAACTTCCATGAGACATACCCCTAAATCTTTCTGACACTTTAATAAAGGGTTTTGTAGGTATTTCCTTGAGGCAATCTTTATCTTATAGTGATTTTCAATTTTGAAATCTGTATGGAGAAGCTAGGAATAAGTTATGTATTCAAATAGCAAGCCAAAACTAGTACATTTTACTAGAGTTTAGCTGAAAAACTTACTGCTTTGTTTTGTAGTTGAATTATCTGTGATTGAGGACTAAGAGAAAAAAATGCAGGGATTCCATAATTAACACTGTTCTAGAAAAATATTTCAGCCAAACTCACTAATCTGTTAGTAAAAAAAATTCTCCTGTATAGATTTATTTTATTTTTTAATTATGTGTGTGAATTTGTTTATGTGTGTGTATGTGTGTATGTATGTGTGTATGTACATGCATGTTTGACTATTCATTAATAGGTATGTGTAAGTACAACTCTCCAAAGAGGTCAGAAAAGAAAGAATATTGGATGTCCTAGATGTAGAGTTACAGACAATTGTGAACCCCCCATCCCCACAGATGTGAACTGTGAACTTAACGTGGGTTCTCTGTAAAAACAGTATAAACTATTAACCATTAGGTTGTCTGTTAGTACTAAGCAAATAGTATTCTTCTATATTTACATAGCTAATATTTCTGCCTACCCTCTCCTTGAAACTATGTCCCAGAAGAAGACATAACATTTGAAAAATTTTGTCATGGTAATGTTTTCCTTCCTTGTATTTAATTTTGTTAGTTAGGAGGACTAGGCAGTCTATGGGGCCTCTAGTAATGGATCAGTATTTATCCCTAGTATATGAATGGACTTTGTGAGCCCATTCCACATAGAGGGATACTATCTCAGCCTAGACACATGGAGGAGGGCCTAGGCCCAGTTTCAAATGATATGACAAATTTTGAAGAACTCCCAAATGGAAGGCCTCACCCTCCCTGGGAAGCAGAAAGAGAATGGGATGGAGGTTGGTGGGCCGAAAAGGGGAGGACAGGAGGGTGCATGAACTGAGATTGACATGTAAAAAAGCCTGTTTAAAATTTAAATTTAAAAAAATATCAAAAATTTTACACATAAAACATCAAAAAAAAGAGAAAGAAAGAAAAAAAAACCCAAAAATGTAATGATAAAGCAAAACCAACTTACTTAGCTATAGCTTGTAATTCCCTTGGGTGTCACTGAGCTGTGTGGTCCTTTTTCCCACTGCACCCACAGAAATGTTTTGGTGGCACTTATAAGTGATCTTCAGCATCCCAGATGGCTTTATGCATGTCTATTCATGGATTCAAAGTAAATACTACAGAAATCCTAATAGGGTTGGGAAGAAATAAGACAAGCTAAAGTCTACACAGTTCCACATATCAGTTCATCATCAAAGGCAGTAAGGGCAGGAACCCAAGCATATTAATCATTAATGCTTTTTTTCCTATCCTTCAATCATTTGAATGTTTGCTTTTTGGTTTTAGGTGGCTGGGGAAATGATAGTGTGTCATACAAAAACACTGGCCTCAGAAGCAGATGATGAATAATTTCATAGCATGAAATTTCACAGCACTCCATTAGTCAGGCAGCTCTCCTGCCCATCCTCTACAAGTTTCTCCAAACTCACTAGTCAGCCCATGATTGGCCAGTTGATTCATGACTTGGGCTTTTGATAGATGAACAGCATTGAATATGAATCATCCTCTCTCTTTCATCACAGTTCATTTAGAAATTATCTTCTACCTCCTCTCAGACAAGATTAACCTATTATTTAATCAAAGCCAATAGCATTGTTAATATACTGTATTTAAATATTTAAACCCTTAGCTCCCCCTCATATCATGATGTCCTGTGATTCCCATTTGTTTCAGTAAAAGTAGTTCAATGTTGCATGAGGAAGTTATGTGCTGGAGTAGAGCCTCCTTACTCATCTGTGTGACTCTAGAAAACTTTTTGTAAAAAAAAAAAAAAAAAAAAGGAATGGTAGCCCTCTTGGGAAATCTTACTAAAGAAGGTATTATCATTCTCTTTTGGTATCTCAAGGATGGTTTGTTTCTAAGTCTTGTCTTTTCTGTGTTGTTCTCCTGGGTTTCGGCACCAATGTTGTTATTTTGATACAACTATTGCTTAAAAAACACAAACACGAGACTCAAAGCCCATGTGGAGTTTATTGAGAGAGGGGAGACAAAGGGGGTAGCTAGTGGCCAACCAAAAGTGGGAGAGAGATAGACAGAGACAGAGAGAGACAGAGAGAGCCAAAGAGAGAGAAGGGGTCAAAGAAAAAGAGAAGGGTCCCCAGAGAGAGAGAGAGAGAGAGAGAGAGAGAGAGAGAGAGAGAGAGAGGTGTGCTTGGCGAGCTTGCTTTAAAAGGGGGGTCTTGCCCATGCATAACTGAGTCCCCTGCACAGGCAGGTAAAGCTTGAGCAGCCAGGTAAAGCCTGATGTAGGGATGACAAGGCCATGAGTATCCCACCAATCATCAGGGGCGGGGTCAGCAGACTGCGGGTTCCCAACACTCTATATGTGGAATTGTTGTAGGAGACTCTGACCAAAGGCAGAAGCCGAAGTAGCCCGTTATCCTTGTGGAAAGAACTAAGGAAGAGCCATACTAGTTAAATGAGGAGGAAAGAAATTAGTGCTCTGAGTAAACATGGTCTTCAAGACAGAGGTGAGTAGAGGTATATGGGCAGAAGATGAGACTTTGTGCAATTGTAAAAATCTACTCTCTAGCAAAAGGAACACTATAAAATTAGTAAACTCACAACTATAAATTCTCTAGAAACTAACCAACAGTCACACACAGAGAAGCAGCAATGGGAAGCATTGTTTCAAGAAAATGACAGAATTCCAGTAGGCATTCGTGGTAGTCAGTACAGAGCTAGAAACAGCTCCCATTACCACTCCAGGATTCTGATCCATGTTGTAGGTTTTTCCTGGATGGACCAGACTTAGAGACTGGCTTTCTCATCCCTGCTCATTCTCTAACTTCTTTGTTGCACGGAAAACCACCAGCTTCCTTAGTGCCTCCCCACAAGATCTGCATTCTCTGTATACTCCAAGATGTTAGTTTTGGTCTAGCTTCCACACAAAGGAGAAGGCTCTCCTAGATCAACTGCTGTGAACTACAAGCTATAGGGCAAAGAACCTTGGGCTTCCCTTGCCTTCTATGCTCATATAGTTGCACATCTTCCTACCTCTCTCTTAGGTAAAAGAATTGTCTCCACAAGATAACACAGGTCCTCTTGTATTCCCCACCACACATTACTGTTCAGTTGGGAAGACAAGACTGGAAGATAAGACAGGAGTTCTGTGTTGGTGCGGTGGGAGCTGAGTTAATTTGAAATAGTATATGAGAACTACTTTAAAATATATCTTCCTTGGAAAACAGGCCATAGCTAAAAACTTCCAAAAAAGTGATTGTATCATAGTAATAGATACACCAGAAATTCAACAAGGCCAAGAACTATAAAACAACCCCCAGGAGCTGGAGTGGTAACTCAGTCAGTAAACTGCCTACTTTGCAAGCATGAGTGTCTGAGTCTCATCAGTCATAACCCACATAAAGGAAATCCACATTTAAAAAATATGCCAGGCATGGTGATACATACTTGTAATCCCAGAGCTATAGAGGCAGGGATAGGCAGGCCCCTGAGCATGGGTAGCCTACTTGTCTAACTACCTCTAGACCTCTGTGAGTTTCAGGCCTGTCTCAAATAACATGGTGAACAACACTTGGGGAACAATAGCTAAGGTTCTTCTTTGACCTCCACATGTATGCACAAACCCCTGCACATATGCCTACACATGCATAAACTCGCACACATACATACACATACTCATTTGCAATAAATAAAAGCTGCAAAGGCCCTAAGAAGATTGTTTTCATCTCTGGTGTTCTGGAAGCATGTACATATGCACACTAATCTGTTTTGCTGACAAAACAGATTTTCTTTGAAATCTCCCTGATATAGTACAAGTCTTACTAGCTCAGGAGTCCTTGTTCCAATGCCTGAAGAATCAATCACTTGTGCACTGACACAGAGCAACTTTTATGATGCTGAGTCAAAAACAAACAAACAAACAAACAAACACAACCAAAATAGTGAGGGAACAAATTCTGAGCACTGACCTCACAAACTACACATACTAAGCAACCCACAAAACAAACACAATGGGCACAAAGCAATCACTGGAAACTGCCAACCTTGTAATATATCATATCAAATTCTCAACTGTTATGTGAAAAAGAGCTATTCTAAGACACTGGAATCCTGCATTTGTTCCATTCAAACTAGTCTCATGTTGGAATCAACCCAATATCCTTAATGTGTGGATAAACAAAATATGGTGTATCCATGTTATTGAATACCTCTCAACAGTAATAGGTGAACTCCTAATGTACATAACAATGTAAATGTATACCAATTATATGACTCTTCTTAGTTATTGTTCTATAACAATGAAAATCTAATCTATAATGACAAAAAAGTAGATCAGACAAAGACAGCGACTACTGGGAAAATTTAATGGGAGAAAAGGGACATTTTAGTGAAACAGGCCAAGGTTAAAAGCAGCACATGTCTATGATAGAAACAAATATTTAAGAAGGAATTTGACACTGTGACCATTTGGAAAAATAACAATAGTGAACATTAGTGAGTTCTTCCTAAAAGTGTATGGCCTCCCTAGTCACAAGATTTTGACTAGGATTATAGCACCAGACATAAAACTCCAATTTAAATATTTTTATATAATTTTCTATTTAAATTATAAAATCTTATTGTAGATATCAATCCCAGTTCCCTCTCCCTCCCATCCTGTCATGTACCCCACTGACCTCCCATCCCAAGCCCATCTACTCCATAGGGAGGGTGAGGCCTTTTTTGAGGGAGCATCAGAGTCTGTCATAACATTTAGGGCAGAAAACATACAAGCTACAGATGGTGCCCAACATGGCTATAAGAACTTTCACTTAAAACTTGATAAAAGTTTAAAAAGAGATTTTAGAAACAAAGGGACAGAGACTAGCAAGACTTCTTGGTAGCAGCATTTTCTTGTTTGGATTTGTTTTGCTGTAGACAGAGATTTGCACGGCTCCTTTAAGGGAGGTTTCCAAAATTTGCATAAGTGGCAAAAAACTGCCTTGCTTTTAAAGAGCTCTGCTAACAATTCATTGGTGTGTACAAGAGCTGCAATGAAGGATTACACTGTGTTTTAAAAAATATGCTGGCTTGGGAGAGAAAAAGAAACAGGATACAATGGTTTAAAAAAGAAAAAAGGAAGTAGAATGGATGGGTGTTGGCACGCCATTAATCCCAGCACTCAGGAGGCAGAGGCAAACAGATCTCTGTGATTTCAAAGTAAACCTGGTATACAGAGGGAATTCCAGGACAGATAAAAGTTACACAGAGAAACCCTGTCTCAAAATATGTAAAAATAAAAATAGAATAGAGTAATAAAAAAGCCATGTAAAGATGGAAAGCACAGAGAAATCTTGGATACTATAAGCAATTCTGCTGTCTTTAAATTATTTGATTGCTGAGAAAATAACAACTATTGATAAAAGAAATGCTGCTGGATTAGTTCAATTTATGTATTTTAAAAATGCTTTGACTCCAAAATTTAAGTTCAAGGACAAGTTACTGGGGAAAAGGATTTCTATTTTTGTTTCCACAGAAAATAAAAAGCTGTGGATTCCTTCCAGACTAATGTAGTTTGATCAAGCAAGACCACCTGAAGCAACGTCAATGGGACATTGCAACCTTACAGACCACTACAGCCAAGATTCTGCATCTTCTTTGGACCCCCATGACAGTGCCCTCTACCAGCAGGAAGTAGTTTGGAAAGAACGTCGCCCAAATTCCCAAATATTGTTTATAAATATTTGTTTTCATTTACTTGGGCTTGGTTATAAATGGTTAAAGGCCACAACCAATCTTTTTAAAGGTAAAAAGGGAATTATGGTATAGATATGAATGCTTTGTTTTGGAATGGATTTTCATTTATTGATACAATTTAAGGTCAATTTTGTGTTATGTATATTTCTCTTCTTTTTAGGTATTGTGTTTATATAGCTCATTGACAAATGTAATGTATAATTTAATGCAGATTATAGATAGTTACCTATAATAATCAAAACTTAGGTGAGTTAGGTTTTCTAGATATAGAGAGATGTATTTGAGATGGATAGGCACTCTTCAAACCTTTCAAAGACCTACAGAATATGGCATTTAAAATGGTTTAGGGTTTTTCTTGACAATGAGACATAACTGCTCCTGGTAACACCACCTGCATCAGAAAGAAAAATGGACATCGAAGATGGAGTTTGCTTCTAATATGGCACAACTAGCCATTTGGACAAGATACTGCTCTTCTGGACTGTTTGACTTTATGTTGTAGAAACTGGACATGCATGACCCAAAAAAAAGGTGACTGCTGATGCAAGATAGACATTGCTACAGGATTCCTGCTTCATGGAAGAGGCTGCCAGCCAGACAGTTTATAAGACACAAAGAAAAATGACTGACAAACTGCCAATACAGGTGGACAGTTTAAAGTTTCCTGCTTTGTTGAGGAATCTGGAGACACACTATGGCCTATGGGCTGAAGATGGAACCTTACAGAAGAACTTCTGGTGACTGACTAGGCAATGAGTTGTCTCTGTCTTTTTTAGCATTTATATATTATCCTTCTGTGGTCTTTGAAGGAGTTGAAGACAGATAGTTATGGTTATAGTTTTCCTTAGTTAGGATTAAAGATAAATTACATATAGGACTTTAGACTCACAAAGATAGGATAGATGATATTTTCTTTAAGTCTTACAAAATGTTAATGGACTAAATATTGTTAACTGTGATTTGATAACTGTTGTATGATATATTTTGCTATGTCAAAATATTTTTATTTTAGACAGAAAAGAGGAGATGATGGAAGATGTTATTCTGTAAGTATGTTTCTCATACTGGTTAATTAATAAAGCACTGTGGGCAATGAGAAAGCAAGATAGGTGGGGTTAGGAAACAAGGAGGAAAGAGGAAGTAGTTAGGAAAACTCAGCATGTAGAGCATGGAGAAAGAAGATGCCGGCCTGCCACTCTCCGATAAGATGACCACGTGGAAATACTTAGATAAGTAGAAATGGGTTAATAATTAAGACAGAGCTAGCCCATAAACAATAATGGTAACTGGTCCACAGGATTGTATCAAATACAGAGTCTCAGAGTGTTATTTGGGGCCAGCACGCCAGACTGGTAGCGGGCGGGCTGGCGGAAAACATACAAGCTACAAATCCCCCACTGACCTTTCATCCCAAACCCATCTACTCCATAGGGAGGGTGAGGCCTTTTATGAGGGATCATCAGAGTCTGTCACAACATTTGGGGCAGGGCCTAAGTTCTCCCGCCATAGATCTAGGCTGAGAGAGTATCCCTCCATAGGGAATGGTCCAATTTAAATCTTAATGCTAGGAAGCCAAACAGCAAACTTACTAGTTGTTCACCATTTTACCAAATGTTGAAGTAAAAGATTCTCAATGGTATTTACATCTGTAAGACATTCTTGCGACAAAATGAATCATTAGGTAGCTGTCTTTACAAATGGCAGCACAACCTGTGGAGTCTATGGAACAGTCTCTACCAAACTCAAGGAATACTCAGATCCATTCATAGATATGATTCTTCATCCCTCTGGTTATTTTTTCAAACTTGCGTGATCTTAGTACTGTTTCCAATTTGTGATGTCTCTCATTCCTCATGATTTAAAGACATTTAACGGGAAGACCCTCATCATCTGCCTTCATGATTTTACCAACAGAAATTGAAATCTTGAGAAAAAAGTTTTCATACATGATATAGCCAATACTAGCAGTTAGAATTTGATGCCAAACAGTTTGCTTCTGGAAATAACTCTGTGGTGTTGAATACATTCTCAGTAAATAATGGTCTGACCTGCTGATGTGGTATTCATATCTGATTAGCCAGTCTAGGTCTAGGCATTCAATGATGAGGTATCGCTAATATGAGGATTCACAAGCCAGAGAGAGAGAGAGAGCAAGAGAGAGAGAGAGAGAGAGAGAGAGAGAGAGAGAGAGAGGAGAGATTATGTGTTTGCCCTGTTCTCCATACTATAATAATATCCTTATAAATGTAATGACTTTATGTATTTGCCCTTATTACTGTCAAGTTTTAGAATAGGTACGTCAGTTATTGTAGAATAGCAAGAATTCTTTGTAAGTCGAAGTGAATACCTGCACTACTCCACTATAAGGTCAAACACTTTTAAATTCTTTTATAAAATATTCTTATTTTATGTATGTTTATGTATTTGGGTCGGCTATGTTTATGTTCAGGAGTAGAGGTGTTTAAGACTAGTTATCCAATTCCTAGGAGCTGGAGTTACAGGTAGAGGTTAGTCATTCCTAACCACTGAACCATCTCTACATTCCTAATGTGAAAGTATAAAAAAAAAACATTTTGTTCCCTATATTGGTGTTACTAAGGAAAACTTTATGGATATAATTTGAAACTCTGTGGTGTGAATACTATTTTTCAAGACAAATTAATTGCTCATAATTAGAATTATCAAATTCCTTATATGGTCTTCAAAATTAAAATTTAGAATGTTGTTGGCAATACTGACCAGAGAATTTTTTCAAATTAGATGTCTTCCTTGTATATAAAACAGAGTGGCACAGCATAGTCAGGATGCTATTTCAAGTTCTCATCCAAACCATGAACTCAGAAAGCATTTGAAAACCTGCTATTTTCTCTCATATCGCTCCCCTCTCTACAGATTTACTGGGAATAGACATTGTTGGCACAGATCTTTATCACCACAGAGGTGACCACAGTAACAATGCCTGGCATTTCATGTCTACTGCAGACTAACACCATGGTCTAGAATCAAGTGCTGGCACACTGAACTTCTGGAAGTTTCTGGTCTCTCGCTGTGTTATTCAGCATTTCATATTTTGGAGGCAGCTAGGTCAAAGAGGTAGTATAGGCAAAGAGGCACAAGTTAGTACTCAACAGGGGAAAAATATACAGTGCTAAGAGATTTCAGAATCACTTCAATTCTATAAATAGGAAAAATTGAAAGAATGTGGTCTTAGGGGTATTGAGTCTGAAACATTTTAAATATTCTTGTAAAGGTGTTAGAAAGACAGCTCTGTCATGGTGTTACCCCTGCTCAGATTCAGACAGCATGAGGCAACTATTATGTAAAATCTTGTTCACAAGTTTATACAAGCTTGTACATCCATACTTCAATGTCTAACCTAGGGTTTTGTTGCAGAAACTGAACAAATTTGTATTTTTTTAGCACACCTAGATAAAGAGGTTAGTGTTTGCTGGCTATGTAGATAAGGATGCCTGAAGGTTCTTGAGAGAAAGATCTTCTCTGGACCTTAGGATCATATTATGTACTTACTCTTTTAGTCAAGAAATTTCCATTCTAGGGAAACTATACGAAGTAACACATTAATTCAAAGATTTATATATGATGACTTTCTTAAGCTGGTAGGAATGTTGATGTAAACTAGATATCCAATTTTTAAAATTAAATGGATTAAATTGTGCTATTTCCACAAATGAACATTTTTAATACAACAATTAGAATGGTACTTACTTTAATGTTAAGACGAAAAAAAAATGATGGCTTTATTTACCTGCCTATGATAACTAAATTCACAGAGCCAATGTATGAAGAAAGTTGTTTTTCAGACATTGGACAATAAACAGTTCAGGATTATGATTCCCAAGAGACTAGAAACAAACTGAGTAAAAAATTACAGCTGTTCCAGATTGCTGCCTAGCTGCAATTTCCAGGCTACAGTGCACTGATAAAGGACACAAAAGAACACTACAATTTTTCTGGATTGATCAGAAAAACATTACAGTCTGGGAAATGCAAAATGACTGAGATTTGTGGACCTGAGTACTGGAAATTGTAGGCCTGAGTATGTACAGCTATCAGTGTCTTCAGAAGGGTTCTTAGATTTACTACTGACCTGTACACGTCTGGGAGGAAACAGCCAATGACAAGGAGCAGACAAACAGTATTTTAAACAAGCATTCACAGAACCTGGAGTTTTCAGAATTCTATAAGCCGGAGCAGAGACTCAAAACATAGGAGGAATACAGTCACTAAAAAGCAGTGCTATAGTAATAGTATCTTCTATATATAAAATTACAGTCTTAAAAATAGGGAAGAGAAAGCAAACCAATAGAATCGAGTAAGGTAGGATCAAAGGGACTCACGGAGAATAAACTGACATTCAGGAAGCTTGCATGGGTCTGAACCTCAGCATATATGTTATACTTGTATGGCTTAGTCTTCGTGTAGAGCACCTAACATTGAGAGTAGGGGCTATCCCTGACACTTTTGTCTGCTTTTGGAGTCCTTTTCCTCCTACTTGGTTGCATGGTCCAGCCTTAATACAAAGGCAGGTTCCTAGACAATTGCAACTCGACGTGCCATATTTGGTTGAAATCTCTTGGAGGACTGCCATATTATGAAGGGGAATGGAGGAAGGGGTAGAAGGGAGGGAAAAGGGGGGTGATGAGGGATAAGTTTATGTACACTGCCAAAGATGGATACTCCAAGGTTGTGAAGGAAACTGGGTGACTGTCCAGGCAGCCAGCTGTCTCTGCCATTTCGTTGCTTGCTCTCACTTCCTGTTTACTCTGGTAGTAAGTATTTCATCCTTCTCGGGTCTCTGATGGGAATGAAGACTAAATTAGTTATAGTTTTGGAATTTTTCTTGCTACCAAATTCAGAAAAGAAACTCACAAAAGAGATGTAAAGTTTATAAAGATTGAGAGACATAAAAACTTAAGTTGTTTATGTGCACTAAAGATGATTTTAAATAATCGAGATTTATGAAATGTTTTGATCACCTGGGAAATTTTTTCATGATAAAGAAAGCATGATAATAAATTAACTATACAAACATGTTGAAATGGTATAGTGACATATTAATTCTAGAGCAAAGCCCCCCACTCCATGGCATGCAGTTAGGAGACTATAATGATCTTGTAGTGATGAGGAAGCACGGCCCAGCCCAGTGTCATGGTGATATGAGTGGGACAAGGAGACTTTGATAGACAGCTCTGGAGGGAGAGATACCCTGACTAGTCTGGAAGTCAAGCTATACCTGAAGCTATGAAGAGAAATCTCTGGAGGGAAATGTACACTGACTTGTTGGGAAGTCGGTCTATATCTGAAGCTTGGATTCAGTGGGGAATGGTCTCCCTACAGGATATAGCAATCCTGATCCCATTCAGGAGAGAACCATTACAGCTGAGTTCTGTTCTGAGCCCCTTTTAAAGGGGGCTTTCCAACAGAGGTATCTTTCTTTTTCCTTTCTTCCTTCCTTCCTTCCTTCCTCCCTCCCTTCCTCCCTCACTCCCTCCCTCCCTCCCTCCCTCCGTCCCTCTCTCCCTCCTTCCTTCCTTCCTTCCTTCCTCCCTCCTTCCCTCCCTCACCCCCTCCCTCCCTCCCTCCCTCCCGCCTTCCTTCCTTCCTTCTTTCCTTCCTTCCTTCCTTCCTTTTTTTCCCCACAGCTCCAGCGGAAGATGTTACTGCTGCTTCAATCCGCTAAAAGAGAAACCCCTGAGAAATGTAGCAATCTCCTCCAGATCCGACCACAAGTTGTTACTTTTTCTGCTCAGTTCCCCCAAGTGAACATCTCAGCAAAGGTTCTGCTCCAAGTTGGTGAAAGATCTTCACGCAAACCTCTTTTAAGAGATTTATTTAGGAAGGAGTGAAAAAGGAAAGTACAGGCGACAACTGAACGGATAGAGGGGCTTATGTAGGGTTTCTTAGGGGTGGAGTTTTCCAGGGAGAAAGTTTTCTGCTCAGGGATTGGGTAGTTTTCCTGCTCGGGATTGGTTGGTTTACTTGGTCAGAGGCAGAGTTGGCTCTGATTTCAGTGTTTCTGTCACTGGCCCTTTTTAGCCTTTTGAGTCCAGTTTTACGACTATGGTGTATTTCTTCCATTGGCTGAAGTTCCAGGAGCAAAAAGTGTTTCTTTGTTTCTTGGTTCCGGGCTAATGTATTTTCTTTCACTGGGTCAGGTTTCAGGGCCAGGGCTCCCTTCTTCCACTGGCTCTGCTTTCATGGCCACAGTGGGTTTCTTTGGCTGGCCCTTTTACCCTACAGGACCCACACACAGCCCTGGGGCTGTCTGCCCCAGACACCAAGGAAAAAACAAAGGTGCAGTACCAGTCAGATGGACACTATTAGAGTGAGCAGAAGTATAGTCTGGTGTGGACGGGAGAGAGAGACAGAGACAGAGAGAGGGAAGCTCAGGTCCTGTCGACAGAGGCGTATCTGCAGAGATGAGAGGAAGCGAGCAGGCTAGGATGGTAATAAAGAAGACCCATTTGACCCACTCCAGCACATGGGAAAATGAGCTCCGCTCTTTGTCTGGGCAGCATAGCAGGGATGAGCCTGTTTATGAGAGCACAGGTTAGCCAACCCATAAATGTGAGCATGGGAGACCTAGTCCCATCCCCCATCTGCTACATGGTAGCATGGGCTGGGGAGAATTGTCCCTGCCCATCAACAGCTAAGGCATTGGGCGAGTTGACCCTGAGATAACAAGAGTAGAAGAGCTGTCCCTGTCCCCCAAAAGCTGCAACAGGCCCTATACCTCTCCAGGGAAGCACAATGGAACCAACCCCATTGGTGGAGGTGTGGGTGGGTGGTCACCCCAAAGCAGTGTGCATGGGGAAGCTGTCCTCATCTCCCATGTGTCCTGTGGTGGCATGGGCAGGGGAGAGTTGCCCTCCCTCCGCTGCTGCTATCCGTGCCTGAGTCAGGTGGGAGAACTGGACCTGAGGTCACAAGAGTAGAACTGTCCCTGCCCCCCACGGCTGCAGCTCTTGGGAAAGCAGGCCCTATGTTGGGTAACACAATAGAGCCAACCTTGTTGGCTGAGGTGGCCAGCGACTTTGTAAGTGTGGACAAGTTATTCTCACAACTTGTCCTTCATGTGGCCCTGTGAGAGGGTGAGAGCCCTCCCCCCCTCCCACCACCCCGCCACCTACCCCTTACCACCTGCAACAGATGAGGGCGCTAACTCTCTCCCTTACCAGGTACAGCACCTGGGAAACAGGCCTTACCCCTCACTTCGCATAGCAGAGTTGCCTAGTAGTCAGGGGCGAGGGTGACCCAGTCCCAATGTTATGAGCAAAGGAGAGCTGTCCCCATTACTCATCAGACATATGGGAGCATGAGTGGAGAAGAGATGCCCTACCCCCCCCCACCTCCTGCCCATCATCTCCCGACAGTCAGTAGAGTAGCCCTGTACCTCACCTGGTCATCACAATAGAGCTGGGCCTAATTATACAGGTATGGGAGTGCTTTACCTGAGGGTATGAAAGCAGGAGAAATGGACCCACCTGTGGCTCATTGCTGCAAGATGTGAAACAGCTGGGGCAATGCTGGAGAGCTCTCCCTGGTGGTGAGGACAGAGGAGACCTTACTATCAGACCAACACTACAACTGCACAGGCCCAGAACCAGGGTTACGACTTGGTCTACCCCAACATCCACATGCTGGAGCACATGAAGAGACCTAACTTAACAGCCCTGAAGTTACAAGATCTCCACAACACAGGGTAACAATGGGATATCCAAGAAGAATCATAATGAGGGCCCAGCATCATGGTGTAGTAGAAACCAGAGGCCTTGAACCAGACCAACGACTCTTTGCAATAAACACTTGCACCAAAAGATATTGACAAAGTGCTTTACTGCGTGGGTCACTGCGTCACACTACAGCCTCCACAACAAGATTTTTAATTTTTTCACTTTTTTCCTTTTCTCTATTTCATTTTGGGGAGGTGATGGAGGGGCAGATTGTGAATGTGATGGGGTGAGGAAATGAATGCGATCAATGTACATGATGTAAAAAAAAATGCATGGAATAAATAAGAAAGTTTAAAAAAGGATATTTACTCTGCTTTTAAACTTAGAATTAAGGATATTTTTGTATTAGTATCCCAATAATTTTCATACAGTCAGTACTTACATATTACATGGAAACAAGAACATAGCATTCCTTTCACTCAACCTTAAACAGCAACCAGGCTTGATTTCACATGGCCATCCAGAACCACAGACCAATAAGATGGGGTTATTAGGATGGCCAAGGCGTTTGGTGTCTTTTCTTATATTATTAGGTCTTGTCCTAAACAGCTCATGCCCTCATCATCTATGAGATGTGTGTGCAGGTAGGGATGTATTCTACCTATCCTTCCTCTCCTTCCTCTCTCTCTCTCTCTCTCTCTCTCTCTCTCTCTCTCTCTCTCTCTCTCTCTCTCTCTCTCTCTGTGTGTGTGTGTGTGTGTGCACACGCACGTGTGTGTGTTCGTTCTCATGCCACAAGGTGTCTGCTGTGTCTTAACTCCTATGTTTTCTTGGTATTTGTCACGCTCTGTGTGTTCCTCATAAACTCAAAATCCTTTAAGGACAAATATCAGACAGCCCCAGTTAGCTACCATTTCTTATGATTCTAAAAATGCCACATAGAATGCATTGGTGTGTTTTTCCTAGAGCTGGAGACTAATCTCACACCCTTGGAAAGGGGCTATAATTAGTAATATGCTTCTTACAAATCTAACTTGGTGCTTGTGGTAAGACTGTGTCTTAAAACTGCATTAGTACACTTTGTTATTGTTGCTTTTCTCTTGGATCACTTGCTTTTAGGGCAGTTACCCCCTGTCTAGTGGTTACATTCAAGCAATCCTGTGGAAAGACTCACATGCAGTCACTGAAGAAATCTTTCTGCCTTTCTGCTACAACCAGCAGGATCCATGGACTTCAGGAAATGAGCCATGAGTGTATCTTCTCCCAGCCCACTTTGAATGATTGTTCCACTTTTAGGCATTCCTCAAATAATTGCAGTAGTAAGCCAGATAAGCTGTCCCTGAGTCCCCAAAAGCCAAAATATACAAAAAATGAATAATTGATTTCCAAAAGCAAATTTTTCAGGTTTTTGTTACATAGCAACACTCCTTCTAATTAAGGAGAACTTTATTTAAAATCCCTTCTGAGGACATGCTTTAGGACATCGAGCATAGAAATATAACCAAGACTGCCCTTTCAGCGGAGAATTAGTATTTGGAAAATTACCTCAGAATTAACTATTAGGAAAGAAAGTTGTCTGCATTTAGCTACTCTCTTTAAAAGGCATTATCTTAAGGTAATTGTCAACCCTATAAGTGGATCAAAGTTTGGAAGCAATTACTTCTGTTATGCTGCAGCTAGACTCCAGCTGCATAAAAAAATATTTTCATATAGAGTTTCACAAGAGCCCAAGAATGATGAGAGATGGTCTCTGAGATGTGTATTTGAATTTCTAGGATTGCTACTCTTAGGGACATCCATGCTGCCTATAGTTAACTTTCCACACCCTTGCCACACCCTTGCCAGAGTTTGGATTCTTAGTTTCTTGGGAATGTGACCTAAGATAAAGACCACTGGAAAAGTAACCTCTGCCTTTTGCTACTGTGGTTGAGACAAAGGTCTCATCATGTATTCCACATGGCTTTGAACTCTTAGTTCTCTGGAATCAGCCTCCTGCTTGCTGGAGTTGCAGAGCTGTGCTACCCTGCCTAACTATCATTCTACACACTGAAGATTTTGAGTAATTTAGTTTGTTGTTTTTATTACTTACTTTTCTTGTGGCTCTGACAAAGAATCCAATGAAAACCACCTAAGGAGAAAGGATTTATTGTGAGTCACAAGAAGGGAAAGTCACAATGGTAGGAATAGGTCTTACACTGGTGACAGAAATGTGAGGTAGTTAGTCACATGTATCTCTTGTCAGAAAGTCAAGAGATGTGAATGACCATACTCCGATTGATTTCTCCTTATTTAGTCCTGGATGTACTCTGTAATGCTGCCTGGAGTTAGGAATGATATTCTCATTTTGGTTAAACTGCTTTGGGGTTGTCCTCACAGACAGTTCCTAGAGTTTGATTATTCTAAACCCTGTATAGCTGAGAACCAAGATTAACCACCACAGATTCCTCTCTTGTCATTTTGACACCCATCACTTTTTAATCAGACTAGGTTGAGCCAAACCAGAAACTATTACAGTAGAGCAAATGCCAAATCCCACAACTCCATATTCTACAACTCTTGATAGCATAATATGGGTTCTAGCAACCTTAAATAGCTCTAAACTTCCAGTTCTGTACATATACTATTTCTCTGGGGCTGACTCCATTCCATGACTACATCTAAGATTTGTGAATCTCCCGTGGCCCTGGCATCTCCAGCACCTTGGGATCTCCTTCATCTTTACAGCTTCATGCAAAGATTGCTCAGGACATCTTTCAGGAAATACCATTCTATCACACTTAGATTAATTTTGTCAGTTTTCTAGGAACTTGGTGCAAGACTCTCTAATCCTGTGACACTCGTCTGCAGCAAAACCAGCCCCAGTGCCACCAAATTATACCTCCAGCTCAAGAAATAATATTGCCTCCCTCTAGCAAAACTGTAGTGGCCTGTGTGTACATTAACAAAACTATTCCCTATATGCTTGTTTTGGAGCAAGGAACCCATTCAGAGGCATTCTCAACTAAAGCTCACTTGTTTTCATGAACTTGATTTTTACATATTGAATCCCTAAAGAGTGGGTCCTTGTCATCGGAGCATCTTTCTATTATCCAAGTGGAACGTGTGCTTGTATTAAATAGCACTAATCCTTTTAACAATCACAACTGTTTCCTCCCCATCTGCTTTGTCTGCAACTTTAAATTCTCTTACACTCCTTTCCTCATTGTGCTGCATATTTTTCATTTCCTCTTACTTTGAATTCTCATTATACTAATTTAAACCTGAACACGCTCAGTCAGCAATAAAACTACCATAACCTGAACACTGTTCTGGCTTGACGTGTGCTGTGCCAAACAAATTAGCCCATTCATCAGCACTCATATTTTTAGTTCATGAGTAGAATTCTGCCAGATTCTTCTACAAAAATGGAAGATGAGTAGTTTCTAGCCAGTTACTCATAGAGTTTTTATTCCACTGTAAAATCTCCTGAGCGCTCACTGGGTCTGCATTTCTCTTGGCATTTTAGCCTTCCAATCTCCTACCAGAATGGCCCAATAAGCACTTTTTACATTCTTCTTGTTCTTTTTTAGCCCATAATTCCAAACTTTTCCACATTCCTCCACAAATCATTTCCAAAGGCCTAAGTTGGATTTGTAATAGCCTGAACCTTTGTTACCAGTTTTCTTTACTGGTTACTTTTCTAAATGTTGCAATAAAAACAATTGATGGAAGGAAGGCTTTGGTTTAGAGTTTGAGGGTACAATCTATCAGGGTGTGGAAGACAATGGCAGTAAGAATAGCTCTCTCTGCAGAAGCAGAATATAATTTCGATTGTTGTATTGTGTTCATGGCAAGAAGTAGAGAAGGTGAATTTTACTATTCCACCAACAATTTCAGCTTCATGTAATCTAAGACCTCAGTCTGTAAAATGAAGGCAGGTACCTTCAGTATGGATATTCTCACCATAGAGGTTAAACCTCTATGGAAATGCCCTTCACTGAAAAGCCCAGAGGTGTGTCTCCATGGTGATTTAAATCTCATCAAGTAACTATAGTGTGTGTGTGTGTGTGTGTGTGTGTGTGTGTGTGTGTGCGCGCGCACGCGCACACACACACGAGCGCATTCATGCACTTAGAGAGAGAGAGAGAGAGAGAGAGAGAGAGAGAGAGAGAGAGAGAGTTTCTGTCCCCAAGGACACTGACAACACAAATGCCAACACAGATGGAGAAAAATATCCCTACTGAGGCACAGGTGACATATGTTTCACATAATTTCAAAACTTTTGGTGTCACATAATATTAACTTATTTTCAAGCTCACCTGGAGATACATTTTAAAGAAAAACAACCATGCTTTAAAGTTAGAATTCAACAACACAAGCAGCAGAAACCCTACAAACTCATGGAAAGTGAACAATGTACAATTGCACCATTCCTGGGTCAAGGAAGGAATAAAGAAAGAAATTAAAGACTTCTAGAATTCAACAAGAATGAAGACACAACATATACAAACGTAAGAAATTCTTTGAAAGCAGTACTAAGAGGAAAGTTTATTGCACTAAGTGTCCACATGAAGAAGCAGAAGGTTCATTGCCAAACTCTTTTTATGAGGCTTTGTGTGGTATCCAAGCCACACAAAGACAAAACTAAGAAAGACAACTACAAACAAATATCTCTCATAAACATTGATGAAAAAAAACTCAATAAAATACTTGCAAATCAAATCCAAAAACACATCAGAAAAATCATCCACCACGACCAAGTAGGCTTCATCCCAGGGATGCAGGGATGGTTCAACACATGAAAATCTATCAATGTAACCCACCATGTAAACAAACTGAAAAGGACAAACTACATGATCATCTCACTAGATGCTGAAAAAGACTTTGACAAAATCCAACAATCTTTCATGATAAAGGTCTTGTTTGGAGAGATCAGGGATAACAAGAACATACCTAAACATAATAAAAGCAATGTACAGCAAACCAACAGCCATCATCAAACTAAATAGAGAGAAACCCAACATGTTTCCTCTAAAATCAGGAACAAGAAAAGATTGTTCTCTCCATATCTCTTCAATATTGTACTTGAAGTTCTAGCTAGAGGAATAAGACAACAACAGGAGATCAATGGGATACAAATTGGAACTGAAGTCAAACTTCCACTATTTGCAGATGATATGATAGTTTACATACGTGACCCCAAAAAATTTTACCAAGGAACTCCTACAGCTAATAAACACCTTCATCAAGGTGGCATGATACAAGATTAACTAAAAAAAAATCAGTAGCTCTAGTATATACAGATGATAAAAAAAAGCTGGGAAAGAAACCAGAGAAACATTACCCTTTACAATAGCCACAAACAACATAAGATATCTTTGTGGAACACTAACCAAGCATGTGAAAGACCTGTATAGCAAGAATTTTGATTCCTTCAAAAAAGAGATGAAAGAAGATACCAGAAAATGGAAAGATCTCCCATGCTCATGGATAGGCAGGGTCAACATAGTAAAAATGGCAATCTTGCCAAAAGGAATGTACAGATTCACTGTAATCCCGATCAAAATCCCAGTACAGTTCTTCACAGATTTAAAAGGACAATACTCAACTTTATATGGTAAAACAAAAGGCCCAGAATAGCCAAAACAACCCTATTGTGTGGGAAATAAATTTGAGATACAATACATGCTGACTGATGTTTATTTAGGGATAAATCACTTACACCAGAAACATATGACCACCACAGGTTCCTGCTCTAAAGATGCCTCCAGATGCTGTCTGTCTCCTACCAGGAAGTAAGAGAGTGTTCTGGGGTTCCCACACTCCAAACCTAGACCCCACAGGTCATATCCACACCTGTTATCATGCCCAATGGACAAGGTCAGTGCAACAGGTGCGAGCAAGGTGGAAATCTCACTACACAACCCTGTACAATAAAGGAACTTCAGGGGCATCACCATCCTTGACTTCAAGCTCTACCTTAGAACTATACTCCTAAAAACAGCCTGGTACTGGCACAAAAATAGGTAAACAATGGGATTGAATTGAAAACCCTGATATTGACACATACATCTACAAACACCTAATTTCTGATAAAGCAGGTAAAATTATACAATAGAAAAAGAAAGCATCTTCAACAAATGGTGCTGGCACAACTGGATGCTGGCATGTAGAAGAGTGCAGATAGATCTATATCTATCACCACGTGCAATATTTAAGTCCAAATGGGTCAAAGACCTTAACAGAAATCCAGCCATATTGAACCTCTTAGAAGAGAAAGTGGGAGGTACCCTTGAAAGAATTGGTACAGGAGACTGACTGCTTCCTGAACATAATACCAGTAGAACAGACATAGAGATAGACAATTAATAAATGGGACCTCCTGAAACTGAGAAGCTTATGTAAGGCAAAGGGCACAGTCAACAAGGCAAAATGGCAGCACACAGAACGGGAAAAGATCTTCACCAACCCCACATCTGACAGAGGGCTGATTTCCAAATATACAAAGAACTCAAGAAGCTAGTTACCAAAACACCAAATAATCCAATTAAAAAGTGGGGTACAGAACTAAACAGATAATTCTCAGTAGAGGAATCTAAAATGGCTAAAAGACATTTAAGAAAGTGCTCAACATCCTTAGCCATCAGGGAAATAAAAATCAAAACAACTCTGAGATACCATCTTACTAATATCAGAAGGGCTAAAATCAAAAATACCAGTGACAATTTACGCTGGAGAGGATGTGAAAAAAGCAGTGGTGGGAGTGCAAACTCATACAGCCACTTCAGAAATCAGTATGGTGGCTCCTAATGAAAATGAGAATCAGTCTACCACAAGGTCCAGCAATTCCAGTCTTAGGTATATACCCAAAAGATGCACACCCACGCAACAAAGACATCTGTTCAACTATGTTCTTAGCAGCATTATTTGTAATAGCCAGAAACTGAAAGCAACCTAGACGCCCCTCAACTGCAGAATGAATAAAGAAAATGTGGTACATTTACACAATGGATTACTACTCAGCAGGGGGCGGGGGGGGGAAGACAATGGAATCTTGAAATTCACTGGCAAATGGATGGAACTGGAAGAAACCATCCTGATTTGGTAACCCAGTCACAAAGAGACGAACATGGTATGTACTTACTCACATGTGGATTTTAGACATAGAACAAAGGATCACCAACCTACAATCTATACCACCAGAGATGCTAGGAAACAAGAAGGAACCTAAGAGAAATATACATGGTCCTTCACAGAACAAGAAAGGAACAAAACCTCCTGATTAAATTGGGGTCAGGGGGCATTAGGGAGTTAGGAGAAAGAGAAGGTGGTAAGAGGAACAGAGTAGAGAACACATAGGAGCAGGAAGATTGAGTTGGGGGAAGAATAGAGAAGAACAAGAAAAGAGATACCACAATAGAGGGAGCCATTATAGGTTTAAAGAGAAATCTTGCACTAGGGAAATGTCCAGAGACCTACAAGGATGACCCCAACTCTCAATCTAAGCAATAGTAGAAAGGCTACCTTAAATACCCTTCCCCAATCATGAGATTGATGACTACCTTTTATGCCATCCTAGATCCCTCATTAGGTAGTTGATGGAAGAAGAAGCAGACACCCACAGCTAAACACTGAGCTGAACTGGAATCCAGTTGCAGAGAAGGAGTGATAAGCAAAGGGGTCAAGACCAGGCTGCAGAAACCCACAGAAACAGCTGACCTGAACAAGGACTGAACATGGACCCCAGAATGATAGCTGGGAAATCTGAATAAGACCCATCCAGACCCCCTGAACATGGGTCTCAGTTAGGAGGCCTGGGAAGTCTATGGTACCTCTGACAATGGATCCAGGATGTATCCCTATTGCAGGAATGGACTTTGGGAGCCCATTTCCCATGGAGGGATACTCCCTAGAGATATAGGGGAGGGCCTAGACTCTACCCCAAATGACTTGACAGACTTTGATGATCCCTCCTCATGGAAGGCCTCACCCTCCCTGGGGAGTGGATAGAAGATGGGATGAGTGGGTCTGTGGGGGGCATAGGAGTATGGGAGGGAAAAGGAACTGGGATTGATATGTAAAATAAGAAACATATTTTTTTAAAAAAATTTAAATCTCAAAAACAACAACAACAACACACACACACACACACACAAATTACAGATGCTCTGTTAATTATAAAACTGTTGGCCAATGGCTAGAGCTTCTTATTGGCTTTTTAATTATGAACCTATAACTACTAATCTATGCATCTCTACATGGCCTTGTCTTACCAGAGAATGCCTGGCACATCCTATGTCTGCATGGTGTCTCTTCCAGGTGACCTCTCTCTCCTTCCTTCCTCTCTCCAGAATTCTCTTCACCTATACATCCTGTCTGGCTATCAGACAATCAGGGTTTTATTTTTCTATCAATAAAAGAAACTTATATACAGAAAGATATCCCCCCATCACCTTCCCAACATTGCAAGTATCTTTAAAAATAGCCACAAGGAAACCATTTCTAGGTTAATCTCCATCAGGATCTTGAGAATACAGTACATGTGAAAGGCTTATGTTGGATCAATGACCCTACTACAAAGAATTAAACAAATAGCAAGAGATCTCATATGTTCACTGTGTGGAACCACAAAGCATCAAGAACAAGCTCAATGGCCAATCTGTTTCCCACATATCCAAAACAGGATAGTCCAAAATACCTATAGCTTGTTTTCAAGGGAAAGCAAAATCCACCCTTCCTAATTTATTATTCAAGCTCCAAAAATGTGTTTCCAATACAATCTTGGCACATGAGCTAGCTTGTTGGAGTCCATTCCCCATGGTGGGATGCCATGCTTAGTCTTAATGCATGGGAGAGGGGTCAGGCCCTGCCCCAACTTATTGTGATAGATTATGTTGACTTCTAATGGGAGCCCTTACCAATGAGAAGGAATGGACTAACAGTGGGCTGGCATCAGGATGGTAGGGTAGGAGGAGGGGTGGAAGGGAGAACCGTGGTTGGGATGTAAAATGAAATTTAAAAGAACAAATAAATTATAAAAGAATATACCCTTAAAAAAGAAAATATGCTCCAAGAGGTTAGATATAGCTCTTCCTCCTCACTGATTGGTTGTCAGTGTATATTTCATAATAATTTCACTTTTGGCATACAGGATAAAGAGAATGTAGTGCTATTAAATAGTGACCAACCATAGCAAATAGGAAAAATAACCCTATCATACAATCCTTACTCTTATATGTGTATACATTTAAAGTTTCATTTCTGAAGAAAGGTTTAGCATTTGAAGAACACTCAACAAAAAGAAAAAGGAGAAGCTTTATCTGCAATTTTCTGAGGCTAGAAAGATAAGTGATAAATGGCTGAATTTGACCCTTAGCCCTCCCACACTTACAGCTATGTGCTCTGCTCTTCAAGTGGAAAAGGACTTCTGAACCTAGTATCATAATTCAAAATTGAGGCTAACAGCCCAAGACAATGAGAAGGTTCTCCAGCGACTTACAATAGCATACAATCATGCTCTTTTACTCCTAGATGACTTTTGAGAAGTTACATTTATTTCTTATCAAGGCAAAGTATAATTCATCTTACAGCAGATGTGAAATCATCCTTATTAGATATTTTCTTTCATATTGGCATGTTAACACTGTGATTAAACTAGATTGGGGAGGGATCCTTCTTATTTCTTTCTAAGAAGGAAAGGGAGAGAAAAAAACATACACACAACCAGGTGTTTCCAAATTCTCGTTGTTGTAACAACTTCATTCCACCATTAAATCATGTTTTGATAGTGCTTATAATTTTAGTCATCTTTGTGTGACAGTAAGGGATTCCTTTACTTCATTCAGTTACTTTCCGCCGATGAAATTCTCCTATTTGAAAATAGACCATTGCCTGCCTTATTAAAGGAAAGCAAAAGCGTCCTACAAACCCCCCTCCAAACCATCAAGTGAAGGACTCCCTGAAAAACTCTTGGAAATATTATATTGTACTTTTGTAGACTCCTGATGTTATTTCTAAAGAGTCTTTTGTTTTCGTAAAATTTAAAGGTTTTATATTTTTGAAACATGAAAAATCAGTCGCATACCCCACCCCTATTTCAAAAGTCCAATTTCAACACTGTTTATGATAACACCGCCAAACCACATGGGGATAAAATGCCCCTTTCATCTATTGTTTAATCTCTGATTCCCCACACCTCTGGAAAGCAGAGATGTCAGTGGTAAGTGTGAGAAACTGGAATCAAAGCCTCTTGCTTCCTAGCAACAACAGTCAGGAGAAATAGACTCATTTGTCAAGTGGCTCCAAAGCAGGAAATCAGAGAACCCCGGGGAATGACAACAGCACACTCAAGGTGCAGAATGTAGGTTAACATTTACCTTCCCAATGTGAAATATTTAATGTTCTTTCTAAACAGAATGCTCTGAGATGCAAGGGAATCCAAGCAATCACAATGGCCCAGGGCAGAGAACTCCTCCTCACACCTCTGTGATAAAAGCCACTTTGTATGCATGTATGAGTGTACGAGTGTGTGTGTGCCTAGTTCATTGCAGCTATTCCTTTATTTAAAAAAAAAATAGACATTATTTAGGAAAACTGAAATGAATCAGAGACAAATTATAAAGCCAAAATTTAATTTCTAAAATCTTACCTCCATTATTGCACAATTTTTTCCTCACTACAGAAAGTCTTGGCCATCAGCAGCAGTGAGAGGCCTAACTCCACTGATGGGCAGCTTTCTGGACATCAGACAGGTGTAAGACTTTAAGAGTTTTTTAAATGCAAACATATGAACCATACTCCCAGGAAGGCTGATAGACTCTGCCTGGGCTGATCAGAAAGCTCCTAATTTAATAGGTGTTTTGGGAACTCATTCAGCCAATAGCTTTTAGGGTAACAGCCCCTTCTGGGCAGGTCTGAGGTACTATGTGTGGACTGATAAGCAAGGGGAATATATGTGCTCATTCTCTTGTGTGATGGTCAGAGTTCTGATCACAGCTTCCAGTGCCCCTGGGCAGCTCCCTACTTTATTACCTTTCATGAGTACTCCCAAAATAAATAAAATATTTGATATCCCTTTATTTTGAGCTATTATGGACTTTCATACCCTATTTTAAACAGGCTTATAGGTGTCACCAACATAGGAGCTGCATGCTCTAGAAGGATTCTTATTTGTTTGGTGAAACCATTCCAACACTTCACCATAGGAAGCCAGAGAGCCAGAGGAAGATAATATTTTACTGAGGGAGTCCCTAGTGGTGTTGCACCACTTTGATACAGAGTGGGAGATAGTAATACTTACCTGATTAACCCACTTTCATCAGTATTCTTCTATTGTGTACTGACTCTCAAAACGGAGTTTATGTTTCATGCTTGAGGAGTTATGCATAGGAAATCTGGAGTGCCAGACTCCCCAAGTTCTCATGTTTCCCAACTTCATACCTTCTTCCTGAGCATTTACTCATCCCTCATCCTAATTCCTTTTGTGCATTTGTCTGGTCCATGCTTCTGAGCTGTGCAACAGAAGGTTTGCATAGGAGATTTCCATGAGGTGAAGCATTTAAGGAGTTCGGTAGGACAAGCAGTGGCCTTGATGATGACTTTAACACTGATTGTGTTGATGAGGATCCTGGGGTTATGTGGTGATGATGTGATTTAATACTGCATTCTAACTATGATATCTATTCTTCAATTACACTACAGAATAGCATTGTAGAAATTCCTTTTCCATTTCCATACTTCCATCTACTGGAAAGGCTACTAGGGTAGAATACTGCCTTAAATGTTTCTGAAAGAATGATTAGAATATGTAGAAATCATCAACTTAACAAATACTCTATCCATTTCCTATTATGTGTCTTTTGAAATGTTTCATTTTTGGCATTTCAGAGCTTTGAAAACCAAAAGAGGGCCAGTGAGATAGCTCAGCAATAAAGTCACTTGCCATTGAGCCCGACTACCTAAGTTTGATCCCCAGAAGGCACAGAGAGGAAAGAGAATCAATTTTTACAAATTGTGCTCTGATCACCACACATGGCATGTGTGTTTCCACACCCATACACACTAAATAAATAAATAATTTCTTTCTATTGTTTTGGATGGCTATTGGTTAAAAGAAATACATTTTATTTTGTTGTTGTTGTTGCCTGTTTGAATCTTGCAGTGTTGAAATGACTGTGAGCTTGTTTATGTCAATGGAGGGTAATTGGCAGTTTAGAGAAATACCAGTCAGGTCTTCAGTCAAAGAAAAGCTTGTCCTTTGCTTACAAAGAATACATCTAGCCTCTGTCTCACCCTTCAACTCCAGGCACTGTCCCTGGAATCCCCTGGGTAATGGCTGAATATAAAGGATTCTCGTGTTGGCTTTACATCATAAGCTCTTGTCTGGTGTGAGTCTGTTCCTGATTCCATTAGGCTGGCTGAGACTTCTGATCTGCATCTTACCATGAGTCTCTTCCTCCAAATCTTGTTTTCCTCTCTTATCTTTCAACATTCTCCCCTGACTTCATTTCACCGTCTCCTATGAGAAGACTCAGGTGGCATAAAAAAATAAAAATGCAAACTGATGCTTTTTACTCCCTCAGTAGGAAACTAACTTAAGCATTGAATCAAGTTGAAATCTACCTACACAAATACACAAACAAAGCCCCAAATCTGAAAAGCATATAAACAAGGCCTGCAGAGCACTGTTGCTCCCTATTGATCTAAGGGTAGACGCAGAAAAGGATCATTATGTCTCCTACCCGCTGAGACAACTGCTCACATGGGATCTTCACTGTTTGGTTATTGCCTATGTCCCTAATGTATAAAACCTCTTGGACTAATATGCAGAAAACACACTTCACCCTGCTTCCACTAAGAGGGGCACCTTAGGCCCTGTGGTTATGTGAAAGGCACCCTACTTAACAGCTATGAGCATACAGACAAAGTCAAGATTTCTTGATTTTCTTCTCCTTTAAAAATAAATCCTGACAAAGAAGTTTACCAACAAAAGAAGAATAAATTTATTTAAACTTCTATAATAAATTCTGAGGAAAGACTGTATTAAATCAATTATTCCTAGGATCTTTCTGTACCTCATTTTGATACCAACACCAAAGCTACAGGCTCAGTCCCTTAACAGAGGGGTCCTATTTCTTTGATAATTGAAAATAAGGCATTTACTCTATCATTCTTCAATCAATATCAACATCTTACCATTAAACATGGATGTATCCTAGAATTATATTTTGCTGTATTAGCTTTTTTTTTCACTCAAATCAGTTTGTTTTATTTATTACTATTTTGCAAATGACTTGGGACCTGTGTTGTTACAGGCAGGTTTTTCCCACAGGCCTGCCATCCCCCCTGCCACCAGTCTGGGCCCACAGCCACACCAGCCCCAAATAACACTCAGAGACTCTGTATTTGATACAATCCTGTTGGCCAGTTACCATTATTGTTTATGGGCTATCTCTGTTTTAATTATTAACCCATTTCTACTTTTCTAAGTATTTCCACGTGGTCATCTTATCTGGGAGTCGAGGCTGGCTGGCGTCTTCCTTCCTCCCAGGTCTACATCTTGACTCCTCCTTACCACTTCCTCTTTCCTCCTTGTCTCCTAGCCCTGCCCATCTGCTATCTCATTGGCCCAATGGTGCTTTATTAATTAACCAGTATGAGAAACATATTTACAGAGTAACATCTCCCATCACTGTGTTTCAGAGCAAGGTAGCCTCAGCAATTGTGGTGGCTAGTTTTATGTCAACTTGACACAAGCTAGAGTTATCTGGGAGGAGGAAACCTCAGTTGAGAAAATACCTCCATAAGATCTGGCTATAGGCAAGGCTGTAGGGCATTTTCTCACTTAGTGATTGACAGTTGAGCTCCCAGACCATAATGGGTCCTAGGTTATATAAGAAAACAGGCTGGGGTCTAGGCCACCACCTAGAGCCGTGTTGGTGCCCTGGGTCATGCTGCCACTGGCACCATGCTGATCTGAGTGCCCTTCCCTGCCACCTGAGAACAATGGTGACATCTAGGCCTAGGTGGCTTCTGAGAGCCATGTCTAGGTCCACGGTCCTATAACGTCAGTGATCTGTGTTGAAGTCTAACTCCTGTGTTGCCACCAAAGACCACACAGAAGCCCGAGGTCTGGGCCACAGCCTATAGCTTGGTGGTGTCCAGGGACCATGCTGCCACCAGAGCCACATTGATCTGAGTAGAATGCGCTACCATCAGGAGCAATGGTGTTGTCCAGCCTGAGATATTGCCCAGAGCCATGTCCGGGTTCATAGTCTTGCTGCAACTAGAGTCTATGGTCCATGTTACCACAGAGATCCATAGGAACCATTTGCGATGAAATCAGAGAATCATGTTGAGATGGCCCCACCCTTCACTGGCCCTGGTAAAGCTGGCCTTTCCCTTTGTTGGACACTGCAGCAAGGGAGCTCACCTCAGCTCTCACGGGAGACCTAGCCCCCCACACTTGGGAGAGATAGCCCTTTCCCTCACCATGGACAAGGAGAACTGATCTCCCCCTCCCCATGGAATGTAGGGGAGCTGGCTCTGCCCCTCACCTGAGGGAGTCTGCCCAGTGGACTAGATTGACCAGCTCAACTACCACCCAGACCCACAGCCAGGGCCTTGGGTTGGCCCACACTAATATCTACCCAATCTAGGAAAGAGTTGTTAGAGCTAATGAAGGACCTGGTCCTTCCTGTGGAGTGATACCCACAGGATCTCCATTACTCCAGGAAGTCACGGGATAGCTGAGAGGAGTTTCAGTGAAGAGCCAGTGGGGATGGTGTACCAGAACCCAGAGACCTTGAACCAGACCAATGATTCACCACAATGAACATTTGCAAATAAAGCTGATTGGATCAAAAGGTATATATTTTTGTTTTGTTTTGCTATGTTTGGGGTTGGTTTTGTTTTTTAAGTTTTCTTTTGGGGAAGATGTAGCAAAAATGAAGGATGACTATGGAGGGAATGAAAAATAAGCAGGATAGGGGTGCATGATGTGAAATTCCTAAAGAATCAATGAAGAAATTATGTTTGAAAATTTTAACAAAAGAAGCAGGCTGAGCAAGCCATGAGCATGCCAATAACCAGTATCCCTCCATGGCTTCTGTATCAGTTCCTGCTTCCAAGTTCCTACCTTGTTTAAGATTCTGTCCTTAATTTCTTTGATGATGATACAGATATGTAAGCCAAAGAAACCCTATCCTCCTCAAGTTGCCTTGGTCATAGTGTTTCATCATAGCAATAGTAACTCTAAGCAGAAATACAGTATTTTAATTTTTTTTAAGCTGATTTCTTAATGCATTTGGGGAAAAACTTTTTCTATGTCATTTTTCCCATTTTTCTTTTTTTTAACTTATTTTTTATTTAAATTAGAAACAAGTTTGTTTTACACATCAATCCCACTTCCAGCACTCTCCTGTCCACCCCTGTACCCCCACCAACCCCCATCCTATTACCTTTCTGCTCCCTAGGGAGGGTGAGCCAAGAGTTTAGCTTAGGGTTTAGCTGTGAGTGTCTGCTTCTGCTCCCATCAGCTACTGGATGAAGACTCTAGGATGGCATATAAGGTAGTCATCAATCTCATTGTCGGGGAAGGGCACTTAAGGTAACCGCTCCAGGATGGCTTAGATTGTTAGTTGGGTTCATCCTTGTAGATCTCTGGACATTTCCCTTGTGCCAAATTTCTCTTATGATCTATAATGGCTCCCTTTATCTCTTTTCTTGCTCTCCTCTGTTCTTTCCGTGATTCAATCTTCCTGCTCCCTCATGCCAACCTCCACCTCTGCTCTCCTCTTCTCCCTAACTTCCTTTCCCCTCACATGCTCCCAATTTCCTTTGGAGATCTTGTCCCTTTTGCCTTCTCCAAGGGACCATGAATGTCTCTTTGAGGGTCCTCCTTGTTTCCTAGTTTTTCTGGCAGTGTGAATTGTAGGCTGGCAATTCTTTGCTCTATGTCTAAAAGCCATATGTGAGTGAGTACATACCATGTCCCTCTTGTTGTGACTGGGTTACCTCACACAAGACGGTTTCTTCAAGTTCCATCCATTTGCCTGCAAATTTCAAGATTCCATTGTTGTTTTTTTTGTTTGTTTGTTTGTTTGTTTGTTTGTTTTTGTTCACACACACACACACACGCTGAATAGTACTCCATTGTGTAAATGTGCTACTTTTTTTTTTTAAAATCCATTCTGCAGTTGAGGGGCATTTACATTGCTTCCAGGTTCTGGTTATTACAAATAATGCTGCTGTGAACATAGCTGACACAGATGTCCTGGTTGTATAAATGTGCATCTTTTGGATGTATGCCTAAGAGTGGAATTGCTGGATCTTGTGGTAGACTGATTCCCATTTTCCCGAGGAACCACCATACAGATCTCCAAAATGGCTGCACAAGTTTGCACTCTCACCAGCAGTGGAGGAGTGTTCCCCAATCTCCACATCCTCTCCAGCATAAATTGGCATTGGTGTTTCTGATTTTAGCCATTCTGACAGGAATAAGGTAGTATCTCAGAGTTGTTTTGATTTGCATTTCCCTGATGGCTAATGATGTTTAGCACTTTCATGAGTGTCTTTTAGCCATTTTGGATTTCTCTATTAAGAATTCTCTATTGAATTCTGTACCCCACTTTTTAATTAGATTATTTGATGTTTTGGTAACTAGCTTTTTGAGTTATTTGTATATTTTGGAGATCAAAAATATACATCAGATATGGAGTTGGTGAATATCTTTCCCCATTCTGTGGGCTGCTGATCTGTCTTGTTGACTGTGTCCTTTGCCTTACAGAAACTTTTCAATTTCAGGAGGTCCCATTTATTCATTGTTGATCTCAATGTCTGTGCTATTGGTGTTATGTTCAGGATGCAGCAGTTTCCTGTACCAATTCTTTCAAGGGTAATTCCCACTTTCTCTTCTAAGAGGTTTGGTGTGGCTGGATTCATGTTGAGGTCTTTGATCCATGTGGGCTTAAGTTTTGTGCATGGAGATATATATATATATAGATCTATCTGCAGTCTTCTACAGTTTAGCATTCCACTTATGCCAGCACCATTTATTGAAGATGTTCTCTTTTGTCCATTGTAGAATTTTAGCTTCTTTGTCAAAAATCATGTGTTTGTAGGTGTGTGGGTTAATATCAGGGTTTTCAATTAAATTTCATTGGTTGACCTGTCCATTTTTTGTGCCAATACCCAACTGTTTTCAGGACTATAGTTCTATAATAGAGCTTCAAGTCAGGGATTGTAATGCCTCTGGAAGTTTATTTATAGTATAGTGTTGTTTTGGATATCTTGGGTCTTTTGTTTTTCCATATGAAGTTAAGTATTATTCTTTCAAAGTCTGTGAAAAATTGTGTTGAGATTTTGATAGGGAGTGCATTGAATCTGTAGATTGCTTTTGGCAAGAGCAAGAACACGATTTACCTATCCAAGAGCATGGGAGATCTTCCCATTTTCTGGTATCTTTTTAAATTTATTTCTTTAAAGATGCAAAGATCTTATAATATAAGCCTTTCACTTGTTTGTTTAGTGTTCCCAAGATACTTTATGTTGTTTGTGGCTATTTGAAAGGTGATGTTTCTCTGAAGAAGAAACTGATATAGGATAATGCTTGTGTTTACTGTATAGATTTGCTACCTGTATTAGTTTAATAAAATGCTGATTGCCAGTAGTATGGCAGGAAGTACAGGCAGGGCAACCAGATGAAGAGAATTTTGGGGAAAGGGAGGCGGAGACAGTGTCAAGAGCCAGATAAAGAGGAAGCAAGATGAGAATGCTTTACTGTTAAAAGGTACCAAGCCATATGGCTGAACATAGATAAGAATTATGGGTTAATTTAAGTTCCAAGACCTAGTTGGTAATAAGACTGAGCAATAAACCAGTTTATAATTAATATGAGGCTCTGTGTGCTTATTTGGGGCAGAATGGCTGCAGGACAGGGTGGGACAGAAACTTTAGTCAACAGAAAAAAAAACCCAGTATATATTTCAGTGACACTAAAAAAGTAGAGTAATAACAATACTAAAACAGTAGAAGAATAACAATAATTAAAGAGTAACCTGGGCACTGACAGTATAGAAATGAAGAGACAATTGTACTAAATAACAGAAAAACAAAACACTAAACTTAAACAAAATATCAGGGATATAATGTTACTAAAATGTTGTCTAAGGAGGAAAATGTGCTTTGATTTGGAAACTTGGTTTCTAATAGATCAGTCAACTATTGTGCAACAAAAGTACCCTCACTCTCAAGGAGTAGCATTTAAAACATGATAATTTTATTGTAGAAGAGGTTGTAAGTGCAAGTTTATGGGTGGTGTATGCAAACGCCCTTGCATTCAGGTAGAAGGGTCATGTGTGTAGGTACACATGAATGTAAGTAGAGAGGCCATGTGTGCAGATAGAGGGGTTGGATATACAAATAGACATGTGTGCTGGTTACATGTAGGCCTAGGAAATTGTTATGTGGGAGCTTTCCACCTTGGATTTTTAAGTCTAGGTCTTTCACTGGCCTAGGGCTTATTGGATAAAGAGGGTGGCTGATCAGAAACCCCAAGGACTTGCATATTTCTTAAGCTCAGTGTTATAATTGAAGGCAAAGGTGACCATACCCAATATTTTATGTGTGTCCTACATCTTGAATTAAAATACTCAAGCTTGTACAGCAAGAAATTTACTGAATGATCAATCCCCCCAAACCTATTCTGGGTCAACTGAAAACAATTGGAAGCCATTTATATAGCCCTTGTAGTTTAGCTCATTTGTGTATCCTTAGTTAAGCATCTGGGGAAAGAGTTTACAAAATCTGAGTGGTTCCTTCCAATAAGGAGGACTTGACCTAAGACAATAGATTTGACTCTGCTCTGAAGTACGTAGTCTGTCACTTTCCAACAAACTGGAAATGTGTGGGAGCAGAAGGTTCCAGGAGAAAATGTCTCTGAAGGTTGAAATTGGAGATGGCAACCTGTTATTCTTGCAATATGCAAGTCATAAAGCCAGTCCAGATCCAAGAGGACCATGAAGAATCTGTCTTTGCTGTTACTTAAGACCAGAGACAGGGAAAGTTTGTGCTCAGTTTTGCAATCTAAGTCTTCGAGCTAAAATCACTTTGAATGTCTCAGAATAAAAGTTCAACACCATTCCCTTCATTTAACAATAGCCCATGTTGTCATATTCACCCATTACAAATACATTTCATAAATACCACATGTGGGGTCCCAGTCAACCTCATGTCATCAGAGGCAATATCTACTTTGACATGGCAGAAATGTTCCCATTAAAAATTATTGTCCTATGAGAAACAGGGTCAGCTTTGTTGTTTATATGAGAGTGATGCAAGGGCTGGTTAGCAGGCCTTTCTTCCCTGGCACCTACAAGACATTTTCTACAAAGAACAAAAATCTAACCACTCTTTTCTTATCTTTCTTAGGATGAATCATTTGGATGATTTTTACTCTTGGACACATTCTTTGTACATTACACTGTAACCAAAGACAGAAATTTTAATACTTTGAAGGAATTACAGCCCTCCTTGAAAATATAGCAAAAATCTACAGACACTCTAAAAATGTGCATGACACATTTGTAAATAAATAAATTGCTATGGTTTTAAGAAGTCCACAGACTTCTGTGCACCTTCCTAAACTCAGTGGACCTCCTCTGAAGAGTCCTGCACAAGAATGTGAATAAATGATTTTATAGTATGAAATTAGGTTAATTCCGTCAAAAGCAGAAGGATAGCATATGGAAGCAGCCAAAAGTACCTTAAAGGCACAGCTAAAAGTTCAGGCTTCATAAATGATTAATGTTTAGACATTATTCATTCTGGGAGAGACAGCCTCCAATTATTCTCAGATGCAAATAGACAGAAACAAATTCAAAAGTATGGTTCTCACAACTGCCTCCAGAATCAGCTCCTGCCAGCCTGTAAACAGCAGTTCCTCAACTGCAAAGACAGAGTCCGATACTCTGTGAATAGAGCCATCCAGGGCACCTGCCACATAGCTGATTCTACACCAGACTGAGCTACATGGAAAGTCTCACTTCTAAATTAATCAGTAACTAGTTAAATTAATGACACTACTGAGGAAATGAATGCAGTAAGATATTTGCTTCAAAATAACAGTAGTTCAGAAGTACCTATGGGGTCGTGAGTCATTTCTGAATCTGGGAAATGGGAAAATTGTATCCTACTGTCTCCATTTTTGTGCATGTTTGAACGTTTGGTAATAGAGTGTGTTACAATAGGAGAAAGTGAATTCAGTGTTTATTCTAAAGAAAAAAGTCTGTCCAGATGGGATAAAGAACTCTACACCATCTTATTCCCAACATTCTGCACTGAAGGGAATTTGTCTGTCTTGGGTCTTGGCTAACTTGCTTCTGCACAATCTATGATACCTTGACTCCCTTTAAAAAGTTTTTCTCCCTGATTTTTTATTCACTCAAAGCTGTGAAAAATAGTTTTAGAAAGGTTAAAGTGGGATGTGGCCCCATCAGCCCCAGGGTCTCTCTTGCCTTCTAACATGAAGCTATCTGAGAAATGGGGTAGGGCACAACCAATCCTCCAGAAACACTGTCCTTTGACACTGACTCCCAAAACTGCTTACTCCCCTGCTGGACCCAGCCAGAGGGGCATAAAGAGCATTGACGCCTGCTGCTGCAAAGTTCCTGGCATCTCACTCAACTCTGGATTTGTGGGGTCCAGACAGGATAATTTCAAACCACAAATTAAACAATTAAAGCCAGCAGTGATACCTGTCATAATTTTAGGAGGAATTGGTTTCTGATTGTGTTTGCGATAGTCACACCAGCTGTCTCTGAGAACATAGAGCTCTCTCTGCCTGCCAAGACCTCCTTCAGAACAGTTCTGCTTCTGTCAGTTCTTGTATGTGTAGTTCCATGATAACTGGCATTGAAAACAGAACTCCATTGCTAAGGAAAAGAGTAGCAGTGGCTGCTTTCAATTCACATGTACAACTTAGTTACTAAGTAATATGTCATGTACATATTGTACATTATATTACTATGTTATATGTAAATAACATTTACACACACATATACATACACACACACATACACACACACACACACACACACACATATATATATATATATATATATATATATATATATATATATATATTAGCACACAAACATCTCCATGAGGGATGTTTTAAGGATGTTTAAGCAGGAAGGGCTTGAGTTTCTTGTAAGAAGACAAGCCATACAAATATCAGGAGTATTCAGAGAACAGAACAAGAATCTGACCTGTGTTTGAGTCTTGCCACCACCATTTAGCACCAGTCTGACTTTAGGCAATTTTAAAGGTTTGTTCTGAATATCCCCAAATGTGAGCTATTTAACATGATTTCTTGTTGTGAAACTGTTCCCATCAGAATAATTCCCATAATATTGAGATGTCTCGTTGGATGAACACATTTGCCACCAAGCCTGAAGACCTGCATGAAGGTGGGTTTAAAGGAGTCCACAGACGCAGATAATTGGTTAACGGGTATTTATTAGAGAAGCACTTACACAATTAATGGTAAATAACTATGTGGTCTTCCTGCTTCTGAAGATACAGTCTCTGCCCTTGCAGATCTCCAATTACCACCCAAGAGACTGAGCCAACCCCCTCTTATTCCTTATAAGGGGGTCACATCTACATAGCCGAAGCCACACCCCTAGGATGAGGACACCATTGCAAGTCCACTGGTGAAACAAGACACCACTACACCTGCATTCAATGCCTGGAGCCCACATGTGAAAGAAAAATAGACTCCTTACCACACACATGGTGACACACAATGGTCTCTCTCCCTCTCTCTCTCCCTCTCTCCTCTCTCTCTCTCCCTCTCTCCTCTCTCTCTCTCCTCTCTCTCTCACCCCTCTCCTCTCTCTCTCCTCTTTCTCCCTCTCCCTCTCTCTCTCCTCCCTCTCCCTCTCTCCTCTCTCTCTCCTCTCTCTCTCTCACTCCTCTCTATCTCTCTCCTCTCTCTCTCATCCCTCTCCTCTCTCTCTCCTCTCTTTCTCCCTCTCCCTCTCTCTCCTCCCTCTCCCTCTCTCTCCTCTCTCTCCTCTCTCTCCTCTCTCTCCTCTCTCACCTCTCTCTCCTCTTTCTCCCCTCTCTCCCTCTCTCCCTCTTCCCCCCCTCTCTCTCTCACACACACACGCATACACGAATAAACACATGCATAAATAAGCAAGCATTTAGAATGCCATAGTAAAAGGCCATCACTACTCTGATAAGTTCATCTCCACTGAGAACACACTGTACTTCCTTCTCTAAAGAATGAGAATTGTGAGGATTCATGTGATGCATTTTGATTCACTTGCCAGAAAGTTCAAAGCCCACTTGAAGTTCAGCTAACAGGGAGGCCAGTGCTTAGAGTTCATTACCTTATCGTTTCCTTGCATTTCTACATTTATTTAAATTTCCCCTGATCCAGTCTTCCGATTGTATTACTTTTGTCATATGAGTACTTTAGTCCAAGCTGTTTACAGTTCTGTGTGGAGCAAAGAGTCGTAGAGGAGGGAGTGACCCTGGGAAGGAAGGAGGTGAGACCAAGTCTGATTGGAGAGGGGCCAGAAAATAGAACACTGGGCAGAGAATTGAGATTAGAATTGAACTTTTTCAAGTGAAATGTTCAATAAACAATTGCCAAAAGAGAATTCAATAATAAACGAATCTAGTTGTTCATGGCAGTGTTATGTTCAATTAATGATACAAGGTTCAAAGACCATCTCATCAAGGACAGTCTTTTCTGGTACTTTCTAGAAGGTACTAGTGAGGATTGAGAAGACAACAGCCTTTCTCCTTTTCTTTCTCTCTCAACCACCCCCTTCTCTTAGTCTGAGTCATTAAATATAATTTACTGGAGCCTTGCTTTTACAGCCAATCTTTGTCACCAGTCACATAATATTACTATGTATATAGAAATAGTCCTTTAAGGCATCTATGTTTAGAGATGGATAGATAAAAGGTT